>JAZKJV010005853.1:0-748503 GCA_037367405.1 Ottelia alismoides
TTCACCTGAGCAACTAGTAGCACTCTTAAACTCTTCAGTGGATATTAAGCAACTGCACATTGCACTTAGCTTGATTGAGTTTATTTTACGAGATACAATTACAATCTAGTTGAGGTGAGGAGTCATCCTCTTGGTTGTGCCAATGCATGAACCTTATCTATAGTTAATGAAGGAACTTGACTCAGGAGCAACGTGATCTCTCCAATCTAAGTATGTCAGCAATTAAGCCAGTATCGTGCCTCCAAAGACAATATTTAGCCGATACTACCTTTTGATGCCAAACCCAAAACAAAAACACCACAAAAAGGCATATCACAATACAAATGCCAAAAAACCACCAATAATGCAAAAAAATGTGTGAAGCAAAAGCAATGAAAGAAGACCACCAAATAACCCTTCTTCACCAAAAGCCGAGGCAGTAGCCCAATGATGCTACCTAAATTTTTAAAAGATACCAAAGAGGCCCAGGGTTATGCTCTTCAAAAAGAAAAGAATGAGAGCAACGGACCAAAGCGGTCTACGGAAAACCCCGAAAGTTAAGTCCCATTTTCTGAAGAATTATGACCTATTTCTTTATGCTGACATACTTGGGTGAAAAGAGAATATGCCTGAATTCAGGTGAGGACTGAGGCTATATGACTAGAAAATCATTCGGTACCTTGATAGATTGTGTTGTTAGCTCGTTCTCTTGACTCACGAAAGCTAAAACTATCACTAACACTGTTTATATCCACTCAAGGTCAAAGAGAATACCTGTTTCTTAAGGATGATCTAACTTGATCGACCTTCTGAAACCATGTCTGATTTTGTTGGAACTGAGAGGCTGTTGAAACTACAAAACTCGAGTCAAGAAGACGATTCAAACAAATCATTAATCCATGGGTCAACTCTACTGAAGTTTGTGTATTTGTGTGGTTAGGGACTGAAAACTCAAAGACTTTGTGGGAGTGTCTGCTGCAAACCCTCACCAGATCTATCTTGGATATTCTCATTTTCCTTCATTATTTTTTATCTTATTCTTGCTTGGGACTAGCAAGACTTAAGTATGGGGGTGTGATGATTACAATATATACAGAGATAATGTGATCAAATTATGTAATACGCAACCTAAATAATTGATCCATAAACTTCAAATTCACATAAATTGCATCATATACACAGAGGAGATAAAATCATCATTCACATTTAAAAATCATAATTTATACTGAGATTAATTCCCAACTATAAAGATCAACTTGTTGTTGTCTAAGAAAAATGAAGAACTATCGGATATGCTTACAATATAAACACATTTCACTTCACTTTTTTTGGGAAGAAATAGGGAGGGGGTTTAGTGTAAAAGACACACTCTTTATTATCATGCATAGAGCCACCCTATCATGCCTTCCCCATGCACAACTTGCACCCCACGTACTTCATCCATTCCCTTCCCCATGCAACAATTATGTCTTGTCTTTACTCTCTCTTTATTTGCATGATATGGAGTCGCACAATGCAAGGATAAAAAGAGGGCCATTCACGCATACCAGGGAGGACTCAGGCACTCTCTCTCTCTTTCTCCCCATTCTCTCTTCATACTCAACCTCCCATTCACGCATCTCACTCGCACTTCTCCCCTCACGCATTCTCTCCCTATCTCTCTCTCGTTTTGTTTGCAGGTACTGTTGGAGGAGGAGCCGATGGCCCCTCTTCTCCCCCAGCCTCCTCCCGCGTCCCTGTGCCCACATAACTCCACACGACCATCGGCCATGCTCCAGCAAACGTAGCTCCTCCTCTCGCGCTCCTGTGCACCACTGCGTCCAACGCAAACCTCCAGCAACACCTCCGGCGCCCTCCAGTTTGCGCGCTGTCATCCCCTCCAGCCGCACCGACTGTGCGGCCTCCTGTCCAAGTCACACCGCCATCCTGTGCGTGCTCGGATCCTACGCGCTGCCGCCCATCATCCTCGCACCTCCGGCAACCTCCAGTTCGCGCACGGCCATCTCCTCCGCACTCTAACGCAGCTCCTTCTCGTGCCACTGTGCATCGGCATTCGTCCAGCCACTAGCCTCTTCGTACAAGCCTTCTTCTCGGGCTCATCCACCTACTGTGCGTGCACCCACGCCGCTGTGCACGGGCTTGTTTCTCCATACAGCCGCTGCGCGCACGGAAACCGGCTGTGCACTTCAGCACAACACTACCTCGCATCAGAGCCCGCGTCCTGTGACCCCCTCGACTACCAAGGCCCTCAATTTCGGAGTTCTGAACTTATAGAGAAGACAATCTCCTTCCCTTCCTCTCTTTACTTTCTGCTTTTAAATTCAGTTCTGATTTCGGCACTTAAAAAATTATATTTGCAATATTTTAAGTCTGGTTCTGAAGCAAAGGGATGTATCCTTTAGATATTATATCATCCGCAATCAATACCATCTCTTGGCTAGATGTGTAAAAATTCCATCCATGTCCATTAGCATTCTTCATTAGTTGATGAAATATCATTTTATTTCTTTTACAAATCGACCCCTGGTTTCTAAGTCATTTTCATTTATGCCCCTGGAAACTTCTTTTGAGCATTGAGATTGCCTTATCGAAATCAGAAAATTTCTAAAAATAGTGATAAAATTTAGAATACTTTATAAGTTCTTCATATCATTCTGATATCGACTTGACACAAATAGTAGCTCCTTTGAAACACCGTAAGAGTCGAATTGTTCTTAAAAATCAAGAGAAATTATGCGAATTTGCTAAGTCCCTGTGGATTCGAACCTCTACTTGCCATGTGCATTTTATATGTCTCCATTGTGCTCGTAGTTGTATTTTATTTGTTTGATAACGGTTTATCGTGGGAAAACAACGACTTGGTAAAATAAACTTCTTAAACCGCGTAAAATCGTGTCTACAGGCAGATTGTGGCATTTTCTTCTCTCGCGGTTGTAGTTGATGCAAGATGAGATCCATAGGGTTTGGTCTTTCTTCACCCATGTTTACTATGTCAGATGAATTCTCAGTTGAAGGAGATGGGTTTGTTTTTCTTCTATAAATCGGGTCGTACTCTAATGGTTGTTACACTGGATTTTTCAGAGACCTACGACCTAGCATACACAGCACAATACACCAGACAATTTGTTGATTCACCAACTCATACAAAAATTATCGCGGAAGCGGTTATCTTTTCGATTTTAGTTTAGTGATTTAACAAAAGTTTTCAGAGAAATTAGAGTCCTTAAAGATGAGGTGGGTGTGGAAGATTGTGAAAAATCGATGTCCTAATCCGGCTGGGGGATCCAGGGTTGGTACTCAGATCGTCAGATCAGCTCTTCCCACAAGAACCTGTGCCCAACGCATCGAGGAGTTACGATTTCTCTCTGCAATCCCACGTAGCACCAGGGATTTTTGTCTCTATCCAAGGGTTCTATGTGCTCGTGATTTTTGTGTCATACATGTGCATCAAACAAGCATTCAGAATTTTTCCACTTTCTGCTCGGGCCACTGTGGTGGCCTTTCAAGCTTATCTTTTTAGCGTGATAACGCACGTTTTGGTGATCTTTTTAGGTGAGCAGAGGGAGAAGACCACAGAGATGATGCAAAGAAGAAGTATTTTTTAATTCTTTTCAGTTTAAGTTCGGAGCACAAAAAATGCAAGAAATTTTAAAAGCCTAAGATGCCTAAGAGAAAGAGGGACTCATAGTGCCTGCACTTCTGGCGCTAATCCGTAATGTTTTGTCCTGTTGATGGCGAGCTTTTCCGAGAAGGAGGGGAGAGAAAAAATGTTTTTTTCAAATTACAAGTTTGCTAAAACAAAGTGCATGAAAAGACAAGTATTTTTTTCTTTTTGAAGCCTAAGTATCTGCAAAACAAAAATGCACGGATTAGAAACTTGAAATTAAGTTAGAAAGAAGAAGAAAAAAATTGCAAACGTTGCTTAGTCCCCGGCAACGGCGCCAAAATATTGATGCGATTTTATGCGGTTTAAAAAGTTGGTTTTACCACGTCGTTGTTTTCCCACGTAAAACCGCAATCAAACAAATAAGATTACAACTACAAGCATGTTGGAAAAAATATGAGTTGTATAGTGCAAGTAGAGGTTCGTATCCGTAGGGACTAAGCAAACTCGCTCTTTTTGTTCTTCTTTAACACTTGATTCAAATTTTAAATCTATTGTGATGAAAGAAAACTCGTAACAGAATGTGATCTACGGTAAGAATACTTCCTAGAACTTAGAATAAGCAAATGATGGTATGAGCACAACTAAGTAAAAAAAGTGGGGTTTGATTCACAATTTAATAAGAGAAGATGAGATGTACTTGTAAGCTTTCAAGAGAGAATGATTAAATATAAAACTTGCATTGCATATATTTTCAAGAAAAATGGAGTTGAGAATAGCTTACTCCATAAAAGTTGTTCTTGCAAATTCAACTTAAACAAATTAACTAAGATAGAAAAAATACAAGCGACAAATAAGATGGGAAAGAAATGCTTCTCTATCCGGATGCGGAATGAAGACGATGTCAATGGCGATAGAGATGGATGCGTGGGCTGAAGTGGCGGTTGCTGAACGCATGGAAAGGCAGTAGTTGTGCGGGCTGCACTTGCGCACAGCGGTGGAGGGTGCGCTAGAGAGGAGATGGCCGGTGGCTGGAGGTTGATGAGGTGTGCCGAAGAAGACGAGGTCGCGCACAACAGTGTGTGTGCGTAAGAGGAGGGCCACTAGACAGTGGCTGCAGTACCAGCAGCAAGTTGGAGATGGACGGTTGTAGGTGTCTACGTCTTCACGAGTGCATGTTGCATGTTAGGCTTCCATTTGCATGAGAAAAAGAGAGATAGATAGGGAGATAGAGAACGAGAGAGAGGGAAAGGGGAGAGAGAGTGCATGAGGGGAGGGAGGAGAGTGGGAGGAGAATGCGTGAGATAGAGTGCGAGAGAGAGGGCCTGTCCATTTGCATGGGGAGGGGGATTTTTATAATAGCCTTATGTGCCTCTTCATGAAGAGTCACATGCAAGTAAAGACAAAACCCATTTAATTTTCATTCATGCTTTGGAAGAGAGAGACTAATATATGACCGACTCTTTCATGGAGGGAGGGAGTTTTATAATAGCCATATGTGCCTCTTCATGAAGAGTCACATGCAAGTAAAGACAAAACCCATTAATTTCATTCATGCATGGGAAGAGGGAGACTAATATATGGCCGACTCTTACATTTTTTTGAAAGGTAAGTAAGTATATTAAAAGTTGAAAAAGTTGTTTACAGTAGGAGTTATCTTTTTTCCCTCCACACAAAACCCCAATGAAAGGGGGAGGGAGATGTATAGAGCAAATTGTGAAGCTGAAAGAGAAACAGAACCCCAACAGCGGGGATTAGCAAAAATCAATTGAAAATGATCGTTAGGTCTTCCAAAATCCGGTTAGCCGTCACTCTAGCCGGCGAAATAGAAGTTTTTGTCCAGCGGAGGTTGCGCTCCCGCCAGATCCACCAAGCAGAAGTCGCAATAGCAGATCTGACTTTGATAGCGAGTTCAGCGTCTAAACCATGCATCCTCTTCGCCCAGTCCAGGATATCAGAGATAGCATAATCAGGGCCCAAGGGAGGCAGACGAAGCGGCTCGACGATGAGAGACCAGATTTCCTTGGAGTAGGGGCACTCCCAGAAGATGTGATCCCGTGATTCACGGAGGTGATCACATAGTAAGCAGTTGGCATCCACGCCCAAACCCCACTTCAGGAGCCTGACACGAGTGGGTAACCGGTTACGAGCCACTCTAAACAGGCAGCACCTGTGTTTAGGGGGTGCCTTTGAACCCCAAACTTCCTTCCAATGACAGAAGATCGGACCTCTAGAGCGTACCAGATCAAAACACGAACGGAAGGAGAAGCCCGTCGGAGAGAGAGCCCACTTATAAGGGGGACGAAGCTGAGCAAGAGCAGGCGCAATAGAATCTCTGTTCCGTAAAAGAACCTTCCAAAACAAAGAAGCATTAGACTTCAAATGTATATCCCAGAAAGACTCATCCCTAAGATATTTGGCACGTAGATAATCATCCCAGATAGAATTCTCCGCGGAGAGGAACCTCCAAACCCAGCCAACAATCGAGGCTTTAGCCAGGTCCCCTAGGGACCTTATTCCAAGGCCGCCTTCGTCTTTAGGAAGGCAGACTTTCTTCCATGCTAAGGCGTGGTTTTGTAATCCCACAAGAAGTCCGCACAGAGAGAGGAGATCCTTGAGATAACCTAAGATGAAATAACGGAACAGTCCGACAAATAAAGCAAGATTCCCGCAATGACAGAGTTTATTAATTCAATACGACCCGCAAAAGAAAGGGTTCTAGACTTCCAACCACACAGCTGGCCCCGGACCTTGTCCACAAGAGCTTACCCATCGAGGAGCAGCCAAGTTTGTCTGAGAGTGGGATGCCCAGGTAGGTAGTAGGTAGAGCTTCCCCAGGAGGCCCAGAGCAAGATTCCAAGAAAATTGTGTCCTGATATTCTTAGAGCAGAATAATCTGCTCTTAGCAGCATTCATCCGTAGGCCGGACATTGCCCCAAAATTGTTCATTGTAGAGGCAATTGCATTCAGTGACCGAGAGTTACACTTAGCAAAAAAGAGAAGGTCGCCAGCATAGATCAAGTGAGAGGGGGCCCTGTTGCAGCCTCTACCCTTAGGGGAGAAAGATCCATCTGCCACAGCCTGATCAACCAGGCAGGTGAGAGTTTCCATGACGAGCGTAAACAGAACAGGGCTCAGGGGATCACCCTGGCGAAGCCCTCTAGTCCCCTTGAAGAGCCCATTGGGCAGGCCATTAACCAAGATCGAGTAAGAGACAGTTCCAATGCAGTTTTGTATCCACTTCAACCAGGTAGTTCCAAACCCCATCTCAGATAACCTATTCAGCAGGAAACGGTGATTAACCGAATCAAAAGCTTTTGCTATATCCACCTTGACACAAACCCGGCGCAGCCCCCTGAGTCTCCCAAACCCCAAGGCCAACTCTTGCGTCAGTCGCACACTGTCCCCAATGCGTCGCCCCTTGACGAATGCCAGCTGATTAAGGGAGACAAGGTGAGGGAGAACATCCGAGAGCCTAGCCGAGAGAAGCTTCGCAAAAATCTTGTAGATGACATTACAACAGGAGATTGGCCTAAAGTCCCCCAAGCCCGAGGGAGAGGGGACCTTAGGCACAAGCGTCAGAAAGGTATGGATGATTTGTCTCAGCATAGCGCCACCCGAATGAAGGAAAGACATGGCGTGCAAGACTTCCTTTTTTACTAAATTCCAATGAAATTTGAATAACTTAGCATTGAAACTGTCGGGTCCTGGAGACTTAGAAGAGTTGATAGAGCGCAACGCTCGAAGGATTTCATCCTCCAGGAACGACGTTCGAGCCAATTCCTAGCTTCAACAGAGAGTACTTTCTTGGGAGGGGGGAGGCGGGGGCGAGGCGGGAGGAGGGGATTGGTCCGTGAGTAGGGGCTTCATAGTAGGAGAGTGCCTGGGAGGCACTCTCCAAAGGGCAATCCACGGAGTTACCCCTACCGTCAATAAGGTAAGGGATTCTGTCCGTCAATAAGGTAAGGGATTCTGTTCTTCGCCTCTCTAATATTGGCTGAAAGGTGGAAGAATTTAGAGGAGCGATCCCCAAGCTTCAACCAGGAGATGCGGCTTCTTTGCTTCCATAAAGATTCACGATCAGCCTCAAGGCCTAAGAGGAAGAGCTTGAGATCTTGCTCGAGCTGCGCAAGATAAGGATCACCAGGTGACAAGGCAAGGGCCTCATTAACGTGGACCAAGGCCGAAGAAGCAGAGCAGAGGTCCTCCTCCACTCTCTCGTGAGTGGCAGCCCACGCCTTAAGGGAGCGCTTAACAACATTCATTTTTTTAGCCAGAACAAACAGGGGTTACCACAAACATGGGTATCCCAAGCAGCCTCTGTAACGCCCCGCCCCTCCGGCTACCGAAACCGACGAGACGAGAGCATCGGACCTATGGTCCAAATACGCCCATGATCTATGACACTCAGTAAACCATCTTATGTACATTAGATTAACATTTGAAATATAAATAACAACATGAGAATAATATGAAATGGAAATAAAAATGCAACATCCATTCTGATCAATACTCATCAAGTCCATGTCCATGATATGAGATACATCAGAAAATCTCAAACTTTGTAGAAAAACTCTCCACATATCTCACTACAAAGTCTCTCAGAATAACATAAAATAAAGCGGAAGTAAATAAATTACTCTAAGCAGTACGCACCCTGCCTGATGCGAATATGACGAAGAGAAGTCTGATCTCTTCAAAAGAGCGCTACTGTGGCGGTTGTTTCTCAGGTACACATGTTGGGTTCACATGAGGGTAACGTTATGAGCAATTGCCCAGTAACGAGACAAATATTATAACGACAAAAGCAGGGGTAAGAAAAGAATGTATACCCAATTTTATTTTAATGGAATATGCATGTATTGAAACAGTTCAAAAAGAACGCCAAGTCATTTAAAATCACATTCGATCACATTGATTTTATAAAAAAAATAATCGTTTAAGTTCTATCACAGTGATCATTGATGTTTTGACAAGTTGGTTAGAGCCCACAATGATAAACAATATCTGGCATCCGATCATAAATTATTTATCTTTTCTCGTATTATTTTAGCACACGCAAGTACGCGACTCGCGGGCCTCCGCTACGCGGGAACTTGTTTGTCATCTTGGATAAAGCTCCAAGTATTTCAACCTCAAATTCTCCAACTTCAAACCATATCCCGGAACACCTCTCACAATAATAATACTCGAAGTAAAATTGGATGCGGCCACATCTAATTTTAAATAGAGTCTTATAATTGTGTATAAGTGAGAAACCAAGAACGCCAATTGTGTCACCTGCATACTCCGTCGAGCGACTTCGGATGCTACCGGGCTGCTAGGTGCAACGCATCACCCAACTCGTCCGTTGGGGTCGCGACATTCAAGGCATCTCCCCGGGGCCCAAAGGTGCATGCCCAATCCCTTGCAGCGCCTACTCCATCTACTCAACTACTATGAATCTAATGCAAAGGACAACAAATCCTCATTAAGAAGCATTGTTAGTAGTCTGTTGAAATTCAAAATGCGAACACCAATGGCCAATGTAATTTAATAGATATACAACCCATATTACCCATACAAGTGTTTTCGGTATATGTTCAGATCAATTTTCCAACCATCTGTATAGCAATACATCCAAAAAAAACTCGTGGCTACATATAATATATGGGAGTCAATCTAACAGTAACTAATCACTACGTGATTAAACAAGTAGTTTACAACTCTTCCATAGCATATATAATTTCCTTGTGTATACATCATGAGTAGAGTGTATGATAAGTAACGTTTCTGTCCTTTATCCTAAACAACAGTTCATATACTTAATATAATATCGTGTTAGAGGGAAAAAAACTTGCTCATATACTAAGTGACAACAAAAAAAAGAATTCATTGTGAGTAGTGTGTGGATACAGAATAACATAAATAATGTTAAATGTTTCATAGCAGTATTATGTTTATAGCGCATGCTTAATGTTGTGAGATTTAATTGTTCGAAATTCAGTTTTATGAATTTAACTTGTAACAAAAAAAACTATGCTTAACGTACTTGACTCGGTTACATTTCAAATAGAGGTCTTACCTACACATATTCTTAAAGTTCAATAACAGGATAAATTTTTTTCTCTGTTTGACAGATCGTTTGTAGATAATGATGTGCTCCTCTATTTAGTAAAGAATAACTCCAATGTAGAGCTGATGAGATGATAACGTAAAAAGATAATTGTAACGGAACGGGTCATGACGACCGACAGAAGCATGCGATATTAGATCGCACGACCGAACCATTACTGAAAACATGCATGGCAATCATTGAGCAGAGATAATACCAATTCCATAAAAAGTCCATTCAATAAAGAGTTCCATTATAACAAGTCCGACTGGGTATTTTAGCAAAAACCACTCTAAGAATTTAAAACAACATCTCCACGGTTCCTGTAGGCATATAGATATCCTTACATCTTCACGAGTTGTATCGTACCTCGTCAGGAATCCGAGAAATCTGTAGCATGATCCTCATTAAACAGTCCACCATGATCTTTACCTGAAATTGACAAAAATAATTTTTGCATGAGCCTAATGCCCAGTATGCATCGGGGTCCATGCATTGATATTCTAACGGTCTTTGATCCGTTATAAATCATCTGCTTGGATTTTCATGGATACACATCATTACGTGCCTAGATATTTCCCATGCATGTCTAAGTTCGATCCCTATCATGTATAATTTGACTTCTTTCAAAAACATGGATGTGCATGTAAATTGCATAAGTAGATACGACAACCATTTTTTAACTTGTGGGGTTTGTTTCATAAAATACGTGGCAAATTACATACTTCTTAAATCATATAAATCATTTTGCATATTAACCCCCATGACTTTGATGGTTTTACTTTCTTAAACCACTTCTTGTATAACTTGTAATGGTTTACTCTTTTTTAACCATTTTCTTGCATAACTCATAATAGTTTACCTTTATAAACCAATTTTCTTGTATAACTTCCATATACGTATCTTGTTATACGTTTTCAACCGCTGGCACTTGTGATCCATGACAGTGTACCTACAGCTGTAGAGGACTTAGCTTTTGCCCCTGTGGTTCCTTGCAACCATACGCCCCTTGCGGCGTTACCCCTTGCGGCATTAACATGACAGTGTAGGTACAACTGGAGAGGACTTAGCTTTTGCCTCTGTGGTTCCTTGCAACCATACGCCCCTTGCGGCGTTGCCCCTTGCGGCTAACACCACCCCCTGCGGTTGTTCATATGACTCTTTATGAGTCCGTGCCTTAGTTTCCTTTAGCTTAAAATTCATATCGATATTATTTCAAGCATGGACATAATTGGACTTTTGACCCATATTTATCATACTAATAGCAATATATATATATATAGGTTGAGTGCAATATCTTATTTCTTATTTGTATATGCACTACATTAGTGAATAAAAAATCCACCTTAATCTGTTATTACACTTTTCCTCTGTTCATTATGCAACCGGTCATGTAAAATATAATGAAGGCTATTCCATAAGAATTTCTGCAATTAAAGTGATATTCATAATTGTGAATTTGATAAAATATGAAAATATGGTAACTTCGGCATTTTGGCAATATAAATAAACTGATACAGATGAATTTAGCTTCAATACATTTAATTTCTCACTTCTATGACTACCGAGAAAGAAAAATTCGCTAACTATGAGATATTACTATTATCAACATTTCGGATTCATCATTGGGAAGTAATAAGTGAATGGATCTAAAGCAAATAAGTTAATCACTAATGGTGTCTATCACGCAAATCTCAAGTTAAGATGGAGTTGGACTAATTACAAATAAATAGACAAAAGCCGTTTTCCATGATAGCCCAATGTAACTAATATTATAAAAGCATCATCCATACATGCTAAATTCCACCGTGTATATAAGCATGCTTTTAGGATTAAAAAATACGTTATTCTTATTCCAAATAGTATCACGTAGATGCTTGAGGAAAAAAAGTTCATAAGAATACTTCATGTGATTACCTCTATCGCTAATTACACAATGTGATTATCTTCTCATGCAAGAAAAAAAGAAGTGATTTAAATTCTTAATGACCGAATAATAAACGATAGCAATTATTTCTGACGTTTCAAAAGCCTTCTTTAAGCCTACGAATAGCAACCACCGAACAAGAAACATAAGTACTTGTCTTTTTCATGTAAAAGGAGATAATCGATCTCGTTATAATCAGAAAGTTGTCCCTAATCTTATTTGGTTAGTCCTTAAGGATTTTTCATATATATTCTTGGTATTATTTCCAATAATATCATTACTCTTGAGTGTTACCCAAGGAATCGACTCATACTTGTAGATGACCATTATTTATTTGTATAATCCCATGACGACACCTACAATTAAGAGTAGCATTTTCATATATGATCTTCAATAAGCATTTTTAGATATGATCTTCAATCATACATA
This sequence comes from Ottelia alismoides, assembly GCA_037367405.1. Classification (NCBI taxonomy): domain Eukaryota; kingdom Viridiplantae; phylum Streptophyta; class Magnoliopsida; order Alismatales; family Hydrocharitaceae; genus Ottelia; species Ottelia alismoides. The sequence continues at coordinate 12,034 of JAZKJV010005853.1, forward strand.
AAATCCCACATAAAATCCTACACCAACACATACTTCTACGATTCTTATCTCAAATCGAATAGCTATGCATGTGTGATATCCTACAAGATTGATACATACATTAAGAGGTCGTAATTATTTATCTGAAATCCTAAACGATACACACGAGAGATCAATATTTATACGAAAATCTAGACCGATACATACAATCAATGATCCATTTTAGATTGAATCGATGTATATATGTCATAACCTAGAGTCGATACATACATTCATACATTTTATCTCCAATTAAGTCATTGCGTATATGTATATATTGTTCTACGAATCGACACATGCGTCTGTAAATTACAATCCTAAACCGATACATACCTCATATCCGAATCGAGCACCTCGAAGCCGTGATTTTCTCGGTTTTCGTCACATCCATGTCGTCAAACTCCTCCTTCCCTCGATCCTTCGTTGTCATCCATTGCGATGAAGGAGGATGCCCTGTAAGCTCCTTCCCTTCCTCTCTCTCTCTCTAACTCTCTTTCTCAATCTCTCTCTCCCTCCCTCCTCTCTCTCAAGACTCACGTCAAGAGAGAAATTGTGACGTGAGATGGGATTTGATGAGTTTTTAAGGTAATCAATTGGTGAAAATTAATGTGACACTCAAATCCGATTAATTTACCAATTAATAAGGCAAATAAGGTAGCATTGTAATTATTGGATTTTTTCAAAAAAAAAACTGGCCGTTACAATCTACCACCCTTAAAAAATTTCGTCCTCGAAATTCCTTAGCAAGGAGACATGCCTTAGATCATGAAATTCCTTTGCTTCTTGTTTTTTTTGTGTACAACACTCTTCTTAATGGTATGGATTATCTTTGATCCCAAAATATGTTCTCACCTACATCACTCTAACGAGAGCAAGATCTAAAATATCTTCTATATAATGACTTATAAGAGCCACCTTGCTATTGGAATGATAACTATTTATTTTAAGCAACCTCTACCATATAAGATGTCGATCCTAGCTAATAGCAAGTCATAAGCACATTCTTTCAATAAATCCTTGAATATCTGGATGATCTTATCTGATTGGTCATATTGTCTACCTGTAAAAGTGTGCTAAGTTAAATTGAGTATCCCTAACTTCTCGAAAACTTTTCCAGAAGTAAGATGTGTATGTTATATCCCAATCTGGCATAATTGATATTAAGATGTTGTCTAGGTTGTCGATCTCATTTATCTATGGTTTAGCCAGCCTATGCATCAATTTATCCGACAAGTAGGAAAGAAGGAAGCTGATTTGATCAATTCCTCTACAGTAACATGTATAATAATATAAGGATGTATCCTCGTCTTGGGTATTAGAAGGATGTATCCTCGTCGGGGTAAATCAGTTCAAAATCCATGTGATTTGCTTCAATTTCAATCTACTATCTCCCAATGCTGAACATGGCTTGTTGTTTTCAGATGTTCAATCCCAATCTATAGTCATATTAGCCTTTTGGAAACAAATTCTACAATATATATCATAATCGTTGATCACCACTAATACCAATGGATATCTTTAGGCATTTTGCCATGCATGAATGAATAGTGTACACTGATCTTTGAGATCCATATATTGTCTCCTACCTTAACTTATTGTCCCCAAGAATCCAAAATCTTGAATGGTATATCACATCTTCATCGATTCCATTAATAAATTCATTTGATTCCTTTTTTTGTTTCTCAATTTTTTTAAAGATCGAAATCTTTTCTGCTACTTTGATCCTCTAGATTATCAAAATTTTCCCATGTAACAATGATGTCATCAATCGATTAGAGAAAATATTGTTGTTACTAACTCCAAGTCATGTGTAGGGAATTCCAAATCAGGAGTTGTATAGCTACTTTCTTGTGATCTTAGTTGGCATGATGAAAAAAATCAATTCCTTTTTCATTTAACATACCGTTATTTTGTTTATTAGAGGTATGAGTTTAACCACAAAGACTCTGATGCATAAAGGTAAGCTTACAATTAGAGTCATAGTCAACTTTTACTTTATTTTTTTGAAAGCCTCGTTCACAGTCATCAAAATGTATAAACTTCATATCCCCCTCTAATTAGGTTTCTCAATACTATTGTAATATGTGAGAAAATTCTACTTGAATCGTCAATCTACGTCATTCTAGAAATCTATGAATCTCTGGAATATTTCTCAACAAACTTCAAGGTAATATATCTTTCACCTTAATTCAACCAACTTCAAGGCCATCATTAAATATGACAATACTAAGGAATATGATTTGATCAATTCAAATGCGTCATTTAGAGCACTTCCATAGAGGAAATGCTAGCAAAAAGTTTCGAACACAATATTGACATGTACTTTGTATTTCTCCGTATCATTGAAGTATATAAATAATATCATCCTCAAACACGATCATAAATTTACCATGATCTTCTCACAAAAATCCTATTCATAAGCTCTTTGAATGATGAAAGAACACTTATGAGATCAAAATACCTGATAAAAGAATTCACAATGACCAATCTTTAGTCTGGAAACTATTTCTAGAATGTCCTCTTCCTTTATTCCATGTTGATTAGAAAAGATCTTTTCCATCCATAGTCACATGAACAAATCATTGATTCCATGCCTTACATGTTAATTCCTCAAATTTACATCATTCACAGTTTAATAAACAATGAATAGACTAAGATCTATCTTAATTTCTCATAAGGAGATTAAGTGCTAGGAGATTCATTGGATCACAAGGGAAAACTCTCTTATCCCACTTTCACTATGATTGATCCTTTAATTTTTTTCAAATAAGTAAGTGGTATGTAAGAAGTTTTTGAAATTAGTGTAGTTTATAGGGTAACATCAATGGGGAAATCCAATTCTCTATAAGAAGGTAATATCGAACGATCATATGAAAAGTCGTCAAGAAAAGACCTTAGCAGAATAATTTTTTTTGTGATGTAACATAGATGATCATGTGTACCTGATGAACAATTCACTTGCTTCTCAACTCCTCGAAACCCATATCATAATCACCTACTCTTCGATCATCTTACTACAATGTCTAAGGTAAAATCACTTCACTCAATGGAAAACATCTTAGAAAAGTGGATTCTATTATGTTTAATCTGTCACTCCTTTATTCAATCTTTTAGATAGAATATTCCAAATATTTTTTTATGTAGTCTATAATTTCAAAAGTCATCTTTACCTAATACCTCCAATGCTTAACTTTCTCCATAACATATTTGCCTTAAAGATGAATGGATTTTTGAGAATGAAGGCCTTCGGTAATATCCACCAAAGCATTGTGCTTGACACTTTCACTATTGAGTCAAAGTTGTTATGAACTCTACTGATTGGTGTATATTCTTTGTAATTTCATAATCCGAGTGATGACTCACGACTTTGATCACTAAATTCCACAGTGAGAGGTCATCTACATCAGAAAATCAAAAGGTCAATTAGTTGTACGTACTACCTAAGTTTTACTTTATTCTTCTAAGTCTTGGGTCACTATCAGTTGTGGATATCCTATGCCCAGAGGAACTCTATCTCTGATACCATTTGTAACGGAATGGGTCATGACGACCGGCGGAAGCATGCGATATTAGATCGCACGACCGAACCATTACCGAAAACATGCATGGCAATCATTGAGCAGAGATAATACCAATTCCATAAAAAGTCCATTCAATAAAGAGTTCCATTATAACAAGTCCGACTGGGTATTTTTGCAAAAACCACTCTAAGAATTTAAAACAACATCTCCACGGTTCCTGTAGGCATATAGATATCCTTACATCTTCACGAGTTGTATCGTACCTCGTCAGGAATCCGAGAAATCTGTAGCATGATCCTCATTAAACAGTCCACCATGATCTTTACCTGAAATTGACAAAAATAGTTTTTGCATGAGCCTAATGCCCAGTATGCATCGGGGTCCATGCATTGATATTCTAACGGTCTTTGATCTGTTATAAATCATGTGCTTGGATTTTCATGGATACACATCATTACGTGCCTAGATATTTCCCATGCATGTCTAAGTTCGATCGCTATCATGTATAATTTGACTTCTTTCAAAAACATGGATGTGCATGTAAATTGCATAAGTAGATACGACAACCATTTTTTTAACTTGTGGGGTTTGTTTCATAAAATACGTGGCAAATTACATACTTCTTAAATCATATAAATCATTTTGCATATTATCCCCCATGACTTTGATGGTTTAACTTTCTTAAACCACTTCTTGTATAACTTGTAATGGTTTACTCTTTTTTAACCATTTTCTTGCATAACTCATAATAGTTTACATTTATAAACCAATTTTCTTGTATAACTTCCATATACGTATCTTGTTATACGTTTTCAACCGCTGTCACTTGCGGTCCATGACAGTGTACCTACAGCTGTAGAGGACTTAGCTTTTGCCCCTGTGGTTCCTTGCAACCATACGCCCCTTGCGGCGTTGCCCCTTGCGGCATTAACATGACAGTGTAGGTACAACTGTAGAGGACTTAGCTTTTGCCTCTGTGGTTCCTTGCAACCATACGCCCCTTGCGGCGTTGCCCCTTGCGGCTAACACAACCCCCTGCGGTCGTTCATATGACTCTTTATGAGTCCGTGCCTTAGTTTCCTTTAGCTTAGAATTCATATCGATATTATTTCAAGCATGGACATAGTTGGACTTTTGACCCATATTTATCATACTAATAGCAATATATATACATATACATATATATATATAGGTTGAGTGCAATATCTTATTTCTTATTTGTATATGCACTACATTAGTGAATAAAAAATCCACCTTAATCTGTTATTACACTTTTCCTCCGTTCATTATGCAACCGGTCATGTAAAATATAATGAAGGCTATTCCACAAGAATTTCTGCAATTAAAGTGATATTCATAATTGTGAATTTGATAAAATATGGAGAATATGGTAACTTCGGCATTTTGGCAATATAAATAAACTGATACAGATGAATTTAGCTTCAATACATTTAATTTCTCACTTCTATGACCACTGAGAAAGAAAAATTCGCTAACTATGAGATATTACTATTATCAACATTTCGGATTCATCATTGGCAAGTAATAAGTGAATGGATCTAAAGCAAATAAGTTAATCACTAATGGTGTCTATCACGCAAATCTCAAGTTAAGATGGAGTTGGACTAATTACAAATAAATAGACAAAAGCCATTTTCCATGATAGTCCAATGTAACTAATATTATAAAAGCATCATCCATACATGCTAAATTCCACCGTGTATATAAGCATGCTTTTAGGATTAAAAAAATACGTTATTCTTATTCCAAATAGTATCACGTAGATGCTTGAGGAAAAAAAGTTCATAAGAATACTTCATGTGATTACCTCTGTCGCTAATTACGCAATGTGATTATCTTCTCATGCAAGAAAAAAAAAGAAGTGATTTAAATTCTTAATGACCGAATAATAAACGATAGCAATTATTTCTGACGTTTCAAAAGCCTTCTTTAAGCCTACGAATAGCAACCACCGAACAAGAAACATAAGTACTTGTCTTTTTCATGTAAAAGGAGATAATCGATCTCGTTATAATCAGAAAGTTGTCCCTAATCTTATTTGGTTAGTCCTTAAGGATTTTTCATATATATTCTTGGTATTATTTCCAATAATATCATTACTCTTGAGTGTTACCCAAGGAATCGACTCATACTTGTGGATGACCATTATTTATTTGTATAATCCCATGACGACACCTACAATTAAGAGTAGCATTTTCATATATGATCTTCAATAAGCATTTTTAGATATGATCTTCAATCATACATAAAATCCCACATAAAATCCTACACCAACACATACTTCTACGGTTCTTATCTCAAATCGAATAGCTATGCATGCGTGATATCCTACAAGATTGATACATACATTAAGAGGTCGTAATTATTTATCTGAAATCCTAAACGATACACACGAGAGATCAATATTTATACGAAAATCTAGACCGATACATACAATCAATGATCCATTTTAGATTGAATCGATGTATATATATCATAACCTAGAGTCGATACATACATTCATACATTTTATCTCCAATTAAGTCATTGCGTATATGTATATATTGTTCTACGAATCGACACATGCGTCTGTAAATTACAATCCTAAACCGATACATACCTCATATCCGAATCGAGCACCTCGAAGCCGTGATTTTCTCGGTTGTTGTCACATCCATGTCGTCAAACTCCTCCTTCCCTCGATCCTTCGTTGTCATCCCTTGCGATGAAGGAGGATGCCCTGTAAGCTCCTTCCCTTCCTCTCTCTCTCTCTCTAACTCTCTTTCTCAATCTCTCTCTCCCTCCCTCCTCTCTCTCTCAAGACTCACGTCAAGAGAGAAATTGTGACGTGAGATGGGATTTGATGAGTTTTTAAGGTAATCAATTGGTGAAAATTAATGTGACACTCAAATTCGATTAATTTGCCAATTAATAAGGCAAATAAGGTAGCATTGTAATTATTGGAATTTTTCAAAAAAAACTGACCGTTACAATAATAGTAATATTTAAAGCTCCCATTGTCATCAAGATTAAAATGATTGCAGTTTAATTGTAATTCAACTTTTTGTTTCCTATCCGTTCTTTTTTTTTGCAACGTACGTTATAGATGCAGGCAGTATTATTAATAATTAAATACCATTATTAACTTTCCACTCAAAACAGATATAAAAAAATCGCGTGCTTTATGTTTCAATTATGTGTGATATATATCACGTTATAGCTTAGATGATATGGAAATCTAATTACAAAGGAATGGACAGTCAGGTGCCTTTGTTTTTTGATAAAATGAAACGAATGATCTCGTATCTCACATCGATTCAAATCAAGATATGAACTGAGTTTAAAACGGTTAACAACTCAAACGCCTAAAAGACAAGATCAATGGTTATAGATCACATCTTTGTAAGAAGCAAGCAGAGAGAATTGATCTAATATTACGATCAGGATCATTGTATATATAAAAGTTACGCATGCACAATGCAGTATCGACAACCGCCTACTAATCTAATCATACACAAAATCCACAAGGCTCTAAAGATTTTTAAGCATGTAGGTTCAAGGGGATGTGTGGAAACCAACAGCAAGAGGGGGGTATTATCGTTACCTCCGAGGATGTTCCCTCGGGATCTCCTCTCACACGGAACGGTATTTCCGTCGCTCGATCGCAGTGCGGAGACGTGCACCACGGTGACCTTGAGCTTTCCTACGTGATGGTGGTCGCAGATCTTCGATCGGAGCTCCTTCTCCGACGTCAACGGCGGCCCTCCGATGACTACACTGACCAAGATGGTGGTGCTCCAATGAGAGGGGAGGATGGTGGTGGCTAGGGCTTTGGAGAGGGCAACCTATCATAGCATATTTATAGAAAGAGAGGTGTAAATGGATCAAGTTTCGGATCCGGTTCGGATCCATATATGGATCTTGATCATCCAAAATAAAACATTGATATCTTGGGCTAGGAATGTCAGAATTTGATGTTCTTGGGCTCGTTGGAAAGATCTCGACGAATTTACGAAAAGGCATGATTATTTGAATTTTTTGGATGTCAAAAATACTCCAGATTTTTGGAAAACGAATATACGGGGTTTTACATCCACCAAAGGCAAGTATCCATCCCTTGCCATCCAAAAGTCGAAAAATCTGAAAGGCCTCGCCCGGTGCTCCCGTTTCACAACTCAACCGTAAGGAGAGCATGGTCACTGGAAGGCAAAGGGGAGTAGCGGACCTTTGAGAGAGGGAAAACCTCCATCCAATGCGAGTTGCAAAGCGCCCTGTCTAGCCTTGCCGCAATTCTTCTAGGTCCAATAGAGGAGTTGTTCCAAGAGATGGAATTTCCCCAAGGTTCAAGCTCAATGAGACCGTTATCATCAATGCAACGGTTAAAGTCCGCAATAGAAGAATGGGTAGACGCTCTACCCCCATATTTTTCAGACGTGAATCTAACCACATTGAAGTCCCCTAAGATTAGCCAAGGCACTTCAATGGAGGGATTAAGCTGACCGATTTCAGCCCAGAGATTCCTCATCTTGGAAGGGAAGTTGGATCCATAAACAACCATTACATTGAGATGCATCCCACTAGCATTGGTGCAATTTGCTGTGATAGATTGAGGGGTGATGGATACTGGGTTACAAGTCCAGGCATCCTCCTTCCAGAGGAGCCAAATTCTGCCAAGGTTTGTGTTGTTATGCAATGCATCCCACCCACGTGGGATGGCTGCGAGGAATCTGGAGATACTTTCTGGGCGGATTTTAGTCTCGACGATGCCAACCATCTCAGCATTGACTTTTCCAAGGTCTCTAAGAAGACATTTCATCTTGGACAGATTATTTAAACCCCTAGCATTGCAGGTCATGATAGACATTAATCTGATGAGGAGGGGAGGCATTTTCTTTGTAGCTCTTTGCACTTTGTTTTTTCTTCCTTCCATGAAGAACCTGAACCCATTCCGGGTTCTCAGAGGAGACATTCTTTGGCAGAGAAACAGAAGCGGTAGAATCCATTCCCTGTGTCCCCTGCAGACTAGGGTGAAGTAGATGTGAGGATCGAGCGTCACAAGAGTCCCCTGCATCACCGGAAGAAAAAGACCCAGAGTGGTCTGCAGAGATGTTAAGGTCCGGCCGTGGGGGGAGAGGTTGTTTGCTGGGTTTGCGAGGATTAGCCATAAAACCATGCAGGGCAGAGCGGGAGCCAACCGGAAAGGCATTATAAGGCAGACCAGCAGGCCTTCTAAGGATCTTCGGGGCCTGGTGCTCCAATAAGGGATAGGGGGCCTCCTTCCCCCCATCTTCGGGGGAGAGGGGGGACATATTCTCGACATGTGAAGGCGAAGCCGGAGACCGGCCAGCAGAATCCTCATTCATGAGGCAAAGTTTATTGATGTGATGGACTCCAGCAAGTCCTGCCACGAGGGGGAAAGAGTCAGTATGGGACAAGTTTCCAACAGCCATTAAGGCTTCCCCAACAGTCTCATTAGGGGAGAAGACAGAACTGGCAGGAGCCGAGTTTCTAAGAGCCAATAAGGCTTCCCCAGCAGTAGGTTGTACAGAAGCATGCACAGGGCATGAATCATTAGAGTGACCGAAGACCGCACATGATGTGCATCTTTTGGGCTTCCATTCCAAGTCCACCCGAATCATGGTTCATTCCCCCGATGGGAGAACCAAAGGAACATCCTGAGGAATATCCTTTGTGGCATTAATAGATATACAACATCTCATAAAGTCACGATGGGCCCCATTTGCAGTCGCTGCATCCATGAATAGAGGAACCCCAACAAACTAGCAAGCTTATTAAGAACAATAACTGAGCAATGCCCAGGGCTCAGACCATAGAATCTCACCCAGAGAGGTATATCATTGAGGAGGTCTTTCTCAAGGAACATACCTGCCTCCCATTGGCGAAGGACAACCAAGCGGCCCTGGAAGAGCCATGGGCCGGAGCTGAGGATCCGCTGGCATTCCTCCGGTGAGTGCAGCTTTAGATAGTAGAAGCCATTTTCCCTAGGCAGGAGCTTGAATGGCCCAGAAGGCCTCCAGACTCTCTCCACGAAGGAAAGAAGGAGCTTGCCGTAAGGTCTCTTGCCCAGAACATAAAACACAAGGGTGTTTTCCCAACGTCAGTCCAGAGCATCAATCTCCCCTTGAGAAAGGAGAGCGACCGGCTCGCCATCCACCATCAATGGAGCTTCGAAGGCCATCCGAAACTGAGTAGGACAGCTGGACCCGCAGATTTGAGCCCACGATCGGCCAGCGGTCGGCCCAGGTGTGGGGATAGTCGGACAGGGTGGGTGGACCCGAAGAGGCTGATGGGGGGCGGTAAGAGGAGGGAGAGGGTCTGGAGGGGGCGCCAGGTACAAGTGCGGAAGCAGGCGGCGATGGAAGGGCAGGGACGGATGGATTGAGTGGTTTGAAGGGAAGCGGGCGAGTGATGATGGAGTGAGGGACTCCATAGGACGAGGGTTGATGCCAGGCCGTGTTTAGAGGCGACGAGCAGGAGAGGGTTGGAGGAGGGGCAAGCTGTTGTCCCGGGGAAGGGTCGGGTGGCGGAGGGGAGAAAGGGTTAGGGTTTGCGGGGGGGGGGGGGTTAGGGGGATCGGCCGACTCTTACATTTGCATGGGAGAGAGAAAGAGAGAATGAATAAAGGTGGTACACATGCATGTATAACATTTAATGAGTGGGAATTTTTCACTGTCACCCTTCCCCATTTCTTTCCAACAAATTGTAAGAGCTATTTTGTAGAGCCAAGTTAATATATTGGATGTTGACTAAATTAATGCTCTATGAGTGTACTCATCTTCTCTCTGATAAATCTGATTAATGATGATAATCAATGAGAATATTTTATCAGATGTTTTCTTGATATGATGATTTTATACGCTTATGTGCATGGAATAATGCAAACATGTATTATGTGAATTTAGAGTTTGCAACCTAGGAATTGATATTATATTCCACATAATTTGAGCCTATTATCACAACATGTCATGTAATCATCAGAAGCCTCGATAGCTGAGTGCAGATCTAAACCACCAAGTCTGATGGGTAGTGACGCCACTCGCCATTGAAGGTCACGAAAGAAAGAGACTCCACAAACCATAATATACTCAATATCTCTGTTTAACCCTTTGTCGAACCACGTAGCAGAAAGTTACATGCAAGCATGTTGACATATCCTTAAGTCGAACATAAGATTGATGATGAATCCTTAATTCGTCACCTTTATTCATTCATTTTGACTAAAATCCTTGGTAAAGTACATGTATATAATCACTAATTCCATTTAATTAATATTTTAACCACAATTATTAATATTATATAATTAACACTTAATTTACCCAAAATAAAAAGAATAAAGATAAAAAGAAAAATAAAAGAAAAGAAGGATGTATATAGAATACATACAGACTGATCCTAACCCCGAGACCAAGTCAATATTGACCGGGTCGACAAATGAAATAAGTAGGGGGAGATAAGGATCTTAACATATATAAATATTAAGAAAATCAAGACCAAAAATATAATCTACCCATTTTACCATGTAAATATTTCACCTATTTTATTTATCATCAAAACAACGTCAAACAAAAACACTCCTTTTATAAAATTGTTCATAAAAATATATATTATTTTATAAAAATATCATAAAAAATTTCATCATAAAAATAAAATAACCGCAATGAACTGTAAAAGCCGCAAAAGCCGACTTTCTAGGTTCATAACTATTTATAGAAAACTCCAAATTAACCAAACTCACTTCCTAAATCCGGTACATAATGCTATTTAATAAAAGAAAGATTTGTTATTTTCCCGATGTTTTTCTAACTCAATAAAACCCTCTTGTAGAAGTATTTGAACAATTTTTCAGTTATATTGGTAGATGTTATTCGAACCGTTTCCTTTTTTTCCATATCAGGATTTCAGATCGAGGTTATTATATCGGCAATAGTGTCTCTACCCATGATGAACTAGAATTCTTGAGGATATAATCAACATGTTTTTTAGGAATTCAGATGAATATATACTTGAGATAGAATCTACTAATTGATCTATTTTCGATACACTACTATATCATAATTGGATCTAATTTCTAATACCTCAGGGGATAATGAGACGATTTTTGTGAAATTCAACTGTCTCAATTCTCGAGCAATCGCACCAAAAACCTTTTGGATTTCCCGATGACAACTGCTGCATTGTCATCATATCGTATTATCATACCGTTGTCACGTTTAAGTTCTTTACGTGTACGTACAATTACTGCTCTAATTACTTCTTCTCTTTCTAGAGGCATATTAGGCACTGCTTCCTTGATTACAGCAACAAGAACTTCACCAATATGAGCATATTGACGATTACTAGCCCCTAAGATTCGAATACACATCAATTCTCTAGCCCCGCAGTTATATCAGAAAAATAATCGGATAAAACCGGTGAGTTTCGACCTTTTGGACTCGATGTCTATATGTACTATATGTAGAAACTTCCCTGATTTTTTATTAAATAACCGTAAACCTGATAACTTAATTCCTTTTCCTAGAATCTTCTAAAATTGTATAGAAACATATAAAAATAAAAGTAACTTAAAATACTAATAAAATTCGGAGGTCCGAAGCCACTACTTTTTTTGTCCGACCTCATAACTCGGCCGTATGAACTCCGAATTGAGCAAACTCGGTCCCTAAAATTATATTTTTCAATTATCTACAAAATGACACTAGTTTCGCTAAAATTATTTACTATTTATTTATTAATTTGTGTAATTACTTACTTACATAATTAATTATCTAATTAATACTTAATTACTTTCATAACCATTTTTAATAATTAATTATGTAATTGATTACGAAATTAATTTATTTAATATAATTCTTAATTATTAATTTCATTTTATTTATTTTTTCTTTCCTTTCTCTCTCCTTCTTCTCACTCTTATACTTTCCTAATATCACGCCCCGTTCTTCTTCTTTCTCCCCATCATCTCCAAGCAACCCATCTTCTTCCCCCTTCCTATTCACGTTGTTCGCCAAACGCCCAGCGACCAGCCGTTTCTCTAACACCCTCACGATCCCGTCACTGCCATGGTACTCAGATCCCGTCATCCCTATTTATACCTGGCGACCCTCCTTGAACGAACCCATTCGCCATTTTTCTTCCACCTTCCCGGTGAGCTCCGAGTGAGGGGGGAATCCGGGTGACAGCTGCTCCTCCTTCTCAGATCCTCATTGCAGAGAGGGAAGGCATTAAGGTCCGGCGTGATCGCTCCGCGCTCTATCCGCGAAGAGCTCAGCCTCCTCGTCCGCCGCGAGTGCAGGTGAAGATCTGGAGCTCCGCCGAGCTCTTTCCCGGGCGACAACGTCCTCCGATTTTATTCACGTCTACCACCAGGTTAAGTTCCATTCTCAAATCTCCTTCTTCCTCAATCTAGTACTCTTCATCCAGTTCTTCTCGATTCTGATTCTCCTCAACACCTCTATTCTTCACTGTATTGTCTTTCGATTCTGGTCATTGTTCAAAATTCGGTTTATAATCAATCCGTTTCCATTTTGAATCTATTCCGATCCAGTTCTTCATCATTCCGTAGAGAATCACCCACTCATTTCACCATTCCTGTTTCAATCCCGATGGAGGATCCATCCTCGAGTCGTAGTTTTATTTGCAGGACAAGTACTTAAAGGGAGGTGATATCATTCTGGAGTAGAAGCACCAGACATCTGAATCCACGCAGCCATTTGAGATCAAGGAAAGTATCTCCTAAAGTTTCATCCGGAAGATATCCATCCTCGGACACCGTCATCCAGCCGCTTGAAGATGAAGTAATTTCCCTGGAGCACATGTACATCAAAGCAAACATGGAAGTATGAAGTCTTCAAGGAATCTGCACTATTGAAGACAATCGAGTATCATCACCAGCAATTTAGAGAACCAATGCCACCTGGAGATACTTAGAACATTAACAAATAACAGATCCAAGCGGCAACTGCCTGGAAGCTCCGTCAACAGCAAATTCGTTCACCGACTTCATGCAAACTACTATCACTGTCGCCTAAACGCAATTGGGGAAGATCAATGCTGCGCTGCAGATCTGATTGTAGCAGTTCGATTATTTGAACAGAAGTCATCCAAGTTGAACACGCATCCATCTCCATACGCGTTGTTGCTCGAGATCAAAGTTTGCTCCGACGGTTTCAGTCTCATTACGTGTCACGCGTTGAAAGCCTGTTGCCCACCGCTCAAAGCCGTAACGCGTCACTCGCGTGCTGTTGTCGATATAATCTTCGGAATCGGGCATTTCTACAATTAAGACCCTTTGCAGTTTAGGGATGAGCATTGGGCCGGCCGGATCAAGGCCCAGGCCGAAGCCCATCCTAAAAAGTCCAGTCCGGTCGAAGTCCAAATGAATATTGGGCCAAGTTTGGGCTTAATTTTTAGGTCTAATTTTTTTTGGGCCGGGCTCGGGCTTGGCCCAGCCCGATCCGACCCACGGGTCTGACCTGAAGAGGGACCGAACCCTTCTCATATCCTACACGTATGGAAACTCTCACCTGTCATACACACTCTGTTCAGGCATCCTGTCTTCATACAATGTTTATAAATCAAGAAAGTCAGGTGTGGGACGTATGAGTTGATGATCATTATATTTCATTTCAGAATTAATTTTTCTTAATTAATCTATGTCTTAGATTCTTGTGGTTATTTTTGAATTTTTTAGTGTTTATTTTTTCCATTAAAATATTTTCTATTATTGAACCTTTACCCAATACGAGCATTATGGCCATTTTTTTTAACATGTAGTGCATGGTGCACCTGTTGTTATTATTGTGTAAACGTAGTTCACTCTTTTAATTTCTGTAACGAGAGACGTTTATGTTATATAACATTGAGTGAACTTGTATAAAATGAGAAATCATCTCCGGTAGAATTGAGTTTTAGTTGTTTCACAAGTATTATGTCATATGTTTTAAACAATTTTAGCTCGTCTAACTTGAATTGAAATTAACTTTAAACACAAACTCAAAGTTAATAATATAATGGGTTAAGATGGGCCGGCCCGACCCAAGCCCGACCCATAGGAATTGGGCCGGTCTTGGGATTGAGCCGAGCAAAATAAAATTTTGTGGGCCGAAGCCCAACCCAAGACCCGAAGTTTTTAAGTGGACTTGAGCCTGGGCCCTTTAGGACCCAGCCCAGCCCAACCCATGCTCATCCCTTCTCTGCAGTCCGCGCTTTGCTAATGGGTTCTCGCTTGCAAGAGATCACGTAACCACATGCTTCTCTTGGAAATAATGTGTGAATACCCCTGACTTATGCGATATTACAAACAGGACCAATTTCTGAAACAGACACGTGCTTGGCATTTGGTCATTGAAGATTTGCATGCATACACCTGCAATTTCCGCAAATTACATCCATATCCCTATACTATATACTAATCCCTATACATACCATATATTACATATTAAACAAACTTTAAAAAAACACATAAAAATATAAAAATCTTTAAAAATCATATAAAATTACTCCTAGCATATTTTATCATATTTTACATAATAAAATAAAAACAAAACAAAAACTAAAAAATAAAACCAATTAAAAATACAAAATTCGCAAAACTTAGAAAAACGTAACTAAATAAAGAAAAATCACCTAAAACTCAAAACATATCATTTTAAAGATAATTTCATCTACTTTATAATAAAAATAAAATAAAAATATTATCAACTTGTTTTCTATCTTAAAAATTAGAAAAACATCACAGTTTTCAATAAAAAATAATCTTTCTCTTTAAAAATAAACCAAACCCCATAAACATTTTGAAAACTCTTTGAAAATTCATAAAAACAGTAATACAAAATAAAATTATAAAAATAACAAAATAAAAATTAAACATTTTCTAATTATAAAAAATACAAAATACAAAAAAATAAAAAAAACAATATAAAATTCATTAAAATTAAAATAAAAATCCAGAAAAATCTTAAAAAATAAAAATTTAAGAAATCGTTTACCTTAGTTTGTATATAGTTTACCCCTAGTTTTCAACAGGTTGCCTCCCTGAGTTCGACACTCTCGTGCTTAACCGATATGCACTTAAGTTTTGGAGCATAAATAAATATAAAGAAGATTAATTAAATATTAATCTTTTCTGTAAAAACTCACCTGGTCAATACAATGACCGAAAAACATTTTCTATGTTTCCTTCTTTGCTGGATTTGGAAGAATTTAGACCAGGGATTTTTTAGTTTTTCACTTGGCAATACACACACAAGGTCGTAATAGAAGTAGCTCACTTTGTAGATCGTCCAGCTGAGGAAGTAAATGCATTAGGTCAACTCTTTGGTGGCCCTCATCGTTGCCAAGTCTTCAGTAAAGTCTTAATCTCTGCTCACTACTCCTCCAAGTAACTTCACACCTAGCACCGACCTCCCAATATCCACAGGAAACAACCCTTTGTGGATCTTCTGACCATCACATGAAGCCAAAAAATGCTCTATTTTTTTATATTCATAATAAGTCCCATTTCTGGACCCCTGCATCGAATAATGTCAAGTGCCTTTGCAACCTCTAATATGTCCCCAATGATCATCCCATCATCAAATACCAAGTATGGAGTAAGAGTTTACAATTGTCTACGATCTCATGAATAAGTGGCTGCAATAATAGAGAAAAAAGGAGAGGGCCTAAAGGGTCGCCTTGTCGCACTCATGTTTATGACTGCATATAATTGTCTCCAATATATAATATGGCAGCTTGAGCGTATATAAATTCCACCCATGAAGAAATAGATGGGACTCTCCTCCTAACTTTACCAAGCACCATAGATCTATCTATCAAGTTGAAAGCATTAGAGAAATCCACCGTATGCATAGAGAGAGACCCATCCCCGTGAAGCTTTCTCAAAAGATGGTTAATGTTGTGTAAGATGCCTTCCGCTCCTTTAGATACACCAACCTCAAATCGAAAGTCATTAAGATACTTAAAAGTATCCTTGTCCACCCATGTCTTACAAACTTTGGATACAAGGTGGCTCAAGATAGTGCCTACAACAATAGGACATATGTCATTGTCTGATTTGAGCAGTGGAGTAAGAGGTGAAGAAGCTGCAAACTCAGCCAGGCTCAAGGGACATCTCCCACTTAGCCATAAATTAACTACCAAGTAAATAGCATGTAAGAGATCCATGGCAACCGCTGAACCTTATCCACAGAGGGCATCTAAAGTGTGTTGAGTCTCATGCCATCTCTTCCACAAGATGTCCTCTTTAGGAAAAAAATATGATAGTCATAAAATAGCATCTCCATTAGCTGAAAGAGGAGCCTTTGAAACCAAAATGTTTGGTATGGAAGAAGTCAACTTATAAGGATGTTTAGACTCTAAGACTTTCAAGGTGTCTTCATTATAAGAAGCCACTCCTGAAGAGCATAAAATCTTTATGGCTACTTTAAAGTGTCCACCTAACACTTTGCGATGATATTGTCTAATGTTAGAGCTTTGATATTTATTCTCATCCAAAGATTCATTCTGACTAAGACATGAAATCCTAGAAACATCCCGTTTCAAAAAGTCACCCGCCAAATTGGTGAAACCATATGTACTCCCCACGTAGTGAGTGAGCTCAAAATAAGTCGATGTTGCAAGGACCATCTATTATCAAATTTTCGATCCCTCCTGTTAATGGGTTTGAAAACTTGTAGGGTGTAGGGAAGAAGCAACAATCTCAGCCAAGCCTGTAAGGACCCCGGACCATCGATAACTTGATGCAGAGATGCTTTCAAAGCATGAGAGAAAGTGAGACGATAACTTGGAGGAATGCTCTTAACGGTGGTGATCGGATGCTTGATAATATAATCAAGGAGCGTAGCATCAATAATCAGCCCATCCGTGACAACGTGTACAACATGTAGAATGGGTCTGAGGATGTCGATAATGTGCCCTTGAACTACCCTCGCTTCATCTGTAACTCGAACAAGACCATTACCATAATGGCAAGCATGACACACAGCTTGTATATTCATGCACCTCCCGCAAAACCACTGATCCAGGACCCTTAAGCTCCCTTCTACGACAAGATATAGATCAAGATCAACCGTGATGACGTCTCGCAAAATAGAAGCCCGATCATCACTGGAAAGATGCACTCTCTTAATATGAGAGATTAAACGTGTAATCCCTTTGCTCCCTTTCCTACCATCCAGGAAACAATGAAAGTTCCAAAAAGGACATACCAATCCCCCTGAATGATGTGATGCACATGAAATCTTTGTAGAACAAAATTGCGATAGCTCATGACGAGTTTGAAACGTGCGGGCACAAGTTAAAGAAGGAATATCTCATTCTTCAAAGCCAGACAAAGTAGAGGTCATCCTGATGGGTGGAGGGGACTCTTCGAAGGCGGCGATGACATCAGAATCGGAGAAGTGGGGGCGTCGCAAACGGGATGGGTATGCTGGGCGTAGTGCCTGTGGGGGCTAGGCGTATGAGTGGGCGCCGAGCGCGGGCTAGGGCATTGGGGCCCTGGGGCACCAAGCATGGGGCTGGAGCGCTGGTGGCAGGGCGAGATAGGGGGCGATGGGGCGGGCATTGGGGCGGGGCATGGCTGGGCATGGGGATGGGGCTCTAGGGTGTTGGTTGCTGGGCAGGGGGCTGAAGAGATGGTCGGGGTGTTGGTCGGGCTCTGGGGCGCTAGTGGCAGACCACGAGGTTGTTGGTGGGGTAGGGCTGGCAGGGGGGTGGGGGTCTGGGCTGGGGATGGTGGCGTCGTTGGTGTGTCGGGGAAGGGGTCCAGGCTGGGCTTTGGCAGGGTAGGGTTGGGGTGTGGTCGAGGCGGTGCGGGGTCAGGGTGTTTGAGCTGACACCTAGCATGAGGTCGGGGTGCTGATGGCTGGGTAGGGGACGGGGCGCTGGGGCGAGGCAGGGCTGGGCAGGGGGTTGGGGCGTATGGTATACATCAAACGTATCTGATATAGATGGATCATGAGAACAATGCACAAACTCAAGCAAGAGACACACTAGTATACATGGATCAAAAACACAGAAGATAAGTGTCAGCATGCAGCCGTCTTACTCAAGGCCGGAATTCCTGAAATGGTTCAGGCAGCCAGCGTATTGTGAACGTGAAACACACCACATAGTGCAGCATAATTCGTCAAGTGGTCACCCATCCGAATTACGTATTCACATTGGATGGCATTATCAGCAGAAGATATGGAGATATCCTCAGGACGTGGACATATTGCGGTCCTACCCTTCCCATCATGTAGGAACGATCCTTGCAACGTAAGCATCCTCCACTTGCACATCCTTTCACGGTCAAATTGTACAGCATCGAAGTTTCTGACTTGATTGATGGGTTGGGTAATAATGCATCTCCTTTTCCTTCGTTTCCATCTTTATACGCCTCTTTGTGTGTGCTGTGGAGACGAGAGCCACATGCATATGCAGTACGCCTTTTTCTTTGGCAGGCAAGCCAGCTGTTTATTCATCATCACAAACGGGAGGATTAGTTGCTCAAAATAGAGAGGTGAGGGAGCAAGGTTCTCAGATCAATAGTTTTCGCGATTGGACAACGGAATCGACCGCGCAAACCGATGATGATTTGTGAAAATTGAATTCGATTGAGCTTTTATATTTTTAGTTTAGTCGGTATAGTCCATCCAAGTAGAACCTCAATTGACCGACATTTCATTGACATAAAATGTTTTTTTGGAAAAGATCGGGAATCATGATTCAAAAGATGAATATATGTTATGTTACACCATATATTTAAATATACTATGTTACAATATCATATATGTAATGTCTAAAATTAACCGTTTTAAAAAAACTGTTAAAATAACAATTGACAATAGATTGCTTGTTACTTCTAATGGTTGAATGCAATATGGCAACTTCTTAACGGTGTAGAGACATCATTTGTTGTTTTATGGGTGAAGCAACATGCACAAGGACGTAATGCAGATGAAATATTAAGTCCTCTTAGAGTTAAAATGATGGAACCATTAAATTTTCTTTATGAAAATTGAGGAAAGAAAGAAATTGGCCCTAAGGAATGCATTAAAAAACAAGTCATAGGAGTACCATATTATAATCAAGATGGAGCTAAAATATATATAGTTTATTAGAAATTGTATTTATTTAATATCTAATAATTACTTTTTTGTCAAAAATAATAAATGGTCAAACTAGTGGTTTAGTTCAACTGGTTCAATTAGGTTAAGAGGTTCAATCGGATTTTGACAATCTTTGATTGGTTTTGATCGTTTCCTAATTTCGAAGTAAAAACCTTAGGTCATGTTCGGTTAGGGGGGTAGTTTACCCTCCCTAACCCACCCCTTTCTCTTTCTAAGTGAGGCCCACTTTTTTATCTTTTTAAAAAATTAAATAAATCAATTCTCCATCATCATTTCCATCAAAAAATAATATATTATACCATCATATCATATAAAAATTATAAACTACTCCACTTATACTCACTTTTTCAAACTCCAATACAATTACATCACAATAACTACTAACTTTTTCAAACACCAATACAATCATATCACAATTAACCTACTTCTAACCCACCCCCAGTTTAACCCTCTATCCAAACACCAAAACTAAAAAACGGATTACCTGCTACCAATTTAACCCACCTAAATCCACTATCCAAACACACCCTTAGGTCATGTTCGGTTAAGGAGGTAAACCCCCCTTGGGGTGGTTTACCCTCCCTAACCCACTCCCTTCTCTTTCTAAGTGGGACCCACTTTTTTATCTTTTTAAAAATTAAATAAATCAATTCTCCATCATCAATTCCATCAAAAAATAATATATTATACCATCATATCATATAAAAATTATAAACTACCCCACTTCTACTCATTTTTTCAAACTCCAATACAATCACATCACAATAACTACTCACTGTTTCAAACTTCAATACAATCATATCACAATAAACCCACTTCTAACCCACCCCCAATTTAACACTCTATCCAAACACCAAAACCCAAAAAATGAGTTATCTTCTACCATGTTAACCCACCTAAACCCACTATCCAAACACACCCTTTGAGTTCAGCCGTCTTTTTTTTCAATTTTGTTTTAACCAGTTGAACGTATTGGTTCAATTTTTAAATCCTAGTTAGGAGTTTCTTGCATGATAAAGTGGTGGCTAGGATAATTACTACAAAAGAAAACACTGAGAGAATTCACACACGTAGGAAGAAATTTAAGGTGGCTAACCATACAAACCTGAAAAAAAAATCTAGGATTTTCCCTTTTATGCCCTTTTAAGTCTATTTATTAACAATTATGTTTTTTTTTTGCAATTACACTTTTGACCTTAAATTCTTACAAAATTCTTTGTGGTGCCTTCTATTATTACAATATAGGGACATAAGTATACCAACGGAAGGGAATTACAGTGATTTTGTAAGGCATAAGTGTAATTTAAAAAAAATAACAGCAAACATAGTTCGAAAAATTCAGGACATTAAGCAGGAAAAAATAGAAATGATGTTTACCATTTATGTCCCTCTAATCTTATGCAATATTAGATATGGGCCTCCTTTTATTGTAATATCAGTTGTGTCCCTGACTTCTAACAAAATTCATAGTTCTACCGTTTTGTAATATCAATTACGCCCCTACTTTACCTAAACAAAAGGGCAAAATTGTGATTTTTGTAAGAAGTAAGAGATACAATTGATATTTTGAAAAAGGAGGACCATAATTGATATGACAGAAATTAAGGACACAAGTGATAAAAATCCTTTTTAGAAAAAAATGGGAATTTGTCATTCAAAACAGAAGATGTGAATGCATTGAAAGAGTTTGGTAGCATACAAACCACGAACCCAAAAGTCACATAAATTGTACAATTTTTTTTTACTATTTAAAGGGGGGGGGGGTGGGGGAAGGAAATTCAAACCTTGTTCCTTTTAAAGTGAGAGACACTTCTTCTACCACTACACCATTAGAAGGACTTTATGTAATTGGTAAAGAGTTGCAGAAAAGGATGCAGATCAACTACGTAGAGTAGAGTCTTTTAACTAACAAAACAAAAGGAACTATCAACTTTACCAACAAAAAAAAAACTATCGAAGTTTCCAAAAGATCAGCATACTTTATCATGCGCAGGGATTTCTTGTTGTGGGACTTGTTCAAGGCAAGTTGGCGACCAGTACAGGGGTGATCATCTGGTCTTATAATCACGTGGTCTTTGGAAGAGGATAAGAAAAACACGGGTATCACAAAATTACGCAAATATATGAAAAAGAGAGAAGATGATATCATTCCAAGTCATCATGCACAATTTGCTGGGGCGAATGAGAGCATATTGGAATTTTCTTCTACATCGCACCCTTAAGATCAATTGCCAAGTTGATGCCAGCTTTGATTTCATCTGCTAATACAAGGAGGAACTCGAGAAAAAGTTTGGTATAGTGAAATAAATTTCATAAAAATTTTCAGTTTCTTAGTAAAAGTACAATCCAAACAAATGCTTTTGTTTGACAGGCACAAGCGGTAGATATTTATGGAGATGTGATTTTGAATAGGTGTAGTACGTCTTAAGTGATCAGTTTTCAAAAGCGTCACGTGATTATTTCTTCCAGGAGCCCATCCATTGACGGATCGGGAAAAACATATTGACCATCTATTCTCTGGTCGTGGTTTTTATTAGGGAAATTACTGCTCTATCTTTTTTGACGTGCTTCCCTAAGTTCTTTGGCTTTCGGTGGCTGTCTCACTCTGCTGCTCGTCCTGAGGCTGGATATATTTCATGATTTTTGAATGCTTTCGGGATTCACTTATGGGACTTGCACCTCTTTTGCGGTTGGGTCTGGTGGTGATATTTGGTTTTTTGTCGACACTTGTTTTCCACTCATGTGTGGATGTGTCTACTTTTATTCATGTATGTTAAACTCTAGCATTGGTGTTTCATGATGAATGAAAAAATAGGAAAAATGGAACCATTGATAGAAATTTCAAAAAAAAATGTATGAAGCTTTGCTGAAACCCCTCCGTCGGAGAAAGTAAAGTACAATTGCTTGTTAAGAAATTTGTTCCCTGATTTTCCATGGAAGATAACACCATTTGGAGAATCACCATTTACATTTATATTCAGATTTTCCAACCAAGATTTAATGGATAAGATTCTTGATCTATCGAGCACGCCTAACAAGGGATTTAATCTAATTTTGTTAGGTGGTAATAATTTAAAGTGGATGGGAAAGAAAAACATTTTAGTTATAGGCTAAGTTCCACATTGAAGGAAATCTTTCCTTTAAAGGTTGTTCGTTATTAATGCAATCTAACCATAGAAAAACTGTCGCCCAAAATGCTTTGAAACTTGCACTTCTAATACTCAAGGATCTTATTTTAATAACATTGAAGTAGTTGTATATTTCTCTTCAGTTGAAAGATTGAGACTATGGATGGCCATTTTTTTCTTTGTTCATTGTGAGCCCAGAAAAGTTTTGAGTGTAAAGTTCAAGCAACATAAAACCTTTTCACAAACTTCAGATAGATGAGAATGTCAACAATAAACAGATTTGCGATGGTTGATCAATTAAAGGTATCATAAAGTTTTCAATTACTTTGGATTTCGCTAAGCTTTGGAGCATACAATAGAAGATATTGATGGTATTTATGAATAAAAGATTAGATAGGGTATGTAATCATACTGATGTACCCACTTTATGCTTTCATTTTCTCAAAGCATCCGCAATAACATTTCTCTTGTTGGGATGGTAAGAGATAGTACAATAATAATCCTTCAGAAACTTTATTCATTATCTTTATCTCACACTTATCTCTTGTTGAAAAAAATGCACCTCAGGCTCTTGCGATCCATGAAAATCGTGAATGTAATCACCATATCTTCAATGCTAAGACTACTACAACCAATTCCAAGTCAAAGACTACAACATCCAACTTCAAGTCATGTGAGGTGCTTGATATTCATGATTCTTCAACTAATATGACGCCTATGCCACAACATGGCCTCACAGCATTAGCATAGTGCCAAAATCCTTCTTAGATGCAATACATACAGCGTAAAGTCCAAGGTGACTGAGGGGAGGGTGAGAAACGGATCGGTGGTTTATCCCAACCTCATCATGTGGATACAACTCATGCTTGTTAATTCAAATGAAAGGCACATCCTTCTATGTCAACTAGGTAAGAGGTAGGGATAATTGAGAGAACTCTCTACTAAATAGATTGTAATATGTAGAGATGCCGAAGAAACTACAGACTTCTGTGTTGGTCTTGGGTTTTTTGCGAAGACATAATTGCCTCAATCTTGGAGGGGTCAACTACTATGCATGTCATCAACTTAGAAATGTCACCTCTGTAAGCTAGAACTCCCATTTGATATACATCACATATAAGTAGTGCTCCTTGATTGTCTCAAGCACAATGCCAAGATGTGAGTCATGATCATGCTCATTATAAGAGCATATCAATATGTCATCGACGAACACCACTACAATCTTCTCCAAGTATGGTGGAAAAATACTATTCCTCAAATACATGATATGGAATATGCATCCATAAGCCCCAATGGAATCTCCACAAACTTGTAATGACGATATTTCATGCGAAATATGGATTTCAATACATCAGAATTCATGATACCCATCTGCCAATAGCCAGATCATAGATCAATCTTGGAAAGCATCCTAGATCCCTGCAATTGATCAAAAGAATATTTGTGGAGGGAAAAATGGCTCTTAACTGTTTGTTTGTGATATTGCATGTAGTCAATGCACAATCTCATTGTTCTATCTATCACAAAGAGGACTCATTCTAAGGTGATGCACTTGGGTGGGTGAATCCCTTCTCTAATAGATCATGTAGTTACACTTTCGACTCTGTGTCTAGGATCTCCCACTCTAGTTGTAGTCCAAGAAAGTTACTTGGGAACTTCCCACATTATGGACTGCATACACATCCTTGACATCCTGGATTATCCAATCCTATCTAGATAAGTAAAAAATGTAGTTAAGGAAGCGTACATGTACTTGACTGAGAAATTAATTTGTCCTCAATGTATAATGTATTTAACCTCAGAGCTCGTAATACATATGCCAAGCTCATAAGTTTGCAATCCTTAAGGACGGAATACCACGATTTTCTCAATATAATTCAGGCGGGCATAGTTTCCACCAAACAATTTATACCCAAGATGATGCTAAAGACTTCAAAGCTAAATTAGTAAATGGAATGTAGGCATAAGATGCCCTCATATCTGTATAGCTACGTTCTCAACCACCTGACATATAATACACTATTGGTCTCCAAGGACCTCGATGTAGTATGAGGACAGGACACTCATCACTGGCTTTCCCAATATAGGGCACTAAATGGTTAGCTAAGAGGGAGCTTGTGGCCCCTAAATGAAACAAATCATGTAATAAGAAGCCATGCATTGAAATCATATGTCGAATAACGGACCCAAAGGCGTGTGCCTGCTCCTGGTGATCACATTCAGTTATAAGCACTGGTAGCACAATAGTCTAGCAGCTCTGTAAGTCTGATGAGGCAGGGGACGCTAGAAATTTCAGCTTCTACAATGGAAAGTTGATCCTTAAGACAAAAGAACATTCTAGTCGTGAATTCTATGATAGTGCACATGAACTGCTGACATATAGAAGATATTGGACCTTGAAGTGGACCTGGTGCTGACAATGGTAGCATAAGTGGTCGTATGACTATGGAAGAGATCTTTCAAAACAAAATTTTTACCTATAGTCAACTCTAAGTTACCTCCATCACTGTTGCCTTCATAGTTCTTACTTAACGGAGGTGAAATGTATAGTAGATATCATGTCTTGTACATTGTCACACATAACGTTCATAAATTCTACAAGATCCCATTGGGGGAAAAGTAGTACTGACCAATGAGTAACATGAGAGCTCGATATAGAGAATGAGACATAATTATGATATCATTGACCCATGCTTCACCTCTACCGATTGTCTCCTCTGATCCGTTACCCAGTTGTTAGGGAACATGCGTACGAATGCATCCTAAAAATGAGCTCGGTTGGATGTTCATAGGGCATACCACCAATACTTTACACAATTAACTGGCATGTGCTTGATGAATCTATAATTCATCGCTCCATTAGATAAAAATAGAGCTTCATTCTAAGAAATTTGGTGCATTCATGTGTTTATAACTAATAATTAGTATTCATGCATCAGTAAATATTTTGCGTAAGTTAGCATTTCACTCTGCATTTACATTAACTTATATATTTACATAAATCTAGTCATTTTTAATTAATTAACATTAACTCCAATTGACATAAACCAACTCCATTGTATACAGATCACTAATATTATAAATAAAAAAATCCTAAAATAAATGCTGACTTGTGTGTGTATTAACCTCAACCACGGTTAATCCTTCTCCCCTTTATGTGATCCCCATGTGATAGAACTCTCACCATCGGAATTGGGATGATCCAACAACTCTCGACCTATTTCCCCCTACTTGTGGCTGCCACCTTCCAACGACAGCTCAAACCTCCTTCGATCATCCAAGACTCCCCTCTAGCCACCTTAACAATCTAGAGGCACACCGAACTCTATCCTAATACCTATGAATCAAACCCATTGCCTTTGTCCCTCGTTGACACCTATTTCCATAACTTGATCCCCACCATCATCTCTAACCAACCCAATCCCCTTCATCCTTCTTCCTCTAACCATCATTATCCCATTCTTCACCAAATCAATCCCAAAGCAATAACTGAACCTCAGTTAGCTTCTCCCCATTATGCCCTTCCTTATTCAATTCAACCTATGGATCTAACTGAAGGATAGGGAAAAAATCCTCAAGCGCTTCACGAAAGCGTGATGATCGCATCGAATGCGATCGAGAATGACTAGTTGCACTAGTTGCTCGATGCAGTGGAAATTAATTTTTTTATGTGATGAAACCACATGATCCAATAACACTTCTCTGGTCGTTTCATCTAAACCACAAACAAGTAATAGGATTACCTCTTGAAGCGTGGTTGCGATCCAGTCTCTAAACCAAGAGACCTCCTGTCTCAAGTCCGATCCGATGGAGCATACGCTTACGAGTGTGGGGATGAATCGCGTGATCCTCGCAATCCATGTTGATGATCTAAGTGGCAGATCTCCTGATCTCGTCAAACAAGATCCAACATCTTCTTCACGAGCAATACACACCGAAGCAGATGGAGATCCACTAGTAAGAACTCCAGCAGCATAACGACGATGCTGCAGCGATATCGATTCTCTTAAAGGCTCCATGGTGGAGGACCATAAGAGAGAGATGGAGAGAGGCACATGACGTGTAGAGAGAGAGAGAGAGAGAGAGAGAGAGAGAGAGAGAGAAGAGAGCATTCATTATTCATCTAACATATCTCTTGAAGAGCAAGGGTGCCTTAGGGTTTTGGGAGTCCATGGATCTCAATCCATATACAACACACAATCAATGGTTGAGATTGATTTTTGTTTCTTTCAATGGCTAGGATTGTTGTTGGCAAAACACAACAACAAGTGATTTAATTCAAATTAATTATCATTGATAAATCAATATAATTAATCTCAAATTAAGTCACTTTTTGACTAGAGATAGGACAATGAGAAGATCAAGGTCCTCTCCTAAAAAGGGGGGACGACTACTCTACTCCTCTAGAGTTGTAGCCGTCCTCTCTTATTAGAGGCGACTTGGTCAATCTCATTGATATATCATAAGATCTCATTATCTCATGATATCTCCTATAACTCTTGTCGAAATAATTTTCGCAAAAAATAATTCCAAATTATCTTTTGGAAAATATCAATCAAGCCATTGAAAAAAATGTGTCTCATTCATAACCCAAAACTAAATGTAATTATATTTTCAATTAATCGTTCAATGTGAATCCCATTCACACTAATAATTAATCAACAAATATAAAACACAATATGCCCTCTCTAATATATTATAAATCACATTTATAATATATATGATTCATATGGATAATGCTATCCACATTATTCATCTCCATGATAATTAAATCACATTTAATCATCTTGGGTCTCTTTTATCATTTGCTCAAATAACATGGATCGCATTCACATTATTCATATCTTTGATAATTAAATCACATTTAATTATCTTAGATATCCCTCCTTATGATATGAATCACATTCATATTATCCTTGATAATTAAATCACATTTAATTATCAAATTTCTCGATGCTTGGATACTTATATCAACAATGAAATTATCCATGAATTCTTTCAAGTATAATGCGCTTTCTCCGCGGATACTTGGAAATAAGGACAGGGTGATTGTATTGTTCCATGTATAGTGAATTGGATATTGAGATCACATCTCAAATCCAGATCTCGGGCCTCCCACAGATGCTTGATTAAATCAAGACCGCAAATCTAATCTTCTCATTGCATCTGAATCACATTCAGATCAATGTCCAACATTTAGACCAAGATCAGATTAATTCTCTACTGAGAGGAGTCACTAAAATCCAGACGTTTCATCACTCCCTAGGAATGGAAGCGTCATGGTTATACAATCGTTTTTGATCACATCACCCTCAGGTATTCCCATCACCTGTACATCCTGCATACTGGAAGACCCAGAATAAACTCGAAGTATTAGATCATCTTTATACTGTCAACTTCAGGGTTTTATCAGTAAGTCTCTCATTTGATCATTGGGATTAGGTATCGATCATATACTTTCCAAAAGCATATATCATACGTAGGTCTTGATCATATACTTTCCAAAAGTATACATCAAACCTAAAAATTCAGTCAAGCTTCCAAAGCGAGACGACCGTGCACGGAATTTGATTCTTCCCAATATCTCATGAGTGAGCTCATGTCTTCCGGTTCAGTATTGAATCTATATGATCCCTTTGGGAGATCATATTACTCATATGCCCTTATATGCACACCAGCACGCTGGTGTATAAACCTTTGTTAGGTCATCAACCTATTGGTCTGCCAAATGTACATACTCAGACATATAGTAACATATCTGTCTCCAGTCAGAGGATGCGTTCCTATACTGTGACAACATATTATATCCAAGGTTCAGGAAAGCGGTATGCGTATGCGTTCGGACTGGTCACCGAATACTGATTAAGCCGTATGTGGGGGCATATGCGGGGTATATGCGGTTCTAAGCGGTATTCTAATTCTTAATTAAAAAATAAAAAATATCTATGAATAACATTACCACTGAAGTTATGTATCTAAGTAGAGTTAAAGAAGATCTAAGAAAAACGATTCATGTTAGATGGGTGTGCATATATACTTTTAATTGCCTCATATTTTATCACAAAAAAATATTTACCATAAAAACTTTACATTATATGATTCGTGATAACAAAACTTCAATACACATACATGCACTACATGAGCAAAACCTCAATCGGCATATATGAAAAATATTCGACGATACATTGCATATACTCGTGAAAATAATACATGAGAAAAACATAAAACATTACATATACATAATGGTATAATGCATTGCATTTGTATAGAAATGCATGTCATATTTTAATAATTGAATGAAGAGGCAGAGTTACATAATTAAGGACCTGAATGAGAAGATTGAAAATTTGGAGCTGCTGGAACAGTATGCGGGGCATATGCGGGATATGGGGCATACGCGGGGAATATGCGGACCGTCTATGTGGGGAGGGCGCATAATGCACTGATTCAGGTAATCGGTGCAGTCTGCACGCCACAAGGGCATATGCGACCGCATATGCGGCCCGTGCGGTCAATTTAGTGAACACTGACTATATCGGTCTTTGGTTATCTCGATCTCGTTAAGTCAACTCTTTGACCTAACTAATCTTACACCTCCGAATCTCTATTCCTATGCAGAGGACCTGCATCAAGAGGTCGGCCAGATATCGACCTATGTGAGAAAGGATTGCAATCTCCTCCTCAGGCTGGAGATCATCTATTAACAATCATTTGACGGTGCTTGATGAGTCCTCAATCTAACTCTTTAGATATTCATCCAAACACCAGCCTCTATGATTCAATAGTTGAACGAACAGCTGTATGATTATTAAGATGGCCATGGCACATAACCCTAATTGTACTAAGGGACCTATTATGCAAATTAGTTATTCTTCATTTCAGATCAGTGAATGATATTCGCAATAACATTTATTGCATAATGGCTCGCAGTGGGCTCACATGTCCAACAATCTCCCACTAGCCCAGAGAGCCATTAATGGGCTAATCATTTAAACCCACATTCATGTGACAATCATAGGCTATTTAGAAAATAGCTAGGTAAGATGATCGGTCACTCTGTTCCCAAAAGACTATGCCAAGTCCTTTTACGACACTTGCATATCCCTAGGTTACAGTGCTCGCATCCAATGCGAATGTTGCATCTTATGCAACGAATACTCAATCTTATTAGCTATAGCGTCCTTGACACTATAGCTTAATAATTATCATAACCAGTATTTCCATAATCCATATCACAATACCCTTATTCATGGAGATCACTACCTCTTAAGGTATCCACAGTTTAATACCTTTTAGATCTCTATCTATAAAGTCTTAAGTTTTTGAAGATAAGACTTTGAGGTGACTATCTCAAAAAATCTTGTCATCTACGAAGATTTAGTTATTTACTGCAATCAAGTGTTTTCTCTCCATAATAGGATTAGCAACTCTTTACTACTCCCACTGCATGGCAAATATCTGGCTTTTGTACAAACTTAGCTTTTCGTAACTGATGCACAAATGCAAGAAGTTCTAGCATTCACTTCCTCAACTCTTTGAGGTGCTATCCCGTTAGATAGGTGATGACCGAAAAATTTCCCAAGTGACTAAGGTAATCAGGTGTCTAGATGGTCGTTGCGACCTCAATCACTCAGACTCGATCAATCAAGAAAAATGAACCACTAATAGAGATAGAACAGATAAAACACAAAATAGCAGTCCTGCTATTGGATTAACCTGGTATAGCGACCATGGTCGAACTCAAGGAGCACGGGTTGGCCTCTCGGCCAACGAAGTAGTCACAGAAGAGATAAAATAGAAGGAGAAAATATTTTTGGTGGTTTTTGAATATTTTATATTTTTTTGGATTTTTTTAGTTTATTAAGAAAATGAGAAAAGCAACCAAGCACGCAATTCAACAAATTATTAAATGCAATAAAAGTCAACTAAAAATTCAAACAAAAATGTTTTTATGTGTTTTATATTTTTTAGTGTTTTTGATAAATTTTTGAGAATTTTCTGATGTTTATTGAATTTTCTAAAAATTAAACAGTAGCTGAAATCAAAGGTACTGTCCAGCCGAGCTAAAAGGGCTTAGATAAAATATCTAAAAGCCCCAAATTACCTGGAAGGTAATTTTCCTGCGAAGAGAAGACAATACGGAAAATTTAGGCACCTATGTTATTGTTTTTGGATTTTTGATTTAATTATTAGAATTTTTCGAAGTTTTTAGGTGTTTTTCAATTTTTAGTGGTTTTCAGTAATGAAAAATATCCAAAATTAGCTAGAAAATCAAACACATCAAAATAGACAGTAGACAATTATTTTGTAATTTTTGGACACTATTTAATATTTTTTTGTGATTTTTAAAGTCAAACAGTAGCAAAAATAGATATTTTTGATTTTCTAAAAATATCAAACAGTGACGAAAATGTCTCCAAAATTTATAGAAAATTTTACATCATGGCAGGAGCCATGTATCCAATTTTCATTAAATTTGGAGGTGATTTGCTATTTTATTCAAAAATAAAGAGGGGGCACTGTGCACAGGGACCAAAGTGCAAATACCCAAGAGTCTGGGGGGTCTGGTGCAAAATACCCAGCAAAACACGTGCCATGCACGTGCCTGGGGCACTCAGGGACCCAAATGTAATAAAAATAAGTCCCGAGGGCTTATTGGTAACAGGTACCAAAAGTCTAGGGGCCTATCTGCAAAATACCCAAAATATAACGCACATGCTCAAATAAACCACACACAGGGGTATAAATGCAAATAGATAAAAACTTTCATTCATTCAAGAACAACCAGAACTACATGGGTCTCTATTGCAAATAAACCAGATAAACACGTGACGAAGCACGTGGCATACAACGCACAGGGGTATAAATGCAAATAGCTAAAATACGAGGTCCTCTATGCAAATAACCCTAAAACTAAACAGCTAAGTTCAACATTTACAGGACTAAAACGAAATAAAAGACAAGACAGGGCCTAAGGGTAAATTACCCTTTATTATGCGGACTGCTGGATGCGCGTCACGTGGAGTATCGGATGGTGGCTAACGGAGGGCGCTCTAGATGTCGCCTCCTCAGATCGGACGATGATGGTTGCTCCGGAGATGGACGGCTCGGATTGAAACTGGAGCGGGAGGTGGCGATCGAACGGTAGCTGGAGGTCGTGGATGAACAGGCGGCCGGCGAACTTCACCGACCTCGTGGAAGCGCTCCTGACCTCCCCTGCTGCGCCTGAGGATCGGAGAAGCTCCGGCGTGGCGATGCGCAGCTACTGGTATCCTCCGATGACCCAGCCGAGCACTGTAGGACTCCGGCAAGGTCGGCGGAGGCGGCGCTCCAGACTTGATATCAAAAGGCCTCAGATGGCCTTCCTTCAACTTGCAAAATAGCTCAGGAGACTCGCGGGTCGAGGGCAAACTGCCTCGACCCGGTTAGGCGAAGTGGGGATGAACGGTGGGTCGAAATGGCGAACTCCGGCGAAGGGGGTAGGCGGAGGAGCTCGACTCCCAGCTCCTGTGCGAGCTAGGTTGGATGGAGGGGTGAAGAATGTGCGTCGGAAGGAGGCGAAGATGTCTGTAGGGTCCGATGATCGAATCTATCTACTGGACGGTCGGAATCGATGAAATGCGGCAGCGGAGCGATTTGGGGGTAAATGGAAATTTGCGAAAACGGGAAGCCTAAGGGGATACCTGGGTGGTGGAAGAACTGGGGAGGAGCTGCTGAAGCTCCTGGTCGTCGCCTCAAGGATCGTCTTCCTCCGAGGCTCGGTGCTCACGCAGGTGGCGGAGCAGCGGCGGCGTAGCTCGCCGGATCGATGGCCAAGCTCCCTCTCCTCGCTTCGACAGGTCGAGACGCAAGCTGTCACTCTAGCGGACTCTCTGGAGCTCACTGGGGGTGGAGACAAGTGACGAAAGATGGAGAAATGAGGTGGCGGAGCTCGCTTATGTACGCTGGAGGGGTCCGAGAAAGATGGCTCGGGTAGGGCGTGGAGGCGTGCGGATCCCGAGGAGGATGCCCGGCGAGGATGTCGGATGTGGTCGGATCAAAACGGATCCGGGGTTTGATGGAATGGCGATCGGGTCGAGTGGGCAAAATTTCGAGAAGTCAGGTCCACGACCCAGATCCGCGGGAGGTGGTCCTGGGGGGGGAGGGGGGTAGTTGACCGGGCGGTCAACATCCCCAGGACCCAATAGAGACAGGCTACGTGGCTGGATCTTCAAGTGCAAATTAAGGGTAGCTAGGGGCCGAATCTGCGAAAAGCTAAAACATGAAAGATTTTTATTTTATTTTTTTTCTATTTTTTGGTGTTTTTTAATAATTTTTTCGAAATAAAAATAAGCTATATACAATATAGTACTATACATAGGTATATATATACAATATATAGGGTTTTGATTTCTGATTTTTTTAATTGTTATTTTTGTACAATTTTATTCCCTTTTTATATTTTATTTATTTACATTATAAAATAAGGAATAAAAAGATATTTTTATTTAATTTTTATTATTTATATACATAGGTAAAATAAATATGTATGTACATTTATATACATGGTATATGTACAATGTATTTTTATATTTTTAATTTTGTTATTTTTATTTTGTTTTTGTTTTGATTGTTTTATTTTATTATAGAATATAGATTATTTACAAAAATTAGAAAAGTTAATTTTATTTATTTACAAGACTAAATAAATATATAAGAGTGGTTTATATACATGGTGAAGGTGGTATTTTTGGTATTTTTGATTTTTATCTTTTTCTTTTGTTTTTATACTTATAGATATATACAAGTATTTACAAGCATAATTTAAGCTATTTTTGTTGAGGGAAATATTTTTATTTATTTACATAAATATGTACACACATGAGCCCCTATCTCCCTCTACTTTGGCTTTTATGCGGTCAGGCCCATGCTGAGCCCTCCCTTGGGTTAGGTTGCTCAATATTTATTCTAAATATTTCCTTCTTTTTCTTTTTAATCTTTATTCTTTTATTTTTGCACAAAAACATGCTAATTATAGGTTTTTACACAATGCATGCTTTTGATAATTATTTGTATTTACACACATCTACATGCATTTGCAAAGGTTTTTGTAGCTAAAATATAAGAATAAAGAGTGATGAATGAGTATTCATCACCCCCCTATACTTAACTTTTGCTAGTCCCTTAGCAAACACTTATTTGAAAAAGAAGTGAAAAAGAAAGAAAGAAAAAGAAAAAGAGGGGAATGTACATGGATCAATGTTGAATATTAAACTTTCCTTCATTAAATTGAATTATGGAGCTCGATCAGATCTTTGGATTATTAATGTGTCGGAACCTTATTTAGACTTAAGCTTAAAACTCAACAGCCTCTAAGTTCCACCAATCTATGGGCAAGACTCCTCAATAAACCAGATCAGAACAAGTCTACATACACAAACTCTAATGACCATGAATCTTTCCATGTAGTGTAAGTGCTATGTAGCTCCCCACCTCAGAAGTAACAAAGAAACAACCTCCCTCAACCTGGTAACTCTAATGCCTCGGTCTAGCAACTCTTTCCTTGAGAAGCGGGGTATTCCCTTCTAAGTTCAAGTGCAACCGGCTCAAGAAGAGGGGGAAGAAGTATAGACTTTTGGAAGCTCATCCAGTGTAGCTAAGTCTCCCGCTGCAAGCTTCATGAGATGTAACATGATACCATAAGCTTTTGCTTTATTTGACTATATACACTCCGGTGGGGTTATTAAATTTTCAATCCGACCCACCACTTTTTTTGGAGTTCTTTTTGCATTTTGCATTTTTTTTTCAAGTGCTTCTATACGACATATCTACATGGTGCAGCATATATACAAGAAATTTTCCTCTTGAGCCAGTAGACTATCCCTCTTTTGAAGCTTTATTGCAACCCACAGCTTCTGTCTTTAGCCTTCATCACCACTAGACAGAGTTGAGACGCACTTCCTTCACTAGAAGAAGAAGAGAGGTTCCGCCTAGAAGTACTACCCTCATATGCTACCCCAAGCCAAGGGAAACTGCCTCCTCACCACCTCATCCGTGGAGAGCCATGTGTAAAGTGCTGGTGCAAGTCAAGCCATTGTCTCTAAGAGTCATGCGTGTGTTGTTAAGTGCTCTACTTAGGCTCATCAAGATGACATATGCTCATAGCCTAGTGGACTCAAAGAATTAAGTCCTTATGGACCTGAAAAGCCTTAACCCTAAGCCCTATAAGGTTCCTCTTAGAGTTAAGTGGATTAAGATCTTATTCAAGATCCATTTCTCAATTTAATTCCAGGCTTAATTTAAATGTCAACTCTCATCCAGGAAAAACTATATACATATATGTACAAAGATGCTATTTACAAATATTTACAATCGTGCACAATTTTTGAAAAATGTTTTGAAATCATGGATGAATGGATGCATGAAGTGCAAGTTTTTGCAAAAGTATTTACAAACATTTACACAAGATTTTTGCAAACTTTTGATTTTCAAAACATTTTGGAAAAATTTTGTACTATATACATAGTTTTGATAAGAAAATATTTACACAAACTTTACACAAAAGCTTTTTTGAAATCATTTTTACAAAAATAATTTGTACACTAGCTATTTATGTGCAAATAAAAGAGTGTTATGTACATGAAAATTTTTTAATTTTTTGTGATTTTTAGCCATTTTTTTAATTTAATTTTTTTTTGTGATTTTTAGCCATTTTATTTATTAACACACTCACACAAAGTACGAGTTATGGCTAAAGTATATATGAAATATATACACACCCCCCTATACTTAGCTCGAACGATGTCCTCAGAGTGATCAAGAGCGATGAAGAAGACATAACTCGTACTTAGTAAAAGGGAAGTGAAAAGGAATGGCTAAGTACAGAAATGAATAAATAAATAGAATGAGAGGAACTCGGTGGTTTCCACCTATACTTAGGATTAACTAGTCCTAAGTATAACAAGCTGAACATGAAGGGAAATCCGAGTGAAGAAGATATAGAGTCTTCCCCCCTATACTTAGGGTAAAATACCCTAAGTATAGGCAGCAAAACAGGGGCAGAAAGAATGAAAAGAATACCCGCAGGTCCTACATCCCCCCTATACTTAGGGTAAAGTACACCCTAAGTATAGCATACTCATAAGATGAGAAAAGGGATGTGGGACTAAAGAATAGAATGATATGGACAACTGGATCTATACAAGTCGGAAGAACAGTGATAATCAGGCGTGAGATGCAAAATATGTGAGTCAAGAGACCACATCTCACGCAAAATGAATAGGGGCAACATCAACGACCTGCGGCTCATGATCTAGAAATGGCTTGAGCCGCTGGCCGTTCACCCGAAAGGTACTCTCAGAAGACAACTCGGATATATCAATGCTACCGTTGTCGTGTACCTTTCTGACCAAGTAAGGTCCCTTCCATTTGCTCTGCAGCTTCCCTGGAAACAAACGAAGCCTCGCATCAAACATCCATACTCTCTGACCAATCTCAAAATGCTTGTGGCTGATATGAGAATCATGCCACTCCTTCACTCTCTCCTTATACTGTAGGCTGTTTGAGAAAGCTGTATCTCTAAGCTCCTCCAGGGCAGCTAACTCTGCCCTCCTCTGGTCTCCTACACCATCTGGATCCATAAGGATATCTGTAACTGCCCAAAGTGACTTGTGCCTCAGCTCAACAGGTAAATGGCACGACTTGCTATATACGAGGCGAAAGGGAGATGTGCCCAATGGTGTCTTGAAAGAAGTCCTATATGCCCACAAGACCGAGTCCAAAAGCTGTGACCAATCCTTTCGGTCAGGGCGGACGACTTTCTGCAAAATAGTCTTGATCTCCCTGTTCGAGACCTCAGCTAGACCATTCGTCTGTGGATGGTAAGGTGTAGCAACACGATGGTCTATACTGAACTCACTAGCAAGGGCCTTCACCTGGTCGTTGATGAAATGAGACCCCCCATCAGAAATCAGAACTCGTGGAACCCCGAACCGCGTGATGATGTGCTTCCTCAAAAATCTGCAAACTGTCCTCGCATCAGCGGCTCGGGCGGGGATGGCCTCAACCCAACGACTAACATAATCAACGGCCAACAGAATGTACTCAAATCCCTGACTCTTAGGGAATGGACCCATGAAATCGATGCCCCATGCATCAAAAACCTCACAGAAATGAATGGGCTGCATCGGCATCATATCATGCTGTCCACAAGTGCCCATCCTCTGACAGTCAGTACACCTCTTCACGAACTCATCAGAGTCCTTGAAGAGGGTAGGCCACCACAAGCCGGATTGGAGCACTTTCTAAGCCGTTCTCCTCCCAGAATGATGTCCTCCTGCCTCAAGCTTGTAGCAGTAAGTGAGGACGCTATGCTGTTCCTCCTGAGGAATACACCGACGCCAGACGCTATCCCCTCCTTCGTGGTAAAGGATGAGATCCTCCCAATGGTAGGACTTGGCCTTCGCAAGGAAGGTCTCAAGCCTCTGCCTGGGCCAATCTTGTGGGACTTTCCCAGCAACGAGAAAGTTCACAATATCAGCATACCACGGGAGTGAGGCGATAGCAAGGATCGCCTCATCTGGGAAGGTATCTCGAATGGGATCAATCTGCTCAGACTCCTCAGGCTGGTCTAAACGGGAGAGGTGATCCGCCACCACATTCTTGACTCCAGATTTATCCTTGATCTCAATGTCGAACTCCTGGAGTAGAAGGATCCATCTAGTCAGTCTGGCCTTGGCATCCTTCTTTTCCATGAGGTACCTGATGGCGGTGTGATCTGTGTACAAAGTCACTCTAGATCCAATGATATAAGATCAAAACTTATCCAGGGCGAACACTACGGCTAGCATCTCCTTCTCTGTGACCGTGTAATTCCGCTGGGCGGAATCCAATGTGCGGCTAGCGTAGTGGATAGCAAACAGAACTCCATCCCTCCTCTGTCCCAGCACTGCCCCCACGGCAAAATCGGAGGCATCCGTCATGATCTCGAATGGGAGAGACCAATTAGGCGGCTGGAGGACAGGAGCCTCAATCACACACTGCTGGAGAGTCTCAAAGGACGAGAGACACTTGTCATCGACAAGGAACTCGGTGTCTTTCGTCAAGAGGTCAGTCAACGGTCGGGCAATCCTGCTGAAATCCTGAATAAATCTCCTATAAAATCCAACGTGCCCCAGGAATGACCGTAGCTGCATCAAATTGGACGGTGGTGCGAGTTTTCTAATGACATCAACCTTGGCCGGATCAACCTCCATGCCCCTGTTGGAGATGATGTGGCCAAGCACCGTCCCTTGAGTCACCATGAAGTGACTCTTCTCCCAAGATAGAACCAAATGGTACTCAATACATCGCTGGAGTACTCGATCTAGGCAGTCAAGACAGGAGTCGAATCCGTCGCCGTAGATCGAGAAATCGTCCATGAAGACCTCCAAACACTCCCCTACCATGTCCGAAAAGATTGACAGCATGCACCTCTGAAAAGTCGCAGGGGCATTGCATAGCCAAAATGGCATGCGTCGAAAGGCATATGTACCAAAGGGACAGGTAAAGGTGGTCTTCTCCTGATCCTCAGGAGCGATGGCCACCTGGTTGTAGCCCGAGTACCCATCCAGGAAGCAATAATGGCTCTTCCCTGCCAGTCTCTCAATGATCTGGTCAATAAAAGGCAGGGGGAAATGGTCCTTCTTGGTGGCCTGGTTGAGTCTCCTGTAGTCAACACAGACCCTCCAAGAGGTGGGTACTCGTGTAGCAATCTCCTCTCCCGACTCACTGATCACAGTCGTGATGCCCGTCTTCTTGGGCACCACATGCAAGGGGCTGACCCACTTGGAGTCGGAAATGGGATAAATGAAATCTGCACTCCACCATTTTGATATTTCCTTCATCACGACCTCTCTCAGGTTGGGGTTCAGTCGCCGCTGGAACTCACGCGACGGCTTCGCCCCCTCCTCGAGATAGATATGGTGGGAGCACACTGATGGACTAATCCCATGGAGATCTGCTACGCTCCATCCGATTGCCTTGCGGTTCTTTTCAAGAACCCCCATCAAACGGGATTCCTGCTCTCCAATCAGATCGGCAGAGATGATGACTGGGTACATCTCAGGCTCGCCCGCAAGGAACCTATACTTCAGCGAAGTAGGGAGCGGCTTCAGCTCTGGACAGCTGGGCGCTGGCAATTCTGGCTTCGGAAGAAAATGTGTCAATGCTGCTAAGTCTGCCAAATCTGCCTGGGAGAAAGAAGGCGAACTCTCGCAAACTGGATCTGGAGGAGGTTTCTCAACTGTGTTGTCTCTGATCTGCTCTTCCTCTACCTCCTCCTCATCTGTAGGCTCGGATGGACTCAGGTCTGGCATCTGATCATCACAATCTGCCCAATCAGACTCTGAATCCAAGGGATCTGCATCAAACAAGGTGGCATCAGTACCACCATCACACAAGGTGGCCTCAGTACCACCATCACTAGAAACCGTGTCGCGGTCGAGAACCGGCTCTGCTGTCTCTACTGTATCCTGGACCAGGGATGTGCTCTCCAAGCTCTCCTCTGCTATCATCTCGGCATCAGCTGTGTCTGAAAATGAGAGGATGGCCTGTGCTGCAGGATCTGCCCATGCTGCCTCATCGTCTGTGATCACAAAATCACAGTCCTGGTGGATGTCTGGCCTGTCGTCTGTCAGCTGCTCTGAATCTATGCTGGCCTCTGAGCGTGCTCTCTCTGGCTCTGTAGTCCTCGACCGTCTCTATTTGTATACTCTCGCTCTCGACGCGAAAGTACACTTTCCCGCTATCATGATCAGTCACCGCCTTGGCTGTGGCCAAGAACGGACGACCAAGGATGATGGGGGTATCGGCCACTGACTCAGGGATCTCCATGTCCAACACTATGAAGTCCACGGGGAATTTCAGGCCCTGAATCGTGACGATAACGTCTCGCAACAACCCCTTCGGCCTCTTGACGGATCGATCAGCAAACTGAAGGACTGTCCTGCTCTGTCTAAGAGTGCCCAACTCGAAGCGGTCGAGAAGGGCTGCCGGAAGAAGGTTGATCGACGATCCGCTATCCAATAGAGTCCGGTCGAACCTCTGCTCACTAATCTGACATCTGACATACGGGGCCCCTACATCTGGCCTCTTGGCCGGCAGACGGTTCTGAATCGCGAAACACGTGGCTTTCGTCAGCACATGAATCTCTGAAGTGTGGTTCCTCCTCCTCCTCCTGACTGTGGTCCTGTCTCTCAAAGATCGCTGAAGAAGGGGGATGTGCTGCAAAGCCTCCTGGAGGGTCAACTGGATGTGAAATCTGTCGATCATGCTCTGGCTGAATTCCTCCTGCTCTCTCTTTTTTGGGTCTTTTTTTTTCTTCCCCTTCCCCATCTGAAGGGCTCTAGGGAAGGGGATCACAGGGTCCTTCTCAGATGAAGGACTAGGAAAAGGCCTAGATGGCTCGACGGCCGGATCCGCACATACATCAAGCACCACAGTGGGACCAGAAGAAACTAAACCTTTTCCTTTATTCACAACAGTGTTCTGAGATACATGAGAATGAGGAAAAACATCTGATCTCTCTATACAAATACCGGTGGCCTCAGTACCACCACGGGCTGGCTCTGCTACTGGACGTCTCGCGGCCTCAGTACCGCGGGCTGGCTCGGCTCCTCTAGTGGCATCAGTACCACCTCCTCGAACTGGTGAAGCGACGGCCTCAGTACCGCCAGTGGAATCAACATCCTTGGTGGCGTCAGTACCACCATCGTCATCATGTGAGGCCTCAGTACCGCTCTCCTCCTCCTCATCTGGCGCCCTGGGTGGATCCTCGAGTCGTCGCTCAC
The DNA here is from genome assembly GCA_037367405.1 of Ottelia alismoides. Taxonomy (NCBI): domain Eukaryota; kingdom Viridiplantae; phylum Streptophyta; class Magnoliopsida; order Alismatales; family Hydrocharitaceae; genus Ottelia; species Ottelia alismoides. Next base: position 52,638 of record JAZKJV010005853.1, read on the forward strand.
ATGAGGCGCTGCCTGCTGGTGCTCTACCGCTCCTAAGTGTAACAAAATCAGCATCAAACAGATCTGAAGACATATCATCAAACGGGTCACTAGGAGTGGTATGCTCAGTGTCAACTACCTGCTCAGACTTCCTCTTCAGGCTGTTCGGATTCGGCTCTATCTGTGCAGGGATGGCGGCCTTCCCTCTCATCAGGTCCTGCATCTCCTGGCGGAACTCGTCCATCTCCCGTCTAAATGTAGCCTGCTGGTCCGTGAGGAGGCGGGCTACGTCATCCAAGGTGGAGCTCTCATGGGGGCCCGACGGGTAGCCTCTCTAGTGATGAGGCTGCTGGAACTGGTGCTGCTGCTGCTGAGAGGGGTAGGAGGAAGGATGCTGCTGCTGGTGTGCCTGGTGAGCCTGCTGCTCACGTCTCCAAGACTGTCCCTGCTGCTGATAGGGATGAGGAACGAAGGATGACTGCTACTGTGGCTGGTAGGCTGGGGGCTGCTGCTGCTGGTGATCTCTCTGCTGGCTATACTGCCCTCCCTGACCGGATGACTGTTGCTGGGGCTGGGTACCTCCACTCCCCCACCTGAATCCGGGATGGTCTCGTCGGATCCCAGGCTGGGGGCGGTCATACCAAATCCCATTGACATCCATCAACGGCTCTGCATCGTATGGGGCTGGCGGGAGTACTGCCAGAGGCTGATCCGGCTGGTATACCACCATCTGCATGTCTGGAGATGGTGGTGACTGGTAGGAGGGCTGCTGCGGCTGGTACGGCTCCGCCTGTACAAGGTGAACCTGTCTAGGCTGCTGAAAGGAGCTGGAGCGCTGGGACGAGCTGCTGCTGCCGCCGGTATCGCCTCGCGACTGAAGACGGGGCTGTGAAGCCGTCTGTGCCTCCTGGAGACACATGAGCTGGGTCTTCATGTCGCTCAGAGTCTGTGCCATCTGCTCCATCTGCGTGATACCCTGGCACTGCTTCTTCTCGATCATCTCCATTCTGTCCAACTTCTCGCTAATAATACCCATATCCGCAGCGGACGACTCTGCCTGTGCTGCTGCAACTGCGGATGAACTGGATGGACCGGCGTCGACCCGTGCTATCCTCTGGTACTGCACAGGTCCTGGCTGCTGGGGTCTCCCCTGTGTGTACAACCGGGTCTGGGACATCACCATATAGTTCTCGGCCATCTCCTCAAAGATGGCCCAGACCTGTTGTGATCCTTGGCGAAATAGGACCCGCCGCAAGAAGCATTCACCAGGCCCTGGAGCTCTGGTGTCAACCCGCTAAAGAAGCTCTGCACAAGGTTCGGCTTTGAAATGTCATGGTGCGGGCATCGGTCTGTGAGCTCTCGAAACCTCTCCCATGCCTCATGGAATTGCTCGTTGGGGAGCATGGAGAAGTTGCTGATCAGGGCCCTCGCTGCATTGGTCCGCCCGAGTGGATAGTACTTGTTCAAGTACTCGGTGTGGAGCTGCTCCCAGGTGTAAACAAACTTCCCCAAATGCTTCAGCCAGGTGGCTGCTCTGTCTGCTAGGGAGAAGGGGAAGGCGATCATCCGAATCGTATCCTGGTCCGCTCGTGGACAGTACTGCAGATCATCAAGAACTCCTGGAGGTGGAGATGGGGCTCCTCGGTGGCAAGTCCATGAAGACGGGGGAGCATCTGCAGGGTGTTCGGGGGGGACTTGAAGTCCCCCACGATAGCAGGCACCACTACCCAATGATGCATCAATGTAGATCCGGGGTTGTGCAACTCCCGCATCGGTCTCGGTGGTCCTCCTACCGCAGCGGCTGCCGCTGCGGCGGCGGTGGCTGCTGCTGCGGCTCGTGCCTCTGCATCTGGTCCGTCCTCAGGCTCGCTCTGATCTCTCTCTACTCTGAGTCGCTCCAACTCTCTCCTCATCTCAATCATGAAAGCTCCCTGATCTCTCAACTGCTGCTGAATGGTCTCTAAAGAGGCGATCAGGGTGGAGTTGATCGCTCCCTGGTCCAGGACAAAATGTTGATCTCCTCGTGGACCTCCAGGGTGATCCTCAGAACTGCCGGCCATAACGTCTGCAAAATCAAATGAGCCCAACTCAGGTGCTGTCAAATCTGCTAATCTCTCCTCGGGCTCATGTCTCTTAGTACCAAAAGAAAGGGGATCGAGGGGGAACAGGGCGGAGTCGTACTCGGGCTCGGAGAGCTGGTCTCGGCTCTCGCGGGCCAACCTAGATGATCGGGTAGACGTGCCCGAAAGCGGTGCAGCCAGAGGCTGCCTAAGAGAGCGTCTACCCATCATCTTGATCTGGCGAGTAGTGCGGATGAGATCTGGAGAAACTATGATCAGAATGCAAACCCCCGGTTCACCAACGCAACGCGAGCTGAAGACCGTAAAAGCTCGGTCAAATTATCTTGTCAATGTTATTAGGTGAACACACAAAATATCAGAGCGCTTACGTGACCTGTTAGGATACCTGATGCTACCCCAACCGACTGGCCCGCACGGAAGAGTCGGTAGTCAGCTAGAAATAGCACCGGAGGGTTCTACCTAGGGTGCATGTCACTCTCTCACGCATCCAAACCATACAATGAGGGGGTTGCTCTCCCCAAGACAGATTTTTAGGGTGAGTGTCTTTTAGGGTCAATAGTTTTATCCAGTCCCAATTTTATGATTTTTCTTTTTAATATTTTTCAAATAGAAAACAAACGCCTAACAAATTTTTCGGTTCTCCTGGTTATTAAGTCCAAAACAGGGGGAGAAGACGAAAAAGCCGATGCATGATAAATCAATGATGCATGCAAAGTAAGGAAGGCGTACTTGACTCCAGTACTCTACATGCAATATGATCCGCGCATAAATGTAAAGACAGGAAATAAACTACCTAAATGATGCAGGCGGAAAACCGAGTCCCTAAACAACAGTGCTACTCGAAAGAACGGCTAGCTGACCACCAGCCTCCAATCCAAAGGGTCCGGTCTAGACCCACCCCTCCTCTTCTCGACATGTCGAGTTCAGGAGTAGCGCTTGACGGGGTGGGCTCGCGGCGCGTAGGCTCGGAGGTGATGGAACGACTATTTTATTATTATTTTTATTATAGGTTCAATTATCGCACTATAGGAACATGCAATTATATTAGGGTGTTTGGATCCTATGAGTTACGTCACAATCAAGCAGAAAATCCTACGGCTAGGGGCTCGATCAAAAACCGTGTAAACACCGGAAAAGGCAGTAAAAAGAAAGGAAAACAAAACCGCGTAAAAAGCCGTGAAAAACTCTTAAGGGTCCCTCGAGCACACCAGTGCTCGGCGAAACAGACCCGCTAGGTCAAACACAGTCCAAAGGTCCAGTCTGAGTCCTTGTATTATTACAATAAGTTCAAATGTCTACTCTAAACCTCACCCACTCAACTCTCTCTCTCTCTCTCGCTCTCTCCTGCGGCTCCGTGTAGAAGGGAACCGCCTCCGAGTCTCGCGGTTGCGTCGGCTTCTCGAAATCGGCCGCCTCGGTCCTCGGGCCCTTGCAAGAAAGAACAGAGTGGTCAGACCAAATTATTATAAGAAAATATCAGAAAAATATATCTACAGAAATCTATACAAAAAGCCGCGAAAAGAAAAAGCCGCGGAAAAACTCAAAAAGCGACTACTAAGCCGTGCTCCCCGGCAACGGCGCCATTCTGATGACCGAAAAATTTCCCAAGTGACTAAGGTAATCAGGTGTCTAGATGGTCATTGCGACCTCAATCACTCAGACTCGATCAATCAAGAAAAATGAACCACTAATAGAGATAGAACGGATAAAACACAAAATAGCGGTCCTGCTATTGGATTAACCTAGTATAGCGACCAGGGTCGAACTCAAGGAGCACGGGTTGGCCTCTCGGTCTACGAAGTAGTCACAGAAGAGATAAAATAGAAGGAGAAAATATTTTTGGTGGTTTTTGAATATTTTATATTTTTTTGGATTTTTTTAGTTTATTAAGAAAATGAGAAAAGCAACCAAGCACGCACTTCAACAAATTATTAAATACACTAGAAGTCAACCAAAAATTCAAACAAAAATGTTTTTATGTGTTTTATATTTTTTAGTGTTTTTGGTAAATTTTTGAGAATTTTCTGATGTTTATTGAATTTTCTAAAAATCAAATAGTAGCTGAAATCAAAGGTACTGTCCAGCCGAGCTAAAAGGGCTTAGATAAAATATCTAAAAGCCCCAAATTAGCTGGGAGGTAATTTTCCTGTGAAGAGAAGACAATAAGGAAAATTTAGGCACCTATTTTATTGTTTTTAGATTTTTGATTTAATTATTAGAATTTTTATAAGTTTTTAGGTGTTTTTCAATTGTTAGTGGTTTTCAGTAATGAAAAATAGCCAAAATTGGCTAGAAAATCAAACACATCAAAATAGACAGTAGACAATTATTTTGTAATTTTTGGAAGTGTCCAATTTTCATTAAATTTGGAGGTGATTTGCTATTTTGTTCAAAAATAAAGAGGGGGCACTGTGCACAGGGACCAAAGTGCAAATACCCAAGAGTCTGGTGGGTCTGGTGCAAAATACCCAGCAAAAACGTGCCACACGCGTGCCTGGAGCACTCAGGGACCCAAATGTAATAAAAATAAGTCCCGAGGTCTTATTGGTAACAGGTACCAAAAGTCCAGGGGCCTATCTGCAAAATACCCAAAATATAACGCACATGCTCAAATAAACCACGCACAGGGGTATAAATGCAAATAGATAAAAACTTTCATTCATTCAAGAACAACCAGAACTACAGGGGTCTCTATTGCAAATAAACCAGATAAACACGTGACGAAGCACGTGTCATACAACGCACAGGGGTATAAATGCAAATAGCTAAAATACGAGGTCCTCTATGCAAATAACCCTAAAACTAAACAGCTAAGTTCAACATTTACAGGACTAAAACGAAGTAAAAGACAAGACAGGGCCTAAGGGTAAATTACCCTTTATTATGCGGACTGCTGGATACGCGCCACGTGGAGTATCGGATGGTGGCTAACGGAGGGCGCTCCAGATGTCGCCTCCTCAGATCGGACGATGATGGTTGCTTCGGAGATGGACGGCTCGGATTGAAACTAGAGCGGGAGGTGGCGATCGAACGGTAGCTGGAGGTCGTGGATGAACAGGCGGCCGACGAACTTCGCCGGCCTTGTGGAAGCGCTCCTGACCTCCCCTGCTGCGCCTGAGGATCGGAGAAGCTCCGGCGTGGCGATGCGCAGCTACTGGTATCCTCCGATGACCCAGCCGAGCACTGTAGGACTCCGGCGAGGTCGGCGGAGGCGGCGCTCCTGACTTGATATCGAAAGGCCTCAGATGGCCATCCTTCAACCTGCAAAACAGCTCAGGAGACTCGCGGGTCGAGGGCAAACTGCCTCGACCCGGTTAGGCGAAGTGGGGATGAACGGTGGGTCGAAATGGCGAACTCCGGCGAAGGGGGTAGGCGGAGGAGCTCGACTCCCAGCTCCTGTGCGAGCTGGGTTGGATGGAGGGGTGAAGAATGTGCGTCGAAAGGAGGCGAAGATGTCTGTAGGGTCCGATGATCGAATCTATCTACTGGACTGTCGGAATCGATGAAATGCGGCGGCGGAGCGATTTGGGGGTAAATGGAAATTAGCGAAAACGGGAAGCCTAAGGGGATACCTGGGTGGTGGAAGAGACTGGGGAGGAGCTGCTGAAGCTCCTGGTCGTCGTCTCAAGGATCGTCTTCCTCCGAGGCTCGGTGCTCACGCAGGTGGCGGAGCAGCGGCGGCGTAGCTCGCCGGATCGATGGCCAAGCTCCCTCTCCTCGGTTCGATAGGTCGAGACGCAGGCTGTCACTCTAGCGGACTCTCTAGAGCTCACTGGGGGTGGAGACAAGTGACCAAAGATGGAGAAATGAGGTGGCGGAGCTCGCTTATGTACGCTGGAGGGGTCCGAGAAAGATGGCTCGGGTAGGGCGTGGAGGTGCGCGGATCCCGAGGTGGATGCCCGGCGAGGATGTCGGATGTGGTCGGATCAAAACGGATCCGGGGTTTGATGGAATGGCGATCGGGTCGAGCGGGCAAAATTTCGAGAAGTCGGGTCCACGACCCAGATCCGCGGGAGGTGGTCCTGGGGGGGGGGGGGGTAGTTGACCGGACGGTCAACATCCCCAGGACCCAATAGAGACAGGCCACGTGGCTGGATCTTCAAGTGCAAATTAAGGGTAGCTAGGGTCCGAATCTGCCAAAAGTTAAAACATGAAAGATTTTTATTTTATTTTTTTTCTATTTTTTGGTGATTTTTAATAATTTTTTCGAAATAAAAATAAGCTATATACAATATAGTACTATACATAGGTATATATATACAATATATAGGGTTTTGATTTTTTTAATTGTTATTTTTGTACAATTTTATTCCCTTTTTATATTTTATTTATTTACATTATAAAATAAGGAATAAAAAGATTTTTTTATTTAATTTTTATTATTTATATACATAGGTAAAATAAATATGTATGTACATTTATATACATGGTATATGTACAATGTATTTTTGTATTTTTAATTTTGTTATTTTTATTTTGTTTTTGTTTTGATTGTTTTATTTTATTATAGAATATAGATTATTTACAAAAATTAGAAAAGTTAATTTTATTTATTTACAAGACTAAATAAATATATAAGAGTGGTTTATATACATGGTGAAGGTGGTATTTTTGGTCTTTTTGATTTTTATCTTTTTCTTTTGTTTTTATACTTATAGATATATACAAGTATTTACAAGCATAATTTAAGCTATTTTTGTTGAGGGAAATATTTTTATTTATTTACATAAATATGTACACAAATGAGCCCCTATCTCCCTCTACTTTGGCTTTTATGCGGTCAGGCCCATGCTGAGCCCTCCCTTGGGTTAGGTTGCTCAATATTTATTCTAAATATTTCCCTCTTTTTCTTTTTAATCTTTATTCTTTTATTTTTGCACAAAAACATGCTAATTATAGGTTTTTACACAATGCATGCTTTTGATAATTATTTGTATTTAAACACATCTACATGCATTTGCAAAGGTTTTTGTAGCTAAAATATAAGAATAAAGAGTGATGAATGAGTATTCATCGATAGGTCAGTACCATATCTTAAGGAAAGGAAGCCTTCCTTGGGGTTTTCCAAGAATGGAACATGTCCAAGGTGTACTACAAATGCGACAGTCCCAATACCCTCTTTTCTTTGCTTATGAACAACTTCAGAACTAAGATCTAAGAGGTATTCTTGAGATCATATCTCAATGTATGGAATAGCCAGTCTATAAAACACTTATTATCATCCTTATATCATTCCAAATGATTACGATATTATCTACATTTAGCACGAAGAATACAAAGGAACTCCCACTAAGCTTCACATGGTTCATCAAGATTCTATCGGAAATCATAACATTTATAATTTCATCAAATCTTATGTTCCAACAAGAAGTTTTTTGAGTCCATAGATGGATTTCTTTATCTTTCACACCTTACTTTCCCCAATCATGAAGCCCTGGGGCTACTTCGTGTGAATGTCCTCAGAGAGGCATTCATAGAGGAATGCAATCTTGACTTCCATCTCGAAGATGTCAAAGCCAAGTTGTGTATCTATAGTTAGCAATAATCCTATGGGTTTAAGCATGGTTACTGAAGAGCAAGTCTCATCACAAACAATGTCTTCTCTTCCAATGTGTAGCTCATGGCTACGAACTGAGCTTTGAAGGTCTCTACCTTATCATCAGATTACCTTTCTCTTGAAGATCCATTTACACCTTTATGGGTCTTACCCATATAGGATGATCCTCAAGGGTCCATACACAACACTTGTATATGAAGTCTACTTTAGAATTTATTGCTAATATCCATCTTCTCATGTCATGATCCTTAGGAGCTTAATCACATGAAGTCCGATCATTATCAAACTTAATCGACACATGGAATACATCCTCAAACTTATTTGAAGAGGTATTAATGTTTCGTCTTTAATTATCCTTTTAGTTTCCGATTTCAGAAGCCTCATTATCATCTCAAGATTAAATGAGTTCCTTTACTTCATTTTCTTCTAGATTCTCAAGAGTCTCAGCCTCTAAGTATCAAATTCTCAGAGATGAGATATTGTAAGAATCTCAAGGTCATAAAGTAGGTATCCCATACCATACATTATTTTCCTAATGAAGCAGTACTCTCTAGTGCTTAATTCCAACTTACTTGCATTTAATCTTATTAAGGATATATAGTGTAGTCTCTACTACATATATACCTGGAAACTAAGAGGTAATTATGCTAAAAAAATCATTGATCAAATCATGTCACACATGATCCAATTGTATCTCTCTACAACTCTATTGAGTTCAGGTTTATCAGAAGGAGTGAGATAGAAATGATATTCATATCTACATAAGGTATTCTTTGAATTTTATCTAACAGGTACAAGCTACCTAGGTTAGATCAAATTCATTTCATCTTTTTTCAAACTTTGGTTCTAAACCAAAATTGTGAAATCTTTGAACATTTCAAAGGTTTCTTAGGTGAAGATAAGAAATCTCATATCATAAATAATCATTGAATGATATCACATATCATCAATGTTTATTATGATACAGATGATCCACATACATCAATATGCATAAGATCAGGAATACCGTGGCATCTTACACTATTCCCAGAGAAGAGTGTATTGGACATATTTACTTTGAATACAATATTCACAAGTATGTAAGATTTGAACCTTCAAACAATCTAAAGTTCAATACCTCACTAGTCAATTTATCATGTCAATAGATATAAGTCCAAGACTCGATGCCAAATCATTGTCAAATGATCTTCATCCTCCTATTAATATGTTAAGGTTTAATTTTCAGTATTAGAAATCTTAATGAACTATTCATTAATTTTCTAATTTTGTGGAGTCCACTAGATGTTAGATTACTATCTGAAATATATCCGTCATAACCTTTTATGATAATTCTATCTCATAATTCATGTTTATTTCTAACATTTAGAAACAAACAATGAGTGTATCCTAATATCTTGGTCATAGAGACATTCTCTAAGACTAAGGCTTTCCCACTGAAACTTTGAAGTCTATCAATCCAACTGAGATTGTTGCAACAATTGCATCAATGTCTACGTGGATAACTATAAACCTTAAGATCAAATTTTTAAGTCTTCTAAAACATATGCAACAATTGCAAGTGTCATTAGAAGAATGAGATACAATTATTACACTTTAATCTTATCTTATAAGAAAGTCAATTTCAATGATCAAATATATATTATTTCGATGCACTATCCGAGTCCTTCTCTAAGGATCCTAGATAGTCCAGATAGTCATACTATCAATACATCGACTCATTGCAGTATTGGCATTCATCCAACTATCTGGATGCCATATGGAAGTCACAGAAGTAGGTCAAATCTTCGACTTTCCTTCTTGCTTGGGTGAAACCCACGCTTCCACTGCGCTCTCTTTATCTATGAACAACAATTGCTCAAGACAAAGGATCTCGTATGTTGAACTCAAAAGTTTTCAATATAAGAGAACTTCAACATTTATACATGCTTCATTTAATTCATACAATATGAATATTATGAAGATTCATGAATAGACTTAAGTATAGACAGTAGAATGATGACATTCATCATTTCTACATCCATCTAGACTCAAAAACATTGGTTCAGGTAGGTACTCAAACATTTTGAATACATCATCTCTTTCGAGCTACCATTCTGCATAATGCAGAGAACCATGTCATTCATGATTAAATGTCTAGAGCGCATATGTATGCCAAAATATCTTCTTTGATTTTATAAGGATTATTCGACAATTACGATCACCATTGATATGTCACTTCCAAAGTACACTCGATGAAAGATCAAGATTATAGAAACATACGAACCCTAAGGTGATGTCTTATTGTCTTATTTAATTATCATACCTTATTATGTTGAGGAATCTTGCACAATGCAACTACATACATTATGTGTCCATCTGCAAGTACAATATCGGGATCATGAGTCCAATCCATGATATTTTACTGGTTATTATTGAGTATAATATTGAGTGGGTTTAATGAAGGATTATCTGAAATAAGAAATTTACATAAGTGTATATATATTATATATATATATGCATATTTTACTTTGATTTAGGAATTTTTATATCAAAGATGTCTTGCCTTATCAACACTGAAAGTTCATTTCCTTAATCACTTTCAATTAAGAGATATACTTACCATTATATCTCAAGCAAGATCTGGGATCTCCTTCCTTATTTTTGTCACATCCCAATAATATGAGAACTTGTGACTCTGATAAAAAGAAACGGGAACACATTCCACCTTGCAAGTCTAACTTACATCTCCCAATTCGGTCTTTAATACCCACGCCCACCACCTCTAAGGTTATGTTGACCCGTCATTAATTGAACCAACCGTAACATGCTTAATACTTGCTATACGCAATCAAATATCGCCACAATAATATGAGGACTCAATATTAGGGTCACTACGTATACGGCCTTACTCTTTAGAGAAGCAAAGAACCCGATCCAAATAAATCATACACAGGATCTGTCTCTTCGGACAGGCGTCTCCTATATACAACATCTGACAACGGAATCCATTGCCTTGACGGGAGACCATGGATGTCACATATGTGATCCTCCACCTGATATTCAAATTGTAATAATTAATTATCATGAATCATATTCACATAATTAATTCTTCCAAGGGAAATATACATCTATTCATAATAGAGTGCTTTTAATTGGATATAATTAATTTAATCACATTTAATTAATTATCAATCTAATTTTCAATCAACAAACTTGATTATTACTTGAATAGTAGGTATAATCTTAAAGTACATATTAATCGATTTTTAATAATTAGAGAAATACACTTTGACTTCTCCGGCATTATCGAGTCCCTACCCGCTGTCATGGAGAATATCGACGAGAGTGGCACGGACCACATACGTTGCAACCCTCTACCCCAATGCTCTCCTACTAGACACCATATCTACCTCAGGAAAGGATAATGCCAGATAGATCACTGTGTACTTTTAGATGCTCATCGATTTTTCAACAGAAATTATACCATATAATATTCATCAAAACCATTTTGATAATATTATAAGGAGATTTTCTAAATAAATTCCCAATCTTATTCAAGCAATAAGGGTTTTGCATGTAAAAGTTGTCCTACAACTATTGTAGGATAAACTAGGGTTTTGCATGAAAACAATGTTTGTTGATGATTTCATATCAACCAATCATGATCAAGATCAACTATCTTATCATTTTGGTTAGTGAAATGTCATTCAAGGAATTCATTATCATCTTCAAAAATTTCACAAATATTTATCAATAATCATTTCAGAAAATTAACAATTAATTTCCATTAATTTATTTGAATGACAATCACAAGGTTTTGGATAATCAAGCAATTTCCAGCAGTGACCCTCACTAACTAAAAATAGCATATCTCATTCATTTGAAATCCAAATTAAGCAAAATCAATTTTCAGAGATTGATAACTTGATTTAAAAACAAAACCATATGATAAACACACATTTCCAAGCGTTTTAAAATCGCAATTAACATCCTAATTACGTCTCTAATCGTCATCCCTAAAACAGTAGATATATGGTTAATAAAACGACCATATCATGAGCAAACGGAATCCAAATTACGCAAACTCAAATCCTACTGTTTTCTTGATTAATGGGGAATATCATCCCATTTAAATTTCGTGTTTAAACAATTTAAGGAGAGCTTAAATTTTATTACAAGTCAGGGCTGTGAAAATTGAAATGCTAAAATCTTCACGAACCCAAATCTTCGTAGGTTCATGGATCTAATCCAAAAATCTTTGACAACCTGTATCTGATACCACATGAAAGATATGGGAAAAATACTCAAGTGCATCACGGAAGCATGATGATTGCATCGAATGCGATCGGGAGCGACTAGTCGCACTAGTTGTTCAATGCATGGGGAATTAATTTTTTTATGTGATGAAACCACATGATCCAAGAATACTTCTCGGGTCATTTCATCTAAACCACAAACGAGTAATAGAATTACCTCTTGAAGTGTGGTTGCAATCGAGTTTCTAAACCAAGAGACCTTTTGTCTCAAGTCCGATCCGATGGAGGAGGCGCTTGCGAGTGCGTGGATGAATCGCGTGCTCCTCGCAAACCATGTTGATGATACAAGTGGAGGATCTCCTGATCTCGTCATACGATATCCAACATCTTATTCACGAGCGATACACACCGAAGGAGATGGAGATCCACGAGTAAGAATTCCAGCAGTATAACGACGATGCTGCAGCGATGTCGATTCTCTTAAAGGCTCCATGGTGGACGACCATAAGAGAGAGATGGAGAGAGGCACATGACATGTAGAGAGAGAGAGAGAAGAGAGAATTCATTATTAGTCTAACACATATCTTGAAGAGCAAGGGTGCCTCTTCTTATATAGGGTTTTGGGACTCCATGGATCTCAATCCATGGACAACACACAATCGATGGTTTAGATTGATTTGTCTTTCTTTCAATGGCTAGGATTATTGTTGGCAAAACACAATAACAAGTGATTTAATTCAAATTAATTATCATTGATAAATCAATATAATTAATCTCAAATTAAATCACTTTTTGATTAGAGATAAGATAATGAGGCGATCAAGGTCCTCTCCTAAAAAGGGGGGATGGCTACTCTACTCCTCTAGAGTTGTAGCCGTCCTCTCTTATTAGAGGGGACTTGGTCAATCTCATTGATATATCATGAGATCTCATTATCTCATGATATCTCCTATAACTCTTGTCAAAATAATTTTCACAAAAAATAATTTCAAATTATCTTTTGGAAAATATCAATCAAGCCATTGAAAAAATGTGAATGTCATTCACAACCCAAACTAAATGTAATTATATTTTCAATTAATCATTCAATGTGAATCCCATTCACATTAACAATTAATCAACAAATATAAAACACAATATGCTCTCTCTAATATATTATAAATCACATTTATAATATATATGAATAATATGGATAGTTCTATCCACATTATTCATAACCATGATAATTAAATCACATTTAATCATCTTGGATCTCTTTTCTCATGTGTCCAAATAACATGAATCACATTCACATTATTCATATCTTTTATAATTAAATCACATTAATTATCTTAGATATCTCTGCTTATAATATGAATCAAATTCATATTATCCATGATAATTAAATCACATTCAATTATCAATTTTCTCAATGCTTGGATACTTATGTCAACAATGAAATTATCCATGAACTCTTTCAAGGATAATGTGCTTTCTGTTGGACATGTGAGCCCACGGCGAGCCATTATGCAATAAATATTATTGCAAATATCATTCCCTGATCTGAAATGAAGAATAAATAATTTGCATAATTGGTCCCTCTGTACAATTAGGGTTATGTACCATGGCTATCTTAATGATCATACAACTGTTGATTCAATATATGAATCATAGAGGCTGGTGCTTGGATGAATATCTAAAGGGTTAGATTGAGGACTCATCAAGCACCGTCAAATGATTATTAAGATGTGATCTCCAGCCTGAGTAGGAGATGGCAATCCTTTCTCACATAGGCTGATATCTGACCGACCTCTTGATGCAGGTCCTCTGCATAGGAATAGAGATTCGGAGGTGTCGGATTAGTTAGGTCAAAGAGTTGACTTAACGAGATCGAGATAACCTAAGTCCTATGTTGAATGCTGTCACAGCATAGGCACGCATCCTCTGACCGGAGACAGATGTATTGCTATATGTCTGAGTATGTACATTTGGCAGACCAATAGGTTGATGACCTAACCAAGGTCTATACACCGGCGCGCTGGTGTGCATGTAAGGGCATATGAGTAATACGATCTCTCAAAGGGATCATACAGGTTCACTACTAAACCGGAAGACATGAGCTCACTCATGAGATATTGGGAAGAATCAAATTCCGTGCACGGTCGTCTCGCTTTGGAAGCTTGACTGAATTTGTAGGTTTGATATATACTTTTGGAAAGTATATGATCAAGACCTAGGTATGATATATGCTTTTGGAAAGTATATGATCAATACCAAATCCCAATGATCAAATGAGAAACTTGGTGATCAAACCCTGAAGAAGACAGTGTAAAATAGATCTTGATCTTCGGGTTGACCATGAGTCTTCTAGTATGCAGGATGTACATGTATTGGGAATACCTGAGGGTGATGTGATCATAAACGATTGTATATCCATGACGCTTCCATTCCGAGGGAGTGATGAAATAGGTCTGGATTTTAGTGACTCCTTCCAGTAGAGAAGCAATCTGATCTTAGTCCAAGTGTTGGACATTGATCTGAATGAGATTCAGATTCAATGAGAAGATTGGATTTGCGGTCTTGATTTAATCAAGCATCCGTGGGAGGTTCGTACGATCTGGATTTGAGACGAGATCTCAACATCCAAGTCACTATACGTGGAACAATACAATCGCCATGTCATTATCTCCAAGTATCTGCGGAGAAAGCACATTATTCTTGAAGGAGTTCAAGAATAATTCATTTGATGAATTCCATATCCAAGCAAGAAGAACTTGATGATTAAATGAGATTTAATTATCAAGCTTAATATGAATATGATTCATATTGTGAGAATGATTATCAAAGATAATTAAATGGGATTTAATTATCATGGATTAGAGAATATAGATAATACTATCCATGATATATGTGTATTATAAATATGATTTATAATACGTATATATTGGAGAGAGAAAATTTATGTAAATAGCATTTGTTAATTAATAGTGTGGATTGAATTCACATTAATTAATTAATTGGAAATGTAATTTACAAATTAGTTTGGGATGTGAATGTGATTCACATATCTTCGATGGCATGATTGAAATATTCATAAATTAATTTGGAATTAATTTGGTGGATATTATTGCAATAATAGTTATTGCAATTTAATTAAGAAATAATAAGATAAATAAAAAGGAGACAAAATAACCCCCTATAATTTAGGGTGGTTGATTGACTCCCTTTTTGTTGTCACATTATCTCTTAATTTGTTAAATTAAATTATGTTGATAATGTTGCAACATATTTTAATTTAAATTAATGTTGTTGGTTTTAACCAACAACATTCATAGCCATTGATTTTACATGGACCAAGCCTGGCCGTTGGATCCATGTGTCCCATGGATTGAGATCCATTGGATCCTAAACTAATATAAAAGGAGGGCTAGGGTAGCCTTCCAAGGTACATCATCTAGAGTTGTAGAAGACTACTACTCTCTCTCTCTCTCTCATTCTCGTGTGGGCTCTCTCTTAATATCCAAGTGGCCGTCCACTTTGCATATTGAAGAGGAGAGCATCTTGCTTCGCCTTCGACGCTTGGATCTTCGTCAAGGATTGCGGGAAGGATGCGACTCATCATCGTGCCCGTAAGTGCGTTCTTCGTGGGTCGGACTTGAGACAGGAGGATCTCTACTTTGGGATCTCACGATCACAACCACGCTTCAAGAGGTATTCCTTATACTTGTGGTTAGATGAAACGATCCGAGAAGTGTTCTCGTGATCATGTGGTTTCATCTTTAGTTTTAAAAAAAATTTTAATTTCCGCTGCATCTAGCATCTAGTACGACTAGTTGCTCCGATTGCATACGATGCGATCGACACGCTTTCGTGATGCGCTTAAGGATACTCAATATCCTTCAAGTGGTATCAGAGCCAGGTTGAATAAGGTTTTGGATATGATCCATAGACCTTAGACGATTTGGTTCTTGAAAGGGTTGCGAAATTTTACTGCATTTCAATTTTTCGCACCTCTGTAAAATTGAATTTTTCGGCTCTGTTTAAAAAGTTTAAACACGAAATTTTCAATTGGATTTTGTTCCCCATTAAACAAGGAAACCATTGGACTTGAGTTTACTAAATTTGGACTTCATTTGTTCAAGATATGGTTTTTTGAATATGACTATATTCACTGTTGCGGGAACTGCGGATTTGAACGTGATTAATGAGATAATTACGGTTTTAATCCGCCTTAAAATGCATGAATTATCACTTGGGTTCTTTAATAAATCAAATATGCAATCTTTGGAAACTGAGTTTGCATTTTTTGGATTTAAATTGATCAAGATAAGTTAATTTTAGTGATTGGGGGTCACGGCTGGAAATTAACAATTTTGATCTTGAACCTTGTGATATGTCATTCAATTATCATGATGAAAATTAATTGTTAATTTTCTGGAATAATTAGTGATAAATATTTGTGAAATATTTAAAGAAATAATTATTTCATTGAATGACACTTGCCTAAAACACAATGATAAGATATTAGATCTTGATCATTGGTTCATCAACAAACATTGCTTTCATGAAAACCATAGTTTATCCTACAATTGTTGTAGGACAACATTTACATGAAAAACCCTTTTGCTTGAATAGGATTGGGGGTTTGTCTAGCAAATCTCCTTATAATCAAAAATGTTTTGATTTATATTTATGGTATAATTTCGGTTTGAAAAACCGATGAACATCTCAAAGTACATGATGGTCTATCTGGTATTATCCTTTCCCGAGGCGGATGTGGTGCCTAGTCGGAGAGCATTGGGGTCGCGGGTTGCAACGTATGTGGTCCGTCCCACTCTCGTCGGTACTGGCCATGACAGCGGGTAGGGACTGTATAATACCGGAGACAGACAATCTGTATTTTTCTAATTATTAAAATTCGAATAATACGTATTTTGAGATAATACCTACTATTCAAGTAAAAGACATGTTTGTTGATTGATGATTGGATTAATGATCTATTTAATATGATTAAATTAATTATATCCAATAAACACTCTATTTTGAATAGATGTGTATTTCCCTTGGAAGAATTAATTATGTGAATATAATTCACGATAATTAATTACAATTTGAATATGAGGTGGAGGATCACATAAGTGACATCCATGGTCTCCCGTAAAGGCAAAGGATTCCGTCGCCAGTTGTTGTGTATAGGAGACGCATGTCCGAAGTGACAGATCCTATATATGATTTAATTGGATCGGGTTCTTTGCTTCTCGAAAGAGTAAGGCCGTATACGTAGTGACCCCAATATCGGGTCCTCATATTATTGGGGCGATATTGGATTGCGTATAGCGAGTATTAAGCCTGTTGACGGTTGGTTCAATTAATGACGGGTCAACATCATCTTACGGGTGGTGGGCCCGGGTGTTAAAGACCGAATTGGGAAATGCAACTTGGACTTGCAAGGCGGAATGTGTTCCCGCTTCTTTTTATCCGAGTTGTAGGTTCTCATATTATTGGGATGCAACAAAGATAAGGAAGGAGATCCCAGATCTTGCTTGAGATATAATGGTAAGTATATCTCTTACATTGAAAGTGATTAAGGGAATGAACTTTCAGTGTTGACAAGGCAAGACAACTTTGATATAAAAATTCCTGAATCAAAGTAAAACATGTATATATAATATATATACCCTTATGCAAAAATTTCTTATTTCAGATAATCCTTCATTAAACCCACTCAATGTTATACTCAATAATAACCAGTAAAATATCTTGGATTGGACTCATGATCCAGATATTGTACTTGCAATTGGACACATAATGTATGTGGTTGCAATGTGCAAGTTTCCTCAACCTAATGAGGAATGACAATTAAATAAGACAATAAGACATCACCTTAGGGTTTGTATGTCTATGTAGTCTTGATCTTTCATCGAGTGTACTTTAGAAGTGACATGTCGATGGTGATCATAATTGTCAAATAATCCTTATAAAATAAAAGAAGATATTTTGGCATATATTGTGCTCTAGACATTTAATCATGAATGACACGGTTCTCTGCATTATGCAGAATGGTAGCTCGAAAGAGATGATGTATTCAAAATGTTTGAATACCTACCTGAACCTAAGTCTAAGAGTTAAGATGAATATAGATATGATGATTGTCATCATTCTACTATCTATACTCAAGTCATTCATGAAGCTTTATGATATTCATATTGTATGAATTTAATGAAGCATGTATAAATGTTGAAATGCTCTTGTATTGAAATCTTTGAATTCAACATAAGAGATTCTTTGTCTTGAACAATGGTTGTTTATAGATGGAGAGAGCGCAGTGGAAGCATGGGTCGAACCCGAGTAAGAAGGAAAGTCAAAGAGTTGACCTACTTCTGTGATTTCCATATGACATCCAAAGAGTTGGATGAATGCCAATACTGCAATAAGTTGATGTGTTGATAGTATGACTATCAAATCTGTCTAAAATCCTTAGTGAAGGACTCAGATAGAGCATCAAAATAATCTACATATAATCATTGACTTTGACTTACTTATTTCATAAGATAAAGTCTGACAATTGTATCCCAATCTTCTAATGACAATTACAATTGGTTGCATATATATTAGAAGAATAGAAATTTGATCTTAAGGTTTAGTAGTCATCTACATGGATATTACTGTAATTGTTGCAGCAATCTCTATTGGATAGATGGACTTTATATTCTCAGTGGGAGAGCCCTTAGTCTTAGGGAATGTCTCTATGACCTAGATATTAGAATACCCCATTGTTTGTTTCTAAATGCTGGAAATAAACATGAATTCTGAGATAGAACTATCATAAAGAGTTATGATGGAAATATTTCAGATAGTAATCTAACATCTAGTGGACTCCACAAAAATTAGAATATTAATGAATGGTTCATTAAGATTTCTAATACTGAAAATCAAACCTTATAAGATCAATAGGAGGATGAAGATCATTTGACAATGATCTGGCATCAAGCCTTGGACATTTGTCTATTGATTTGATCAATAGACTAGTAAGATATGAAACTTTAGAATGTCTAAAATTTCAAATCTTACATACTTGTGAATATTGTATTCAAAATAAAATGTCCAATACACCCTTCTCTGGGAATGGTGTTAGATGTCGAGGTATTCAAGATCTCATACATATCGATGTATGTAGATCACCTATATCATAGTAAACATTATGGATATGTGATATCTATTGATGATTACGTATGATATGAGATTTCTTTTCTTCACCTGAGAAACCTTTGAAATGTTCAAAGATTTCACAATTTTGGTTTAGAACCAAAGTTTGGAGAAAGATGAAATGAATTTGATCTAACCTAGGTAGCTTGTACCTGCTAGATAAAATTCAAAGAATACCTTATGGAGATATGAATACCATTTCTATCTCAATCCTCCTAATACACCTAAACTCAAAGGAGTTGTAGGGAGATACAATTGGATCATGTGTGACATGATTAGATCAATGATGAATTTTAGCATAATTATCTTTAGTTTCCAGGTATATATGTGTAGTAGAAACTACAATATATATCCTTAATAAGGTTCCATGCATGTAAGCTGGAATCTAGCACTTGAGAGTGCTACTTCATTAGGAAAATAAAGTATGGTATTGGATACCTACTTTATGACCTTGAGATTCTTAAAAGATCTCATCTCTGAGAATGTGATTCTTGGAGGATTGAGACTCTTGAGAATCAAGATGAAAATGAAGTATAGGAACTCATTTAATCTTGAGAAGATAATGAGGCTCCTAAAATCGGAAACTAATAGGATAATTAAAGATGAAACATTAATACCTCTTCAAATGAGTTTAAGGATGTATTCCATGTGTCAGTCAAGTCTGACAATGATCGGACTTCATGTGATGAAGCTTCTAAGGATCATGACATGGAAAGATGGATATTAGTAATAAAGTCTAAAGTAGACTTCATATACAAGTGTTGTATATGGACCCTCAAGGATCCACCTATAAGGGTTAGACCCATTAAGGTGTAAATGGATCTTCAAGAGAAGAGGGAACCTGATGAGAAGGTAGAGACCTTCAAAGCTCGGTTTGTAGCCATAAGCTACACATCGGAAGAGAAGACATTGCTTGCAATGAGACTTGCTCTTCGGTAACCATGCTTAAATCATCAGAATATTGCTAACCTTAGATACGCAACTTGACTATTGCATCTTCAAGATGTAATTCAAGATTGCATTCCTCTAAGAATACCTCTCTGAGGATATTCACATGAAGTAGCCCCAGGGCTTCATGATTTGGGAAAGTAAGCTGTGAAAGCTAAAGAAATCCATCTATGGACTCAAATAAGCTTCTTGTAATTGGAACATCATATTTGATGAAATAATAAGTGTTATGATTTCAGATAGAATATTGATGTACCATGTGAAGCTTAGTGGGAGTGCCATTGTGTTCATCGTGCTAAATGTAGATAATATCCTAATCATTTGAAATGATATAAGGATGATAATAAGTGTTTTATAGACTGGCTATTCCATACCTTGAGATATGATCTCAAGAATACCTCTTAGATCTTAGTTCTGAAGTTGTTCAGAATCAAAGAAAAGAGGGTATTGGGACTGTCACATTTGTAGTACACCTTGGACATATTCCATTCTTGGAAATTCCAAGAAAGGCTTCCTTCCCTTGAGATTTGGTACTGACCTATCAAAAGGGATAGCACCTCAATGAGTTGAGGAAGTGAATGCTAAAACTGTTGCACTTGTGCATCAGTTACGAGAAGCTAAGTGTATGCTTGATGTGTACAAAAGCTAGATATCTGCCATGCAGTGGGAATAGTAAACTGTTACTAATCCTTCTATAGAGATAGAACACTTGATTGCAGTAATAACAATATCTTCAAGAAATTAAGATTTTTAAATGGAAATCTAAAAGGTCTTAACTGCGAATACCGTAGGAGATAGTGATCTCCAGGAATAAGGGTATTCTGATAAGGATTATGGAAATACTGGTTATAATAGTTATTAAGCAATAGTGTCAAAGACACTATAACTGCTTTGACTAAATTGAGTATTGGTTGCATTAGATGCAACATTCGCATTGGATGTGAGCACTGTTACCTAGGGATATGCAAGTGCCGTAAAAGGACTTGGCATAGTCTTTTGAGAACAGAGTGACTGATCAGCTTACCTAGCTATTTCAAAATAGCCTATGATTGTCACATGAGTGTGGGTTTATATAATTAGCCCATTAATGGCTCTTTGGGCTAGTGGGAGATTGTTGGACATGTGAGCCCACGGCGAGCCATTATGCAATAAATATTATTGCAAATATCATTCCCTGATCTGAAATGAAGAATAAATAATTTGCATAATAGGTCCCTCTGTACAATTAGGTTTACCATGGCTATCTTAATGATCATACAGCTGTTGATTCAATATATGAATCATAGAGGCTGGTGCTTGGATGAATATCTAAAGGGTTAGATTGAGGACTCATCAAGCACCGTCAAATGATTATTAAGATGTGATCTCCAGCCTGAGTAGGAGATGGCAATCCTTTCTCACATAGGCTGATATCTGACCGACCTCTTGATGCAGGTCCTCTGCATAGGAATAGAGATTCGGAGGTGTCAGATTAGTTAGGTGAAAGAGTTGACTTAACGAGATCGAGATAACCTAAGTCCTATGTTGAATGCTGTCACAGCATAGGCACACATCCTCTGACCGGAGACAGATGTATTGCTATATGTCTGAGTATGTACATTTGGTAGACCAATAAGTTGATGACCTAACCAAGGTCTATACACCGGCGCGCTGGTGTGCATGTAAGGGCATATGAGTAATACGATCTCTCAAAGGGATCATACAGGTTCACTACTGAACCGGAAGACATGAGCTCACTCATGAGATATTGGGAAGAATCAAATTCCGTGCACGGTCGTCTCGCTTTGGAAGCTTGACTGAATTTGTAGGTTTGATATATACTTTTGGAAAGTATATGATCAAGACCTAGGTATGATATATGCTTTTGGAAAGTATATGATCGATACCAAATCCCAATGATCAAATGAGAAACTTGGTGATCAAACCCTGAAGAAGACAGTGTAAAATAGATCTTGATCTTCGGGTTGACCATGGGTCTTCCCGTATGCAGGATGTACAGGTATTGGGAATACCTGAGGGTGATGTGATCATAAACGATTGTATATCCATGACGCTTCCATTCCGAGGGAGTGATGAAACAGGTCTGGATTTTAGTGACTCCTTCCAGTAGAGAAGCAATCTGATCTTAGTCCAAGTGTTGGACATTGATCTGAATGAGATTCAGATTCAATGAGAAGATTGGATTTGCGGTCTTGATTTAATCAAGCATCCGTGGGAGGTTCTTACGATCTGGATTTGAGACGAGATCTCAACATCCAAGTCACTATACGTGGAACAATACAATCGCCCTGTCCTTATCTCCAAGTATCTGCGGAGAAAGCACATTATTCTTGAAGGAGTTCAAGAATAATTCATTTGATGAATTCCATATCCAAGCAAGAAGAACTTGATGATTAAATGAGATTTAATTATCAAGCTTAATATGAATATGATTCATATTG
Source organism: Ottelia alismoides (assembly GCA_037367405.1). Classification (NCBI taxonomy): domain Eukaryota; kingdom Viridiplantae; phylum Streptophyta; class Magnoliopsida; order Alismatales; family Hydrocharitaceae; genus Ottelia; species Ottelia alismoides. The sequence continues at coordinate 75,064 of JAZKJV010005853.1, forward strand.
TGAGAATGATTATCAAAGATAATTAAATGGGATTTAATTATCATGGATTAGAGAATATGGATAATACTATCCATGATATATGTGTATTATAAATATGATTTATAATACATATATATTGAAGAGAGAAAATTTATGTAAATAGCATTTGTTAATTAATAGTGTGGATTGAATTCACATTAATTAATTAATTGGAAATGTAATTTACAAATTAGTTTGGGATGTGAATGTGATTCACATATCTTCGATGGCATGATTGAAATATTCACAAATTAATTTGGAATTAATTTGGTGGATATTATTGCAATAATAGTTATTGCAATTTAATTAAGAAATAATAAGATAAATAAAAAGGAGACAAAATAACCCCCTATAATTTAGGGTGGTTGATTGACTCCCTTTTTGTTGTCACATTATCTCTTAATTTGTTAAATTAAATTATGTTGATAATGTTGCAACATATTTTAATTTAAATTAATGTTGTTGGTTTTAACCAACAACAATCATAGCCATTGATTTTACATGGACCAAGCCTGGCCGTTGGATCCATGTGTCCCATGGATTGAGATCCATTGGATCCTAAACTAATATAAAAGGAGGGCTAGGGTAGCCTTCCAAGGTACATCATCTAGAGTTGTAGAAGACTACTACTCTCTCTCTCTCTAATTCTCGTGTGGGCTCTCTCTTAATATCCAAGTGGCCGTCCACTTTGCATATTGAAGAGGAGAGCATCTTGCTTCGCCTTCGACGCTTGGATCTTCGTCAAGGATTGCGGGAAGGACGCGACTCATAATCATGCCCGCAAGTGCGTTCTTCGTGGGTCGGACTTGAGATAGGAGGATCTCTACTTTGGGATCTCACGATCACAACCACGCTTCAAGAGGTATTCCTTATACTTGTGGTTAGATGAAACGATCCGAGAAGTGTTCTCGTGATCATGTGGTTTCATCTTTAGTATTAAAAAAAATTTAATTTCCGCTGCATCTAGCATCTAGCACGACTAGTTGCTCCGATTGCATACGATGCGATCGACACGCTTCCGTGATGCACTTAAGGATACTCAATATCCTTCACTTTCTCCGCGGATACTTGGAGATAAGGACAGGGTGATTCTATTGTTCCACGTATAGTGACTTGGATATAGAGATCACATCTCAAATCCAGATCTCGGGCCTCCCATAGATGCTTGATTAAATCAAGACCGCAAATCTAATCTTCTCATTGCATCTGAATCACATTCAGATCAATGTCCAACATTTGGACCTAGATCAGATTACTTCTCTACTGAGAGGAGTCACTAAAATCCAGACATGTTTCATCACTCCCTAGGAATGGAAGCGTCATGGTTATACAATCGTTTATGATCACATCACCCTTAGGTATTCCCATCACCTGTACAACCTGCATACTGGAAGACTCAGAATAAACTCGAAGTATTAGATCATCTTTATATTGTCTACTTAAGGGTTTTATCAATAAGTTTCTCATTTAATTATTGGGATTTGGTATCGATCATATACTTTTCAAAAGCATATATCATGCCTAGGTCTTGATCATATACTTTCACAAAGTATATATCAAACCTACAAATTCAGTCAAGCTTCCAAAGTGAGACAACCGTGCACGGAATTTGATTCTTCCCAATATCTTATGAGTGAGCTCATGTCTTCTGGTTCAGTATTGAACCTGTATGATCCCTTTGAGAGATTGTGTTACTCATATGCCCTTAGATGCACGCCAGCGTACAGGTGTATAGACCTTGGTTAGGTCATCAACCTATTGGTCTGCCAAATGTACATACTCAGACATATAGTAACACATCTGTCTCGGGTCAAAGGATGCATGCCTATACCGTGACAGTATACAATAGGTCTTTGGTTATCTCAATCTCGTTAAGTCAACTCTTTGACCTAACTAATCTGACACCTCCGAATCTCTATTCCTATGCAAAGGACCTGCATCAAGAGGTCGGTCAGATATCAACCTATGTGAGAAAGGATTTCCATCTCCTACTCAGGCTGGAGATCATCTCTTAACAATTATTTGACGGTGCTTGATGAGTCCTCAATCTAATGCTTTAGATATTCATACAAGCACCAACCTCTATAATTCAATAGTTGAACCAACAACTGTATGATTATTAAGATGGCCATGGTACATAACTCTAATTGTACTAAGGGTCCTATTATGCAAAATAGTTATTCTTCATTTCAGATCAGGGAATGATATTTGCAATAACATTTATTGCATAATGGCTCGCCATGGACTCGCATGTCCAACACTAACCACTATGTCCACCCACCTTGCGATGAATGTAGAACCCCCATTATATTCCACCAACAAACTTTGGGCACCACCACCCCTCTATTCTATCTCTTCTGACCATAGTCCAACGACCAATGACCCATCAATCTCATCATTATCTTCTCTTCCCAACATCTCAAACCAAATCCTATTCCCTTATCCCTTCACCTACAAAAATGGATAAAACCTCTGGAACTCCATCTCCATATGCCTCTCCTCCCTATGAAAATCTCGAGCCTACCATCGTCCCCCCGATCTGCCATCTTCAACATATAGTCAAGGAGAGCAAGAGCTGAGGCCCACAACTGTTGACAACAACTTTGTTGAACCTCCAACGATGATCCACTACACTAGTGAGATTCACGAAGCCCATCCTCTGTGTTACTGAGCTCCACCAAGGGACCTTCCATGCTTCCAGGAAAATTGTGGTTCCTTCGTAGGTGATAACCAGAGTAGATCTTGTGAACACTCCAATTTCTGGCGACCACCAAAAATAAACACCATATTCTCTTCCTCTTCTTCGTGTGTTATGTTTCTTCTTTTTGTTCATCCATCTACACCAATTTCACCAATGAAGTCATCTCATCTCCTTGCTCTTCTACATTCCTATTCTATATCCACCACGACCTGCCACCTCCAACAGAGAATGCCGCTAGATCAAGCTCCCTCCCACTACATACAACCCAAGGAGACCCACCCGTTTACCCAATATTTCTTATTCTTCAAGTTTGTCATTCCCTTAAACTTAAATGTCGTCAATGCTGATCCTAATCGGAGAATGTTCACTCCAGACCACATGAGTCATTGACTCTTTAAAGATCATCGAAGTTTGTCAGCCTTCACCTGCTAGACCTATAAAAGGTAACTAAGGGTCCATTTGGTTACCGAGTTACTCACAAGGTAATCCGGTTTACCCCCCTCCACTATTGGGATGGAATTTCATCACAAATCAATGTGACACCACATTACATTCCTTATTCCAACCCTCTCCAACCTTCATAACTGTCCAAACAGCTACTATTCACAAGAGGTTACCCCACCCATCCTAGTAACTAAATAGAAAGTAAGGAAGAATAGGATGTGCTACATGCACCCTCCATTCTGAATCCAGACACATCTCAGCTATGTACTATAGATGAAGCACCACCACCCGATCTGAAGACATCAAGTCCATCTAGCTGCTCAAAGCTTCTCAATTCAAAATCATCTGATCGACATGCATCAAGGACAAAGGAGTGAATACATGGAAACATCGCAACCATTAGATAGAAACAAAGAGACGACCCACCATTGTAAGATTTGGGCCTCCATTGTAAGATCTGAGGGGAGGCAAGTAAGTAACCTCACCTATCTTGGAGATTTGCGAAAAATGACCTTGAGAAGCTTGTGAACTGCGATGATATTCTTGCTCATAGGGAAAATTCGTGCATGTCTAGGAAGCTTAAAATAATTATAGGAAGGTCCTTACAAGGATAGGTACTGAATTATTTCTTACATCTATACCCCTGGCATCTTTCTCTTATATCTTTTTCTAAACAATCTAATTTTTATCGCATTGTAAAAACAATTTAATTATATTTCATCTATTATATTGTAGACTCTCATTGGTCATATTTTGAGTTATTTATGAATTTTTGAATGTAACATTGATTTCGAGTTCTATAATTCATATGAAACTCATTTTTTCTCGAAAAATTATCAAAACTATTCTTTGGAAAGAGGACTAAAATTACCAAATTTCATCACATTCGTGCTCTAGATAATTCAATTGGTGATTTTAGTGATTGATTTTTTATTGGAATAAATTGCAATATCTTGTGAAAATAAAAATACCTCTATGTGCATCATTAATTGATACATCGTTGAGAATTTTATTGGAATTTTATAATATTATTTGATTGAGATAAAAATGCATTGATTTCTAATTAGGGCATTTGTGCACCAACATTTAATTCATTCACACCATTTTAGAAAATTCAAAAAAATTGCATAACCTTATTTTCGCTCGAACCCTAAATACCATTATTCTTCTTGTATTTATATTTTCTTATAAATATTTTCTCTATTTATTTCTCAACATTTTCGTTAATATTTTATTTAATGTATCTCTTTCTAATATTTATTTCTCTTTTGTGCGAGGAACCTGGTGGACTTTAAGCGGCATTATCGGAGCTGATGCAACTCAAAATGACTAGAGGCAAGCGATTATGTGAACTAATCTCATTGAGGAGATAGAAAGAAGAAATTGTTTAAACTATGCATTCATCATTGTGTTTCTCGCTGCATGACTTTTCTGAGTTCTGCCTTAGTTTTCAATCATTTAGAATTAGAGGAAACTAGAATTCCCATGTAGATGTATTCCGATCTTCAGTCAAATTCATGTCATAACCAAATTAAAACAAGGAGTCTACTAAACAAGATGATTAATAAAAAATTGGAATAAAATTGAAAATTTTTGTATGTGGGAGAACAACCCCAATCTTGTATACATGTACTTACCTCCAAACTATGAGTGGGGTAAGGACGTAGCCTTAAGGTTAGAGCCCAAAACCCTGTACCTATGCCCTATGTCTCCAACTTAAATTTTAATAGATGCACCATATCAGATTTCATCTAGCCAAATTAACTTGTTCTTTCATTCACTAATAGAAATTCTTGTTCTAGGTGTGGATTCTCATGCATGCATTAGAAATAAATGCTTAGGGAAATTTCATGTATGGCTTGCAACCCCATGGAGATTGCAAGGAAGAACTGTAAGTATTTCTAAATTTTTCATTCATCATTGTGTTTCCCGTTACATAGTTTTTTTGAATTCCCCCTCAATTTTCACTCATTTAGGATTTAAAGGAAACTAAAAATATCATGTAGAAGTGTTATCATCTCCACTTACATTTAAGTGATAACCAAATTAAAATAAGAGCATTGTTAAATGAGGTTATTAAATAGAATGAAATAAAGTTGAAAATCATTATTTGTAGGAGAGTAATCCCATAATTGTACATAGGTACTACCTCTAGACTGAATGGGTTAGGACGTAGCCTTATGGTTAGAACCCAAAACCTTCAACTTGCACCCTAAGTCTCCAGATCCGACTCATGCAGGTTTAGGAGCTACAAGTGCTCTCCTGCGAACATAATAGACATTTTGAGTGTGTCAGTCTATTATCTCCTTTTGGGGTGTGATATAACTTGGCAGCTTGGGAAGATCACTCCTTTGATTGAAGAATAGTAGAACCACATATGGGTATCAGTCAGGTTCAATTGTGTGTAACATACTCAAACATTGTATTACCTTCAATTTAAAATTGAAAAGATAGTTGGTCAGACCTTTGGGGTCTTCATTGTACTATGTTGGTGAAATAGGGGTTTGCAAAGATGTTACAATGCCGGGGTTCATACCCAGATTGCATGGGTCAATCTTACACAACCATATATCGGCCATCTTCATCATCATTTCCATTGTAGAAGAACACTCTCTCTCCAAGAAGGTTCCTTCACAACCATCATTTCCTTCATCATTCGCACTTTACTCTAATATCATGCTTCTTCTTTGGTTGAGACCTCAAGATATGAAAATATCACAAACTCAAATTCAAATGAATACTATGTGGACAAAATCGAGCGAGCGAATTTGAGGATAGAAAGGAGTATAACCGAGCTTGAAAGAGAAACATGATTCCTAGTTTCAATACATGCTTCATTGTTTGAACCATCCCCTACTTGGGATGACTTTCTTGCTGAGAATGAACACTTCTCCTTTCACTTCACACATGAGATCTAGAGTCAAAGAAATTAGACTCATGACTAGATTTAGACCACAACTACGAGGAATGACTTTTACTTGGATCAGGAATGGATGCTGGAGTCACGACGCGATCTTAGGAGAGACACCTAATAAGTCTATTAATGAACAGACCAAAGATGACATCACTAAGAAACATTCATAGACAAAATGGGAATACATGACTAAAAATCCAAATTATCTATGTGTAGAAAGAGAGAATGAAAACTTGTATTCAATCTAACCCTAGATCTCTCTTATATAGGATAAAAGCAAAAAGGGTAAATTACATAAACGGGATAAGAGAAATAAACAATGTAAATAAATACGACAAAATATAAGAATCTTAACACTCTCGCTCAAATCTATCATGCTCAGCTTGGAACAACAGTGATGAAATAATCCTCTTGCAAGAGCTTTGGAGAACATATCTGCAATCTGATCACCTAAAGCAACATAAGACGTTGAAATAAGCCCCTTTTGGATCAAGTCATAAGTGTAGTGACAATCTACCTTAATATGCTTTGTTCTCTAATGAAATGCTGGATTATTATCTATGAATAAGGCTACTTGATTATCACATTTGAGGTGCATATGAAGAGACACCTCAATCATTAGATCAATCAGGACAGACTTGACCCACATCATTTCTATACTCCATTGGGCCATGGCCATATATTCTGATTCAACTCTAGAAGGAGCACCAATAGTTTGTTTCTTACTCTTCCATGAGACCAATGAGCTGTGAACAAAAACAACGAAGATTAAAGTGGACTTCTTGTCCTTAGGACACCCAACATAATATGCATCTGTATACACAATAACTGTAAGAGAAGTATCTCTTCTAAAAAGAAGACCTGCATCTAGAGATGACTTCGTTTATCTCAAGATCATGCACACTGCATCCACGTGTGCCTGCCTGGATTGCTCCATGAACTGTCTCACTCTGCTCAGAATAAAAGATATATCAGGCCTGGTAATAGTAACTGTTAGAGTTATTAGATTTACATTTATGTTTGTAACCCTTCGAGTTTCGTAACCTCCCGTGACCCTTCGAGTTCCGTAACCCTCTGTGACCCTTCGACTTCCGTAATCCTCGTAACCCTTCGGGTTCCATAACCCTTGCACTCTCTAGGGTTTTGTTTCTATATAAGAGCCCTAGATCTATGGAATAAACATCTCATTAGTTCCTCTTCTCAACATGGTATCAGAGCGACGGTCCTAGATCGAAGCCTAATACCCTAAATCTGTCACCACTACCAACCCTCTCTCCGCCGACAAGAAGAGAGGGCTGGACCTCCTACGTCGCTTGTGGATTCGATGGTCTCTCGCAAGGCATCCCGAGTCCCCAACAACACCAGCTACCACCTCCAGCAGCATATAAAGCGCCGCCCAAGGCTCTAGCAGCTCCAGCCGCACCTCCTGCATCGTCGACACCACCTGTAGCCCCACCCTATCTAACAGCCCCTGTTTCACCACGACTTATTTCTCCCAACTTTTTATTTCTCCCTCTTTATTCTATCAAGTATGAGAGAAACGAGGAGCCAGAGATGATTCTTCAGGATGTGTGCTATCCTACCACGACTGACAGACCAACACTCCAGACTGCTACTCAGGTCATCCGTATTCACCGAGCATCAACTTTTTCATCAGGGCGTATACTTATTCTTTTACGATCCGACTACTCCTCTGCACTAGACTTCTTCTATAGCGATTCTTCTTCAGGCATGACAGAGATATGTTCCGGTGACCTGCAGGCACGACAAAGATACATTCCGGTGACCTGATATCGTAGCGACTCTATAGGTACGGCAGAGATATGTTCCAGTGACCTGAAAGCCGCAGACCCGTCCTCAACCGAGGTCTTCTACCAGCAGCGGACATATGTTCTTATGATGCATCGTTTGAAGATGTGGTGTATACTTTTTCTTTTTATTACAAGCTGTAGCTTTCTCAGCTCCAGCTTGAGGGGAGTGTTAGAGTTATTAGATTTACATTTATGTTTGTAACCCTTCGAGTTTCGTAACCTCCCGTGACCCTTCGGGTTCTGTAACCCTCTGTGACCCTTCGAGTTCCGTAACCCTCGTAACCCTTCGGGTTCCGTAACCCTTGTACTCTCTAGGGTTTTCTCTCTATATAAGAGACCCTATCTCTATGGAATAAACATCTCATTAGTTCCTCTTCTCAATAGTAACATTTAATAAATTCCCTACCAGCTCTATGTATAATCTCTTATCCACCTCCTTAGAGTCATCATCATAGAGCCTAGCATTAGGATCCATTGGAGTAGTAGCTGGTCTACATCCTGCCATGCATGTCTCAGATAGAAGATCAGTAACATACTTCCTTTGCGTTATAAACATGCCCTATTGATTTCATGCAAATTCCAAGCCAAGGAAGTAACGAAGCGTTCCAAGGTCCTTGGTAACAAATTATTGACCTAGAAAATCCTTAGATGCTTGAATGCCCTATTCATCACTACTAGTGATAACAATTTCATCAACATAAACCAACAGAACTACAACACCTCTTTGATTTCTCTTAACAAAGAGAGTATGATCTGCGGTGTATCTGACAAACCCTTTCTGTTCAATCAACTCTGAGAGTTTTTGAAACCAAGCCCTTGGAATCTGTTAAAGGCCATATATAGCCTTATGACAACGACATACCATACTAGACTCCCACTCAATAGCAAACCTATGTGGTTGCTGCATGTATACCTCCTCCTGCAGATCTCCGTACAAGAAAGCATTCTTTACATCTCATTGGAAAAGTGGCCAATCTCGAACCACAACAACAAAAATTAGAACCCGCAGGGTAGAGTGACATGCAACAAGAAAAAAGGTGTCTTGATAATTCACCCCATAGGTTTGAGTGAACCCACGAAAAACCTATCTAGCCTTGTATCTATCTACTATACTATTAACCCGAAGCTTCATAGTGACTACCCACTTGCTGCCAACAACATATGCACCTGGTGGAGCACAGACAACACTCCATGTACCTCGTGACTATAAAGCTACCATCTCCTCCTCCATAGCCATATGCCATTGACTACTCTGTAGTGCATCTTGATATGATCGTAATATCTCCATGATATACAAACCAATAACAAATCTCTAAAAATCCTTGGAAAGATGCCCCATGGAAACATGAGAACCAATAGGATACATAGTGCATGCCCGTTTCTACCACCACAGTGCAATAGGCCTATCCAGATCGTTAGTAGATGTAGAAGACATAGTATCCATGTCCTGTACCCTAGTCTGTACATGCAAATCACCAGTTCCATTAGAAAAACTCAAATGTTCAGAACATACCTTAGGCGTGCTAGATGATCTAGGAGGCACATGAGTAGGGGGTCGTCGTTGGTACACCTGCAGAAATAAAAAAAGGTAGTGGTGTAGGTGGAGGTGGAGGAGATGATGATGGTGGAGGTGGTGGTGGAGGAGGTGGTGGTGGATAAGGTGTCATAGGTGACAATGATGGAGGAAGTATCATATAAACCTCTTTTCCACCCTCTGATGGAGTAAGCCTATCACCTATGGGAGAAAAATACATAATGAACTTGAAAAGGTAACATCAACACTAACATAGTATCGTTGTCGAACAGGGTCAAAGCAACGATATCCTTTTTTGGGTCATAGAATATCGAACAAACACACATTTGACAGCTCAAGGAGAGAGCTTGTCAAGATTTAGATACATTTGATGAACAACATCTACAGAGCTAAAGACATGAGGCATTAGTAAGAAAGGATCCGTCTCGAGAAATATAATCAAGAACAGAATCTTTTCTCCCAACATCGAAGAGGGCATACAATTTACCAGATAGAAAGCAGTTAGAACCGCATCTCCCCATTATGAACGAGGAGCACAACTCTAAAGCAAAAGAGTTCTGGTAATGTCTAACAGATGGCGGTGTTTTCGTTCTGCCACGCCATTCTATTGGGAAGTATATGCACAAGATGTATGATGCACAATGCCAATAGACCTAAGGAATTGAGAAAGTTGCGTCATGCAAAATTCTAATGAATTATCAGAACGAATAAACTTGACTTTTGCAGAAAAAATATACCTTATTTCATTATTAAAGGACTGGATAACATGACCTACATCATATTTATTCTTAAGTAGAAAGACCCAAGACAATCTCGAAAGCTCATCAATGACAAAAAGATAAAACCTATGTCCCTGATGATCTGGGATGCGATCGGGACCCCAAATATCAAAATGGAGCAACTCAAAAAAGACTATGACTACTTCTACCTTGACGACTTTGGAATGTGGATCGATGATGCTTCCCAAGCTAGCAGGCCTCACACTAAAAAGTAGAATGAGGAGAAATCTGTGGATGAACATGACTCAGCTTTTGTAGAGAATGATGACCAAATTGAATATGCCACATATATGGAGAGACATATCTAGTGCGAAGATAAGAGGCACCAGTATATGGAGACTGCACTAATATGTAGAGGCCCCCTTGCTCACGTCCAGTTCCAATCACCTTGCCTGTTAGTATATCCTAAAAACAAGAGTAGATGGATCAAATATGGCACGACAATGTAAGTCTACGGTGATTTTACTAGTTGATAAAAAATTCATAAAAAATTCAAGATCATAAAGAACATCTGAATCCTCAATGCGGAAGTCAACTACACCTCCCTCTAACTAGTAATGGGAGAGTGTGTCCCATCTACTATCACAATAGATCGTTCATACTGACTTACGAAACACACTAAACTAACCTTTATCACCACAAAGATGATGAGAAGCACCTGAATCCATGATCCATTCTGACAAGTCTGCCTTGTAACAACTAATAAAGGCATATTCTATACCTGACGTGGATGTTGATGCAGAAGCATCAACCTCTGAGGACCCTGAAGGTGAGCTGGTTGACCCAGATGTACCCGACATAATCTCTTTTAGTTGTACCACAAGCTCGTCAAATCTCTGGTCAGATGCAGGTGATGAACTCCCAGCATGTTATGTCTGCTCAACAACCTGGGATGGAGAAGGAAACCCATGATTAGAATAGCAGGTTTCTTCTGAGTGGCCCAACCTGTAACAATAGGTGCACTGTTGACGGGATCGACCATCTCCTCCACTGCCACAGCTAGGGCTTCCGCTACCACGATATGGTGTAGGGTTCCTCGACCACGTGATACTGCCATAGATAAAGATTCCTGAGCCCGTAAAGTGCTACCAGATGATATATATATATATATAGTCTACTAAATATGCGATATGCCTCCTCCATTTGAGGTATGGTAGCATCAATGAGAATCTGGGTACGAGTTGCATCATACTCATGATACAAGACTGCTGGAAAAACTCCGATCATCACAGAGTCTCTGTATGCCTTGAGCTGCTCTGGTATAGCAGTCAAAGGAATGTAGCCATGTAACTTCTCAAACATACCCCTCAAAGAAGTATAGAGGGTGTGTAGGGGGTGACCATTTCGCTTCGATGTGAAGACAATGTGCTAGAGCTGTAGTATCTTCGATTCATTCTTCGCCAGAGAGTATGTAGCGGCGAGAATGTCGCACATAGCCTTTGTAGTATGATGGCTGAGGATATCATTAGCATTCTCCATGGATACATTCCTGGATAGCCATATGCAAGCATACGCGTCATCTGCCTCCCATGAGGTGTTAACCTCAGTTTTGTCGACAAGCTCCTCCTGTGTGAGAATGTGCTTCTTGCCATTGCATTGCATTAGACTCATGAACTGCATGGCCCACAATTCATAGTTAGTTCCATCCATCTTCACAATGGGTGCTGGACCTTTGAAGGTACCCTGGGATGGAACATCTGCTTTGATGTCTGACATGATAACAACTATTTCTGAAACTGGGGTTGTATACTTTGACATAGAACATCTACACAGATATATGTGAAGGTGATTGTGGGTGTAGACTCATAAACCACTTCCGTTCTCTGAAGACCCCTTTAGATGTCTAGGGTGTCTTTAGATGATCAAGACACACCCTAAACGATCGGACCGAATCCCAACTAGGGGCTTGAGGCGGTGCAGCAAAGGTGCAGAACCGAACATGCACGCACGTACGCTGGTGCGTAGATGCACAATACATGTGTAGACCTACACAGAGGCGTACAACACGGATGCAGACCCACACATAAGTGCACAAGCGCGCGAGAACACAGATGCGCAGGAGGTGGAGGCGCACAGAGGAGCGCAAAAATGCAGGAGGAGGCATGCGAGTGTGCTAGGCACGGAGGCACGCAGGGAGGATAGGCGCGCAGACGCGTAGAGTTTTTTTGGTGGGGGTATGGATTTAGGGCACAGGCTCCGGTTTAGGACCATCGCTCTGATACCATGTAGAAAGAGAGAATGAAAAATTGTATTCCATCTAATCCTAGAGATCTCTTATATAGGAGAAAAGCTCAAAGAGTAAATTACATAAACGAGACAAGAGAAATAAACAATATATATAAATACGACAAAACATAAGAATCTTAACACCATGTGATGAATCCGTAATCAACTAAGATAAGATCGGCTCATTCTAATACGACCAATTACTGGTCTATCATAGAACGAACAAAAATCTCAATGAGGAGTGGCTTGGTCTAATTTCTCTTGGATAAGTCCAGAGTCAAACACATGAAGACTATTTATTAAAATATCTAATCGAGTCCTAAGATGGGTGATAAGATTACCCAAGAAGCTACATAGGCCAAGTATACATAAATGCATAAAATGGATGAAAAGTTTTTATGTGGGTTTTAATGCAATTATTTCATGATACAACATGATGACAAATGCACTCACTACGTTAAATACATCAACAATCACACAAACTCAATTAAGATATTGAATTCATGATATACAAGTGATATTTATCAATTATCACAAGGTTTAAATATATCATTGGTTATCTAGCATTTAGTGACCTAAGTCGTCTATGCATCATTTATTTCAATCACTCTTCATTTCAAAAATCTTCCAATCACTCTAATTCACAAGCAATCAGGAAGCAATCATCAACAAGGTCTAGCATAAATTTCATGATTACATCATTAAATTACAAACCAAATTAGGGTGTAAATTGATGTATTAGGTCGGTTAATCATGCATTTGTGAAGAAATTAATCACATTAGAGACCATAGACTTCACTGAATCTCAATTAACTTAACACAAGTCACATAAGAAATTTAACTACATCACTTAAAGAGCATGACATAATCTTTCAAGTAAGTCCAATTTCATTAAATTTGGATTTAAGGTTCACAAGTTATTAATCATGTAAGATATCGACTTAATTAGAACAAAAACATTACAAAACTTAACAAAATAGTCCAAAACATGATCCAAAATGAAACTACTAAAGACATTGGGGTATGGAGTGGAAATTACCCTACGTGGTGGTATAAATGCAATTAATAAAAGATGACGGGGGCTTATCTCTAAATTTTCATGATGGCATGTGCTTGGGTATACACTCGATTATTTGCGATATCCACAAAGTACGACCTAAGATTTGCAAAGTTCCTACTCATGTGCATCTGCTCATGTAGTGTCAAGCTCGGACACGAATCTAAGCATCAAGCGACGTGGAGATCTCTAGTGCTTCAGTGTTGGTTAGGGTTTCCCGAACCTCAAGCACGAAACACTGCTTCATGTATGGGACGACGATCTATTCTTGGCCATTAAGATGATAAGATGGCAATCTAATCTAATGATAGCTACTATTCATTACATCTCCTTCCTTAGTCGCATACAGTGGTCCTCGGTGAAGCTATGATGTGGTCAGTTCTGCTCCTCCACGCTCGTTGGCTACTCTTAATGATCGTGGAAGAGTGTTGATCGATTGACAATGAATTCCCATCTCTCAAAAAGGTAATGAGAGCTCTGTGGAGCCTGCTCGAACTCGTATGCTAGAGGCATAGGTGTTCTAGTTGGCACTAGCCAATGTACGAAAAACGAAGGTCCTGCAAGGTTAGGCATAATCTCAAGCAAAATGAAAGGGGCTCATTAGAGGAGGGTTAATGTGAGCCCTAAATGTGTCACAACCTTGTGTAAGGGGTTGTGAAGGATCGATGTAGAGGAGGTGATGGAGAAGTAGAGGAGTAATGGGAAGGGGTGCACGAAGATTGTCAGACGAAGCTTAAGCTCGGGGAATAATCAGATGATAGTGGAGGTGTGTGAATGAGCGATGAAAAATTGGAGGGCAATGAAGGAATGAAGAAGGTGGTTATATGGAGAGAAAGAAAATGATCATGGAAGAACTTAGAGGTGGAGAACAAGCTTGGGATTAAGGCCTAGAACCGCAAATTGCTTCTCTACACGTCAGTTATGCGCGGAGATCTAGTAGCTCCAAGGTGATACTGTAGACAATGTGTTTACACCTTGGATTACGTTGGCGACAAGGTCTCTATCGTCACTTGCTCTCCCTCTCTATTCCTGTCACGAAGAATAAGGTGAAAGCTCAGAGGTGTCGCACACTCGGGCAAGTGAGGGAAAATTTTGGAGGGGAAGGGGTATATAAAGAACGGGGTGCCAACTCCAGGTGGTGGTGGTTGTGACTTCATTCGTCTAACACAGACTAGAGGTTAGAGGGACATGGTTTCTAGGTGGCATGTGTAGGACTAGGATGTTAGGTCTACGATGGGGAGTTGTTATTTAGTGAAGAAGCTAACTAACAACGTGGGGGAAATGGGGTGTAGATGGGTAGTTGGCAAGGTGCTCGTGCGGTGTGAGTAGAGCAGGAGATGGAAGATAAAGCACATCTGTTGGATCTGAGGATCCAAAGACTAAGGAATGAGTGCGAGTATGCAGACCTACTGAGATCCATCAAATCAAGATAAATGGTCCGGAGGTAAGCATGTATAGAAGAAAGGCGGAGCCATGTTGACTTCCTTGGAGGTGTCACGTGGTCTATTGAGAGAAACTATAAAATAAAAAATAAAGAAAAATATAAAATAAATATTGAAAAGCCTCAAATTAAACAATATTAAACATGGAAGTTGTAGATGTTTTTGAGATCTATAACATTAATGTAGAACTCAAAATGAAAATAAAGCATATACACAAGATAGAGTTTTTGTAAGTATTTTTAAATAATTAAAATTACTTGATTTTGTCTTTTGAATTTGTAGTGTTTTAATTTATAAATAAATAGAAAGAATATGTACAATATTAAACTAATATTTATGATATTTTAAATAATAAGAAAATATAATAGAAATATAATGTTATTTATGTACACATAATTAAGGTTAATTATTTACAAGGTATCAAGTGTTAATATTAGTGAATTGATTACGAATATTATTTAATAGTCTAGGTAAGCGGAATAATAATCATGTATATGATAATAAATCATGGATTTATCACCACATCCCCTTATAGAATTTTCAGTTATAACCACAGAGACTAATGTGACTGCACACAGAATTTCTTCTACCAGTGCTCATGCTATCGGCGAGATGAAACATCCTGACTTACATACAACTAATTCACCAAATCCAGACACCGTCATTTTAGGCTTCCTCGATCATTATTGTGATCCAATAACTTAGCCCACAAAGCCCAAACAGAACATTAGACATACTCAAAGATGTATACAGACCTTGGAAGGAATGCTCAACAAACAACCATATGCATCCGATGAGGAACCTATGGCTAGCACCTCACTGACTCAATTCAAAGGGTTGACATCCTATAGTCTTGTTTCTAGTGGAGGGGATAAGCACTTTGACTGTCCTCATCTCCTTGCTTTAGGTTCTAGAAAACAGCTAAGTATATAAGTATAGACATGAATCTCTCTTAGTATTCCTCTCGAGGTTTTGGTAGATTGACTAGAGTGATTAGATATGACTTGTTGGACACCTCTTCACGAGAATATTCATCATCTGAGGTTGAGCTGGATGCCCATGTGAGTGAGCACATTTTGAGTGATCAGCTAAAGAGGAAAAATTGTGGGAGAACATCCATAGAACACTACTATTCTTCTGAGGATGACTTTAATAATGGTTGTTAATCTTCTTCTTCACATTATTCATATATGTATTCCCTCTCACCTCACTCCCATAAGAAGGTTTGCTAAAAACCTCATTGATCCATTGTACATCCTCCTCAATCCCATCGTTTCTCTTGTACTTCTTCTGTTGTTAGAAAAAGGCCTAAGTATATGGGAGACCGATGTCTGCCCTATGTATACTCATCATCTCTCTTCTTGTCTTCAACCACTCTATTATTGCTCTCTTCTACATGTAAGCTAATCTGAGACTAAGTATAGGGGGAATTTGACTCCTACCCCATTCCTTTTTTCTTTTACACCCGTACTATTCTTAGCATACACTAAGTATAAGGATGGTGAGTTGCATTTATGTACATACTCTGTATTTCATTATATTATATTCTATATATTATCCTAACTTGATACATGGATATTGGGTAACTCTTGTTAAACTTGTAAAATATGAAAAATATGTATAATATGTAAAACACTTGTAAAGATGTATAATCCTTGTAAAATCTGTAAAATTCTTGTAAAAAAATCCAAATACCAAAAAAATGGAAAAATCATTCAAAAAATACATCCCATGCACGTGCACATCATTCAGCAAACCATGCATATGTACTGGTGAAAAGTCATTGGATTCTAAACCAAGTTGTAAGCAGAAACCAAAAGTGGACTTGACTTGACCTTATTCCGATTACTTTTTAGAGTAACTTCACTGAGAAGTAGGATTTTAGACTCTTCATGTCCTTGACTTAAATCTCCAACATGACAGTGTTCAGACATTGACTCTCAGTGTCCAAACTGATTGCCTCATTTTGAGTACAACTCTTGAATGGAGAACTAATCTGGACTCTAACACTACGTACTTTGCTCAATTCAAATGGGGTGTTGGAAGGCTGTGTGACTTCTTCTATGGTAGGATGGACATCTAAAGTCATGAGTAAATATTGATATAAAACCTCGGATGAGGAATAATCTACTAATACTTGATCGTTCAATCGCGGTGGGGGTTAATGCAACCATCTCACATGATTGTTCACTTTTGTTTCCTAAAAATACAAAGAATGAACCCTAAAAAAATGGGTAAACATCAAAGGAAAACAAAAGGACAAAAAATAATCACAAAGAAAAAGTACTAAAATCCTAATTTCTAGATCACAATAGGCTATTGCCTTCACAACGAAGACTTGACTACACTCGTCAAGCGTCAAATATGAGACTTAGCTACACTGGTTTGGCTCTAATTTCTTCCCCCTTTCTCTTTTTGATTGTACTATAAGTACTTAAACTTAGAAGGAAATACCTGACTCCCTGAGGACAAGTTACTAGAGGAGGAGATTGCATGGTAGTTCAACATTTTAGTGGGAAGAGCTAACACACTTCACACACAAGAGATAGATATTCAATGTCCATGGAGTATGCTTTGAGAGGGACGGATCTAAGATGGCTTCTGAGTCGAATATGTACAATAACTTGTAGAACTTAAAGAATGTTGATTTTAAAGTGCTAATTATCATACGAGTTCCACCAAAACATCAATCCAAAGGTCGGGTCAAACTCCATTTTCACCTTTTTCTCATGATCTTGGCATGTAACCTACGCTCATTTCACTCCTTCAATCTTTAGTTACTTGGGGACAAGCATGATTTAAGTATAAACGTATAGGGGATTGTGATTCGTCAATCAAATTATCTAAAATTAATGCTTTTTCCCAAGAGCTATCTCCCCCTACCTCTGATCGTTGCCTCCCAATGACAGCTCTGACCTCTACCAATCATCCACGACTCCTCTCCATCCACCTGCAATAACCTAGAGACCCACTTAATTGTTTCCTAACCCTATTTTCATCCCCAATCTTTTCATGTCATCTTTACCTTATCCCAAGTCCTCCTATGCCTCTAAAAAATACAAACTTCATCTTCGTCCCCCAACCAATCTCATCTCTCTTTTTCTCCTCCATTATCCCTTCTCTTGAAATCAACGTGATCCCAATCCTACCCGAGATTATCTCCCATCTCCTTCCTTTAATGGAGAGTATAGAAATTACTATCCATATCCCATCCTTTCTCCCTAATCCGCATCCAACGCACAACGACATAGCCAACCGGAACAAAACCTTTATAACCCAACTAGATCTCCTTCTACATCTATCCACCTCCGATGTGCTCCATCTAAATCAACAGAGAGGGGGAGAATTAGAGGTAGTGGTTGGTGACAACAACCATCCCCTCCGATGAAGACCCCCTCCAGGAATGATCCCAAGGACCCAACATCTACTAGTGCATCTTCCCGGAGAGCAGCGAAGTCTCGCCGTACCTCATCGCGATTGAGGCTATCACTGGAGCCGAGGCCCTGTTCTCCTCCACTGTTAGGAAAAGAACTCCCAGGTTTGTCTCTTTTCCTCTGCCTTCTTCTTCTTCCATTCTTCATTTCATCTTTTTTTCTATTCATTTACTCTGCTAGTCCCCTTCTTTGTTCTTTGTTAAACCCATCTCCACTCAATCTCCGACCATCATTGATCATCCATCTCCCTCTTCACTTCACCGGCTTCCTCATGTAGCCTCTCATCTCTGACTTCAGAAATATTGGAGCACTTGCTCCATCCTCCATATATGCAATGAGCACTTCCCATATTCCCCCATTTTCTATGCTATAATGACAATACCGAGGAACAACCTCGAATTTACTTTTATCTTTCAGGTTCTAACATTGAGCATCTATCTCAATGGTCCTTGGTCGTGTGTCAACCATCGAAACGAGCCCTCTATGCTGAGAAAGGAGTAAAGAGAGGAACCATGCCTAGAATCACTGCGCCTATGGGAGTATTGAAGACAAGGGCATGCTATAGACAACGTCGATCGCCATCCCCCACCCACTCCCCAGATCCAACGACTGTAGGAGGCCCTAGATCTTTCCCTCGAGCTTAGCATTCAAATGCAACAGCATGGAGGCTTACACCTGAGCCACCTCCACCGCCCGAGCCAAGCCCTATTCATGTGCTTTTCAACGTAATTGAGAAAATTTACAAATTCACCCCCTGTAATATTCAAGATCGTGTAAAGACGTCCCCATGAGAGTATAGGAACTTTGCACTAAGAAGCTTCGTTCTTTTTAGATTCAAAAGAATATCCCCATGACATGGGAAACTTTCAACAAAGTCCGACCTCTTCTAATGGATTATAAAAGACTCATTTGAAGATATATTTTGCGAACAATATATTTACTTTTATTACATTTATGCCCCTAGACTATTTTTTCATATCTTGAGCATTTATGGTCCAATTTTAATGTTTGGGTGTCATTTTGTAGCTTAATTAATTGTCTATCATATGATACATTGTATTATTCTTTTTTTAGACTTTTCAGACATCAATGAATTTTAGGAATTGGTTCATTCATTTTTTAGCATTTATATTCTTGGGAAATTGTTTTCATTGCTTATTTTATTGTAATGAGGAGATTTGCTGGGAAATTATTTTGTATTATTTGATCAATTATTCTAAGAGATTCATGAGGGATGTGCTTGGGATTTAAATGTGATCATTATTTGTCTTGCTTCTTCTCATGCTTCATATTGTATTCATTCATTATCATTTAAAAATTCTTAAAAATACTGTATTGTATTTTTTATTTAATTTCATTACATTTATTTTCTTACATAAACTTATTAACCAAATTTATTTATCATATTTTCCTTAATAATTTGCATATTTTATTTAAAAATACATAAAAATTTACAAAATCTAGAAAACCTAACAATATTCTTCTCTAGAAAACATAACTAAGGGTATTAATCGAATCGAATACCTTTAAATCCACGAGGATTCTGATTCAATTCATTATATAAGTTTTGAATCTTGACTCGAATCGAATTTCAAACGAATTTACTAACTTAAATTCAGATTCAATTAATTTTGAGTTTTGAATATTCAAATTAAATTCATTTTTTTTAAATTTGGAATGTTAATTGATGTTTAGGGATTATATAAATATTATTACATGTAGAATAATATAATATAAATATTTTATTTTATAGTTATAATATTAAAAATATGTAAATAAGATAAGTTTAAAAAACTATAAAATTTTCAACTATAAAATAAGAGAAAATATCAAACCAATACAATAAAATGGATAAAAGTACCTAATTGTTATAATTGTTATGTATCTTTTACAATCAGAATATATTCTTTTTCTGTGATGAAGAAATGTATAAATAAATATTTATATGAGACTATCAAAGAGAAAGAACATCATTGATGAAAAAGGTAAACATATTATAATTACCATTGCATGTTAAAGCAAAAAAAGATCAAACCTATATAGAAAATTGATACAAATTAATATTATTATTTGAAATAATGGGAATAGTAAAAAATGATTTAGAAAGATAAAATATCTTCATTTAATGTGAGGATCATCAATATCAAAAATCTAAGCCATGAAAATTAATTATACAAATTTTTGGTGTACAAAGGAATAACTTACATTTTGATGAGAAGAACTTGTACATTACTCATGTGATTATAAATGCCGCCTTGACAATGATAATCATCATCAATTACCATGCAAGTAAAAAAGGTAAAACAATCAAAGGAGATATAACTATTTAAATTTCGAATCATGATAAATGTTAAGAAGGAAGACCCATGAAATGGAGATTCATAACCACTAACACTGTTAACAGGGAACACACCTTAACGCTAGTTAGGACAAAGTACGTCCTAACCAATAAAATCACTCAGCTCGTCCACGCCCCATACTTAATACAAAGTACGTCCTAAGCATGGCAACAAACACATTTTGTGTGGATGAGTGAAAAGGTAGATGTATAGAAAAAAATGAAAATGAATATACAACGAAATGGATATACAAAGGATCAAGAAGGTAGAATGACATCCTTCTTACAGGACTGCTAAGGAATAGATCTAACAAGGTGAAGGGAGACATCGGGGTCCTCAGTTGACACAAACCGACCAGGGTCGTCTTGGAAGGTATCCTCAGTGGTCCTAGGATGAGAAGGCACAGACGGGTCAGTGGAAGATGTGTGGTTGGGCCCGGCCTTGGGTGTCTCGACTAGATAAAAACAAAAGGGGAGGGGATGTACTCATATGTAGAAGTAGTAATGTCATGTTTGTCCGCTAAGGTCTCAAGTGGATCATTAATATCATCAAAAGAACCGAATTGATGAATGAAAGAATTAAGATCAAATTTGTCCTCATCGGTCTTTGTAATGTATGCCCTCCACTCAAAGGTATCAATCATGTAAATCATGCTGGTGTGATCAACACAACGCTAATCATAGGAAGAGAGAACTCTAAGGTCTATGCTTTCGGAGTCTTACTCCCTATGGAGGAATTCTCGGGTCTCATCATCAATCATAAGGTAAACCTCTCTGATATCAACAGATAGGTCATAGGCCTTGGGGTTAGCTAAGACAAGTGTAGTCACATCAAGTGCAGGTCTCTAGTCAGTAGTAGGTTCAATGATCAACACATCACTCCCATCATCAAGATCGAAGAAAATCTCTCCTGATCCGTGCATAAGGTGGCAGGAGATTGCATGCAACAGAGTGAGAGACCAGGCATTTACATTATGAGGCGTTTGTAATTAAGTCTCCCTAGAAATTTAGAGACGAAGAAGAGACTCGAACATTTATTTGCAACCCACGTTTCATGATGAAAGGGAATCTCTTTTTGGTCTCTAAATTCAATTGTTTGTAATCAACACAGATGCGCCATGATGTTGTAACTCTGATTGGGATCGCCTATCCTTTATCATTATTGATCATGTGGTGATCCCTGACTTTTTTGGCACAACATGGAGGGGAATCACCCACTTTGAGTCGAAAATGGGATATATTAATTCCACATCACACCACTTTGTTATTTCATTCATCACAACCTCGTGGAGGTTTGTATTTAATCTGCGCTAGAATTCACAAGACGAGTTGCTGTCTTTTTCAAGGTATATGTGATGCGAGTACAGTGAGGGGTTTATCCCATGGAGATATGAAATTATTCAGCTTATAGCCTTGTGATTTCTCTCTAGAACCTCTAGAAGATATGATTCTTGTTCCTCGATTAGTTATGAATTGACTATCATTGGGAACATGTTCTGTGCACCTACAAGGAAGGCATACTTCATGTTTGCTGGAAGTGGCTTGAGCTCACGTGGTGTATGGTTCTACTCGGTCGTAACTTCAACCACTATGTTGATTGAGGGTGCCGGATTTTTCATCTGTGATGAGTCCACCATCGACCTTGTAAGCTATGAGTGCAGAGCTACACAAATTGAATCTTGTTCACAAAAATCTGTAATGATGTCCTCTTTCTCAACCAATGATAAGTGGCCATAAATGCATTCATTAGGTAGCTTATCAAAGATCTCATCAACAAGGATATCTGGGAACTCGACTATATTGTCTATGACTTCCTCTATGGAGAGGAATACTTGGGTCTTAATATCGTGCATAAATAGATTGGTATCACGGGTTTCGAGTAAGAAGTCATAGTTTTCTATGCGCTGCTCTGTTGGCTCACTCTTGTCTGATATAGGTTCAGACTGTTTGGGTACCTAAATTTCTTAATCAACACCTTGTCGTTGTTAATGTAGAAGGTGATCTTCCCGGTGCCATAGTTCACTACAATTTCACCTATTCGAAGGAATGACTGTCCAAGGATTATCGAGGTGTGTAGAAGAGGAACTAAAGTATCCATATCCAGAACTATGAAGTCTATAGTGAACCGTATTCCCTGAATGGTGACGATGACATTTTCCATAAATCCTCGGGGCTTCTTGATGGATGTATCTGTGAACCACAAAATCATTCTAGTAGATTTGAACGGTCCCAATCCAAACTCTTTGAGCAGTGAAGTGGGCATCATGTTGATTGAAGATCCACTATCGAGTAGAAATTCATCAAACTACTGATCAAACATCTGGCATCTAACTATAGGAGATACCATATCATTCTTCTTGGTTGGGAGATTGTTGATTGCATTTACTGTAGCCGCGGTCAAATTATGTTTCACATATCTTTCTTTGGCTCTGCGCGACTGTCTTTTTGAAGTACATGCCTCTTTAAGATCTTTCTTGATGTTAGGCATGTACTTGATGGCTTTGAGCATGGGTATTTCAAGCAGAAGATTTTGAAGAATCTCAACTACACCAAGACTATACAAGGATGACTTCAAAATTTTAATTTCTTTGGATTTTCTTATTGCATCAAGAAAAGGAATATATATATAGAATCAAAAGTAGTAGTAGGAATAGATTTCTTAATTACATCAAAATTTGTGCTAACATTAGGCTATACAACTGGATGACTAAAATGAATGGGGTCATCCAAGAAAGATGGGCATCCAAAACCTACTAGCAGACCTCCATCTTCTAGCACTGGATCAACTGCAGGTGCGGTCTCCTCCAAGACTGGCCAGCTGGTGCTCCTGTTGCCACTACTGCAGGTGCGATCTTTTTTGCATTTTTATTTTTCTAATTTTTTAGCATTTTGTTGGTGGTGCTTCTCCTTCCTCTTCTTCCTCACTCGCCCCGGATGCTAGATCGATGGATGTAGATACCAGTTCTGCCTCCAATTACCATTGTACTATGGAGACTGATGATGTCTCTGAGGCTGATTCTGGACAAATCTCATTCCTTGTTGCTGAGGGAACTGGCGATTGAATGGTTGCTGGCCCTATTGAGGTATGCCTAGACGAGCCAGTTGTGCTTCGTTCACCCATACACCATTTTACCTCTTAGATGAGAGGTGGTGGAGGGAAACCTATATCTTGAATAGGCTGGGGCTCAAGCTGGTAGATAACCACCTGTTGTTGTGGCTGCTGCGGAGATGATGGTTCTGGGGCTTGCACGTAGTACACATGTTGTACTACTAGTTAGGTCTGACTCTGCTGAGGAGTCTATGGCGATGCTTGCTACTTTGTCTCAACTGGAGTTGGGGCCAATGCAAACATAGAATTGTAGGAGCTGATCATGCTCGCCAGTAGCTCTAGATGCTTGGTGATTTGATCTAATTTGTCGAGGTGTTGTATCCTCTATTCGATCATAGAAAGTTTGTCTAGGTACAATGATCGGTTCTCTATGATATCCACCTTGGAAAAGTGCCTCCCTATAATGCTCAAGTTGGAGTTTTTGTCCTTGTCTGGCTTATGAGAAGATGCCATATGGACTAGCTTTTGAAGAGTGTGGGGATGATGCTGATAGGCTCGGGACGACAACAATACATCCTCTCCTTCATCCATCTCCTTGAAGATCTGTTAGACAACACCCTCATCTTTGTTGAAATGTGTCATGCCACTTACAACATCTACAAGATTCTGACTTTCCACTCTGAGTCCCCCCAAAGAAATGTTGAACCAAGCTTTTCCTGAGAAGGTCATGATGGCAACACTTCTCTTGTAATTAAGTAAACCTCTACCAAGCCTCATGGATGGATTCGTGAGTGTCTTGGGTGAAGTTTGCAACGCGAGAATGTGTCTAATTAAGTCACTCTAGAGGGTAATATTTATGCTGGAAGGCAAACTTAATTTCTTGCCATGTAGTGATGACTTCCCTAAGTGGTTGATCCAATGAAGGGCCTTTTCTAGAAGACTGAATGGTATGCCATCATCTTGACTACTCCTAAGGGTATGTTACAGTGGTGTATTGTACCGCAAATGCACTCGAACTGTTGTAGATGTATATAGGGTTCTTCGTTTGTATTTCCATGGAAGTTAGGTAGAAGTTCCAAGAGTTGAGGCTTCAACTCGAAGTGTGCATGGATCATTGGTATCAGGATCCACTCTGTTACTTGATTAACTCCATGGTTGTATGTTTCTGTGGGTTTCTCTCCTCTAGGCTCGTTTGTTGGGCCTCCACAGCCTCCACCCGCTCTTTCTTTTTCTTCTCCTCCTTGTCCCTAGGGATTTTATCTTCCTCTCCTCAAGTCATCAAGCATATCCTGGAAGGCGACATAGGCTAATATCTGGTCTGTGAGTTGCTACTGTATTGCCTAGATGGAGTTGAGGAGCTTAGCATTCACAAAGTTTTGGTCTGGCTGGCCATGTTCTAGCTGTGGTTGTGGTAGGTGCTGCAATCCCCTCCCATTTCCTTTAGGAGCCATCATTGTATCTATATATGACGATGAATCCAAGAGAATTTCTGGCTCAATATTGCTCTCATGGTCTGCACATGGAATGATGCCCCTATCAGTCTAAATTAAAGCACCGACTATAATGAATAGGTTTGTGTTAAGGTCAACATAGAACTTCATTAAGGATGATGAAGTGTAAAGAGTGAAATCAATTGCCATCCAAAATGAGCAGATTTTGGGACAAGAGTGATCTCGATTTATTGAAGAAGATGGGGAGTCTGGAGATTGATTCACAGAGACTAAACTGGGTTCCCGATAATTGCCCTGAATTATTGAAGATGACGAGCATATGGAATCGATGTTGATGTTGGCGGGGCCCCAAGTAAGCGATCCATGTGTCTCCATCTTGAAGGTCAAGAGGAATATCAATTTGGAGGAATGATATGATCGTCAAACAAGGAATAAAGGGAATGTAAAATACTAGAAGGCTCCAAATGAGCAGGGGATCAAAGGAGGAATCAAATAGAAGAAAGTGAAAAGGCACACAATGTGTAG
Organism: Ottelia alismoides; assembly: GCA_037367405.1. Taxonomy (NCBI): domain Eukaryota; kingdom Viridiplantae; phylum Streptophyta; class Magnoliopsida; order Alismatales; family Hydrocharitaceae; genus Ottelia; species Ottelia alismoides. Next base: position 100,787 of record JAZKJV010005853.1, read on the forward strand.
GACTAATTTTGAACCTTTATCTAATTCAAACAAACACAAAATAAGCATGGATTTACCCACTAACCACATGTGAAGCCGTAAGAGTTTGGCTATTTTTTTCCTTTTAATTTTATTATTATTTTTAGGAAATCTTATAACAAGTCCTTAAGTACACTATCCCTTTAAGAGCATGTCTACTACCACGTAAGCGCCCTGTACTTCATCCATCTCCTTTGTAACAAGTAATCTACACACTGAAAGGTCCTTGATATCATGCTTGGGTGTTTACTTAGCTAAAAAAATAGAGAGGAGAAGCCAATAGGTGAAACCAATACTTCAGACCTCGCTCGCAACAGAATCACCCGTGAGTGTGCAAGGACCTACTCAGACGCAAATCGATGAGACAGATACACTCGTGAGGGCATGGCCCAAGCTTAGAACTTCAGACTAAGTTAGACTGCAAATACAACAAAACCTAAGGTCCCAATTACAAATGTACCAAAAAGTATTAAATGATAAATGAACGTTTATATGCTATATATTAAAGACAAAATTTGGCTAGGTGAAACATGCAAAATAACCAATTAAAAGGCACGGTCATGCAGTTGATTATCCTTCACTTGTCACGCTCAGCAACAGGGACACATGATGCCCCCTTGTGGGCGACAATCTTGATTAGATCCTCAAGACGAGATCAACAGCGGTAGTGCAACAAAATCTGATGGCTATTGCGCTTTTGGAAGAACTACAATGGATCCAATGCCATAGAGATGATATGCAAGAACACTCGGAGAATTCGTTCCTAACGAGTTTGAATTGGTTGAGGCACAAGCTTCTGAGCACCTGGAACAGCTCTGACTATATCGATCCGCTCCTGTAACTACTCCATGACTCCCAAGCACCCCAAATATGTCCGGAGCTTGCTGAGGAGGGATCTAGAGCTCGATGACATATAGGCGGACCTTGAAGGTGCTCTTTGGCAATATCCGAGGCTCAGACGCCTCCTTCAAATCCTACAAACACAATATCAACCACGACAACACATGGGAGCAGAGACCTGGCTATTATTGGCGGGGTGATCGACATATCATGGAGTAAATGGAGTTCAAGATCTTTGACGATCACTTAAGATCTAAATCTAAGCTAAAATAAGTGATTAAATTTCAAAACAAAGCATGTAAAATGAAACCTAATGTTAAACTACATTAAAAATGAAGAAAGAAGGACCTCCCATAGCTAGAGCTGCAATGTAGACCTCGATGACGAGCATCGCTTGAGATAATTGGATCCTCCTCCATGCCACCTTCCCCACGGACACAATTGTAAGGAGGAATTAGATGTTAAGGAAACCAAAATTCAAATTAAGTGGAAGGAGGGTCTTTGTACATGTTGTGAAGTGGCGATATTCGAGGGATGATTACGTGTGTAGCGATGAAGCTAGGCCCAAGGAGAGGAGTCAACGAAGATCATAGACGAACATGGAAGGAATCCTATGAAGGGACCTAACCTCCTCGAGCGGCGTATCAATGGGAAGAAAATCGAGAAGTGAGGAGAGCGTCAGACTTGAAAGGGCTAAAAAGTCAGATCAGATAGTTGACCGTAGTCAACCAACGAAGCCACCTGGTTGGTCCATGTGGACCAACCAGGAAAAACCAACCCTATAAATCATTGGAAATTCAATAATAAAAAGAGAATGATTTTATTATTTTTAAAGTATAAAATAAAAAATTATTCATTATTTTTGTAGTATTTTATTATTATTTCTTTTTTTGAACTTGTTTATTACAAGTTTATTTTTATGGTTATTGTATAGGTATATTCATTTATGTTTTGTATAAATTATTTTTATTTTGTATTTTTGATTTTATTATTTTATAAAATTATAACTTATTTTTATATACATAAATATATTTTATTGAATTTTTTATATAATATTTATACTTAAATAAATAGGGGTATCGAATATATAGGTATAAGTATAGGTATTTCATTAATGTATTTTAGTATATTAATTTATTTTTTTATGATTTCTTTTTTATTTTAATGTATTTTAAATATGTATATATATTATAAATAATACTTACAAAATTATAAAAATATAAATTATAAAAACAATAAAGAATAAACAAAATGACTATTTTATTCGGGTATATTCTATAATAGGGGTCCAAAACCTACTTTAACTAGTTAACTCCAAAAAAATATAAAATCACTTTCATTGGATATCTTATTAAAAGTTATATACGATTAAAGGTGATTTTGATATATGGAGTTTTTATTTTGGCGATATGAGTCTGGGAATTTGTGATTTTGGAATCTTATTTAGGGTATTACTTGTACACCATATATTATTTTTATATAAACTTAATTTTACATTTTCCTATATAATCTACAACTTTCTTGTAGAAAGTTTCTTTATTTGAGGTATAAATAATAGAAAAGAAAAGAGATGCCAAAAAAGAATTAGTCATGAATAAAAGAATGGAATTTTTAACGTATTATTGGCCCTTATCTCCCCCTACTTTATTCCTTAGACCTTATCTCCCCCTACTTTATTCCTAGGTCTCGGGGTTTAGGATCATAAAATACCTTTGGTATTTTTTTCGTTTTCTTTTCTTTTCTTTTTACTATAATTTTGGTATTAAAAATGTATTTTATACAAAATAAATGGAATAAAGAATGGATGTTTGTAGAAATTAGTGTTATTTACATGCATTAGCTAAGGTTTTTAATGCCAAAATAATAGAATAAAGGTGATGAAATGGAAATTCATCTAATGTGAAGTAGCATAACCATCATTTTCACGTTCTAGGAGAAAAGACCACCATAATCTATCGTAGATTTTTAGTATCTTTGGCAGATGATGAAAGGGGGAATGGATAATACAGTGTAAGGAATGTAGGAACATAAAAATAAAGGTACCGGTGAGGATTTAGAATAACACTCTTAAATATTTCATAATTCCTCTTCGATTTTAAGACTACTATTTTTTACTCTTTTTTTATAATTAATATTTAGTCTTTAACTAATAGTTTTATACATATATATATACATATTAAATTAGGAATGGCTTAGAGTTCTTTGTAACCTCTTAATACCTCAAAATTTATGAATAGCATGCTAAGATTGATTATTGTACTTATGCAAAGTAACTCACACCTAAGCTACTGACACTAGGATAAAATAATAAGAAACATGAACTTATATTTTGTATAACCGATGCATGTAGGTCCCACATTTCAAAATCATAACATATTTTGCAGTCAAACCACTTGAACTTAGTTATAATGAGAAAAGAAAAGAGATTGGGGTTTATTAGGGGAGCCTAATATTGCATATACACATCAGGTATTGACAACTCATGTCGGTGTAGCATGGGAGTATGGAAATCATAGCGGTGAATGTTGGGCATGATAAATCATATTAATGGAGCATAAATTTGATTAATAGTTGTAGTAAGTTGGTTTGAGAGTATCTTTAGTTACTTGCACATATTATGCTTAGTGACCAAAGATACTCGCCACTTAATAATGCAAATGCTCAATCATTCAATGTAAATTAAATGTAGTAGTTTTTAATACATATTCATATACTCTTTTCTGTATCTATTTACTTACAAATGAATTCGAGTAAATGCATTACAACATTTTGATGCAATTATGCTATAATTCCTTGCACAAAAATATTCAGAAAATATCCTAATCGATCCAGAGTGGTTGTTACATGTATGTATGTAAATATGTATGTATTATATGCATGTATATATATATGTAATATGTTTATAGCAATACATGGATACACACACACACACACACACACACACACACATATATATATAATCTAACTATTATCGAACGAATTCAGGTAAATTCATATTCACTTCATTTGGGAATCGAAGCCACAACATAATTCAAATTCCGTTCATTTAGTTTCATGTTGAACTTTTTTCGAATTTTTTATTAAATAAATCCTAATCAAATTCAAATGATTCAGTTCAATTAGAAGCCCTGAACCTAACATTAAATTATTATAAATATTGATTCTAAACCATCATATTACCTCCCTATGTTTGACCTTGGGACTTTTGAAATTAATTTCAGATATCATTTTGTGAGGTCATTTTTTTATTGATTTTTTCCTTATCGCATGCTCAACAAATGGCATAATTTCATCAAAATTAAGAATGGTGAAGGGCGATAGCCTTTCAAATGGCATCACTGTCATGGAGGTATACAGTTTAGGATTGGTTTTTAAATAATTTTGTGCTTTTGTTTTCCACCCCTTGGTAGTTTGACCCTTGGTTTTCTTGTCCTTAATTTTTTTGTTTATTTCTTAATATTTTTGTATTATTTTTTATTTTATTTGTATATGTATTCTATCTCATTGTATTTGTTTATTTCTTATTTGTGCGAGGGAAACAGTGGAACTGGAGTGGTGTTCTCAAAGGCCAACGCAGTTCGATGCGACTAGAGGCAAGCAAATATGTGGATCAAGCAACCTGAGGAGGCATGAAGAAGAAATTTTTATTTTGGAGAGGGAGTGTTTTCATTTTATTTTTAGACGCCATTTTTCTAAATAATTGTAATAACTGTCTAATTTCTAGTGGTCCCATTTGGGCTCTTGCATGTGTAGCCAAACACTAGATTCTTGGCCCATCGCATCCATTTTTGTGGTGCTAAACATAGATATAGGACTGCACTACAACTATTAGAGCTATAAGGGTTTATTTGTCGTGCTTGTAGTCCTAGGATCACACTTCAATCTTAACAGATGCACTAGATTGAATATCATGTAGCCAAATTAACTTGTTCTTTCACTCACCTTTAGAAATTCTTGTTCTAGGTAGTTTGACATACATGCATTACAAATATATGCTTAGGGAAATTTCACTTCTCTCTTGCATTTAGATGGATATCGCAAGGAAGCACTGTGAGTATTTCTAAACTCTTCATTCATCGTCGTGTTTCCCATTGCATGAATTTTCCGAATTCTCCCTCAATTTCTCATTTAGGATTTAAAGGAAATTGGAAATCCCTTGTAGATGTATTATAACCTCCACTCAAATTCATGTGATAACCACGTTAAAACAAGGCCACTATTAAATAAGGCGATTAAATAAATTGAAATAAAATTTAAACTCATTATTTGTGGGATATTAATCCCATCCTTGTACACAGATACCTACCTATAGACAATGAGTGGGTTAGGATGTATCCTTAAGGTTAGAGACAAAACCCTGGGCTTACACCCTAAGTCTCTAGATCCGACTCATGCGAGCTTGGGAGCTGCAAGCACTCACCTACGAACATAGTAGACGTTTTGGGTGTGTCATCATATTATCTCTAATCTCGAACATTCATTTGAGACTCCTTCATTTCTTAGGACTAATAAAGTGCCTTGCACACTTTCAGAGACATACATTGAGGACTCAATGGCTCCCAAGGGAAAGGCACCTATGGCTGAGCAACACGATATCAACTACACGATGTTGTCTTCCATATAGACTATTCATGTACAGTTGACTGAGAAAACCAACATCCAGGACAGAATGAGAGATATGATCTTAGAGTTGAAAACAACGAAGGAGAGAGAGGATGGACAGATGAAAGGAGGTGGGAATAGGGGAGGAGATGGGCAAAAAAGAGTAGATACAATAGTTGAGCCAGAGAGAGCAGTGACTAAGCTCACCATAGAGATGTCGATAAGGCAGTCGCATGACACTCTGTTACATGGATATAGATAACTACAGTTCATGGGAATTTTAAGCTGAAGCCCCAACTACTACCATTACTCCCAATATCCCATGGTCATATAAATTTATAACCATATATACACCTCCAGCAGTTTGAACACGTATGTGGTACCATGCACTACCCTAACATCCCGTTAGAGGTAGTGAAGATGACAGTCTTCCCTTTCAGACTTATGGATAAGGTGCTCTATTAGATTAATAATTTTGGAAGAGTTGTCACATCTTGGGAGGAGCTGAGGACAGCATTCTTGAACAAGTACTACCCCCTAGGATGGCCAAATCATATGTAGTCCCTTATTGACAACTTCTCCCAGATGTACCATGAGCCGATTCACGAGTCATGGGAACGTATCAAGGATCTGATGGTAAAATGCCCCTTTGTGATATGCCAAAGACAAGGTTAGTTTGAAATTTCTTTGGAGTTTGATTTCTGAGAATCAGAGATTGATTGTTGCAGCTTGTGGGGTGTCCCATTTCAACAAAGACGAGGATGTCCTACGACAGAGATTCGAGGAAATGGTGGAGAGATCTACAGCTCTATCTTCTTCCGATGCATTTCAAAAACATCCTCTACCTTCTTCTATACCCTACAAGGCCATCAACATGACACCATCTCATGACATGGATAGGGTGGACTGTTCAGATCTGACCATCATAGGAAATCACCTTTCCAAAGTTGATTTATCGAAAAGTGATCACAAGAGCATGAGAAACTACAAGTGATCAAGCAAAGGATAAAGTAACTGGACAAGCTAAAGATTACGAAGCATCTGGAGCTTCTTATTAGTACTAGCAATTCATACCAGAGTTCGAGTGCCACAATTGATACTTCTGCCCCATACACATATTCTTCCACTTCTAAAGTGCAACAGAGTACTGAAGCACACCCTATAGTTAGTGTTTGGAAATGCGGTCCATGTGGCTGCATATGCGTATTTGGTCACTTAACCGAAGCACATATGCCATAGTTGCAATATGCAGTTAAAATGCATATGTGGTCCGATTATGCAGCATATGTGGTCGCATATCTGAACAAGAGATATGCATATAGGATTCATGTGTCTTTTTGTTTAATCCATAACATGTTGATGGCACATTAACTCATTTTTTTCTGAGCAATTCTTACACCATCATTTACATTGATGCATCTTTTCATTATTCTTGTATATGTCACATTTGTAAATATAATCTACGGTATTTTTGTCATATCCAAATCCTTTCATTGTTCCTAATTGCCTTTTGAATTTTCTATCTAATATTCTATTTCTTCAAAAAAGTATGAAATAATTAATAAACATTCTGGCACTTTACATTTTTGTGCCTCTAATAAATTTTGTATGCAAATACATTTTTTCCATATATTTTATGTCAACAAGTTTTATATCCCTTGGAAATCCATATATTTTTATAATTTTTGGTTTATGATTTGCATACCTATGATTATTCTTTATCTTTTGCTATATATATATATGCATTAAAGGTTTTTTATATAATGTATGTGTTCCTGTTGAATCCAAATTTGTATGTGTATGTATATATATGCGCATTAAATTTAAAGTAAACACTAAAAAATAATCAATTTATAATATCATGATTATATATCTTATGGATTATACTATCTTATTTGAAAATTTTGATTTTAAATTTTGTTAGATTATCAAATTTTTTTATATAATCTAATTTTATAATTATAATTTTAATTATTTTAAATTAAAATAATGCAAACCACATAATTTGCATATACTTTCACATATCCACTTACTCGCTCAGGACCCCTGACCAAACAAATACCGCATATCACATTTTATCACACTTCTGAACCTTGCTTATAGTTCAGCACATTTACTACATGCAAGCTCCAAATCAAGTCCTGCAGCAATCACTTCCAATATGTATTGTGCTTTACTACCATGAGCATCCTTATATTTCTGAGCGGCAGTTCTACCTTTACCTCACACTTAGGAGGTGAATAGTATTTGGAGCATCCTCTAGCAAATCCTGACCTGCCCACCAAGGCTGGGACAGTTGGGTTCTCAGACCAATCAGTGGTCAGTTCACTGGTTTCAGGGTGGTAGGCCATACCAATTCTAATACTAGGAGTCGTGGCCTCATTATTCGTATCCACCACACTTCTAGAATTGGAGACATGAACATCTGCAGATGGAACCTGCTTATTTTGTATTAGACTTATTATCTATAGAAACATACATAGTATTCCCATCCTCCTCCACCTCCTCATTATTCATATTACCCACATTCTGCTTATTCAAGGTACCCAAAACCTCTACACTACTAGTCTCAACGACATCAAGTTATTGAGTAGTTAGAGGCACCCTTGGTGAACCCTACACTAGATTACTTAGCACAGGTGATGAAGAATAAAATCAACATCAACCAGAGTCTTGACGATTAGCACGCTACGAAGACACTCATACCAACTCGGTTCAAAGCCAATCCCAACAACTATAGACGTAATAAAGAGTAGGTAGCTTATGATCCATCCACCTCCAAGATAGGTATGACTTGTGAATTTACATGTTTATCTGATGCTATTACTCTCAGGAGCGACATGAGATTGTAGCCTCCAGCACAGTTGTGATTGGGAGATCAAGCCATGGATCGATCATCACTTTCTTCCTCATCTTGTACATCATCTGAGAAGAGGACCAATGTTGCAGTCCCTGGAGGATCAACATTATCATCAGCACCACCATCCACCAGAAATGTACAAAAAAAGAATAATGGGAGATGTAGAGCCAAGTCATCTTTGGAGGTGATCATACCCATCGTGGAGACTTCTTCATTAGCAGCAGAAAGAGCAACCCATTTTATTTTTCCTTCTTCTTCACCCATTATAGATTATACTGTACGGACTGATTCTAAATCATAATTTGAATAAAAAACTGATATGTTGTTGTTTTTGATTCTGTTCCATTTTTGGATGCATTGAATAAAAGCAAAAACATTAAAAAACCAAAAATTGAACTATCTGTTCCTCGAGTGGTAGAGATACTTTAGAACATATTTTTGGAGATGCCAATCCTTGTGACCATTTAATACATGCCCACGATAAAACAGGGAATGAAAGAAGCATGTACTAGGAAGCGTCAACTAAAGAAGAAGAAACACAATAGAATAAAGAAGCATATATTGACCATGGCTACAGTTCATGCCATTAGCAACCTCCCTCCCCAAATAATGACATGTGGTTGCGAAGAAATCCAGGATTAGAACTTTAACGAATGACTATGGTGAGGAGATTTCAACCCGAGTACCAACTTCATGGTGTGTCTGCATAGCTTAGTAGCGTCTGAACTGAGCAACCAAGAAATATCACTTTCGCTGCCCTTTATTGATCAGAATACTGAGACAGCATGGAAGGAATTTTTTAGTTTCTTGGATCGATACTTAGGGTATAATCAGGTTGCAATCACTCCTGAGGATCAGGAGAATACTACTTTTACTTGTTTGTTTGGCACCTATGCCCATATACGGATGCCTTTTTGGATCGTGTAACGCTCCTGTTACATTACAGAGGTGTATGTTGGTTTTTTTATCAACATGGTAGGTAGTTTTCTAGAGGACTTCATGGACAATTTCTCGATCTACAGGGATAGTTTTGGCTTATGTCTCACTTATTTAGATCGAGTACTTCATCGTTGTTGTGAGGTATAAGAAAAGTCACTTTACGGTGTCTAATGGAATTATATTTGGCTACATCATCTCCAAACAAGTTATGGAGGATGACAGATGAATCTCCTTTTCATCACCTTTATTCTTTCATTTTGGCCTTAAATCCTTAACTATATGCATGTATATATCATTAACTTATCAAAACAAACACTGCATAAATTTTACAAAATACTATATAAAATATTGTATATTAATTGTGATTATTTCCATTATAAAAGAATAAATAAAGAAAATAAAAAGAAATGAGACACCATTGGTTTTGAGTGACCCTAGAACCCAAGACCCGGTCATCAGGATGACTTCATCTACAATGAAAATCTAGGGGTAGATATGGTAGATGATTTGTACAATCTTTATATTAAAGCGTAAGTTTTAAATTCATTTATAATTATTTTTTGTCATATATTTTATATTATTGTTTAATACTTCGAATCAATAAACTTTGTACATGAACATTGTAGATAAAATACATAGAAAAATACAAAAATCAGTTCATGGAAAAATAATGCATGGCGTGCTCGGGACACGCAAAATAAAAAGTCAAAATAAAAACTTCACAGACCTATATCTTCTCCATACTATATCAAAATATAACAAAATCTTCTTTAGCTGTATATAACTTTTAATAAGCTATTTGATGAAGTGGTTTCATTTAATTTGGAGCCAAGATGTAAAATGTAGATTTTGGGCCCCTATTGTCAAATATATTTACTCTTTGTATTTTTTTCAAATTCTTTAAATTTTATAAAATTCTATAAATTATTTGAAGCATATAGAAAGAATTAAATTAAAATAAAACCATCAAAATAAAATTAAAATAAGTAATGCATTGTCATACATTGGTAAAATATACATGTATATACCTATAATGCATATATGACTAATTAATTAACTAAGTGTACATACAAACTCAAAAAAGTACGATAAAAATATCTAAATATGTATAAAAACAAACCAAAAACATATAAAATACATGCATAAGATAATAGAATATGAAATGCAAAACAAAAATAAAATACCAAGAAACATGTATTTATACTTACATTTTACATGTAAATATTAACTTCTAATAAAAACCTCATGTAAATAAATAAAAATATATATAAAATAACACACTCAATTATAAATATTTTCTTGTTTTGATGTAAATTTAATTAAATCACCTACTATTTATTTTTAATTTTACCAATATTTTCTTCTAGGAATTTTTTCGGTTAATGCACATGGACTTACAAGAGATCTCCCTTTGTTGACCTCGGTCAACTACCCCCTCTGCCTCCTTTGTTCTGTTAGACACCTCGAGCACCCCCCTTTTCACATTTTCCCGAAAATCTCCAACAATCATTGTGCCTGGCACCTTGAATTTGGCCTGAGCTCTGACTTCCCTGATCCTCGCTCGATCTTCAGGTACGATTGGTCTCCTTTGATTGAATCAACATCTTGGAACGAAGCCAGTCCTAGATCAGTCTATAAATAAGCACCTCTAGCTTCCTTCTTGAGTCCGTTCCCTCCTTCGTCAGTCTTAGCTCATCAGATCTGTCCCAATCTCCTACCCTTTATGACAACAAACGAAAGATACAACATCAAGGAACAGTAAGAGGTGGTAATCCAATCCATTATCGGAGGTAGCTCTAGCCAATTTTGCTTTGTCATCCCACGACATACTTGAGGCCCTTATCTTTCATTCTTTGGTAAATTTTCTAGTCTTCTTTCAGTTTCGGATTTTGATTTCAGGTTTAATCTATTCGTTAGATTTAATTTTAAAACCCCTAAATTCTTAGACTTGGAGCTCCGGTGCAAATCATCATGATCTGATCATAAGACATGCTTGACTTCTATCCCATTATTTTCTTTAATTTTCTCCATCAATCGCCCATCTTATCCACCATGATCCATAGTGGATCAAGGAGTAAAAGCTCCCTCTACCACCCTCCGTCAGAGCTCCATCTCCGCCTCATCATAACCTCTTTTTGCTTAACCCCCTTATGAAGTTCTAAATGAATAAGTTAATTTGGATCAGTTGTAGTATGGACACTTATCGTATGATAAGAACCGAATGAATTATCTCTATTAAGAGTATTCGACTTTAATTTTTCCAGGGTCGAATACAAGGATGCGAGAAATTTGTTGATTAAACATAGATATCAAATAATTTAAATAGCGATTCTAAGAATAATTATATTGAGTGGATGCACATATCACAACAATACACATTTTTAACATATTTTTTAAGCAACTAAATTAAATGCAGGCAGTAGTGTACAATCAACACGAATACGACAACCACAATAAGATTAGACATACAAAAGATAACTTGGATTAAGCATGAGAATACCCTAAATTGCTTGAATTTTATTTAAGGCATTAATTTGGCAATAATGTGATGCAAATCTCAGAACAACATAACATGAGTTAAACTTCTTATTTCACTTTTGATGCTTAATAGTTTCATCTATAAATTAAATTATTTAATGACCTACGAATAGTGATTAAAAATAACTAAAAATGGATCATTAAAACTTGAAAGATTAACAGGTTCAATGGATCGTACCAACTAGATTTTCAATAATTTTTCAAGATTTAAATAAGAACTTTAAACAAAGAATAATTAATGTTTGATTTTTAAATTAAAATTAACCACATATTATGCCAAAAGATAGAGCATCAACTAAGCTTTGAAATGAGACCACAATAACATTAATTGGTTATAAGGATAAAAAATATTTAATACATAATCTAGGGGTTTAAATGTAAAGAAAAATTCCATGTTTTATTACCAAAAAGGATAATCAGGGACTATTTTGGAATTAAAACAAACGGTAGGGGTTAATATGTAATTTCTCAAGTGGGGAAGGGCTTATATGCAATTCGTAGAAAATTACGGGCAGGTACTGTAAAATCTCCATAAATTACGCAAAGCACGAGACCGTCTAGGTTCGAATGTGGAGGCACGATCCAAGTATCAACTCCTGATACTCCGCTAGCGGATAGGAATAAGGCTCGGCTCCGTGCTTATGGCCTGAAATGTTGCATCGGATCGCAACATGGCTCGGATACAAACACTGGATTAAACCCAATATAGGGTATCCAATGACATCTTCTCCTCAGATGTTCTTCGGATCTGCCATGCGTGGAGACGCTCTAGGATGCACTCCGTTGAAGCAGAACGTGCTCCCCCATGCTCCTCTTTACTATATGAAAGTCAGATGACCTTGCTTTGAAGCTCTGCGAAGATGGTTGATGCTTGAAGAACATGTGAATCATCCTAAATGACTTTTTGAATGAAGCTTCACCAGAGAGGAGGTGGAAGACCAGAGTTAAGCTTTAAATTCTGATCATGGAACCCCTTAGATATCCTGCAGGGTTAGCAACTAAAGAACACACACCTGTGAGTGCTTTGAAGGATAATATGAGCGCAATGAAGGTCTGTGCAAAGATGATGGATATATGGCAATGACGACTCTATATTGAGATCAAGAAATGAGGAATGACATATGGTGTAGGAAATTGGTTGAAGTTGAAACAAATGAGATTAATGAAAAGCTTGAGTGACCTGGATATAGAAGTTTGAATCAGGGATGATTTCCGAGTGATGCTACAGACCTAGAGTAGATCAACGTCGCTTCGGTTCTCGCTCAAAGGTCTGGGCCAAGATTCATGCTTGCTCAGCCTGAGAAGTGGTTGAATCACAGTCGGTTAGGTCAAGGATCTCATCAAACTTGTATGGTCATCTTCTCTTTCAATCACATCCTCTCACTGTCACTGGAGGATGGAAAAGCTAGAGTACGTGTCTCAAAATGGCGGATCACCAGCAAATATTATTAATAAAGATGTATTTGAAGAAGATATGGTACAGGTTAGAAGTGGTTTTGATGGTGGTTTCAACCTCCTAAAATCGATGATTAGGTTAGGTTTGAAGAATTAGCGTGAAGAAGGATGATAAATGAATAAGTTAGCGAGGATGTTTTGCGGATAAGTTGGCTGGAGAAGTTGGAAAAATGGGGAGAGGTTAGGCAGTTTGGACAAAGATGTAGGATGTTGGAGGTTGATGACGAACGAGTGGCCACTAATCATTTAATCAAATAATTGAAAATGAAGCGTGGGTTAAAGGCTACGATGGACTTGATTGAGATAATCAAGTGATCTGGATTGAAGCGCAAACCGACGGAGGGGATGGGGGGGGGGAAATTAAGATGATAAATATGGGATTTATCACCATCTATACTTAAGCTAATCTTGTCCTCGAGCATATGAATAAGGAATTGATAAGAGAGTCAATTTAATTAGTGAGATCCCTTACACGTGCATGTGAAAATACAAGGATTGATATGACCTAAAATACTCAGTTTTAAGAATACTAAAACTCTAAGTTGATACAAGTATTAATCAAAAGGGATTCAACTCTCTAATTATCAAACTCTCAATTATACTTATATATAAGGAATATGACTTAGTGCAGACTGCATGTTGAACTCGGATCTTGCGAGAGTCTAGAGTAATCCACACAAGGCGGGATCAATGTCGTTGCGGCGACTGCTCACGAAATCCAATTTTAAACAACAATTAACCCACAACAAAGATCAAACAATGAAAAGCGATGCGGAGTTAAAATTTATTATAACCCTACAACAAAGATGTGTATAGTTGCAAGTATGTGTAGAGTGTCGAACACAGGAAGCAAACTGGTAGATCGGAGCAATTTATTGCACAAAAGTGAATGTGATCAATTTTTCTATACAAGTGCTATGTTTTTGTGGGTTTTTTTATTTTATAATTTTAATTTTATTTTTGATTTTATATTTATATTTTGCTTTTTAATTTTCTGATTTTGTATTTTCTTTTTACATTTTATATTCTTTTTCTTTCAATAACAATATAAAACTACATAAGATATATATATATATACACACACACACACACACACAAGAGAGATGAGAGAGAGATAAAAAGAGGTAAAAATATTCAAAAGACATGAAATAGAATGTTTTTGTGCTTTTTATATTTTTCTAATATTTTTACGATTTTTCTAAATTTTTGCTAATTTGTTTTTGGTATTTTTAAAGTCACAAATACTCAAAAGAGTAAATAAAAGTGTTGGTCGAAATTAAAATGGAGATTAAAATGTCAACATTTTCAAAAATTCCACAAATTAATTTTAAAACATGATAATAAAATAAGGAAAATTCAAGGATAGAAACTAGATTTTTATGATTCTTTAGGAATTTTTAAGAGTTTTATGAAGATTTTAGAGTTTTTCTAATTTTTAGAAGTTTTCTTTTGTATTTTTTCATGATTTTTGATATGAAGTTAAAACATACCGAAACAAACAAAATATGATTTTCTAGATTTTTTTCAAAGAGTTTTTCTAATTTTTATGTATTTTCTAACGCAAACAGTGAAGAAAATGCATGTTTTTGAATTTTTATGAATATTAAAATGCGATCAAAATGCAAACTCTAAAAATATGGCATGAAAGCGCATTGCAACAGGAGTTTAATGCTATTTTTGGTGATTTTTAGAATTTTATAGATGCATGAAATATTTAGAGACAACGAAGAGAAACTACACTACTTGCAAGGGCTATTTTGTAATTATCCAGAAATCCGAGGGACAAAGTATAAATTTCACACCAAATATATAACTCAATAAAAAAATTCACGGACCAATTGCAAATAACCAAAAACCCAGTGGTAAAGGTGTAAAATTTCCAAGTCGCACATGGCAGGCATGTGCGTCTAGCGAGGACCTAAACATAATTAACTAAAACATGGGGCTTAATTGCAATTTTCTAAAAAGTTAACAACTGCATATAAAAGTTTGATGACTAAAGACAAATAGACAACATCCTGAGGGTGTCCCTGCAAAATGGCACGCCTCACGTGCACTTGTCACGTGGGTGACGTGGCCAGGGACTTAAGTGTAAATCGGGAAAGTGAGGGGGCTCTGATGCAAAAATTCCAAAATATTTATACTTCCTAATTAATTTACAATACTATATATTAATTAACAAAAGCAAGGGGGTACATGTGATGTTTACCCCCACTTAACGGGTGATCGGACGGTTGAGAGCCATCACATGGACACGTGGCATGCCCATAAGCGCGATACCCCTTAGAGATCCTACTACCGTGATTCGATCCGACACCGTCGATCGAACGGCTGGCAGATCGGATGGCAACTGGGAATTCTGGAATCCAAGGTCGATTGGACTGCCGTGGAATCCCCTGGATGAACAGGGAAGAACACGTCCCCAACCGAACTTCGATCAGCTTTATGGCGCTGCTCCGCCACCGTCCTTGCCATAGAATTCCTACAAAGACACCTGTAAGTGTACTCGGTCCACCAACAGTGCCAAAACTACTCGACGAGCTCTCGTTCTCCATGGCAGAGTCGAAGAAGGTGTTGGGGTCTAGGAACCTCACGTTTCCAAAATTGACCCTCCAAAGGGGTCCTTTGATTCCTGCAACATGCTAATTGTCGGTCAACTGCGAACTAATGACGACAATAACATTTGGGGAACCCCCTCAAGAAAGGCATACTTTAGTGTTGATGGTAAAACTTTGAACTCAGGTGGGGTTTGAATTTGCTCTACAAAAACCTCAAAAACTGCACTGGTAGAAGGTATATGATATGACATCTACGAAGTGTCCACTGTGGCTACAATAGGCTCAACATGTAATATCTTAAATAAATATGCAACGAACTCTCTCGGCTCAGAAAGGGATGGCTCATCAGATATCTCAAAAATCTCAATAAATCCTCAAAAAACAACTTAGACAATCCATCATCATATAACGTTGAATCATCAACTATGGAGAGAATGTCGACTATGCTTTCAAGGCCATACTTTCAAGAAAGGAATTTCTAGGTACAAATAAAATATGTGATCACATATGTATCTCCAGTCTCAGCTAGAAAATCACAATCCACAGAATATGGTGTAATTGGCTCTCTCTCATTTCTTGCTGGTGGTGATGGCTTCGAATCAGGAATCGTCTCTATCTTAATCTTATCATTGTGGGAGTGAAAGGTTATCTCTCCAGTACCATAATTTACTACCTCTTCAGTCTCTCAAAGGAATGGTGACCAACTATGATTATGGTATGGAGTAATGGTGCAGAGGTGTCCATTTCCACGACAATGAAATCCACTGAGAATTTCATTCCTTGTACAATTACGATAACGTCCTCGAGAATGGCCCTCGACCTCTTGATCCAATTATCAACAAACTGAAGGATCATCCAGGTGGGTGTAAGAGGCCCCAACCCGAAGTGACTAGTGAGGATGGTATAAGATTGATGGAGGATACACTATCGTGTAAAGTATGATTAAAATCATGATCAAATATCATACAACAAATGTGAAAATCGAACGGAAAAAACGCAAGAAAGAAGAGGAATATTGAATCCTACATCTACGTGGCATAAAATAACCCAATAAAAGCAAAGAAAATGATACCTCAAAGGTCGATTAGCCTGAATAGAACCTCGACGGCCACTTGGTCGGTTATGGGGTTGGAATCCACGCTTCACCTAGCCAACCTCTGTCGCGGCAAGACCAGAGAGTAGCTGTCACCTTCCTCTATCTAGGGCGCTAGGATGGAGAAGTTAGGCAAGGTTAAAAGGGGTTCAATTTTTAAAAGAGTTGGAGAGGGGCTTTTGAATGGGATGGTGACAAGGCTCCAAAGAACGAGGCATGGCGGTCTACTCGACGATCCACAGCCTGAGAAGATCCATGGGCGTGTATCCTCGATCAATGGGGATGAAAAGTCATGAAGACTCCATCATGAGATGGTGAAAGACGCATTCTCCAAAAATCAGAGAAAACGTCAAAAAATCACAGTCTGACAGGAGCCAGACCTCGGTCATAGAGTTGACTGAGGTCAACCAACAAAGGATTATGGTTGGTCCACGTGGACCAACCAGAAAATTCGTTGGCAAATAGATTTATTAATTTGATTAAAAATAATAAATGATTTTATTAATTTTTGGTTATAAATAAAAAATGTTTGTTTTTTATAAAGTATTTTATAGTGACTTTTATTTATTTTTTAGAGGTATAAAATTACAAGTTCCATTTTAAGGGCTATATATAGATATATTTATCTATATATTTTAATATTTTATTTTTATTTTGTATATTTAATTTTATTTTTTCATTTATTATTTTATATATTTACATCTTAATTTTATGAACTCAAATATATTTATATTTTATTTTTCTGATGTATTTTATACAATTAAATAAATAGTTGTACTTATTTTATAGGTATAGATATAGGTATTTCATCTATGTAGTGTATACAAGTATTTTATTTTTATGTTTTCTTTTTATTTTTATTCATGTTTTATTATACACATATATTATAAATACTATTTACAAAATTATAAAAATATAAAGATATAAAAATAATGAATAATAAAAAAATGAATATTTTAATCGGTGTAAGTATACAATAGGGGTCCAAAACTCAACTTTCGAATCGTAGCTCTGAAAAATACGAAATCACTTCATTAAATAGCTTATTAAAAGTTATATACAATTAAAGTAATTTTGATACGTTTTGAGTTTTTATTTGAGAGATACAGGTCTGGGATGTTGGGATTCTAGAAATTTATTCAGATCATAACTTTTTATTTGTAAATTATTTTTATATGAAATCAATTTTGTATTTTTTATTTAAATATCTACAATTTTCATGTACAAAGTTTCTTTATTTGAAGTATAAAAAGTAGAATCAAAGAATAAAGAATAAATTAAATAAAAGCAATTTTTATTGTATTTTGGCCCTTATCTCCCCCTACATTATTACTTATCGACCTAGTCATCGAGATGCCTTGGTCTCGGGGTTTCAGGTCATAAAATATTTGCAATATTTTATTCTTTTTTTTATTTTCTTTATTCTATAATGTTGGCTATAAAAATCGTATTTTATACACTATTTATACAATGATGCATGAGTGATAAAATGCCTAAATTAACACTATTTACACGCATTTACTAGGGTTTTTAAGGCCAAAATGATAGAATAAAAATTATGATACATAGATTCATCACTGCACCATGACAATAGAATGAAAACACCACCGAAAAATCCCATCTCAACCCTCAACCCTAGGGAATAAATCTAGTCTTGCTTAAATCCACCGTCTCTTTAGTTTGCCAGACTTTAAAGGGATAGTTGAAAGTCCAAATAATGGAGGATGAATGATTGTGTACTTATTTTCTCTTACTCTCATTAGAACATGGTTCTCTCAAGTGCCAATGCTTAATGCAATTTTCATTTTAATTTTTGCCAATCACTGTGTCCGTCAAAAGAAGTTGGAGTTTTCTACAATTATTTTCCGAGGAGTACACTTGGTTGTGCCTTTTTAAGTATGTAATATACCTTCTACTCTCAAACTTGTAGCATTTACGATGCAGAGCCCCTTTTTGGGTGCTAGAGTGACTCCTGGTCCTAGTGGTGATGGTCCAACTGGACACTTTGAAAAGGTTAGGAGCACTTGCCTTGGGTGGAAGTTTTTTAATATTTGACTTGTATGGAGAGAGATTTTCTTGAAACATTTCTTTCTTTTCTTTGTTTTTGGCTATTTCCACTTCTTTTACCAGAAGATTGGCGTACATTGATTAAATTATTAATTAAATGTCATCACACCTTGGCATTGTAGGTCAAAGTTAAGAGATAGCATGAGAACATATCCCACACTTTCTAACATGCTGACACTTAGGTTTCATGAAGCCTTCATTAGTCTTATCCAAATCCTCGAGCATCATATAGATCAAGTCCAAACTCAAACTTCCAATATCAGTCTCCTCAGTGATACCTTGACTCATGTAAATCATGAATGCATTCATGTATCCGAGTGACACTCAATTTTTTTAAAGGGAGAAAAAGCATGAATATATCGTGCATTCTTCAAACTAGGAGAGTGTGAATTTTTAAGTCCAAGACCCTATTTATTTATATGAGATAACTTTAAGTCTAGGGACTCCTTAAACCAAATGTTAAAGATCATCTCAAGCCTCGAGTGCATAATGAAACTATCATAGAATAACATCAAATAATAAGTTAGTTAGTTTATTATTTTACGAAAGAATTAAGGAATTTTATGAGATTTATTGACACAAAGATGACAGACTGGGTATATTTGACAGAACATCATAGAGGAACAACACGAAGAACATTCTAAGATACCCAACACAACACTACAAACTTCAATTCCTTAAAAAATCAAGATCAGATCTTTGAGGTGTAAAATGACAGGTTGCCTTATGTTTTAACTGCTTCTTCCTAATGGATAACACTTCGGAATATGAGTATGAAAGATCTTCATCATCTGATACCATTCTTCCTCAAAAGAGATATCCATATCTACATGGGAAGCCTCAAAATTCTTCATGATTATGGGAATGCTAATCAGACCTTTAATTCCTACAACCGACTTTTGGGTTTTCATTAGTAGAGAAAACGTGGACATAGAAGGGTAACCCCACTTCCAGGAAGTGGAAGATCGAAGCTAAGCATTAAATTATGATCATTTAACCCTTATGATATCGTGCAGGGTTATCAACTAAAGAACAAGCACCTTCGAGTGCTTTGAAGGATAATATGAGCGTAAGAGAGGGATATGCGAAGATGGAGGATATATGGCAAGGATGACTCTGTATTTAGTCAAAAATGATGAACAATATATTGTGTAGAAAATTGGTTGAAATTGAAACAAATGAGATTAATGAAAAGCTCGAGTGTCCTGGATATGGAAGTCTAAATAAGGTATCATTCCCAAGTGATGCTACAGGCCTAGAGTAGAGCAACAACGCTCTGGGTCTTTCCTCTAAGGTCTGGGCCAAGATTTGAGCTCTCTCAGTCTAAGAAGTGGTTGAATCACGACTAGTTAGGTCCAGGATCTCGTCGGACTTGTACGGTCATCTTCACTTTCAGTCACATGCTCTCATTGTCAGTGGAGGATGGAAAAGCTAGGATACATGTATTAAAATGGTTGATCACCAACTAAGATGGCTAGTGGAGGGGTATTTGAAGAATAGATGATGGAGGTTGCAAGAGGTTTTGATGGAGATTTCAACCTCCTGAAACTGATGATAGGTTAGGTTTGAAGAAATTAGTGGAGTTAGCGTGAAGGAAGGATGATAGATGAATAAGTTAGCGAGGATAGTTTGCATAGAAGTTGGATGGAGGAGTTGGAGAAATGAGGAGAGGTTAGATGGTTTGGACGAAGAGATAGGATGCTAGAGGTTGACGACCAAAGGGTGGTCATCGGATCGTTTGATGAGACCACTGAAAATGAAATACGGTTAAATGGCTATGATCGACTTGATTGAGAAGATCAAGTGGTCTAGATTGAAGCACAAACCAACAGACATAATGAAGGGGTGAGAGGATTATAGAGGAGATGAGTGGCGACACAATAGCGGGTCGCGTGGCACGATCTGAAGGGGCCACGTGGCCTAATCATAATTTAAGAAAACATATAAAATAAAGATTAATAAGGAAGAAATAGATAGAGGACGAATCAGAAAAAGTTGAACACGAAATTTGTAGATCTAGATGAGATCTACAACTTTCATGTAGAAGTCAATAAAATCAGAGGTCATCTATACATAGATAAAAATTAAATGCTAATAAAAATCATATAAAACAATTTTCTTGTATTTTTCATTTGCTTATTTTTTGTATTTTTTATTTTATTTTATGTTAACTAATTTATGCACATTATCACTCTATTTTTTATTTGATTTTTCATAAGAAATAAATACATAAAACATTAGACCATAATAAAATATAATAATTAGTGACATTTATACACAACACACAAATTAATAATTAGTGTTATTAGTCAATGAATCTTTGTGATTAACTTAAGAAAGAGAGAGATAAGTAGTGAATTAAGCTGATAAGTCAGGTCCCTCAAGCTAAGGAGTATTTTGGTGCAGCACCGCGAGTCCAAGGAGGCATCTAGATATGTATTGAATACTTGGAGCAGCTTCAGGTGCTTGAATTTCATCTGAGCCCTCGAAGCTCCCTCGGCTTCATTTGGATCCCCTCACTACACACGGAGGATCACCGGGAAGCCAATTCCATTGTTGGATCAAGTAGAGACTACTTGATCATGGAGAAATCTCAGATCAAAAGGCGTTGGTCACCAGTTCAACCTGAGTTCTTTCAGACCCTTTCTGAGTCGTCCGATCAAGAACACAACCCAAATCTACTCTGGGTCATTGAATCCATTCGAAGTAGTGCCAAATGAGAACCCGTGGATCGGCTACAAGGCACGATGACAACGATCGTATTAAAGGCGTTTAAGTAGTAAATTTTGCAATGATACCCCTATGTATTTTGGTTTTCTGTAAAAGGGAACGTAATTATTTAATTAAGTATAAAACTTTTGTGTACTTTTGCATGCATGCCCTGGTAGTTTTCTAATATTGCATTTAAGTCCAGTGGCAGGTCACATCATGTGGACCCCGCGTGAGTGGACATTTTGCAACCAAACACCCTGACTTTTGTAATTTGTATTAAGTACTCAAAAACAAGTTAGTATTTAAACTCCTTAGATATTTTGCACTTGTGCTCGTGATCTTTATTTTATTTGCAAAAATACCCTTGTTAAGTTGATTTAATTTTATTTATATATTTCTTTTTATTTAAAATACCTCATGTGCTTTAAAAAATGTCCAAAAATAGGTGTATGTGCATAATTGGTTGCTTGTTCACTCTTTGAATTTTAGTTGATATTTTGCATGCATTTAATATTTATTAAAAAATCAAAAAGAGATATTTTATCCATGTTTGACTTAAAAATCCAAAAACATTACAAAACCATTTCGAAAAATTCCAAAAAATACCAACTATTTATTACCCTATTTTCTAACTCCAGACAAAAACTTACAAAAAATCTCAAAAGAAAGTCGTAAAATTAACAAACCCTTGTTAAACCTAAAAAGTAGAAAATATTCCTAAAAATTCCAAAAGTATTTGTTTCTATTTCATATATATACACTGAAATTGATTTTGAGAACTTTTTTCTCCCATTTCTTATCTTTAAATCTCAAATCAATTCAATTTATTTAAAGAAATCCTTATTTGCTTTTTCATGATTTCAAAATTCCAAAACATTTACCAATTCCCCCAAAATCCATAAACATAAAAAATTTAAAAAATATTTTGTTATTTTTGCATATTTTTATCTATAGAAATAATATACCCCGTATAGCTTATATATGTCTTTATATTAATATATATTGTTTATATAATTATTCATTTTTATAATACTATGAATATATTTTAAACTTTAAAAGGACAGTTATTTTTGTATATTTTTTGAATTTTATATGTTATATATTTATCATACTTATACTTTATACATACCCTCTATTCACATTTACACTCTTATATATAATAATAATAATAATATATTATTAAATAAAAAACAATAAAGAAATTAAAAATTAGAAAATTAAAAATGGTAGTATTACTATGAAATAAATGATTCCATTCATGTGGTATCAGATGAGGAACGGATAGATGCTGAAGCAATGATTGTATTTTATTCAATATGTTTATTCTTTTTATTCTTTTATTTTTATAAAATAGTATAAGTTATTGGAAAAATATAGAAATAATTAAATTAAATGAAAACCATCAAAATAAAATTAAAATAAAAAATATATTAACATACATATGTAAAATATACATGTATATATCTATAATGTATATATGAGTAATTAATTAGTTAAGTGTACATACAAACTCATGAAAATACAATAAAAATATCTAAATATGTATAAAAACAAATATATATAATAAATTTATAAAATAATAAAGTATGAAATCCAAAAATGAAAATAAATTACCAAAATACATGTATTTATAACTATATTTTACATGTAAATATTAACTTGTTCTAAAAAGTATCATAAAAATAAATATAAAAATTCATGAAATACTACATTAAATGACAAGTATTTTTCATGTTTTGATAAAAAAATTAACTAAATCATTTACTATTTACTTTTCACTTTTTTCAATATTTTCTTCGTGGGATTCTTCCGTTTGGTCCACATGGACCAACCAGAGAGCTCCCTTTGTTGACCTAGGTCAGCTACTCCCTCTGTGTCCTATGTTTTGTCAGACACCTCGAGCACCCCATTTCTAGCATTTTTCCAAAATCTCTAATGATCCTTTTTCCCGTGCCTTGAATTTCTCCTGAACTTAGTCTTCCTTGATCCTCACCTGATCTTTAGATGTGGTCGATCTCCTTTGATTGAATTTGCATCTTAGATCAAGCTTCATTCCTTGAACAACGTATAAATAAGCATCTCCAGCCAATTTCTCGAGTTTGATTCCTCCTTCGCCACTCTTAGCACCTCATATCCATCCTAATCTCTTACCCTTAATGACAACAAGCAAGAGAGAGGATTTTTAGCAGGGAGGAACGGTTCGAGGAGATGATTTAATCCATCGTGGTAGGCACTCCGACAAGTTTTGTTGCATCCTCCCATGATATACTAGAGGCACTTATCTTCCATTCTTAGGTAAATCTCCTAGCCTTCTTTCAATTCCGATTTTAATTTTCGGTTTAATCTACTTGTTATCTTTGATTTTATAAATCTCCAAATCCCTGGAGATTGAGATCGATGGCAAATCATTGTGATCCAAACCTTTGATACCCCTAATTTCCATCCCATTTTGTTCACTTTCATCTGCTCCATCAATCGCTCATCTTATACACCACTGATCCATTGTGGATCTGGGAGTCGAATCTCCCCCCACCACCCTTAGTCGAAGTTCCATATCCACCTCATTGCCGACCTCTTTTTGCTTAACGTGATAGAAGAGGAAATGTCCCTCGAGCCAAGGAATATTTTGTTGCAGGCTTGCAAATCCAAGAAGGCATCTAGAGTTGTATTGAATACCTAGAGAAGCACTGGGTGCTCAAATCTCAACTGATCCCTCAGAGCTCTATCGCATTTATCGGAGCCCTTCACCGCAGATGGTGGATCTCTAGGAATACAACGCCACCGTTGGATCAAGTAGGTACTACTTGAGCATGGAGAAGCATCAGATCAAATGTTTCCAGCCGTCAGTTCATCCCGAGTTCCTACAGACAACTTTTGAGTATTCCGATAAAGAATACGACCCGGATCTATTATGGGTCATTGAATCCATTCAAAGCGATGTTTGGGGAGGACCCTTCGATCAACTACATGGCATGACGACAACAGTATAATTAAGGGCACTTAAGTGGTAAATTTTGCATGTATGCATAGTAGTTTTGTAATATTGTGTTTAAGTCCAATGCCAGGTCACCTCATGTGTATCACCACATATGTGGACATTTTGCAACTAGGAAACCCAGGCTATTATAATTTGTATTATGTACTGAAAAATCAAGTTAGCATTTTAAGTCTCTGAATATTTTGCACATGTGCCCCTGATCGTTGTTTTATTTGTTAAAAAATCCCTGCTAGTCTAATTTTATTTTATTTATGCATTTATTTCTATTTTAAAATACATCTTGTGCTATAAAAGTTCTCAAAAAATAGTGTATGTACATGATTGGATGCTTGATCATGCTTTAATTTTTATTTGGAATTTTGCTTGTATTTATAATTATTAAAAATCGAAAGAGCAAATTTATTCCACTTTTGACTTAAACAATTTAAAAAATATAAAGCCTTTTTGAAAAATTCCAAAAATTACATATTGTTTACTAACCTATTGCCTAACTCTGGACCAAAAATCATGAAAATAGTCTTAAAAGAAACTCTTAAAATTAGCAAAGCCTTGTTAAGCCTACTAAAGTAGAAAATATTACCAAAATCCCAGAAATATTTGTTTATGTTTCATATATATATAGCTATTAAAATTTATTTTGAGAATTTTTTAATTCATTTCCTATCTTTAAATATCAAATCAAATCAGTATATTTAAAACAGTCCATGTTTTGTTGTATTCATGATTTTAAAAATCCAAAAAATTCTTAAAAAATCCTTGAAAATACAGAAAAAGGGAAAATATATGAAAAATGCAAAAATAATTTTATTTTGTTATTTTTCATATTTAATATATATATATATATAGAGGATAGGGAGTATGCACCCGGGTGCATGTAATTTTACATGCACCCGGGTGCATGTAATTTTACATGCACCCGGTCCTATAACTTCCAAGTTTTTTTATTTTTTTGAAAAATGCCACCATGTATATTCATCTATATATCCCTTCTATATGTCATTCCAATTTCGTCAGAAACAGAGACTCCTACACCATCCATCTAGAACATGTAATTTTAACGGTCTTAGAATTGCTATAATCGATCATTTTTGGATGGAGGGCATAAGAGTCCCTGTTTCTGTTGAAATTGGAATGACAGATATAAGGGATATGTAGATGAATATACATGGCGGTATTTTTCAAAAAAATAAAAAAACATGGATGTTATAGGGTCGGGTGCATGTAGAATTACATGCACCCGGGTGCATACTCCCTATCCTCATATATATATATATATATATATATAAAGTAGACCCTATATAGCTTGTATATATATATATTAGTATATGTAGTTTATATAATTATTAATTAATATAAATACTATGTATATTTTAAACCTTTAAACAAAAAAATCTTCTTTTATATTTTATAGTTTTTATGTTATATACATATTCTATTATATAATATTTTTACTTTACATATATATACCTTATATGTTACATTTACACTCTTATATATATAACTCATTAATTATTAAATTAAAAACAAAAAATGAAATAAAAATATGAAAATTAAAATTAAAAAATATAATAATAAAAAGAGAATTATTTTATTTAATTAAAACCCCGCAAACACTTTGTTTGGTTTTGTGCACACTTGTATATACTTACTTGCTTTATTTATTTGCTTAAGTTATTCTTGATACATCCCACGCTTCTTGTGTTTGACCCCTACTTGCTTGTCTACTATACAATTGTTCATAAGGTATAACAAATTTTGATCTACATATCTACTTTGCATTGCTTGATTCTTATTTTATGGGTTGATTGTTGTATTTACCAGAGAGGTTCTTGGGCTGTCATCACAATGAGTTGGTCATCCCACCTTGTGTGGACCACAAGACAATACTTGGGAGTCTTTTTTGGTATTTTAATGGCGTCGTTGTCGGGGAGCAATGGATAGAGTAGCATTGTATGGATAGCGTGTACATTATTTGTCTCTTATTTTTTCTTTTATTTTTAATAATTTTTTTATCTACTGACCCGTATTTATTTGTTTGACTTTCTTACAAGGGACCAAGTCAAGAGGAGGTCGACTCTTCTACTTGTGAGTCGGTCATTAGAGAGCAGGAAAGAGAGACGAGAGAAGGGGAATAAAAGCAACACATTTAGATTTATTATTTTAATTTATGAGGAGAGTGTTTTATTTTATTTTTGTAAATTAGTTTATAATAATTTGGACTTTGATGCTTTACACCTAACAAGGTCCATTACCTAGGTGTCTGTTTACCTTGGGGCGTCGTCACAGTTTTTTCGTGTTTTATCACTTTCTTTTATTTTGTTGTTCATGATTTGAGATTTTCGCCTCTATTTTCCATTTTTTATGTGATTGAGCCCCTAGATTTAGGTTTACTTGACTCAGTAGCTAGGTCCAAAGCCCTAATAGATGCATGGTCATGTAGTGTCTTTTGCTTGGACTTATTAAAATAATTAATTGTGGATCATTTATATTTAAAACTACGAGCCATGAGAGACTCCACACAGTGCTTGTAGAACCCGTTGTGGCGGGCATCGAGGAGCCTCCAAGACTGGACACTTAGTGTTTTGCATTTGATTCTTCCCGATAATGGCAATTCCAATTTAGGACGATTTATCACTTACATATCGCCATATAGTGTAAATATTTTAATTTTGCCTTGAATCCTGCATCGAGAATGCTGGGAAGTATTGTGAGTCTTCTTACTTTGCATGTATCATTTGATACGAGAATGAGATTTCTATTATCGTATTCATTTGCATTGTTTTCCCATTCTCTCCCATTGTTTTATATCACATTTAGAACTTAAAAGAAAATATAAAAAATTTTCAGGCATATTGCTTTGAAAATACTCAAATTTTGAAAACCAGAAATTAAATCAGGGGACTGCTATAAAACTTTGACCTTAATTAAAATCATGAATGGACATCCTAGTTTAGGGATTGTAAAACCCTCCTTACTTTCAGGTATACTCCAAATTGATTGAGGTGCGACCCCCAAGGATTAGACGATCTATGGTAGCCTTGATTCTCACTTGGGTTAATGAAGTATTGATACCTCTATCATACGTAGGTGAGTAGGGCCTTGTAGACGATGGTGTTCCTGCATTGTATCGATCATCCTACTTGGTCCGACGTATTGAGCATGGGCCATGCTTTCACAGGGGTGTCTGTCACAATGTCCTACAGTCGCGTACCTCACTTGTGAGTGAAGTATTAGTTTCACCTATTGACTTCCTCTCTCTCTCTCTCTATTTCTTTAGCTGAATAACACTCAGGCACGAGATGAAGGACCTCAAAGTGACCATATCACAAGTTATAAAAAAGGTGAAAGAATTATGGGGTACTTTCCTGACATTACACACACTCATATAGGGTTAGAATTCTTAAGGGCTAGGTAAAAGATTTACCTGCAATACAACCATAAAATTGAAAAGATAAAAAATGGTTGAACTCTCACAGATTCACTTGGGTTGTATTACTGAATTCAAAACTTGTCTGGGGTTTGTTTGATTTATATCAAGGTCGAAGATCAAGCCCCGTACACTTGTGCAAACTTTGACTTTCAATTTTCCATTATTTTATTCCCATTTGACCTCCACTCATTTTTTAGACATTCTACTATTTTACACTTCATTTATTTCTCATTGACATCTGTATCATTCATCCATAATCTAACTTATCATTGACCCTCGAGATGGTGACCCATGGATGGCTTAATCAGGACCCCACTGGCACAAACATCAATTCCATGTGGTCGACCTCTCAAATAATTTGTGGTGATTCCCGTGATCACTGTCCAGACTCTTGCGAATTACTTTTCAGACTCCCCATCTTATGTAATAGGAAAAATCTCTAAGCGCATCATGAAAGCGTGAGGATCTCATTGCATGCGATCAAGAGTGACTACTCGCACTAGTTGCTCTAGGCCTTGGAATTTAAAAAAATTTCAATGCGATGAAACCACATGATCCAAGAACACTTCTTGTATCATTTCATCTAAACCACAATTAGGTATTAAGATTACCTCTTGATGTGTGGTTGTGATTGGTCTCTATACAAAGAGACCTCTTTTCTCAAGTCCGATCCAACGGAGGAGACGCTTGCGAGCACGTTGATGAAATGTTGGTCCTCATAATCCATGTTGACGATCTAAGCGGTGAATCTCTTGATTTCATCACACAAGATCTGGTGTCTTCTTCAAGAGCGAGGCGCACTGAAGGATATGGAGATTTACGAGAAAACAATCCGACAACATAACGACGATGGCGACTCTCTCTAAGGCTCTATGGTGGACGACCACAATGAGTGAGAGATAGAGAGAAGGGCTTGGAGTGTAGAGAATGAGAGAGATATCATTGATGATATCACTTGAAGAGCAATGAGTGTTTCTTATGTAGTATTTTGGGATCCATGGATCTCAATCAATAGACCATACAAAATCAATAGATGAAATTGATTTGTGTTTCTTTAAATGGCCATGATCTTGTTGTAAAAACACAAAAATAAATAATTTAAATTAAATTAAATATACATTTAATTATTATCAACATAATTTAATTTAATTTAATTTATTCAATTTAGTTAAGAGGATAAAGAGAAAGAGAGAGTCAACCCCTAAAATAGGGGGGGCAACCACTCTTGAACAATTCAAGGGTAGCCATCCACCACCCATCAAGGTGGCTCTCTTTTTCTCTATTTTATGTGGGAGATAATATCTCAAATAATCCTATAAAATATCTTCAACAATTTTATTGTAAATATATTCACAAAATTAATTAAAATTAATTTGTAAATATTTCAATCATGCCATTGAAAAATTATGAATCTTATTCACAACCCAAAATAAATTGTAAACTATATTTTCAATTAATTATCTAATGTGAATCCAATTCACATCAATAATTAATCAATAAATATAAATCACAATATGCTCTCTCTAATATATTATAAATCACATATATAATATATATGAATAACTGGATAGTGTTATCCATATTATTCATATCCATGATAATTAAATCACATTTAATCATCTTGGATCTCCATTCTCACATGCTCAAATAATATGAATCAGATTCACGTTATTCACATCTTTGGTAACTAAATCATATTTAACTGTCTCAGATAACTCTTCTTATAATATTAATCGAATTCACATTATTCATTATAATTAAATCACATTTAATTATCAATTTTCTCAATGCTCAGGTATATAATATGAACAGTGAAATTATCCATGAACTCTTTCAAAGAAAATGTGCTTTCCCGCGGATACTTGGATATAAGAATAGAGTGATTTTATTGTTCCATGTATAGTGACATGGATATTGAGATCCCATCTCAAATCCAGATCTTGTGGACCTCTCATAGATGCTTGATTTAAATCTACTCTTCTCATTGCATTTGAATCTTATTCAGATCAATGTTCAACTTTTGGACCAAGATTAGATCACTTCTCTACTGAGAGGAGTTACTAAAATCCAGAACCGTTTCATCACTCCCTAGGAATGGAAGCATCATGGTTATACTATTGTTTATGATTACATCACCCTTGGGTATTCATAATACCTATACATCTTGCATACCAGAAGAACAAGAATAAACATGAAGTATTCGATCTAGATTGTCTTCTTATGAGTTTTATCATTAAGGTTCTCATTCAATCATTGGGAGTTAGTATCAATCATATACTTTCCGAAAGCATATGTCATACCCAAGTATTGATCATATACTTTCCAAAAGCATATATCAAACCTACAAATTTAGTAAATCTTCCAAAGCGAGATGATTGTGCACGGAATTTGATTCTTCCCAATATCTCATGAGTGAGTTCATGTCTTTCGGTTCAGCAATGAACTTGTATGATCCCTTTGAGTGATTGTATTACTCATATTCCCTTGCATGCATACCAGTGCATCGGTGTATAGACCTTGGTTAGGTCATCAATCTATTGGTCTGCCAAATGTACATACGCAGACATATAGTAACACATCGGTCTCCTGTCATAGGATGTGTGCCTATATCGTGACATAATACAACGTAAGTCTGGTTATCTCGATCTTTTTAAGTCAACTCTTTGACCTAACTTGTTTAACACCTCCGAATCTTTATTCCTATGCAAAGGAACTTCATCAAGAGTCGGTTAGATTCAGCCTTTCGAGAAAAGATTGCTATCTCCTTCTCACATTGGAGATCCTTGCTTAATAATCATTTGACTATGCTTGTTAAGTCCTCAATCTAACTCTTTAGATATTCATCCAAGCACCAACCTCTATGATTCAACAATTGGATCAATAGTTGTATGATCATTAAGATTGTAATGGTACATAATCCTAATTGTACTACGGGGCCTATTATGCAAATTAATTATTCTTCTTTTCAGATCAAGGAATGATATCACAATAACATTTATTTCATATTGGCTCATCATGGGATCACATGTCCAACAGTCTCCCACTAGCCCAAAGAGTCATTAATAGGATACTCTTTAAACACACACTCATGTAAAAATCATAGGCTATTTAATATAGCTAGGTAAGCTGATCAGTCACTTTGTTCCTGTGAGACTATGCCAGTCCTTTTACGACACTTGCATATACCTCAGTAACAATGCTCGCATTTAATGAAAATGTTGCATCTTATGCAACCAATACTCAATTTTGTTAGTTATAGTATCCTTCACACTACGTCTTAATAGTTATTGTAAAAAGTATATAATTTCTATTATCCTTATCAGAACACCATTATTCCTAGAGATTTATATCTCCTAAGGTATTTACAGTTAAGACCTTTTGGATCACTATCTATAAAATCTTAAGTTCTTGATGATAAGATTTAGAGATCACGATCTCGAAAGTCTTGTCCTCTTTAAAGATTTCGTTGTTACCGCAATCAAGTATTTTATTTCCATAATTGTATTAGTAACAGTTTACTGCTCTCATTACATGGTAGACATCTGACTTTGTATATAACTGATGCAGAACGACAAGCAATTTTAGCATTCACATCCTCAAATCTTTGAGGTGTTATCCATTCGAATAGGTCAGTACCATATGATGGAAGCCTTTCTTGGAATTTTCCAGAAAATGGAACATGTCCAAGGTGTATTACAAATGTGACGGTCCCAATGTCCTCTTCTCTTTGCTTTTGAACACCTTCAGAACTAAGATACAAGAGATATCAATGCGATCATATCTCAAGGTATGGAATAACTAGATTATAAAATAGTTATAATCCTTATATCATTGCAAATGATTAGGATACATTTAGCACGACGAACACAATAGCACTCCCACTAAGCTTCATACGGTTCATCAAGATTCTGTCAGAAATCATAACATTTATAATTTCATCAATCTGATGTTCCAAATACAAGAAGCTCATATGAGTCCATAGATGGAGTTTCTTACGCTTGCACACCCTACTTTCCTCAACCATGGGCTACTTCATGTGAATATCCACAGAGAGGTATTCATAGAGGAATGCAATATTGACTTCCATCTTGAAGTTGTCAAATAAAGTTGTGTAGCTATAGTTAGCAATATTCTAATGGGTTTAAGTAAGGTCACTGAAGAGCAAGTCTCATCATAAATGATGTCTTTTCTTCGTGTGTATCTTGTGGATATGAGTCGTGCCTTGAAGGCCTCTACCTTCTCATCAAGTTCGCTCTTTCTCTTGAAGATCCATTTACACCTTAACAGGTCTTACTCATATAGGTGGATACTCGAGGGTCCATATAAAACACTTGTATATGAAGTCTACTTTAGTCTTTTATTTCTAATATCTATCTTTCCATGTTGTGATCCTTGGAAGCTTCATAATATGAAGTTAGATCATTGTGAGACTTGACTGACGCATGGAATCCATCCTCAAACTCATTTGAAGAGGTATTAGTGTTTCATTTTTAATTATCCTTTTAGTTTACAATTTCAAGAGCCTCATTATCTTCTCAAGATTCAATGAGTTACATTACTTCATTTTTATCTTGATTCTCAAGAGAGTCATCCTTTAAGAATCATATCCTTAAAGATGAGATCTTTCAAGAGTCCTCATATTATTAGGGCCATATTGGATTGTGCGTAGCGAGTCGTAATCCTGTTAATAGTTGGTTCAACTAATGACATGTCAACATCACCTTAGGGGTGGTGGGCCCGGGTGTTAATGACTGGATTAGGAATGCAAGTTTGACTTGCAAGGCAGAATGAGTTCCTGCTTCTTTTTATCTGAATTGCAAGTTCTCATATTATTGGTATGTAACAAACGTAAGAAGGAGATCTCAGATCTTTCTTGAGATATAATTGTAAGTATATCTCTTACATTGAAAGTGATTAAAGGAATGAACTTTCAGTGTTGACAAGGTATGTCAACTTTGATATAAAAATTCCTAAATCAAAGTAAAAAATATATTTATATATACATTTATGCATATTATCTTAGTTCAGATAACCTTCATTAAACCTACTCATTACTATAATCAATAATGACCAGTAAAATATCATGGATTGGATCCATGATCAAGATATTGTACTTACAGTTGGACACATAATGTATGTGGTTGTAATGTGCATGTTTCATAGGGATGAAAACGGATAAAGATATATCCGAATATCCGCTTACCATAGTCGAAAAATTAGCGGATACGGATATTCGTATCCGAATATTAATCGAATACGGATCAGATATGGATATAGGTTGTAAAAATTTTCCTTATACGGATACGGATATGGTAATAGCTTGAATATCCAGATTCAGATCCGGATATCCGAACACAATATTTAATATTATTTTATATATTGGTTAATATGATATAAGCTACAACCTTTTGCTATTATATTAGTATTATACATTATATAATACAATATATTAACGATATTAATAAATTTCTATTTTTTGGGCATGAGCGCTAACAAAATTTATGAAATCCTATCCCTTTTTTGCTTCCGGTCAAGAATACATGTCACGTTTACACTCCCTTTTGTCATGACGTAACTTATTTATATTTCATTACTATTTTTAAAATCATTATGAACTTTGATAAAAAAATCAATTCAAATTCGTATGTGGTTTTTATTCAATCCGTATTCGGATTTCATGTTTATTGGATCCATATTGGGATTTCAATCTTTATTTCATCCATATTCGGATCCGCTCTTTATTCGAACCATATTCGGATCCACTCTTTATTCGATCCATATTCGGATTCGATAAATATCCTATTCGGATTCGTATCCATATTTTTACGGATATGGTTTCCATAATGCATATTCGAATCATATCCGTATCTGTATTCGTATTCGATATAGATGAAGCGAATATGGATATGGAAATAGGCATATCCGATCCGTATCCGATCCGTTTTCATCCCTAATGTTTCCTCATAATAATGAGGAATGACAATTAAATGGACAATAGGAAAACAACCTAGGGTTCGTATGTC
Source organism: Ottelia alismoides (assembly GCA_037367405.1). Classification (NCBI taxonomy): domain Eukaryota; kingdom Viridiplantae; phylum Streptophyta; class Magnoliopsida; order Alismatales; family Hydrocharitaceae; genus Ottelia; species Ottelia alismoides. Next base: position 134,920 of record JAZKJV010005853.1, read on the forward strand.
TCTATAGTCTTGATCTTTTATCGAACGTACTTTGGAAGTGACATGTCTATGATCGTAATTGTCAAATAATACTTATAAAATCTAAGAAGATGTTCTAGCATACATTTGTGCTCTCGACATTTAACCGTGAATGACATCGTTCACTACATCATGCAAAATGGTGGCTTTATAAGAGATGATGTATTCAAAATGCTTGAGTACCTACCTGAACCAAAGTCTTTTAGAGTTTAGATGGATGTAGATACGACTAGTATCATCATTCTACTATCTATACTCAAGTCATTCATGAAGGTTTATAATATTCATATTATATGAATTGAATGAAGCATGTATAAATGTTGTAATAGTCTTATATTGAGATTTTTTGAAATCAACATAGGAGATCCTTTGTCTTAAGCAAAGGTTGTCTATAGATGAAGAGAGCGCAGCGGAAGCATGGGTCTGACCCATGTGAGAAGGAAAGTCAAGGAGTTGATTGTACTTTTGTATCTCCTAAATTACATCCAAATAGTTGGATGAAGGCCAATACTGCAATAAGTCGATGTACTAATAGTATGACTATCTACCATCTTGGATACTTAGAGAAGGACCCTAATAGTACATCAGAATAATCTATTATCTACATGTAATCATTGAAATTGACTAGCTTATTGGATAAGATTAAAAGTCTAATAATCGTATCTCATTATTCTAATGACATTTGAAATTGGATTGCATATGTTTTAGAAGAATAGAAAATATGATCTTTAGGTTTAACAGTCATTCACATGGATATTGATGCAATTGTTACAATAATCTCTATTGGATAGATAGACTTCATAATTTCAACGGGAGAGTCCTTAGTCTTAGATAATATCTCTGTTACCTAGATATTAGAATACACTCATTGTTTATTTCTAAATGTTAGACATAAACATGAATTCTGGAATAGACCAATCATAAAAAGTCATGATGGATATATTTCAGATAGTAATCTAATATCTGGAGGACTATGCTAAATTAGAATATTAGTGAATGGTTCACTACCTTTTCTCATTCTAAAAATTTAAAACCTTAAAAGATCAAATGGAGTGTGAAAATCATTTGACAATGATTTGGCATAAAGCCTAGGACATATGTTGTTGATGAGATTAATAGACTAGTAAGATATGAAGCTTTAGGATGTCTAAAATTTCAAATCATACATACTTGTGAATATTGTATTCAAAGTAGAAAATGTCCAATGCACCCTTCTCTGAGAATGGTGTTAGATGCCAAGGTATTCAAGATCTCATACATATTGATGTATGTGGATCATTTGTATCGTAATAAACATTGATCATATGTGATATCATTCAATGATTATTTGTGATATGAAATTTCTTCCCTTCTCCTTAGAAACCTTCGAAATGTTCAAGGATTTCACAATTTTCGTTTAGAACCCAAGTGAATGAATTTGATCTAACATAGGTAGCAAGTACCTATTAGATGAATTTAAGTAATACCTTATGGAGAATGGAATATCATTCCTGTCTCGCTTCTTCTAATGCAACTAAACTCAATAGAGTTATGGGATATATAATTGGATCATGTGTGACATGATTTGATCAATGATGAATCTTAGCATTATTATCTCTTAGTTTCCAAGGTATATATGTAGTAGAGACTATAATATATATCCTTAATAAGATTCCATGCAAATCTAAATCTGAACATCCTCATAAGCCATGGTTTGAAACCTAGCTAGTGTTGGACACTTAAGGATTTAGGGTTGTTTAGTCCATAACTTTTCCATGGACTAAATACTTTCGAGAAGAAAAAAGCCTGATCCAAATGCACGCGTATGCACGATTTGTCACTTCAGACAAGCATCTCCTACATGCAATCCCTGGCAACAGAATCCTTCGACTTAATGGGAGTCCATGGATGTCACTTATGTGATCCTTTATACCATGTTTAAATTCTAATTAATCACTATGAGTCATATTAATTACGACTAATTCTTCCAAGGGAAATACAACTATATTCATAATATAATGTTTTAATTTTAATTGGATTCCATTAATTCTAATCATATTAAATCAATGATCCAATTAATATCCAACAAACATTCTTATTGTTACTTGAAATAAGGTATTATCTCAAATAGGTATTATTCGAATTTTAATAATTATAATATACATCATGATCTCTCAAGCATTATCCCTTCCCTACTCATTGTCATGGACGGTAGTGACAGGAGTGGGATAGACCTCCAATGGAGCAACCTGCTACCCCAACGCTCACTGACTAGACACCATATCCGTCTCGGGCAAGGATAATGCTAAATTAATCACTCTTGTACTTAAGATGATAATCAGTTTTTCAATCAAAGTTAGACCATATAATAATAATCAAATTACAAGGAATTTTGATAAACCAATTCCTAATCCTATTCAAGCAACTTTGTTTGTTAAAAAGTAGATTGAGTAACCAATTTGTGATTTAGATCAAATCTAATCAATTATTGGTTAATGACATGTATTTTAATAAAATAATTGTCATCAAATATTTCTCAACTATTTATCCTTAATTATTCTAGGAAATTAAATCATTTAATTTCCCTAATGATTAAATCACAATCATAATCACAATGTTCTTGATTAGAAATGTAATTTCCAGCAGTGACCCTAACTCTCTAAAATTATCACATCCCAATTAATTTAAATCCAAATCATACAAAATAAGTTTCCAAAGTTTGCTAATTTGATTGATAATAGAACCTAAGTAATTAGCACACATTTCCAGGCCTTTCAAAATCATAATTTAACTCTTTAATTACATAAAGATTCGCCATCCCTGAAATAATAGATATATGTTGATTTAGATGATCATAACTTGAGTTATCAGATTCCAAATCCCGTAAACTCAAATCTCACAATTTACTTATTTAATGGGAAACATTATCCAAGTGATAATTTTGTCTTTATTATTTAAACATGGCCGAAAATAATAACAAAATAGGGTTGCATGAAAGAAATGCGATGAAACTTCACACAACTTTAATGTGCCCATGTCGTCTTAGGTTTATGGCTATTATCCAAAATCTCCAACCTGGCTCTGATACCTCTTGAAGGATATGGAAAAATCCTAAAGCACATCATAGAAGTTTGAGGATCGCATCGTAGGCGATCGGGAGTGACTAGTCACACTAGTAGCTCGAGGTATGAATATAAAAAATTTCAATGCGATGAAACCACATGATCCAAAAACACTTCGCAGATCATTTAGTATAAACCATAATTAGGTACTATAATTACCTCTTGAAGCATGGTTGCGATCGAGTCTCTATACGAAGAGACCTCCTGTCTCAAGTTCGATCCAACGGATGAGACGCTTTCGAGCGCGATGATAAAACGTGTGCTCCTCGCAATCCATGTTGATGATCCAAGCGGTGAATCTCCTGATCTCTTCACACATGACTCTACATATTCTTTACGATCTAGGCGCATCGAATGAAATGGATATTCACAAGCGAATAATCCGACAACATAACAGTGATGCTACGACGATGGTGACTCTCTCTAGGGCTCCATGGTGGATGACAACATTAAGAGGGAGAGAAAGGTTTGAGAGAGAGATTGTTGATGATGTCACTTGAAGAGCAAGTGGTGCCTTTTCTTATATAGTATTTTGGGATCCATGGATCTCAATCCATGGACAACACAAAAAAATGGATAAGATTGATTTGTGTTTCTTTCACTGACCATGATCTTATTGTAAAAACACAACAATGAATAAATTAAATTAAATTAAATATACATTGAATTATCATCAATATAATTTAAATAAATTAAATACATTTAGATAAGAGGATAAAGAGAGAGAGAGAGTCAACCCCTAGAATGGGGGGGACCACTCTTAAACAATTCAAAGGTGGTCGTCCACCACCCATTAAGGTGGATCTCTTTTTCTCTATTTTATGTGAGATATAATATATCAAATAATACTCTTAAATATTTTGAATATCTATTTCACAAAAATAATTCCAAATTAATTTGCAAATGTTTCAATCATTTCACAGAAAAATTGCGAATCACATTCACAAGCCAAAATAAAATATAAATTATATTTTCATTTAATTATCCAATGTGAATACAATTCACATTAATAATAAATCAACACATATAAATTAAAATATGCTCTCTAATATATTATAAATCACATTTATAACATATATGAATAATTGGATTGTGCTATCTACATTATTCATATCCATGATAATTAAATCACATTTAATAATCTTGGATATCCATTCTTATATGCTCAAATAATATGAATCACATTCACATTATTCTCATCTTTGATAATTAAATCACATTTAATTATCACAGATAACTCTCCTTATAGTATGAATCTAATTTATATTAGTCATAATAATTAGATCACATTCAATTATCAATTTTCTCAGTGCTCGGATATATAATATAAACAATCAAATTATCCATGAACTCTTTCAAGGATAATCCGCTTTCTTCGCGGATACTTGGAGATAAAGACATAGTTATTGTATTGTTACATGTACAATGACTCGGATATTGAGATCACATCTCAAATCCAGATCTTGCGGACCTCTCATAGATGCATGATTAAATTAAGACCACAAATCTAATCTTCTCATTCCATCTGAATCACATTCAGATCAATGTCCAACATTTGGACCAAGATTTGATCACTTCTCTATTGAGAATAGTTACTAAAATCTTGACCTGTTTCATCACTCCCTAGGAATGGAAGCATCATGGTTATACGATCTTTTTATGATTACATCCCCCTCAGGTATCCTTATACAGTACATCATGCATACTGGAAGACCAAGAATAAACCCGAAGTATTAGATCTATATTGTCTTCTTCAGGGTTTTATCATTAAGGTTCTCATTTAATTATTGGGAGTTTCTACCGATCATATACTTTCCAAAATAATATATCATACCCAGGGTTTGATCATACACTTTTCAAAAGCATATATCAGACCTACAAATTCAATCAGGCTTCCAAAGGGAGACGATTGTGAGAAATTTGTTTCTTCCCAATATCTCATAAAAGAGCTCACGTCTTCCAATTCCCCAATGAACCTAGATGATCCATTTGAGAGATTGTATTACTCATATTCCCTTGCATGCACACCAGTGTGTCGATGTATAGACTTTGGTTAGGTCATCCACCTACTAGTTAGAGGATGCCTCCTAGATTGTGATAGCATACGATATAGGTCTTTGGTTATCTCGATCTTGTTAAGTCAACTCTTTGACCTAAATTATCTAACACCTTCGAATCTATATTCCTATGTAAAGGACCTGCATCAAAAGGTCGGTTAGATATCATCCTTTAGAGAAAGGATTGCCATCTCCATCTCAAGCTGGAGATCCTCTCTTAATAATCATTTGATGGTGCTTGGTGAGTCCTCAATCTAACTCTTTAGATATTCATTCAAGCGCCGACCTCTATAATTAATCAATTGAATCAACGGTTGTATGATCATTAAGATGGCCATGGTACATAACCCTAATTGTACTAAGGGACCTATTTGAAAATTAATTATTCTTCAACTCAGATCAGGGAATGATATTCACAATAACTTTTATTGCGTATGGCTCATCATGGGCTTCCATGTCCAACATCTTCTTCAATAAACCAGGATTTCTCTTTTCCCAAAATTTGCCCATTTTGAGTGGAGATTGATTTCACTCTTTATACCTCTCCATCCTTAATGAAGTTCTACGTTGACCTTAACACATAAAGATTTTTCACATTTGTTGTTTCTATAAAAACTGATCAGGGCATCATTCCATGTGCAATGCACGAGCCTAATTTGGAGCCACAAATTTTATCAGATTCCAATTCAGATTCTGAGAAAGAAATGGCTCTAAATGAGAAGTAAAGGGACCTCTTCATCCATAGTCGTAGTCAGGCCAGCAGCCGGATCAGAACATGGTGATGCACAGCTCCTTGCCTTTATACAGGCAATCCAGCAGTAGCTTGCTGACCAGGAATTGGCCCAAGTTTCCTTCAAAGATATGTTGAATGATCTCAAGTGAAGAAGAGACCAACCAAGAGGAGGAGAAGAAGAAGAACTCAGAGGTGTACCACGTGGAGGAGGAGCTGATGAACCAAGAGGAGGGCAACTCAAGCCAACCCTCAAGGAGACCTACAACCCCAGTATCAGATAGATAACAGAATGGATTCAGATTCCTATTGTCTATTCCCATTTTGAGTTGAAACATCAACTCTTTGATTTGCTTTCCACCTTCCACGTGAATGCAAACAAAGAACCATACATTCATCTCAAACAGTTTCGACGCATCTGTGGGACCACACACTACCATAACATTCCATTTGATGTAATCAAAATAACAACATTCCCATTTTGCATTTAGTATAAGGGTTTTAATTGGATAAATCATTTGGAGAAGGTTTTCACCACATGGGAGGAACTGAAGTCCACCTTTCTACTCAAGTTCTACTCTCTCGGGCGGATGAACCAAATACGATCCCGTATTACGAACTTCACCTAAGCCACCCATGAGTCCAATCAAGAGGCTTGGGAGAGGTTCACAAATCTCCAAGGGCTAGTTTGATTACTGGGTTGGGTTGGGTTGGGTTGGATTGGGATAACCTCCTGTGAATAGTAGCTATTTGGATGATTATGAGGGTTGGCAGAGGGTTAGACTAAGGAATGCGATGTGATGTCACATTGATTTGTATTGGAATTCCAACTCAGGTTGAGAGGGTTTGAATGAGGGGTATGCCAGTGTACACTGGTGTATACCAGCAACCAAACAAAGCCCAAGAGAAGTGTCCACAACATGACATTCCATAGTCTGGTCCAAAATTTCTTTGGTAAACACACTATTGAAAGTCAGAAGCTCGTCGATGCCGCTTGTGGCAGTTCTCATTTCAATAAAGATGAGAATTTTGTCTGGTAGATTTTTGAAGAAATGGATGTAGGAGAAGCTACCTTATCATCATCTCGAGCATATCAGAGGTTGCCACCAACTCACCAGAAGGCAGTACACATGATATCCTCACATGAGTAGGACAGGGATGAGAGCTCAAATCTAAGAATTATTGGGAGCGACCTGTCGAAGGTGGATATAATTGAAAAGAAATCACATGACCTTGAGAAGCTTATTGTAATTGAACATAGGACCCAAAATTTGTACAAACTAGATCAGATTACCAAATAACTGAAGATGGTGGTAAGCAGAATCAACACATGCAATTCCGTACATCGTCTTTGACTCCAGTTTTGATGAAGGAGCCATCATCACCACAACCTCCTCAGCAAAGTCAGTATGAGCCAATAGTTCAGCACATATATTACGTGCAAGACGTAGAACTATCATCTCCTTAGTAGCCATAGTAGCAACTAGTTGTATACCAACCAGAACCCTAAATCGTTACAGATATATGCTCTCCTCCACCACCTCTCATTCAGAAGGTGAATGAAGATTGGTCTAATGATGCATAGCTGGCAAGTCTAGGAAGACCTCAGCAGGGCCAATCTACAAACTCATATATGTTCCCTCAATAACAATGAGGGAGATTTGCCCAAGGGATGCAACAGCCTCACCACCAACTGTCTCTGCCATATCAGCAGGGCTGGAGACAAAACCAGTACCAACAACTGCAGTACCAACAGTACCAAGAAAACCAACAGTACCTGGTTATACCATATCAACACCCTCCTCTCTTCTCAGTTTCATCCTCAGCATTCCTACCATGAACCTCAGCACCATTCAAAGTCTCAGCATGTCCATCACCTTGAAACATCAGAGGCCCCTCCTGTGAACCCTACACTTGACTGCTTGGCTCATCCTATCAAGAGCCTCATAGAAATGAGGTAGAATATTGATGACCTCACCACTACCATGTCGACAATTCGAGAACATGTGGAGGCTAATCCCAATAATTTCAGAAAGCATGAGCAGGTAGTTTGTGATGCTATGTCCAAACCCACGGAGTTAGTTGTGCATGATACTATCATATGTAATGATGTTACACTTAGGAAAGGTAGGACGTTGCAACCATATGCAATTATGAAGGGCAAGAATAAATCGTCCATGGATAAGTCATCATCTTCTTCTGCATAAGCCGAACCAGCAACAAGGTCGGGTGGGGGAGAAGGAGGAGGAGAAGCACAAGAAAAAAAATGCAAAAAAATGAAAATTTTCAAAAACTATAAGAAGTGGACAGCAACAGTAGATCATCCACCAACCAACAATGAGGACAACACTAACAACCGACCTGGAGCAAGTCAATGGAGTCCCACCTACTATTTTGGGATGCCCTCCACCTCAGAGGGATGGAGATTCTCCTTTTTTCATCCAATTATACAGCTTTATGTAGGCATACATTTTGACTCTGTAAATAAGAACAATATTTCTGCAATCGGTTATATAAATATTCCTTTTCTAGACGCTTTAGAAAAATCCCAAAAATTATAAATTTGGAAACAACTTTGTCAAATCTAGATGTTGTGCAAATAATTCAGAATCTTGTTCTAAACATGCCTTTTCTACATGTGATCAAGTACAAACCGAACATCAAGAAGGGACTTAAAGAGGCATTAACTTTTAAAGACACATTCGCATCGAGTCAAACCAAGAAATGCGAAGCACATCCTGATAGCGGCGATAGTCAATGCGATCAGCAATCTCCCTAGAAAATAGAAATACATCGGAGCACCTCTCATTCGATGTCACATGTTTGATGAAGTGTTCAACTAAACTCTTCTAGACATTGGATCGTCAATAAATCTAATGCCTAATTCACTACTGAAGGAATTTGGGTTGTGATCGCTCAAGTCCACAAGGATGATTATGTAGTTTACAGACGCTTTAATCAAGTGGGCCTGAGCAATTTTAGAGGATGTCATTGTCACTATTCAGGGGATGCAGTTCCACATGGGCTTCATCATTCTCGATATGGACACCTCAACTTCTCTTATGCAAACTCCTATTTTACTTGGATGGTCATTTCTCCGAACAACCGAAGCAGTTGTGGATTTCGACAACAGACATATTACCTTTATCTTGAAAAGCGACAATATACCCCTTCAAACGATCCAAGTGCCAAAATAGACAAAATCTGCACCCTATGCGAGTGTGTCTTCAGTGTAGATAGAAGACTGTGATTTTTTTGCAGATATTAGAGACACAAATCTATTCATGGATGATAACAAGACCCACAAATTTCTCTCTACCGAGGAAGGAGTGGATAGTACAGTCAACTTCCCTATTGTCTTAGAAGATGGGATTTTTGTTGATCTGCCTGAAGAATTGATTCATGGCCACCTGTCCTTAGTAGAGGAAGAAGAAATCATTACTTAGTTCTTAGATCACGATTCCACTATAGAATTTTTGTGCATCCATAGATTCATAGATTACATCGTCAAAGGTGGACAATGTTCAGTTTTCATATTTGATTCCACCTATTACCTACACAGTTCGAAAGGTTACCACTGAGAAGATTCAGAAACCCCGATATCTCAATCATCTTTCAACAAATATAAAGTGTGCCTTCTTTCGGATACACTGAACATGTTTCATGTCATCATCAACTAACAATAGACTCAGACAAGAATATCGTTTGTTTAAGGTTCTAGAAAGAAACTGTAGGGTGATATGCTACAAAACTTCTGATCTTTGAAGGATTAATCCTTCATTATGCTCCCATCACATTTACCTAGAAGAAGATAGCAAGCCATATCGTGAATTCCAACGAAGACTAAATCCAAATCTCTGTGAGGTTTTCATGAATGAAATCACAAAACGGTGTGATATGGGTTTCATTTATTCCATGATGCAAAGAGGGTGAGTCCCCTGCATGTCATGTTGAAGAAGTTAGGGATCGCCATGGTAAAGAACGACAAAGTAGAGGAAATCGCTACTAGAATTCCAACTTCCTGGCATATTTGTGTTGACTACAAACATCAGAACTTAGAGACCAAGAAGGACCATTTTTTGCTTCCCTTTATTGAGCAGATCATTGAGATATTATTCGCAAAGGAGTATTTCTGCTTCTTAGATGGATACTCTAGGTACAATCAGGTCGCAATCTACTTACAAGACCTAGAAAAGACTACCTTCACCTATCCATTTGGACCATATGCCTTCCGCATGATTCCATTCGGATTATGCAACGCTCCTGCAACCTTTTAGAGGTGCATGTTTGTAGTTTTCGCAAATATGGTTGGTAGTTTCTCAAGGTGTTTATGGATGATTTCTTAGTCTATGACAATACCTTTGATAAGGGTCTATATTATTTATACCGAGTTCTGAAAAGATGTTGTATGGGAGAATAGATATTTTATGGTAACTAAATGGATTGTGTTAGGCCATGTCATCTCCAAACATGGCATGTCATCTCCAAACGTGGCATGGAGGTCGATCCTACAAAGGTGGAAGTCATTTCTAAGCTAGAGCCACTGACAAATCTGAAGCAAGTCCGATCATTGTCTACACATACCATTCTACCCTCAGGAACTTACTAAAGGTTATGGATAGAACCTTAACCACATCACAGAAGCATGAAGATCACATCATATACTATCAGGAGCAACTAGTTCTACTACTTACTCAGGGCAGCATAATTTAGAAAAAAATAAAATGATGAACCACATGATTCGAGAACAATTCTCTAATTGCTTCATCTAAAACACAAAGTAGACATCGTAATACCTATTGAAATGTGGTTGTGATAGTGTCTCTAAAGTAAGAGACCTCCTGTCTCAAGTTCAATCCAATGGAGGAGACAATTGTGAGGTATTGATGAAACATGTGCTCCTCGTAATCCAAGATGATAATCCAAGTGGTGAATCTCCTGATATTATCACACGATATTCGATGTCTTCTTTACGAGCAAGGTGCACCGAAGGAGACGAAGATCCTCGAGTAGTCGAAGCGATGACACAACGACGTGGCAACGATGACGATTTGCTCTAGGGTTTGGAGTGGATGGCCACTCTAAGGAGAGAGAGAGAGGAGACATGCATGATGATAAGAAAGAGAGAGATGCTATTCAAAAAATGAAGAACTAGAGATGGCTCTTCTTTTATAAAATTTTCGGGGTCCATTGATATCCATGGATGACACAAATCTAATGGTGGGGATTGATTTGTGTTTCTTTCAATGACCACGATTTTCTTGTAAAAGCACAACAATAATATTAAATTTGATTAGAATTATATTGAAAAATTATAAATATAAATTAATTCAATAAAATCAATAAGCAAGGAAGGAAAAGGAAAAAAGCAAAGCACCTTCCTAATTAGGAGTGGATGGACACACTTGAATAAGGACTCAAGGCGTCCGTCCACCATCCTCGCAAGGAAGGTGACTTCCTTTTCCAATTATGTGAGATATGGTATCTCACATGATCCTTCAATATTTAAAACAACTTTTTTTTGTAAATTACTTCACATAAATAATTCCAAATTAATTGAGAAATATCAATCATGCCATTGGAAATTTGTGAATCTCATTAACGACCCAAAATAAAATGTAAATTACATTTTCAATTAATTGTCTGATATTAACCAAATTCAAATCAACATTTATATTGTAAATACTATTTACAAATAGCTCTTTCTTATATATTATAACTCTCATATACAATATATGTGATTGATATGGATAGTATAATCCACATTATACAAATCCATAATAATTAAATAACATTTAATTATATTGGATCATCATTGTCATGCATCTAAATGATATAAATCAAATTAACATTATTCATGGTAATTAATTCTCATTTAATTATTCATTTCTCAATGCTTGGACACACATTTATCAATCCAATTATTCTTGAACTCTTTAAAGAATAATGCACTTTCTTCGTGGATACTTGGAGATAAGGACATCGTGATTGTATGTTGACTCGGATATTGAGATCACATCTTAAATCTAGATCTCGAGGATCTCTCATAGATACTTGATTAAATCAAGATCGTGAATCACATTCAGATTAATGTCCAACATTTGAACTAAGATCAGATCACTTCTCTAATAAGAAGAGTCACTAAAATCCATACATGTTTCATCACTCTCTCGGAATGGAAACAACACGGTTATACAATCGTTATTGATAACATCACCCTCAAGTATTCCTAATACATGTATATCTTGCATACTATAAGATCAACAATAATCCCGAAGAAATATATCAATTCTGTATTGTCTTCTTCAGGATTTTATCACTAAGTTTCTCATTAGGTCATTGGAAGTTGGTATTGATCATATGATTTCCAATATCATATATCATACTTAGACATTCTTGTCATGCATACAAAGAAAGAAGACTATGCATGGAATTTGATTGATCCCAATACCTCATGAGTGAGCTCATGTCTTCCGATTCACAAGTGAACCTATATGATCCCTTTGAGAGATTGTATAACTCATATGCCCTTGTATGCACACCTGCTCGACAGATATAGACCTTGATTAGGCCATCAACTTATAGGTTTGTCAAATGTACATACTCAGGCATATAGAAATGCATCTATATCCAGTCAAAGGATGCATGTCTATATCATGACAACATACAACATAGGATTTGGTTATCTTGATCGTGCTAAGTCAACTCTTTGACCTAACTAATGTGACACCTCCAAATCTCTATTCCAATGCAGAGGATCTACATCAAGATGTCGGTCAATATCAACCTATAGAAAAGAATTGACATTTTCTTTTTCAGGTTGCAAAATCAACTCTTAATAATCACTTGATGGTGATGATGAGTCTTCAGTCTAACTCCTTAGATATTCATTCAAGAACCATCATCTATGAATCAAAAATTAAACCAACAGATGTATGATTATTAGCATGGCCATGGTACATAACCCTAGTTGTACTAAGGGACCTTATAATGAATTCATTCATTTAATTTTCAGATAGGGAGTGAAATAAATCAATAACTTTTATTGAAATATTAAATATTAAAATAACATTTATTAGAAATGGCTCACCTCGGGCTCACTTGGCTAATACTTGCAGGACAAGAAGTATGCCAAACCAAGGATAATGGATCCTTCTTCTCCAAGAGTTCAATCTTGAAATCCATGACAAAATTGGAGTTAAAAATATAGTGGCAGACCATTTGTTAATATTTCCAGAACCATACGCTCCTAAGTTGAGTATTGTCGATCAATGAAGTCTTTCTAGATGAGGAAATTATATTAGTTACCTTGCTCCCCAGGTTCACCAATATTGTGAATTATCTAGTGTCCAAGAGAAATCCACAAGATTGGCTAAAGCTGAAGGTCGATAAGATGTTCATTTCTATTAGTGGGAGGATCTATATCTCTTTCGTGAGGGGGCAGATTGCATATGGAGGAGGTGCATTCCTCAGGAGGAAGTCTGTAGTGTCCTCGAGCATTGCCACACCTGAAAATCAGAGGACACCACTCTAAAAAGCGTACGACAGCAAAGGTGCTACAATGTAGCCTCTGGTGGATGACCTTATTCAAAGATACAGACGATTTTGTGAAAAAGTAAACTGACTGACAGAAAATGGGTGGAACCATTGGAATTGGAGACACAATGCTACTGAAATATATTTAGATTTAAGATATGTTCGTTGGGTGGGACATTGACTTCATGCACCCATTTCCCAATAGTGAGGGCTATGAATATATTCTGCTTGTTGTCGACTACGTGTGTTGTTGGATGGAGGCTATCCTAACTTGAGCCATTGAAAGTGTAGCGTCTGCTGGTACCTGAAGGATAACATCATTACAAGGTTTAAGATACCCAAAATTCTAATATCAGATGGGAGTAGCCACTTTATCAATAGAGAAGTGAAGAGGCTGGCTCAGGAATATTGCGTAGAACATCGAGTAGCTTCTCCATACCACCCACAGTCTAATGGCTTAGCAGAATGTTCGAATAAGGAAATCAAGATGATTCTCCAGAAACTTGTATGTCTAGATAGAAAGAACTAGTCTCAACTACATGATTCCATTCTCTGGGCCAATCGAACAGCGTACAAGTCACCTCTAGAAGTGTCTCCCTCAGTCTGTTATATTGAAAGCATTGACATTTGCCCATTGGGCTCATTCACACATATTTATGGGAAATAAATATATACGATTTGGATGAGAAGAAAGTTGGAAAGAATAGAAAGCTAGATCTCAACAGACTTCTCGAATTTCATGACTATCCATATGATAACAACCTTATGTACAAGGAGAATGTTAAGAATTGGCATAACAACCACATCTGTTGCAAGACTTTCAAATCTAGTTAGGAGGTTGGTTGTTTGATGCATAGTTGAAACTATTCCAAGGGAAGTTGAAGAGCAAGTGGACATGGCCGTTTGTAGTGAAGCATGTGCTTGACAATGGAAGCATAGTCATATCCAGAATGTTAGCTATCATCATCGAGGACAGCTTCTGAAGCATTACTTCAAGCATGATACTTTCCTTTCCATGGTTGGCTCCATTCAGGTGGATTATGAACAAGAACTCCTTGCCGCAACATCTATTGATTCAGATAAAGTTAGCAAAAACAACATTGATTAATTCATCATTTTATTATTTTATCGTTTTCATTTTTCATTCTTTTATTCTTACGAAAACTTCACTCAAACCATTCATCATTATTATATTTAGTGTATGCTCCATCCTAGTATATGGGGATGAGTGTATACGGGTGTTCATTCTTTGATCTCCTCACCTGTCGTCAACTCTTGAGATTCTTTCTATACTTAGGGATATATTTCAATAAGTATAGGGGGAGATAGACATAGCTACTGGTTTATTCATTTATTTATCCCCACCCTCGACCATGCTTTGTGTACATCTTGCTATTCTTAGGATTATTTGATCCTAAGTATAGGGGGGTTGGTCGACTTCTTGTTCTTTATTAAATTGCTATAGTATAGATTTTCCTATACTCAGTACGAGTTATGCCTTACTTTTCTCTTCAATCTATGATGACATAACTCAAGATAAGTATAGGGAGGTCATATATACTCTATATATTACACATCACTTATACTTACGTATTTTTAATAATATGGATAATTAATAAAAATAAAAACACACACAAAATTCTTAGTAATTACAAGTAATAAATAGGTTAAATTGTTTTGCAAAATGGTTGAAAAGTACTTTAAAAAATCTTTTGTAAACTATTAGGAAACTATTTTATAAAAAGTTTTCCAACCTTTGTAAAAATGATTTATTTGTAAAAAATTCTTTCCTTTCTTTGAATAAAATGTTTTAAAAATATATTTGTAAATGGTTTGGAAAATCATTGAAAAAATAGTTTGAAAAATCTATAAAGATTGTTTGAAAAATCTTTGCAAAATTATTTTCAAATTTTGTAAATGTTTGCCAAAAATATTTGTTAAACTATTCCTTCAAAATAAAGCTTTCAAAATGTTTGTCAAAATATTTGCAAATTTTTTTGAGAATCTTGTACATACTTCAAACAAATAAAATTCTTTACAAATTGTGTACATAAACTTTTAAGCACATTGTGTACATTCTTCATCTAAATTCCTGTAAATAACAAATGCATTTCCATGTAAATATGTACATATAATTATTTCCCAAAACTCTTTTGTTCTGAAAAATCACTAAAAACTTGCAAAATCAAAAATACACAAAAACTTGCAAAATATTTTCAAAAATTTCATAAAAAATTGTAAAAACTTTTTCAAAAGCCCATAAAAGGCTATAAATAAAAAATGCATTACGAAATATTTTCCTACATTGCATAGTATTTGCAATTTTTGGGCTTGATAATGACAATTGAACAAGTATAAATCCGAAGATCGGAGCTTAGTTGGACCTCAATCCACATAATCACAAGAACCTTTAAAGAACTGGAATTGGGATACTTCATGTCTACTAGACTTGATTCTTTGAGGCCAAAAAACTTGGTTCAATGTCATCTTTACTGCCTGAGTAGAATATTTTGGAACTTATGCATGACTCTTGTTGAAAGTTCCCTAACTTGCACACATGCACATTACACTTTGTTCAACTTAGTTGAACTGGTAGAGATAGGAGCCCATGGAAATATCCGAATCACACATTTGTAGCCATTATACCCCAACTCGATCTAGTAGCCATGAGGTCTAATGATGGAATGTTATGGATTGCAATAATGATTCAAAAGAGGTATACTATACTACCTCAAGAGGAAATGTCCTAATGTAAATGTTGTTGTATACAATATTTAAAAATGCAAAAATTAATAACTCCAAAAAACTATAAACGGGAAAAATTCAATGAAAAATCAATTCCCATCGGAGGATGTATTCAATAAGCAAGTTTGAGATTCAAAGTCAAAGACATATGTGAGCCTGCAGGCGGCTGACTTAGATACAATGGTCAAGCATCGTCGGATAGTAACTACACTGGCTACCATTCATTCTTCTCTCCACCTCCTCTTCTTGAGCTGGTCGTACTTGAAATTAGAAGTTAACACGCCCACTTCTCGAAGAAAGAGTATTGGATTGGGTAATTAGGTTCATCATGTTGGAAAAGACAGACATTTACCGCTTCAGCCGAGAGGAGCTTTATATCACACATATTGTACAAGACAACGGTGGGAAATGGTGGGAAGTATTAATAGAAGGAAGTATGAGATTAAATCAAATATTAGTGTGAAGAGCCTCGGCATTGTGAGGGTTGAATTGGTATGTATTTAATAATGTATTCATATTACATACAATATTGTTAATTACTTCCAATATTATCACAGCTTGCTTTGTAACATGAGCTGATTCTTAGGGAATGATGGGAAAAGACCCACATGCAAGGGAACTAGTGTTCAACAGGTGAAGCTCATACTTTGATACTCAACACCTCATTCATATGGAAAATTATTTATATTTAATTTCTGAATTTTGATAATTTTAGAACCTCTACAATTCTCTTTTCAACAAGAAGTATGGGTCAGATCTCATTGAAGAGTGCCCACAATTTGACACTAAGTTGTGGCAGCAGGTGATTTATCAGCGAAAAGTTGGCTTGGACCATAAGTAGGCATTGTGGGACTCCATCCAGATTCTCATCGGAGTCTAGTTGTGGAACTCCATGGTCTTCAAGTGTTTACGGACCAACCTCTCACAGTATATGCAAACATCTGCAAAGTGTTGTAGTACTAACCTAGATGAGCCAAGTAACGACTAGGCTTGACAGTCTTCTTAGTGTGATGGGAACCATGCAGTACATACTCGACAAAATGAAGACACTATTAATCATTCATAATATACTATATTAGCAAATGTGATCTACTTGTATTAGATGAATTTGCTTACATGCTTGAACATAGTAGGTCTACCGAGATTGTTTTCGATAATGACAACGTGAGTGGCAAGATGATGATTGCGACACATATGAAGAGGAAAACAATGTTAATGACTATGCAGTGCAACAGACCATATGTCGGGGAGTCATTATCCTTGATAGGGATGATGAGGTGGAATGAAAAGACAGGAGGAGAAGAGCAGAGGAGGGTAAGAAGATGTTGCAGAGGTGAAAGAAGTAAAATCACTAGGTTCAACTTGTTTTAATGATATTTTACATGATTTCATTTGACGTCACTATTTTGTATATAGAACATTGATTTGATTTTAATATTAGCTCCTCAATTTGTACTCTACAATCTGTCAATTGCTGGAATGGTTGGCTGAATTGTTTTGTAGATCTTTGAATGGTTTGTGTTGGAATGGTTTAATATGCTTCAATGGTTGTTGATCATTTGGTTGAATCATCAGAGTCTAGATCCTCAATTTGTAATGTTTGCGAATATTGAATATGCAGGTGTTTTGTAGCTTCACAAGTTGGTATGGTAATATGCAGGCTGCGGATGAATCAAGTGTTGCAAGGCGAGCTATAGTTAATTAATTAACTAGTTTTTTTATAATTTGTAGTATTTGAGACTAAAAGTAGTTTCATATTTGTTTGCATAGTCTGTGTAGTGCACACACATTTAGCGGGTGAGTGCGACTACAGGGCACTACAATGATTGTATCATGTGACCACATGCGCTTATACAGTGCTCGTACCCCCATTTGCTTCCCACTTTATACGAGTACATGTCTTTCGACTACATGTAGTATTGTGTCCTCATTTCGACCATATTGGGACCACAAAATGACTACAATTGTGCTTGTAATTTAGCAGATTTCTTGTAATGACTTCTCGATCTTGATCTCCTATTCTTCTGCCATCTATATAGGGGGTGATCTTCAAACCATAGCTCTGATTCCCGTTGTTGTGGTTGGATCTAATTAGGAACCACAAAAATAGAATCACATTCAGAGAAGAAAACATGCACAATCATCCAAGACAAGGATTTATTGTAGTTCGACAATGTGCCTACTTACCTTGCTCAAATTGCTCTCTATTACTATTTGAATGATGTTTATGATACAACATATGGTTGCTCGAAGGTCCCTTTTATACATCAATAAATAAATACCAATGGTATTCAGCAATGCATCCCAGCATCTCTCAGCCAATCATAAAGTAGGAGGTGGATCACGCATCTTAAAAATCCAATCTATCATCTCTCAGTAAATACGAATGTAGGAAGGGGATCACACATCTCAACAATCCATCTCATCTACTCTCATCCAACCACGGTGTATTAGGGGTATCAGATATCTCAACGAATCATCTCATCATCTCCCAGACAATTAGAAGGTAAGAGAGATCATCCACATCATTAATCCGTCATTGCTCTAAGCTAATCAGTCTTCACGGGATAAATCATAACATAGTGCCATTTCTTACTAATCGAAAGGAAGCACTATATGTTGTCTAATCTTTGTAGAAGTCCTTTACTTTTTCCCATTCTTCTAGTACATTTATATTGTGGTTCTATTGTTTTTGTAAATAATAGACTTTTTATATTTTTAAAGAACTAGTTTAAATGTTTTATTATTAGTATATTCTCTGTCCAATCAAATTTATAATGTTAGACATTGCATATATTAAATGATAATATTCCTAAGCATCATGATAAGAAATAGAAGATCCATGAACGAATTGCCTGGATTTCAGGAAATAACATATGCCTTATTCTTCTGCCATCAATATTTCTTCGTCGTCATAACCTCACCCAGTGCATTAATGTCGACTAGACATTTGCTTTTGTTTAGATGGCATGTAATTAAGTCTCTCATTATCAAAGGAACAACCATATGGAGAGAGATTTTAGTCAATTGATGAGGAGTTGTAACCTTGTTGTCATGATGGTTCCATCAACTGATCTATGATATTGAATCACTTGTTAGCATTTGAACTCAACAAGTCATCTAATCTTATTATTCAATCAATTAAGTGATTTAGAGTGACAACTAATCGATTACCTATGAAAACAAATTGTTTATACGAATTTGATTCAGGAGCAATGCCCCCAAGCCCCCTACTCCCCCTAGACCCCTCACATGCTTGTTGTCACTACAATCGTTTGCATTATAAGTATTATATGAACTCCCTAGTATTAGGGTTTCTAGTATATTGTGTAATTCGCCATCTCCACATATAGTAAAATCGATTGCCGCCACTCGAGGGTTTATCCTAATCAAGGGTCCTATCCATGTACATGTGTGTTTGTTTATTTGGTTTGTTCTTGTTTGCTATCTCACATTACTTGTGTACTATATTTAGGGTGTGTTCTATTTCCAATAGAAGGAAAGAAAAATATGGAGTAAGGAAATTTATTTTCTATTCTCATTATTGGGATTATTTTTTTAAGTTGTGGGGGTAAATGCGGAATAAAAAGAATTCATTTAAGTTCATTATTTGATTTTTATTCTTGAGTGTATGGACAAGCGATACTTACCGTTATGCAATTGAAATATTGTGCACTAGAAATATATAGTAATTATTACTAAAAAGGGATGCATAAGAGGAAGTAAATATTTTAGAATATTAAAGGGAAATAGTTATTACATGAATACAGAAGACGGGAAAATTTAAAAAGAAACTAATTATTCCTCAATTCAAATTTAGGCTATTAACGTTGAAAATAGATGTGTGTATATATGAAGGGTAAAATGGGGTTGCCCTAGCTAACTTAGCTTCCCCATCTCATCTTCTCTATTTTTTTTTGAAAATTTCTTCCGTGAATATTCATCAATATACCCCTATAGTATGTCATTCAAATTTCATATGAAATAGAGACTCCTACGACCTCTATTGAGACAATCTTTTTTTAATGGTCACGGGATTTTTTAAATCAACCCCCTCTGGATGAAGGTAGTAGGAGTCTCTATTTCGCATGAAATTTGAATGATAATATAGTGATATAATAATGAATTTACATGATTTTTATTTTCAAAAAAATATAATATACAAAAAATTGGGGGCTAAGTTAGCTCTTCCTAGGGGGCATATACATTTTATCCATATATGAATACAAGTTTTCCATATTCCAAAAACTACTAGAATTGGAAACTTTTATTCGAATATTAATTGAATATGAATTGAATATTGATATTAGTTGTAAAACATCACTTAGTAAACACTTATTCTATAAATAAGTGCAAGAAAAAAGAAAAAGAAAAAGGAAAAAATTAGAACATGCTTGTTTCTTTAAACTGAATCTCACTTCACCAAAATCTAGAGCTTGGAGTAGGCCTTTGGACTAATAATGTGTCGGGACCTTATTAGAATTATGATTTAAACCTCGACAACCCTCAAGCTCCATAAATCCTTATCTAGGTTCACCTCTACAACCAGTTCAGATCCAACCATCCATAACACAAACTATTCACATCTTTGACAACAATTTGTACTGTGTGAAAGGTGTTAGCTCTTCCTGCTTGAAGGAGCGAAGAAACTGTCCATCTCAGTAATATAATCCAATTGGGCCCTCATCCAGCTACTCAACCCTTTAGGAGGGGTATTTCCTTCTAAGGTCAGGTCGTGTTGTGTTCACAATCGAGTAGAGTGAGAAGTAAGGAGAATGGGAAGAGAAGTGGAGTGTGAATAGTGTAGTCACATCTCCTGAGAAGCTTGTCCAGTGTAGGCAAGTCTCCACTAAGACATGTAGTCTTTTTGAATCTTGTACCATTATGGTCATATTTGTATTTTGTGTATTTAGCTTCTTTTAGGGAGAAATGATTGTTGCATCGTATTGATCTTGTATGCCCCGACGGATATAGTGTCTTTTCTTTCCATCTATTTTTTTGGAGTCTTGAAAAATTTTTGCCAGCAGATCCTTCCTTCATTCGAAGCTTTATTTCAACCCCAAACTCTCCCATCTTTAGACATTAGCGCCACTAGACAAGGATGGAAACACACCACCAAAATAGAATGTCCTTCACAACCCCATGCATATTGAGCTAAGTGTAAAGTGCATGAGTTCAAAATTGTTTCAAATGAAAAAGAGTTATACGGATGACACCAGGTGTCCTCCTTAGGAAAGTTTAAGTTAAATTCCGAACATGATCTCATGGAACTAAAGAATTAAGTCAAAAAGATCTAAAGAGTCTTAATTCCAGTTCCTAATAAAATTTCTTTAGAATTAAGTGGATCAAGGCTAAAACCAAGCTCCATCTCTCAGATTTAGATCCATTAGATTCAAGAATCAAATTTTGAAAGATACGAATGAATGCAACAATTTTTTTATGAAGTGAATTTTTCAAATTAAACTTTTTATATGATTTTTTAAGAATTTTGCAAATTTTTATTGAATTTTACCACTTTTAATTTTTTAATAATTTTTAAACATAGTTAGTGAATTGATTCAATTTACATGAACTTTATAAGAATTATTTACATTTTCAAAGAATTGTATACAAATTATATATATATATGATTGTACAAATTTTATACAAAATTTTATAAAAATTTATTTACAAATTGTATATAATCAAGGATTTTATCCAAGTATTTTACAACACATCTTATATGCAATTTTTAAGACATCTCTTTTTATAAGTCATATTTACGGTTTTCTTTCGGCTTTTAAAAATCCAACATATACACCCATACTTTTAGAGAGCTATATTATTAAAAATACAATAAAGTATGAGTTATGTATTCTAAATTATATATAGAATATATATACGACACCCTCCTATACTTAGCATGAATTATGTCCGCTTAGTGAACAAAGAAGCTGCAAAGGAAGGCATAACTCGAGCTATGTATAGATTGGTGAAAAGAATTCTATACTACAACACCTCAAAAGAATAATGAATAAACGAATAGAAGTCAATCACTCTATACTTAGTATTAAATTATCCTAAGAATAGAAGACTTAAAATCAAAGATGATCGAAGTCAAGAGAATGTACACAGTCAACAATTTAGCTTGTCCCCCCATACTTAGGGTAAAATATCCCTAAGTATAGAGAAGAATATCAAAATTGAGGGATAAGAGAGAGAGAGAGAATACGATACACAAATAAAAAACAATCAAAGCAACATGAGCGATATTAACCCTATACTTAGGGTAAAGCACA
Source organism: Ottelia alismoides (assembly GCA_037367405.1). Taxonomy (NCBI): domain Eukaryota; kingdom Viridiplantae; phylum Streptophyta; class Magnoliopsida; order Alismatales; family Hydrocharitaceae; genus Ottelia; species Ottelia alismoides. The sequence continues at coordinate 157,385 of JAZKJV010005853.1, forward strand.
CCCTATGTATAAGTAATAACGAAGGTAATAGACTAGAATGATATGAACAACATAATGTCGATACCCCCTATACATAGGATAAAGTATATCGTAAGAATAGAAAAAATCATAAACAAAACCTAGGTGTGTATAATAAATCAAAGAATGAAAGAACAAATCAAAGGAAAACTGTACAAGCTCAAGAAAGTCGAAGAGTGTCCTTCCTGTGCGATCTAGGAATGATAGAATATATAAGAGTCAGGTCGACATCAGGGTCATCCTTAGAGATATTCATATGTCAATCGAAGGATCCATGTCTTCTGTCAACTAGTGAGGAGCGACCCAGATGACCGAAAAGATGGACGGAATTGACCTCTAAAATTTCCACCACGATCTTTGAGTCACTATCATCATTGACACTGAGGTAAGAAGATGAAGTATCATATTCTAACACGGTATCCTCGACTATGTGTAACTGCAGAGATATTGGTGTCGAATCTAAAGTAGAAGTAAGAAAGAGGTCAAACTCTAAAGTAATATGATTAATCTACTCATCAACTGCCCTTATCTAAATCTGCGTGAAAAGAGGCCTCCATAATCTCACAATTGGAAGGATTGATCGAAGGAACTATAATCGAAATAGGTTCTTCTTTTGAAGTATGTGTGATCGTGGTTTTATCTCAATGATGTAGATACTACAGATCTCATCAACACATCTCCAAACATGTGTTTGTGGATCACAAAAGGATGTGATCTCCAAGTTTTCATCTCTTTAGAGAAAATCTCGGGTCTCAGTCGAATCTGAATGAATATGATCGTGTTTGATCTCAGCTAATCCCACATGTTTATATATCTGATGACCTGGAATCACACTCGTCTGATGGCAGAGTCTCTATTGGCTCGGGGCTTGACTGTGCCGCTGGGAGGAAACATAACACTATCTATCCTATAGTCAATAATGGCCTTGGATGCATATATAAAAGGTAACCAAGAATAATGACAACATCATGTGATGGTACTGAAGAGTCAGAGTCTAAGACAACAAAATCCACATTAAATTTTGTGCCTTGTATCACAACGGCAATGTTATGGAGTATACCCTTCGATCTCTTGATCGAATGATATAGAAATTGAAGAATAATTTTGGCTCACTTGAGATGCCCGAAATGAAGTGTTTCGAGAAGATGGAAGGGTAAAATGTTCACTGATGACCTGCTCCCTAACAAGGTGTGCTCAAACTCGTGATTTAAAATTTGATAACTGACAAATGGTATTTCCATATCTTTCTTTTTCTTTTTGGGAGATGTATATTGGATGGTATAAGAAGTGGAAATGGTAAACACTTGCTTATCAGAGCAATGCTTATGCCTCTTCTTAATTTTGGGTGTGGTATGTTGCTTCAAGTATTTCTGAAGAAGAGGAAAGTGGACCAATACCTCCGAAAGAGTAAGCTTGATCTCAATTCGGTCTAGCATCTCTTTCACGAATCTTGAATCTTGAATCTTTTTGAAATTTTCTAATTTTTCTCCCTTCCCAAAGTTCAAAGCATCTGGGAAGGGTATTTGTACATTCTCCTCAACTATATGTACACTCAGAGGATCAGAAGAAGAAGGAGAAGAAGATAATTTTGCGAACTCGGGACTTGCTCCATGAAGAGTAGAAGATCACGATCTAACATGAGAGTTTGGAGTCTTGTCTTCATTCTTTTTTTCTGGATTTCACTTTTTCCATTTTTTTGTGATTTTGTGCCTTCACTATGAAGAGACTCAAAGTTTGGATGTGCACATGCGTAGTTGCCTACTATATGTTCCTCTCTCCTAAATGTCTCAGCAATTGTAAGTTGCCTCTGAACATCATGAAAACCGGAAGGAATAGAACTTAATGACTCAGGTATCGGCTGAAAAGTGGACTCTGATTCTCTCTCTGTGACAATGCTCACTATCAAATCTCATAATGTGTCCATCTGCTCCCTACGATTTGAGGTCTGCTCATGAATCAAATGGATGAAATGATCGAATGTGAAACCATCTATATCATGATTCTTTAAGTAATGTCCCACATCCATCTCAGGCTATTGAAAATGCTCACAATAAGCAAATAAGTCCGAGGGGAATTCCTCCTGAGGTGTCTACTCATAGAACTAGTCATAATATGAAAATTGAATGGGTTGATATGTCGGATGAAACAGAAGGGGTTCGCGGTTGGTATCTAAGAATACTCGGGGAATAGGTATCCAAGACTCTTGAATGGGAAATCATGACACCGACTCATACTCCAGCTGAAAACTCAATGAAAGAAGTGTCGGTCTCTGAGGACAAGAATTCTCCGTAACTATTTCAACGTCCATCCTCGGTACAACATCAGTATCCATATCAACTACCTGATGTGTGATCCTTGGATAATCATGAGGTGAATCACATTTGGGCAGTTTGGCATATCCCTCGTATGTCATTTTGACATAAGAAATCTCTCCAAAAAGAGTCCAAAGTGAACCATCATCAATATTGCAGTGGGAACTGCAACACGAGGCATCGACCAATGCATGTTGCTTTGTTGTCATCCCATATAAAAGATATGTACTAGCTCTGTTTTAGATATCCCATGATACGAGAATCTCCTCAAAATTATATGAAATCTGAGCCACATATCCTAAAGCAGCTCATGGGAATCATGTGAGTAATCTCTGATAATCAATCATATGAAGTTGGCTCGGTTAATTCGATAAATTTTCCTAAGAAATTAATCTCATAAAGTAACCCAATTAGCCCTCTTCTCTCCCACACGTTGGAGCCATCTCACAGTTCTGTCCTTGAGTAACAAGGGAAAGGTCTTCATTATAGTATCCTCATGTCTAATATCTGAGTAGAATCGAGTCCCATAAATTTCCTCAAACTCAAAGAGATGCTCATATGGCTCCTCATGCAGTTTTCTATGAAACTTTGGCATCAGTGAAATGAAATATGAATCAATTGAAAAAGTTGATAATCTTGATGTAGGTACTGACTCAATTCCTAAATAAGATGTAGGCTTCTCAATCCACATTCCCACCTCAGCAACTCGTGGACTCGAATTTCTCATCTAATCTTAAATCGGCTTGCGGGTTTCATACATTTGCTCAGTTGTCACTATTGTATATGAAGGCTAACTCGATGGAATTGAAGAGAGAGAGAGAGAGAGATAAGAGATACGAAGAAGACAAAGAAACAAAAGAAGAAGAATCACTGAGGTCAAAGTCACGCTCGGAGAAGGATGGAGGACTCAACTCAGGTTTGAAATATGAATAGTCTCGAATCAACCTAGATGAACAAGTAGGCGCACATGGAAGTGATGCTGTAAGAGTCGGCCTAAGAGATCGTCTACCCATCACCATGACTCAAGAAAATTAAAAACTGACTCTAGACAAGATTGGATGACAATTGAATGCTAGAGATCTCAGAGATATAGAACTCACACCACAAAATCAAACACAAAGCAATACCCTGGATTCACCAACTCAACCCGGTGGTGACCATGAAAGTTCAGTCATTAATCTTTTCAATTTTAGGGTTAATTAGCAGTGCAAGTCTTTTTACAGATTTTCCAAGCTGATAGGTGCCTAAACTTCCCAAAAGACTATCCCGAGTCCAAACGGTTAGTTACCTACTTTCAGCAAGTATGAGAGTAAGTAACGGACCATTTCGGGCTACCCATTTTACATGAGAACGAATCCTTACACAGTATCTTCTAAACCTCCCACTTTGCTAAGGAAACCCGAACAGTTTTTGGCTACCAGAGAGTCCTTACCAAAGAGTAGAGCAACTAACTATATTAGATTAGAAGTCTCTCAAAAAATTTGAACTTAGGCTCTAACCTTATGGGTCATCTCTCACTCACAAATCTGGACAGTAGTTGTTACTCATTCGCAGGGATTGCTCTCCCAAATCATTGTAGAGTCCATTACATTTAATTTTAAGTTGGATAGAATTAGTAGTCTCTGCTTTATTTTGATTTATCACTTTTTGGGTCTTTTTCACAAAAAAATGTCTAACAATTTTTGTCTTTTTATTTTTGACCTAAGTGAATAAAGGAACTACGTTGCACATGCCTAAATCTAACTATGAAAATGCAGACAAAATAAAAATGGAAAACCCTAGACATGTACCTAGACTTGAAAACGTTGCTGAAAATGATGAGAAAACGCGATTTGAGAAAATGCAGTGGGTGTCCTATTCCTCCAAGTGCACGACACCTCGTGAAACAGACTCTGAGAAGAAAGGATGGGGTACAAGTCGAGATGCCCTTAAGGAGCTCCTTCTACAAAATAGAAAAACGAGCAAGTTCCTTTAACTTTTTTACAAAGGGAATATAAAAAGGTAAAAAATATCTTTCTAGTTCTTAGTTGCGCGGCTCGAAACATGTGCTCCACCAATCAGAAACAAAATCCATGATGTAAAAAAATGAGAAAAACTAAGATGGCAAAAATAAAATGAAGAAGAAAATCCTAACCCTAAGGTTTCTACGGTCTACCCTAGCGCTGCCTCCCCGGCAACGACACCCTCTAAAAAACACTCCACCTAATAGCTATAAAAGAAGAAATTATCGTTGTTATATCAATCAGGTAATATTTACAGAAAAATTATTTTTATTATTTATACTCCTAAACTTGGATGTGTTGTAAGTACTGCAGTGTCAAACTCGGGGAGGAAAACTATTTGGAAACTAAGGCAAAATAGTAGAAAACTAAGGTTTAATGTGTTTCCTAATTTTTACTTACTTTTAGGTAATTTTCTAGATTTTTATTAGGATTTTCTAAATTTTATGTTGTTTTTTTATTTTTATATACCATTGTAAAAATATATGTATTCATTTTATATTATTTATTTGATTTTTATTACGTAATTTATATGTTTTTAGTTTTGTTTTACAATTATTATGAGTTTTAAAATGATTTATAATTTTTATGTAATTTAATAAAATGTTTTTTATTTGTTTTTTAAAGATGAAAACTATTTTTATTTGAAAGTATTTTTTTATTTTAATAATATAAAAACACTAAAATATTTTATTTTATTTTTATTAGAAAGTAGGTGAAACTATTTTCAAAATGATATGTTGTACATTTTATGTAATTTTTATTGATTTAGTTATGATTTTTCAAAGTTTTTATGTATTCTGTATTTTTATTGATTTTATTGTTTAATTTTTATTTTTTGGTTTATTATGAGAAATATAGTGAAATATACTATAGCTAATTTTTATTAGATTTCTAATTGTGTTTTTTTTATTTCTTAAAGTTTGTTATTTTTTAAATACTTTCAAGATATATTTAATACTAGAAAATATTTTTATTTTTCAAAACACTATTGAATACTATATATATTATAATATGATACTAATATATATTTTAATTTTATTTTTTTGTTTTTTGTATTTTGTTTTATATGTATTATAATATGTATAGTATATTATATTGTAAAATGTCTAATTTTGTAATATCCTAGAAAGTTCAATGGCTTGTGTGTAAAGTATGCAAAAGTTATAGGAGTGATGCATGCAACATGCCCAGGAACCATGTGATCGTACACGTAAGACATGTAGCGGCATGACTTATTTGTGACTTCAGGAAATACCGAAGGTTGATTTGCATCTTCGCCAAAAATCACGTACGTGTGCACGTGTTCTTTTGAGATGGGGACCTGGATGTTATTAGCAAAACACCGAGGGCATCTTTGTAAATGCTCCAAAAAACACGTGATTAGTCAAGTGGAGTAACTTGGCAATAACCTGTTCGCAAATTTAAAATATTGCAAGGGTATTTGTGCAAACCTTTCCCAGATATTTAGGCATGTGCATGCATTGTGCATGTGACGTGCCTCTTGTAGGGTGCACGTGACACACGACGAAGGAGGGGGCTACGGGCAGAGCTCCAGGTGCTTGCCTATACTCCCGACGAAGGAGGGGGCCCGGCGGAGGAGTCGTCGCCTCGACGCATGGTTGATCTCGTCTGAGCCTCCTCTCGATCTCGCTACGACACGGAGCAATACTCGTTGTCACTCTCACACTCCCTCGATCGAAGCTCACAGGACTCGAAGGTGGCATTAATGGCAGATGGCCGGAGGTAGAAGGGGTTAATGCCTATATATAGGTTTTCTAAACTTGGGGGCCAAGGCAAGTGGTGCAGTCACGGAGAAAGATGAGGCCACCAGAGGGGGTTAGACCACTGGCCTAACGCCCGGTGGATGAAGCGGGTGAGCGGCCGGAGAAGAGAAGGACCGAGCAGTGGTGTGTTGCACGAGGAACAGGGACGACGAGCGAACATATAAAGAAGGGGAAAAAAGGAAAGTAAGAGAGACAAAAAGAAGAGAGAGAAGAGTAAATTTTAAAAAAATAAATTTAATAAATTAAATTATTTAATAATTAAAATAAATAGTAAACAAACAAATAAAATAATTAATGAATAAATAAATACTTAATTTAATAAGTAATAACTAATTAATTAATTAAGTAAGTAAGTAATTAAAGAAATAAATAAAAGTTTTTTATTTAATAATAAAATAATAATAATAGTAAAATATATATAATATCATATATTAATTAAAACAAAGGTACATTGTACATTGTATGCTAATATGGTCCTAAAACCCACTTTTCTCTCATTAGCTCCAATCTTAGCGAAATCAGTGTCATTGATAGATAATTTATTAAAACGAACTTTAAAAGTGATTACATTTAATTCAGAGTTCATATGGTTGAGTTGTGAGGTCTGAAAAATTTAGATCACGGCTTCGTGTTCTCGAGATTTATTGGCATTTTTACTTAAGTTATATTTTTATATTGATTTTATATATACTATAGAAAAATAATTAAGTAAAACAGAGTTAAGAATAATTAATTAGAAAATTGGGAAGTCTCTACATATGGTACTTATAAACAAGAGGGGACCAAATGCCAAAACTCACCCATTTTATTCTATTTTTTGATATTTTAACAAATATTATTTAGTATAGAATGCAGTTTAAAAGTGAGTTTGGTCGATTTGGAGTTTTCTATAAATATTTATGAACCTTGAATTTCATCTTTTACGGTTTTTTCGATTCATTGTGATATTTTATTTTTGTAATAAATTATGTTTTTGATATTTTGTAAATAAATATATATTATTTAAATATTTTATGAAGAAAATATTTTAATTTGAAATGATCATGGTGATAAACAAAATAGGTAAAATATTTAGAAGGTGAAAATATGTTAATATATAATTATGATCTAGGTTTTCTGATATTTTTTATACATTATGATCCTTATCAATCCTTACTTATTTATCTTGTGAACCAAGTTAATATTGACCTAGTCTCAAAGTTAGGATCAGTCTGTATATATTTTATATACATCATTTTTTCTTCTAGTTTCCATGTTTCTCTTTATTATTTAATTTTGGATAAAATAACTATTAAATATATAATATTAATAAATGTGATTAGAATATTTATTAGTGGCGATTAGGGAATAATTACGTGTATTTTACCAAGGATTTTAGCCAAAATGAAAGAACAAAGGCAATGAGAAGGGAGTTTAATTGGATCCTCCACCCCATTTTTCTAAATTTTTTTATTTTTTTAAAAAAATATTTCCATGGATTTTCATCATTATAACCCTATATTATGTCATTCAAATGTTGTGCAAAATAGAGACTCCTACAACCTCCATCCAGACATGATCGATTTCAACAATTCTATGACCGTTAAAAAATGATTGTTTGGATGGAGGCCGTATGATTCTTTGTTTCTCACAAAACTTGAATGAAATAATATAGGGATATAGGATGAATTTCTATAGATTTATTTTTCCAGAAAAAATAAAAAAGTGGAAAATGAGGTGGAGAGCCAAGTTAGATCCCCCTCAGGGGTAGCCCCATTTTCCCCATATATAAATATATATAAAGAGAGAGGGGTGATCTTGTGTGAACCCTAGACTGTGAGAGCATGAGAGCAATGAGTTGGGACCACTAGATTCTGTTTATCACACATTGATTGATTGGAGGAGGAGAGACATGAGCATAATCTAGTGGTTCAGACTCAGCTCTCATGCTCTCACAATCTGGGGCTCTCACGGGATAATCTCTCTCTCTCTCTCTCTCTCAAACTGTGAGAGCATGAGAACAGTAAGTCTGAACCATTAGATTCTGCTTAGCTAATGGTTCAGACTCTGCTCTCATGCTCTCACAGTTTTTGGTTCTTATATATCAGCCCTAATATATATAGGACTAATCTGTGAGATCCAAAAATTGTGAGAGCATGAGAGTAGTAAGTCTGGATCACTAGATTATGCTCATCACACATTGGTTGATTGAAGAAGGAGAGAGATGGGCAGAATCTAGTCGTCCACACTCACTACTCCCATGCTCTCACACCCCCCCCCCCACACACACACACACATAAACAAGGTTTCATGGGGTTGCCCTTTGCGGACAACCAGCATGGCTTCCCGCTCCATTTTTCTGTAATTTCTTCTTTTTTTTGAAAAATTTCACATGTATATTCATCTATATATCCCTCCAATATGTCATTCAAATTTTGTTAGAAACAGAGACTCCTATGCCCTCCATCTAGAACATGGGATCATATCAATCTTTAGACCATTAACATTACATGTTCTAGATGGAGGATGTAGAAGTCTCTATTTCTGATGACATTCGTATGGCATATGGGAGGGATATATAGATGAATATACATGGTGAATATTTTCAAAAAAAATTAAAAATTAAGCAAAAAAGGAGGCGAGGTAGCTCCAATTTTTCCATATATATACATGTGTGTGTATATCGAGGGCTCTTCCATTAAGGTGGACCTTTCCTAAAATTCAAAAAATCACTACCAAATTTGTAAATTGTATAATAATTTTGTAAAATATAATTTACACATTATAAAATATTGATGATCGTACTATTATGTAAAATATAGCATCCATATTGTAACTAATATTTTTTGTCAAATATAATAATGTTTCATAAATCTTTCATGATATGCATGTTATGTTAACATTTATTATTAAATTTATGGAGTAAGAAATTATAAATAAATAAGAAAAATACCTAAATTGATTTGACTTTACATGCATCCAAGAAAGGTCCACCTTATTGGAAATTTCGCTATATATATAGAGAGAGGGGGGCTTCTAATCAGGTGCATCTTTCCTGGATGCACGGAAAGCCCACCATCTCGTACGTTTGATCTCTATCTAACGGTTATTTATCCAAAAAGGTATTTTAGTCAATGTAATTTCATTTTAAATTTGAATTCTATTTTAAATTTAAATTCCATTTAATCTTTTCATTTTTACTATTTTTAGCCCATCTGATTTGGTAATTTTTGTTGCTATCTATTCGGAGGCTTTTTCGTGCTATGCAAAATGGTTGACCTCTTTGTAAAATTCGCATTGACATTGTAAAAATGAAATCTTGTTTGTAAAATAAATTCATAATTAGTAATATGTTTATCATTGTAATTTGTGTAAGTCTATGTAAAACTTTGTGCTTGTTTTGTAATATAGGTATGGAGATATGCAAAAAAATGGATAGTTAGTAATTTATCAATTATTAATCAGAAAGAGAAAATGAAAATTGAGGTTTGTAATACTCACGCTACGTTTGTTACATTTCATGATCGATTGAAAATTGTATATTGCGTTCTGAAACAAAACATAGATGGTTAGAACTATACAAAAGAAACAATAAATGTAAAAATGATAAGAGAATGTAAAAAATGATCTGAAATTATAAAAAAATCTGAGATTACAAAAAAATGATCTCTGATTGTAAAAATTGGGTATGCCCTCCTTCTCCAGCATCCTTACTCTACCCACACTCATTCTACCCTTCTCCTCCACGATCCTCCTCCTCTAAGCACGACCTCCTCCACCCACACATCTTCATTCACGACCTCCTCCTTGACAAGTTAACGGTGATGGTTAAAATGAGGTACACAAGTGACGTACAGATCATGCATCCTCTTCCTATCATAGATATCTAACCGTAAATAAAGTAGTCAGCCCATACAACCAATCCGACAACAAAGGACACATAAAGTATTAGACAAGATGATCAAACCTCATCATGTATGTATGCATGCTTTTCCTTTTGTGAAAGCACCACGTAGCACTAGTTTGAAAAAAACATGCAAAGATGGATTGGGAACAGCGGAGATATTATTCTCCATACCATACCAGTCAGATATTGTAAATATATAGAGCTTTAGTTGAAGATGAACCCACATATATGGGTGTGGATATGGAGGAGAAAGGCAAAGGGGGTGTGGGTCTTCTGTCCAAATCTGCCCTCCGTTGCCAACAAGAAAACAACTTTGGAGAACGTCATCAGCGGACATCGTAGAGTAGCACGTTGCATCTACCGTCTTGCACATCATCACCAATGAGCGGCAACCTCCTCACCTCATGCCACCATCGAGAGGGAGAGGGAGAGGACCTCATGTGGCCATCGAGAGAGAGAGAGAGGAGAGGAAGAGAGAGAGGAGATAATTATAGAGATATTTGTTGCATTCTAAATATAGAATGTGCGAAACTGACCATAATGTGTTTTTCAACATTAAAATATATAAATAATGAGCTATTAATGATAACCATCATATTGATTATGGATGGTTAAAGATGGTGGGCTTTCTTTGCACCCAAGAAAGGTGCACCTTGTGTGTGTGTGTGTGTGTGTGTGTGTGTAAATGGGCCCTATGTCCATTTGAGATGAGATGACCCCAGCCATATTTTATCATTATTTTCTATCATTTTGAGTTCAATGCTTATTTATTTATAGTTGTTATATCTTATTCTTACTACTAATATCTTTTTTCATATAAAGGAAACCTTAGATTCACTAGAAATGGACATTATTAAGAATAAAAATGACACTAGTAATATGAATAATAATACAATCATTTTGTATGAATTTAAGATTTTTTCTCTGAAAATGGTTACTAGTAGTAAGAATATGATGTAACAATTGTAAACAGATAACTTTTAAGCTCAAAATGATAGGAAATAATGATAAAAAATGAGTGGGCGCATCTCATCTCAATCGGGCATAGGGCTCATTGGATAATTTCCATATATATCTATATATATATATGGGATTTGCCCGACAGACCCTGGAATCTTTTGCAATTACCGCTACGACCTTTGAAACATCGTAATTCCTCCCTCACCCTCGTAATCTTGTTAACCTTTACTCTACAGACCCTGTGGTTAACCACCATCCATGTAGCCGTTAAAAGTAACCAAATTCTGTTATCTTCTTTTACACAATACCCATTTTAGTTATCAAATTTACTATAGGTGCCATCTCCTCCCCTAAGCAGCAACCCACTCCGGTTGAAGCCCCTTCCCACCCCCACGTCGCTCGCCGGTTGAATCCCCTCCTCCCCTGCGACCCGCAGCCACCCATGCGAAGCCCCCGCTCGCCAGTTGGAGCCCCTGCGACCCCCGCCGCCGCCCCTGCGAAGTCCCTCCTACCGACCCCATCGTCCCCGCCTCCACCTCCCTCATCAAGGTCGTCCGCCGCGCCCAATCGTCCCAGAAGTCCCGTGGCGACACCCACCTTGCCGTCGACCTCCTCCTCCTTGACGACCCCTAGGTCTCCGACGCCCTCCGCGAGGCCGGCGTCAGCCCCGCCGGCATCCGCGCCGAGGTCGAGCGTCTCCGCGCCCAAACCCCTTGCCTCCATCGGCCCTCCTGCCGACCACATCGAACCCCCCCCCCCCCCGACCCCATCTCATGCCCCCCCTACCCCCATCGCCACCGAGGTTGATTTGGCTGCCCCGCCCCATTTTGGGGCAAAATTTTTTTATTTTTTTGAAAAATATAGTCATGTATATTCATCCCTATATTCCTCCTATATGCCATTGAATTTCGTCAAAAACAGAGACTCTTACAGCCTCCATCCAGATAGGGTCGATTTAAAAAATCCTGCGAACGTTAAAAAAATGACGTCTGGATGGAGGCCGTAAGAGTCTCTATTTCTGACGAAATTCGAATGACATATAGGAGGGATATAGGGATGAATATACATGGTGATATTTTTCCAAAAAAATAAAAAAAATTTGCGAAAAATGGGGTGGGGGCAGCCATGTTGGCTACCCCCAGGGGGCAGCCTCATTTTTCCCATATATATATATATATATATATATATATATATATATATATATATATGAGGATGGGGAGCCTACACTATGGTGCATGTAATTTACATGCATCGAGGTTTATATCTCCCATATTTTTTACCTTTTTTGAAAAATATCACCATGTATATTCATCTATATATCCCTCCAATATGTCATTTGAATTTCGTCAGAAATAGAGACTCATATACCCTCCATCTAGAACAAGTCGATTACATCACTTCTAAGATCGTTAAATTTGCCTATTCTAGATGGAGGTCATAGGAGTCTCTGTTTCTGACAAAACTCGAATTTGGAGGGATATATAGATGAATATAGATGGTGATATGTTTCAGAAAAGTAAAAAAAATGTGGAATATATAAGCTCCGAGGCATGTAAAATTACACGCACCTTGATGCAAGCTCCTCATCCTCTCTCTCTCTCCTCTCTCTCCCTCCCTCTCTCTCTCTCTCTCTCTCTCTCTCTCTCTATATATATATATATATATATATATAGTAAATGAGGTTGCTCCTTAGGAGTAGCCAACAGGTTGCTCCCACCTCTATTTTTCCTCATATTTTTTTATTTTTTGGCAAAAACATGTATATTCATCAATATATCCCTCTAATATTCCATTAAAATTTCTTTAGAAATAGAGATTCATGTGCCCTTCATCCAGAACAACTCGATTACAACAATTCTAGGACCGTTAAAATTACATGTTCTGCATGAAGGGTATAGGAGTCTCTTTTTTTATGAAATTTTAGTGGAATGTTAGAGGCATATAGTGATGAATATACATATTTTTATTTTTCAAAAAAAAAAAAAAATGGGGAAAGGAGCAGCCAGTTGGCTCCTCCCAGGAAACAACCCCATTTTACTCATATATATATATATATATATATATAAGTATATATATAAGCACACACACATATACATACATACATATATATGTATGTATGTATGTACATGTATATGTTGGAAAAAGGAGTATGCTACGTGGGAGCATGTAACTTACATGCTCCTACCATTTTCTTCGTATTTTTTAAATTTTCTAAAATGAAACTTAGTGGAATTCAGATCACAATATAGCACCATAGTGTCATTCAAAATTAGACTTAATTCGAGACATATATCCTCTCCATCAAGACTGTCAAATTTAACGATCCCAGAATTGCTGAAATTGACCCCATCTAGATGGAAGTGTTAGGAACATCTATTTTATAAAAAAATTAATTAAATATTACACTTATTATTCTAAGTAAATCCCCCCCCAAGGTTCCATTTCAAAAACTAAAAATTTTTGAAAAAAATAGGCATACTCATTAATCGTGTGTGTGTGTGTGTTTGTGTGTGTGTGTGTGTGGAAAAATGGGGCTGCCTCAAGGGGGTAGCTAACTTAGATACCCTTGCCTCATTTTCCCCTATTTTTTAGATTTTTTTAAAAAATAAAACCGTGAAAATTCATCATTGCATCCCTATATGTCGTTCAAGTTTCTTGACAAATAGAGACTCCCACGGCCTCATTCCAGACATACATTTTTAATAGTCGCATGATTTTTTAAAACGAACCTGTCAGGATGGAGGCCGTAGGAGTCTTTATTTCTCACGAAACTTGAATGACATAATATAGAGATATAATAATCAATATGATTTTATTTATCGAAAAAAATAAAAAAGTATGAGGAAAATGGGACGGGAGAGCTAAGTTAGCTACCCTCTGAGGGTAACCCCATTTTACTCATATGTGTGTGTACGTGCGTGCGTGCACACACACACTACAGTTAACATATTATGTCTAGTATATAATTAGGCTAAACTTATCTCATCATAATCAAGTCCATGCATCGCCTCAATTTCCAACCACCATTACACCTCTTTGCCACAACAACTTCATAAAAATCGTAACAGGACAAGTCCCAGATAGGCTTCAATCCCTCGAGGACTATTTCTAGAGCAACTCATATGCGATTATAACTTTAATTAATTAGATAAATATTTTTATCATGGTTATTTATATTTTTTTTAATGTGGTCTTTTATAAATCACTTCATCCTTGATAGTAATTTGATTCAAATTCCTAATTGCTCTTTATTCGATCATATATTCTATCCACTGTTGAGTTGATCAATATTTCTGTTGTTCTTTGTTTGATTTAGGTTTGAAACCGATGAATATCATATCCACAGAATGGGAAAATCTTTTTTTTTTGAATTATAGATATCTAAATAGCGATTATTTTTGGCAACAAAAGTCGAGGGTTGCTACAGGATGGTGATTCATTTGAAAAGAACAAGACTTTTAAATGTTACTGAAAATTCATTCTTTCGCAAGTGATTGATTTAACCTAATCTTGGCAATGTTTAGTCTCTCCTTTCGAAGCTTAATTATGATGCGGATTAGCATATTTCTTCTTCCGGATCGATGTTGGTTCTCTTTCTTTTCTGTTTTCTGCGGGTTACCTCTGTGTTACGTGTCTGCTGGTTGGCCACCCGCATTGGTTGTATTGGCAAACCTAAATGATCCTTTTTTCTTAATCAAGCCTTACTTATAAAAGAAAAGAAAAGAAAAGGTGATATATTTGAGCTGGTATATATTGTCCTGGATATCTATCTCGTGGCCGGGATGACGCTGCTGCAATGAGATTCACTCGACCATCGGTATGGAGAGTCGTGTGGATATCTGTCTATCCATATATATCAGAGACCACTCCCATTGTTCACACTTCTATTATATAGTAATAATACGTATGGACTATGTTGCATTGCACGTTACGATAATCCACTCCCTTTCGCAGGAAAAACGAATATAAACGTGGACAGATGATCGGTATGCGTATGAGAAAGTTCTTGAGACTTGTTTCATCTTACGCTACGGATCTGTTTGCTTGATCCGTTTAAGTGCAGTTAGTTAGGTAAATCAGAGTATTGCTAACTAATTGCTAGATAGATGTATACTTATATTTAAGTATATATCCCTCTTAAGTCAAGCATAATTGATCTCTACTATGAAAAGAGATGGAAATTTTCACCGGACTGATATTCGACGAGATACTTTTAAGAGAAATAAAAATCATGCATGATGCGAATTTTCTTGTTACACATTTGAGGTTAATGTGCTTTATAAGACACTATATGTTTTGCTTATCACCTATATTTCAACTAATTATTGTATGTTTACTCATCTTACCTGCTCTACTATTTGCTTTTCCAGAATGCAAGTGAGAAGTACCCCATGTAAAATGTTCGCGCACCGAGTGCAACACACTGCAATCAAGACCACGAACAAAGGATTTTGGCCTAACGATGGTGGATAATATCTTGAAAGTCGCATTTTTGTGACCACTTTTGTCCGCTAAGGACTCATTTACCTTCTACTTACTGTTTGTTCAGATAAAATTCCTCGTTTGTACTAAATACTGGGCACCTTGATGGGTTGTTGCATGGAACTCTTTGATGCAAGTGTCTCTATTAAATGACGATTTCTGAATTTCTTCACAAAAAGTTATTCAAGGATTTTTATGTAATTTACTTTTTTTTTCTTATCTTCGTAAAAAAACAAAAATGCTAACAAAAAAAGAAGGTAATTTACAAAGTGCTCCCTTGATTGCATGACTATAACAAACACGGCCCTCTAGTTGCTGAAGGAACGCATAAGCTTCGGGGTTTTTTTTCTGCTTTTTTGAGTTACCTATAAATCTCGAATTATGACACAGTGGAAGATCATGATTGCACTAATGAGATAAATTATGAATCTAGCTTAGATCAAAAACAAACCAACGACTAATCGAATTATCTTAAACTAGCTCTAACATTACTACACTCCAATCAATCTGAAGGCTATTGACGGCGATGATTATGCGATTTTCTACACGTTGCTTTGGAGGATCCAATGCTAGTACCGAATACACATTATCGGGGAGGAGGCAAGATGCAACGTCGATGCGACGCTGCCGAATCCCGTCACTTTTGGAGGTGGAGAGGAGGAGGACCATGATGAAGATGTGTGTAGGAATGCGCAAAGGGAGATATTCACGGCATGGAAGTTGAGGGCGACGACATGGCGACATGGTTGGCCAGGCCTGCTCAATGATTCCTGGTGTGCATTATGCCGTAGGAGATGGTGATGGAAACGACCCAGGTCCCTTCCATTCCAAGGATGATGTGGATTAGTGGTCCACATGTGATAACCTTTCGGGATTAATGAAGGAATCTATATCATGACCGACGCCGTGGAATAGTAGCCCTAAAAACGAATGGTATTCAATAGTGGATATTTGTGGATTCTTACTCATGTGTAGTATTTGTTTTGAGGGATTTTCTCACTTTTGTCCAAATGCTTTTCATATTTGCGTTATGACGCCTGATAATTTTAGATTTTGTACATTTACACCCCCCCTGGAACTTAATGACGTGAGGAATCTGTAGATTTACAAGATATATACCGTCAACGCAAATTGGAGAAGGCTGGGACAAACGTGTAATTTGTGATTTTTTCCCTTCAATTCGTAAAAAGGAATTGTATGCAAAACTATATATGTATTTATCTAAGTATTTATGCGTATGTATGTAAGTATGTATATGTTTTAGAAAAGGTTCGCAAACAGATAAATTGTGTATAATGAATACGAAAATGAAAAGTGGCGCATCTCTTGTGCGACATGGTGCGACATGGGGATGCAAACAGTACATACGTATACACGCCAATGCACTTAAAACATATTTTATATTTTTTAAAAAATAGACTAAAGAATATACGCATGCAAATTGAGATTAACAAGTTATGTGCAGTGTGATTTTGGAATTGTCGAATACATATACTTTAAATATGGATGAATACATTTAAAAGGATGGATTACTAAAATAAATCAGTAAAATTTTAATATACTCAACCATGCAACGGAATAAGAATACAAACGATAAATACATACAAGGATGTAGGTAATTGTCATATTCTGATCTATTTAAAACTTGAATACGGAGGCGGATTTGAATGTTAACGGATATGGAAATTATATTACCATATTATAATAAATGTTATTAATATAAAAAGATGCGGATCAAATATATGTGATTAATAGAAGAAATATTTTATAGATTATCTTATATATGTATGTACTTGTTATGTATATATTGGATTGTCTATACATGATACATATATACTTAATGCACTTGTTTCATAACAACAATATCAAGATATAAAGAAGGATGCATACGATATTGTTACATGTATCACTAATAAATCTACCATTATATTTATAAATTAAAATTTTGGATTTTTATCAGTTGTGCTCCTTTGAAATATTGCAATTTCAGTTATGCCCCTACCTTTTTACGAATATCAATTGTACCCTCAACTACTTGACGTTCTATCACGTGCGCTCTTCAGGTTAGTTGTCGTCCATCCCCGACGTAAAAGGACGTTAACTTTGAGGATATGATAATAATTAAATTTAAAAAATGCTGAAAATATTATTTTCTCATCATCTTCCTCCTCTCTCCACCCCCCCCCATCATCTTCCTCTTCCTCTCCCTTCTCTTCCTCCTCCCCAGCCTCCTGCTCCTCGTCAGCCACCCCCGCCTCACGCCCCTATCTCCTCCCCTCCGTCCCTCTTCTCCCCGACCTCATCCTTCGTTGCCTCCTCCGCCCGAGCTCCCCCTTGCCCCCAACTCCCTCCTCCAAAACCTCGCCCTGGCTCCTCCCTCTACACTCCCCCCCCGGCCTGAGCTCCTCCCTGGCCCCAGCTCCTCCCCTCCATCCCCGCGACTCTCCCTCTGTCCCCGCTCCTCCTCCACCTCCTCCTCTGCACCGAGCTCCCCCCCCCCACACCCCATCTCCTGCTGCCCCTAGCTCATCCCCTTCGCCCTCAAACTCCACCCCCCTCCAGCTCAAGCTTCTCCCCTTCGCCCTCAAACTCCACCCCCCCACTCCAGCTCAATATCCCCCCCCCCACGCCTTCGAGTGGAATCATATCGTGCGTCGCAATGTGGTCATGACTGATGGATCCCAAATTACCCTCTATTAGTTTACGAAAATTAAATATGCTATAAGAAAAATAAATGTCTCGTTTGTTGTAGGTAGGTAATCGAAATCAATCAGAAAATAACCACTTAATTTTAATCTAATTAATTTAGAGTGGTTTTATGTTTATTTAGCATAGGCAAGCCCTAGGGTCGAACTCGACGAGGCAAAAGAACAACTTCAGTTAATGTATATCAAATTTTATGCATAGTTTTGGTGGCGGTATATCAAATTTTATTGCAGTTTTTGAATGCAAATGCAATTGCAGGCCAATTTTTAGGACTAGAAAATTAATGTCAATCAAATATGTCTAAAAATTACAAAACTTGATCGAGATGTGAATAATGTGAAATAAATACACTGTAATATTTTTGGAATTTTGTGATGCAATGTGAATATTTAATGAATTAAATAGTGCAAATAGTGCGAATCTCAGTGATTAATTAAAATAAACATCAAAACTCTTTATTTTCAGGAAATAAAATTATCTAAGATAGATCAATAAATGAACTATCCTAGAAAAAACATAAACCCTTGAAATGTTGAGTTTAATACCAGTTAAAACTTAATAATTGAAATACACAAAATGAATTTTTAGGACAAATGGTGCGTGCAAATGCAAATCTTTTTGATCACAATGTAAATCAACTGAATTTAAGATCCATGATTTTCTGGTAATTTTTTGAGTAATGGTTGATTACTTGTGAATTTATAGGCACAGACTGGGTAAAATATACAATTTTCCATGGAAGCAATTGTTAATAATTAACTACATAGCGTAAAATTACGAAGCACATGCCACAACGTAGAGAATTAATTGTAGAAAAAATACCAATTTTTAAATAATAAAATGGTGCAAGAATGTTGTATAAATAATAGAAGAAAGTTAGGGTTCTTTTCATAAATTGTAATAAAATAAATAAAAGAAAATTGCAGAATAAGGATTGAAATGAAATTACCTAAATCCATAGGGGTTTTCTGCAAAAATTCTAGCAGCCATGTGTCAAGTACGTGACCCTGGTTGGCGGGGATTGTGGTGGAAATTTGATACTTCTAGAGGGGTTTGTTGCAAACATTTTGGAAAGGCAGTGAGATTTACGGATGGTCAGCATCGATTTGGGAAATTGGGGGAGGAAGAAGATGGAGCTGCGATTCTCCGATCGGTCGAGATCGGACAACCACGATGTTGACACATGCCTCTTTTTAAATTTTTTGAAATTATTGTAATATAACTACGAAAAATGAGTGACATGTGGTAGCTCCAGGAGTTGTCACGTGTCACTCTCAGAAAATTCGAAAAATAAAAGAAGAGAAAAATAAAAAAGAAATAGAAACGAGTCAGATCAAAAAAATTTTCTTCATGAAAGTTGCTCCTCTTGATGAGATCTACAACTTTCATGAAGATATCAAAATCAAAATATATCATTTCCACAAAGTGATATTTTTGGGGTACTCTATGTACATAGAATACATTGATTTTTTAGGTTTTGTTTTGTTTTTTATGATTTTTAAATAAGATAAAAATCAGGAAAACACGATAAAATCATAGACAAATATTTACAAATTAATATAATTTTTTAGTTTTTTTATTAATTTATAAATGAAGAAATAAAATAAAGTATGATAAAGATAACTTTTGTAGAAACTGCTAGTGAACACTTAGACTCTTTCAACTTCTTTGACTTTAGTTTTATTTTAGGTTTGAATTTTTATGAATTTTATTAAAACTTTTGTCAAATAAAATAAATGAAAAAAATTTAAAATAAAAAGAATCAAATATGTACATAAAATATTAGCTCCAAATCGGGTAAAATACATAATGTACAAAAGAGGCCCAAAATCCAACTTCCACATATGAGCTCTGATTCACTTGAGCTTGGTATTGTTTTGAAGATAATTGAATGTAAATTAGGTCAAAATTTAGTAGTATCAAATCAGACATTATATAGGAAAAATATCAGTGTTTTAGTCCGATCGCCCTGATATTAGGGTTTGGGTTTCTAATCCACTTATTTCAGTTAGTGTTTTTTTTGTATTTTTTTCTTTATTCTTTTAGTGATATGTACAACTACAAGTGGTTTCAGGAGATATGGAGTTAGGATGAACTAATTAAAAATCAGAGAAGTTAGCTTCTTTTATAGGTTAATTGGATTGTGATTTTTGGCTAAAATGCAATTATTATTTATACATGAATAAATGTTAATTATGAAAGATAATGGATAAAATGTAGATCAATTTTGGGGAACTGATCTTAATTAGTAACTTTTAGAGTGATGAGTCATAGATTCATCATCCCCCTAAAATTAAACCATGCTCGTCCTTGAGCAATTGCAGAAATGAAATAAGGTGAAATGAGATTAGGTTCCATATCAAGACCATGAGCAAAAGGTGAAAATAGGGCTAGCACCAACCTTTGGATTATTAGTTTGGTAGAACTCCTATGAGAATTAGGGTTTTAAAATCAACGGCCTCCAAGTTCTAAACATCATTGTAACAGTTTCAGTTCATACAGTCATCTTAGATCAATCCCCTTCCTGAAGCATACCCCATGAACATTGAACAACCATATCATGTGTGTGAAAGGTTTTAGATCTTCCCATCAAGAATGCTGGACTAGCATGCAAAACCCTCCTCCAATAACTCATCCTTAGGGAGTTAGGTATTTCCTTCTAAGGTCTATCGCACTGTTTCACAATCGAAAAGGGGAGAAATTAAAAGAAGAGAAAAAGAAATGGAGGGTGACCAGTATAGTCACCTCTACTTGTGAAGCCGACCAACTTAGCCAAGTCTCCACCAAGATCTACAGGTTGTCGTGAAGTCTGGACCTTCTACACATGCTTTGGGGTTTTAGAAAAAATTATGCCTAGTCATCCATCCCTTATCGAAAGCTTTATTTCAACCTGTAATCGAATCGTTAGATGTTTATGCTACCATAAAAGAGACTCATACAGTTTTCCAACACCCCGTTTAAGTTGAGCTAAGTGCATAGTGCGAGAGCACAAATTAATTCCCTATTCAAGAGTCGTACCCAGAATGAGGCGACCATGTTAGATAATAATAGTCAAATTCTACACATTGTCATGTGAAACTCAAAGAATTAAGTCAAAGAACTGAAGCTTCTAAAATCCTCTTTTTCGTGAAGTTACTCCAAAAATTAAGTGGGTTAAGGCCAAGTCCAGACCACTCTCGATTTCTGATCATAACTCTGTTTAGAACCTAAGGGCTTTTCACTAATGCATATGCATGTAATGTATGGAATGCCATCCGTTTTTATGAGATTTTTTATGATTTTTTTGAGATTTTTTTCATGTTTTTTTTCAAAAAATCAATAAGAACCCAATTTTCTAAACATTGGTTGCATACACAATTTGACACATACCATTGATGAATACTCATTCATCACTCTTTATTCTTTTATTTTAGCTAAATATCTTGGCAAAGCATCATGTATATAGTTGTAAATACAATAAATTACCAATAAGCATGCATTTGTTAATATTCACTAATTAGCATGTATTTGTGCAAAAATAAAATAATAAAGAATAAAAGAAAAATAAGGAAATATTTAGAATAAATATTGAGTGACCTGAACTCAAGAGAGGGTCCAAAATGGACCTGATCGCCAAATAAAATAAATAGAGAGAGATAGGGCCACTCTACCTTATACATACTCCTTCCCATGTATATATATTTTATTATTATTATTATTATTATATTTTTACAAAAACAAAAATGAAAAGGTATTTTTGTACCCTTGTACATATTTGTAAAAATAAAACAAAAATTAGAAAAATAAAATAAAAACAAAATTCTTTCTCTCTCTCACCTTATACATAATACATGAATACATGTATCAATGTTTATTTATTTTATACTTGTAAATAGCTAATAAAAATAAAACAAAAATTATTTTAGACTCCAAATAAAATGTTGTAAATAAATAAAATATAAAATTGGGGTATTTATACAAAAATAACAAAATAAAAAAATACAAAATACATAAGTATTTTATACTTGTATATAGTGTAATATATTGTATATACCATAATTTATTTTTCCTAAAAATAATTAAAAATCATAAAAAATAGTTTGAAAAATACTAAATATTTTCATTTTGAATATTTTTAATTTAAAATCATTTTCTATTTTAAATTTATTTTCCAATTCTTTTTGACCAAGCTTTTTTCTGATTGGCCCAGTAGGGATGTTGACCTCGGTAACTATCCCTCCCAGATCCTCTAGCGCAAGGATCCGACACGTACCCGATTTTCTCCCATTTTTCTCGATCGGATCTTGACATCTCATGCTCTGATTTTGGTGCCCGCTTTACCGTTGTGGATCGGTGACCCTCGTGGATCCCTAGGAAGTGGCAGATCGCCTTCGGTTCGCGCACCCTCGCCCGATCTTTCCAGCCACCTGAGACGTCCTATAAAGTCTTCATTCGCCTCCCTAGGAGCTTAGCTCGTGCCGCACACTATCTTGAGACCATAGAACCCTTCCCCTTGGTGACAGCAATCGGAGGAGGCCCTTGGTGATCGGAGAGGACTGCTGTAGCCGACGCTCAAGCTTCGTGGTCAGAGAACTATCGCGAGAAGCCTCCCTTGCCCGCCGTAGCTCGGTCGAGGCTGTAACCCCTTCGACACCCCGTGGAGCTCAGGATTAACTTAGGACCTTCAGGTATCCATCTTACAATCTTAATCTCCCTTATCGATCGAATCTTTGATGTCCATCGTTCCGCCGCTCTGCCAGCTCCCACCCACCGACCGGAGCCTCATCGATCACCCTCATCCATTCCGATAGATACACCAACTCACCGTCACCTGTCTCACACAACCTGATCATCCGAATCTTGGCTATCTGAGCTGAGATTGGGATTTAGGTTCCTTCTATTGTTTCGCCGGAACCTCGCCGCTTCCCCTTTATCTTAGGTCAAATAACCTTGACCAGAGCCTAGCTCCAAGTTAGAGCTTTACTCTACAGGTCTTCGTACGCGTAGATACGCCCCAGATCGCCTTTGCCCTTCTTCGCCGGAGCTCGTCCAGGTCCAGCCACCATTCAGGAGATCCGACCAGTGGTGAGCCCTTCCGCTCTGTTCACCAAACGCGGAGGTGCCTCAAGAGTCGTTCGCTGCTTTCCGATCATTCATCGGAGTATCGGATCACCGACAGTGTTATGGTGAACTTCTCCCAGGTGGAGTTCGTCCAGAGCCTTCCCTTACCGTTGGATCGACGCCTTCGCCCAGATTCCATCTCAGTCGTTCAGATCCTGTAGTTGTCAGGTCGTTAGATCTGACATCTAACGGCCCCCGTACGCACACGTTCGCACCTCTTTGCCCACCGTTGGATCTGACAGCTGCTAGTACCAGAGTCGCATGCCTCGCCTCCGCTCAAAGCCTGCCACCTGTCCACCCCCATGCGCGACGCACGAGATGCTTGGGTAATTTTCTCCACTACCCATGCATTTACTTCAATTTATCTTTTAGTCTGTAAAATAAATTGTATACAGAGGACCTTTTTGCATCTATACCCCTGCAGTTTTATTTATTTGCATTTTAGTCCTCCCTGTGTGTTTACACGCGCATCGTTACATGTATTTGTGGGTTAATTGCATGTATTGTCCTGGATTTATTCTATGTTAAGCTTTAAAGTTATAGTTTTAATGTTTGCAATTATACCCTTGTGTGTACTGAATTTGGACATGTGCTGTTAATTGTGAAAAAAATACAGATAGGACCCTACACTTTTATGCGTGTTATTTATTTGGTCCAGAAACATGTTTTCATTGCATTTTGGCCCTTGTATGCTGTGTGCTTGATTCTTACTTTAATAAATAGCAAATTTTGTCCAGAATTCGTGAAATTTCGACACATGGCTCCTGCCATGCTGTAGGGATTTTTATGAATTTTTGGTTTTATTTTTTGCCATTTATTATTTTTAAAAATTCCAAAACCACAAAAGTAGCTTCTGCCTGTTTTATAAAATCAAGTAAAAATACTAAAACTCTTTAAAAAAATCTAAAAAAATTATCGAGTACTTCTTTTGAGTTGTTTTCATTTCTAACCAATTTGTGTTGCATTTTCGTTTATAAAAACCATCAAAATTGTAAAATACTCAAAACCTTAGAAAAATCATTAAAAAAATAAAAAAACTCAAAAAAATGCATTTTAGGTTTCTGTAGTTAGCTTTTAGTTTATAGTTTATCATAAAATTTCCGCTTGAATTTTATAGGCATTTTAAACAATTTTAAATTGCCTTTAGATTCGGTTGTACACTATTTATCATTTTTAACCTTATTTCATTTTTAGAAATTTAAGTAAAAATCTGAAAAATTCAAGAAAATTAACAAATAATCTGAATATTTTAAAAATCCAAAAATATATTTAGTTGAATTTTTTTAGAATTTTTGAGTCTTCCAATAATTGTTTGATTTTGAGTTTTTGAATTCTTTTACCCTCTTTTTTAATATTAAAAATTACAAAAATGTTTTGAAAAATATACAAACCACCAATTTCTCTTATTTCTGGATTCTTGACTACTTCGAAGCATTCGCATTCCGTGGTCCTTATGTTCGACCCTGGTTGTTATACCAGGTAAAATAAAATAACGAGGCCGCTACATTTGCTTGATTGATTTTACTTTGGTGGTCTTGAGTTTCTTGTTGACTTAGCTTCGTTATTCGGGTCGCAACGATCGTGATTAATACCTTAGCCCGAGTAGCTGAAGTTTTGTGGGTCATCAACCATATTAGTTGTAAAACTATTTTTTTAACATTTTTTTATTTTTTCAAGTTAGTTACCCACCCTATAAATAAGAATATAGACTTATGTGAAAGTACGAGCTATGGGTAAAATATACACAGTGTATATACACCTGCTATACCTAGCAAGTGATGTGTCCTCTGAGCACTAGAAGCGTAGAGAAGACATAGCTCGAGCTAAGCATAAGAGAGTGAAAAATAAAAAGAAAAATAGAAGTCATTCTACCCCCATAAACTTATGATGTGGACAATCTAAGTATAGAAGAAGAGCAAAAATGAGGCGGATAAGGGGAGAAGTGAATGAGGAGAGTGGTATATATAGATGACATCGGTCCTCCCCTATACTTAGGCTATGGTCATCCTTAGTATAGAAGAAGGGTGAAAATATTACGGTTGAGAGAAGGAGTGGATGAAGAGAGTGGGATATACAGATGGCATCGGTCCCCCCTATACTTAGGCCTTGGCATAAATAGAGGAAGAGGAAGTACAAGGGAACATATCAGGTGGGGAGGGAAGGGTGCCAATGATTAAGGGGATTTTTGGCAGATCTTTTTGTGAGCCTATGGCGAGAGGGCATAATGATTGAAAGAAGACGAAGCAGATGAGTCCCAGCCTTCGTCAGTGTTATCCTCAAAAGAATAATGCTGGAGAGTGTATTGATGGGAAGATGATGAAACAAATGAAGCATATGATTCCAAACCATCATCGGAGTTATCCTCAGAAGAATAGCACTGGAAGGTAGGGCACTCCAATAATTCTTATTCTTAAGTTGTTTTCTAATAATGTGTTTAGTCTTGTAGTCAAGTGCTTTGTCCTCGGATGATAAAAATTCTGAAGCACCAGTCTCAGTATGGTCATAAGAGATTATTCCGATATATCTAATGAGACCAGGGGAGTCGGTCTGGAGGAATGGTAGTGAGGAGCAGGAGTCGTCCAATGAGGGTCGCTATTTGGATGCTTTCTTAGATAGGGCTTCATAGAAACCGAACTGAGCTCACTCATAAAGATCACCTTATCCGGACTTGATGAGGAATCATCAGAAGATTCCTTTTCCAGTATGTCAATGGCGACTTTCATACTTGGTTTTCCAGAACCTGAAGCAACAAGAAAAGGAGGAGACGGATACAGATTGAGGTGCTCAAGAGAACACCTCGAGGAATAAGTACTCTTCTTCTTCTCATCAGATAACCAACTAGAGGAAGGAATAAATGGTTTAACGAGATAGGTCAATTTAGTCCTTGTCATTTGTGATGGTCCTGAGGGTGAGGTGTTGACCATCAGGTCTTCATCAGATGAATACCCATTGAAATGATCCTCCCTCATCAGTGGACGCCCAACATATTTGTTCTCAGTTGGCTTTTTATTGGTGAATTCATCTGTCAGATCATTAATTGGGTCGAGGTGTTCAGATAAGATCTTGCCCGACTCAAGGTTAACCCATACTTGTGTGTCCTCATCAAGAGAAGCATATATATGGTAAAATTCCTGCATTAGTTTCCTCCATAAGATTTGTCATGGCAGTGGTTGGGTTGCAAGCAACATGAAATGGGTGGATGGGATAAGTCTCCAATCCAATGGTCTACTCAACAACCGATATCTCAGGTGTCCAAGCTGGGTAGATCTCTTCTACCGCTTGAGGTTATGGCTGTTGACAACTTTGTGGGTTGCCTTGGAATATCATGTTTCCTCAAAGACTGGTTGAGATTGAAGTGCTCCCAATGCAGTAAAATTGATTTCCCAAGTCTCGCACTCTATAGTTTTGTTAGCTAAGGCTAAGAATAGCTTTCCAAGAATGATTGGAGGCTGAGTGAACTCTCTATGATGCTCAATATTGATGATCGTGCATTCCACTTTGAGAGGAATACCTTGGAATATAATGATGGCTGAAAGTGTTCCTCTCGGTCATTTTATAGATCGATCAGCCAGCGGACCGATCTCTCTTGAATTTTCGATTGATCTGAGTTTGAGTTTTTCAAACACTGAGGTCGGGAGGATATTGATCGGTGATTCGTCATCAATTTGAGTATGGGTGAATGTTGTGTCTTTGATTCCACTGTCAAATCTAGGCAATCGCTTCACTCTATAGCTCTTGGTCTTTCTCCTCATTACAAACGAGGTGGACATTGACAATATGTATCTTTCATTCTGTGTTCTCTTCCGGTCCTACTTTTCAGCATTAATTTACTCTTTACAAATCTTTCAAGGTCGGGGAAATGTTCAATGTCCTTTATTAAGGGAAGCTCAAAAAACAATATTTGATCCAATGCTTTCCTTTGAGTAGGATCCAATTTCTTCAAATCCTCTCCACATTTTTGGTATTTTCTAATTTTCCAATTTTTTAAGTGTATTTGAATTTTTCAATTTTTGGTCTTTTGATGTGGTGTGTAGATGTGATGTTTTCTACAGATGAGGAGGAGCTTTGATATGTTGAGTTAGAGTCATCCCTATGGGAGTAATATGTAGAGGTGTCGCTATTAGAGTCATTTATGGGTTTTTGAGTATTCTCTTATTTTTCAACCTGAGATGAAATTATTTTGTCCTCCATTTTCATCCATGAGCTAGGTGGAAATTATCTTAACACATCTCCTCTTTGTCTTAACTTTTCATACTCAAAAAACTTCTCATGATCAATCATGGATGGAGTCTGCTTTATGGGAGGATTCTGCGGAAATTTGTAGGTCTCATACTCAACATACCGTGAGTCAGGCATGCAATACTGTGTTGAGTAGAGTCCATTTCCATGGTCTTGAATGGTCAGATCCTCATATAGTTAAGTCAACATACATGGTTTATGTGTATCGATATCATTGGTCTAGTACTCTGTAAGTGCATGTTGTCCGAAGGAGTGGGGTCAACCCAATATGGATGATCATCATGTGCAGACTGCTCCATTCAGTTTGGTTGGGTCATCACGTAATTTCCTTAGGTCCACTTCAGTTGTGTTTATGTGAATTGTTGATCTATCCCAACAAGATTGTGATGAGAAAATGAAGTCAGCTGGGGTTGATGTCTCCGCTAGTCGTTTGTCTCAATAGTACACTTTTCTTCAAATGGTTCATGAATTCTAGTGAGAAATCGATAAAATGATGGGTCAGCACAAGATGATATTTGATCATGTATAGAAAAGGGTAGGGGAGTGGGAAATATGACAAAGTGTTGAATTCAATCGAATGATATGAGTAAAATGTATTGAAATTCATACAGTGGGTTGGATTCATCCGAAGGTCAGAGTCTCCCGTGAATGTTGGAGGATGGCTGGAAGAAGAGGGTTTAGATGATCAGGGTTTGATCGAGAAGAAATAACCTGGTGGGTATTCAGACCAATGTCCCATGAAATAACCTAATGGATCGTGGTTGAAAACGTATAGTTGCACAAGATATAGACTTGAAGAGATGAAACCCTAATTTCTTTAAGTAATGAATTAAGACAGGAGAGTAATGGCACAAGTGTGTGGTTTTTGATCTACAAACTTGGGTTCATGCACACCAATGCAAACGTAATACAAACCCCATGTCCATTAACTCACATAGTGAAGTCTGCTTCGACCAACTATCTTGTCAATTTTAATTGGTGATAAATTCATTCTTGGAAAAGAATTAGAAAATTGTTAGGTGTCGAAAATTTTCCTAAAGACTGGCCTGAATTTGTATGGTTAGTTGCATCCACTTTCAGCCAGTGTGGTGTAAGTACATAACGTAAAATGGTTACCTGTGTTACTTAAGGATGGTGCCAATCACGTTGTCCTTTAACCACCCACTCTATTAAGGGAGACCGTAGTTCCGTCACTGAGAAGTAGCTAGTCATTTTTAGAATTAGTAGTCTGAATGAAGATTCTAGAGCTTGGTTCTATCCTAGCGTGTGCCTCTCACTCAATTAGAAAAATAAATGAATCCAAGGATGGGGTTATTCTCTTGCATAAATTCTCAATTTTATGGGTTAATTTAAATCGTCCTTGTTTGGCAGTCCCAACTTTTAATTTAGGTGAACACTGAGAAATTAGATGAGCACAAAATACACATCTACCATCCAGTCCCAATTTCCTTTAATGTTTACATGGCAAAATAAGATGGGTAAATCGATAAAAAGCAGACACACATAGAAAACAATGGTGTATACTTAGTTAGAAGACTTACAGTTTCTCCTTGCAATCTCCATGTGGGATGCAATACAAGAATCTAAAATTTATTCTATATGGAATGCAAACCAACAAATCGCACCTAGCAAATAGTTTTATTAGCCAGAAAGAAATGAGTTAAATTTTTGACTAAGTTGAACGAGCTAAAATGTGTCTCAATTAAGTGCAGTGTGTGATGAATCTGCATTTCACCATCTTTCATTTATTTTAGCTTAAAATCTCTTACAATCATATGCATATATTAATAAATCTGTATTCTTACTAACTTGCATCTGTGTGTAAATATTGTACATATTTTAACTTAAAATAAATAAATAAATAAAAGATTGTATATGTAATAGATACATGCTGACTCGAACTCCGAGAGAAGTTCAAAATTGACCTAATCGACCAAGAATAAAGTAGGGGTAGATCGGGTCTTTAATCAGAAATATATATTGTAATACTTTTTGTGTATATTTGTAAAATTTACAGTATCTTATTTTTCCATAAATTGAACTAAAAATAAAAAATTTTCTAAATAAAAGTTGTAAATTCAAATGTTTTCTAAATAATAAAAAAATTGCAAAATAATATCATGTACAGAATAAAAGTAACCACATTTAGAAAAAGTCATAAAGTGATAATTGAAAAACCAATTCTGGCTCCATATGAACCCAAATTGAATTGAACTCACTTCCATTGTATTCTAAATTAAATTATCTTTAAAATGGTAGTAGTTTCATAATTTTTGGAGGTGATTTGAAAGACAGTTTTCTGGGTGGTTTTTGCAATTTTACCATTTATTTATTGTATATATTTATCCATATTTATTTTTATACATAATATATCTGTAAACAATTGTAAATATTTTTTAATAATTATTTAAAATAAAAATAATTTTTTTAATTTTCTTATCTAACTATGTATATAATGTACCAAATGTATATAATTGATTTCCTTAAATAACCAAGAAAAAAATTAAATAATTAACGTTTATTATATAATTTAATAAAGTGATGAAAATAATTTAATTAAATTATGTAAATAAATTCCACCATTAACTTCCTTCCTTCTTTTTCTCCATTAAAATTTTAAAATTCAAATCCATTTTTTATTCTATTTATATGGCTCATCCTCCCTCAGTCGTGAACTATCTTTTGATGAAAGGAGCCTAATCCCCAAGAGCCATCTTGTGGTAGAAAAATGCCTAATCTCTGAGTCGGCCAGTGATAGCGAGATGATTTTCGTCGAGGCCATTATAGCATTCATATACTCCCATTTTGTGAGATCCAAATCGTTAAATTTCATATTTTATTTAGATTAATCATAGTGTAATTTTTCATTTTAATTTCACAGTCATTTCGTTGTCAAAATTTCAATTGTAATTAATCGTTAATCATTGATCATCATGACCCGATTCTGATTCGATCTCTTATCCACATCTTAATCTATCCACATTCACATTCTACCTCATGCAACCACTCACTTCCAGCGATGCACAATGGCAGGAGATCCGGAACCATTTGTCCGTCTCACTAGATCTGCATCCATTCACATTCTCTATTTGGAACCGCTCGAGTCGTATTTTTTATTTTATTGCAGGGATTAAAAAAAGATAGATTTCAAAAATTTCATCGGATGTCTAAAAAATTATTCAAAAATTCAGTTTCTGTTATTTAAAAAGGGGTTACAAAAAAATTCTTAGGCGTTTGGTGCTTCGCCCTTCCTCGCCTCCTCCGTTGGGGGACGCCAGCCATCGGTCGCCGTGGTATCTGGAGCCGCCTCCCTGATACATCCTCTTCATCACCAGGGGCGTGTGTAGCCGCTAGTTGCTGCCTCCGCTGTCGCTCAGTCTGACCGCCTGGAGGCGACCACCGCACTGCCACCGAGGAATCACCATCACCCATTCCCTGTAGCTGCCAACCAACTCCTTCGCTAGCCACCGTCGACGTATACCACTGATCTCCCTCCATCAAAGCTGCATCATCTCCGCATGGAACACCACGTGCTGACCGCTAGGAGCTCCACCCCATTGCCTTGAGGAACTTCCTACGCGAAACACCCAATGCCCTAGTCGCCGACCTCCTCCCGTGTGGAGAAGATGTCCACCTTCGTTGCCATGCACCCCTTTCGCATGGATAAAGCCCACCGACCACTGTGGAAGTGGATCCGCGTGAAGACCTAAACACCGTAGTCAAACATCCACTGCCCGATCCACCATCACCACTCCTGGCTTGGGCGTGAAGGAAGAAGGGGCGGCGCAACCCCCTTTCATTTTTCTCTACGAAGGGAACAAGAACGAAAACCATAGAGCCCTAAATTATTTTTTGGGTAAATTACATACAACGTCCCCTGAAGTTTCCAAAATTTGTAATAAGTTCCCCGTTAGATACGCATGTGCCATTCACGTTCCCAGCTTGGGTAAATAGTGATTTTCACCCTACAATTTTCTTTTTCATTATATTTCAATGCAAAAACTTTGAAAAACTACATTTCAGTCCCTATATTCTTGTCTTTTATTTTGCATATTTTTCTTGTTAAAATAAATGTTTTTATTGCTAAATAAATTCTCCAAAAATAAGATTATGTTCACGTTATGACTCTCTTCATAGTGTAAATTTATCATTGCATTTTATTATCATTTGCCATTATTAAAAAAATGAAAAAACAAAGCATTTTTTCATTTACATTTGAAAAATCATAAAAATTCAAATATTACATAAAAATTAAAAAAATAGAATAGTTTTATATTTATAAATTTTATTTTCTATGCAAATTTCACGCATTAATTATTTTAAAAACACAAAAATTGCAAAATACTCAAAACCAAAAAAATCACAGAAATTGTAGAAAATTACAAAAAATTGATTTCACTTCCTGCTTGTAGATAATTCATTACATTTTTTGCGAAAAATAAATTTAATATTTTTAATTTTGTTTGATATTTTTAAATTAAAAAATAATCATATTGCTTACTGTTTGATTTATTCATTGTATTTATTCATTTTGAAAATCCTAAAAAAAACTAAAAATGTATGAAAATTAAAAAAATAGTATAAAAACATTAAAACACAACATATTTTATTTAGGCATTTTTAAACATTTTTATCTTATTTGAAAAATCTAAAAAGTTCATTTCTTCCGTGCATAAATTTACCTTGAGAAATTAATTATTTTTTAAATCTAAAAAATTTAAAACTGATAGAAATTAAAAAAATCAGAAATAAAAATTATACAAATAAATAAAAAATAAAAGTTTAAAATCTTCCTTATATTTTATTGATTTTTCAATTATTAGAATAACCCTCGGGATTTATAACTTCCTTGAGTTCGATCATGTTGCTATAAAGGTTAATTAAATAGTAAAATTCTCTTGTTATATTTTTGTAATTAATTTCAACTTGAGAATAAAATAAAATTTTTTGTTGAGGGACATTTGGGTTACAACGACAATACTTGCAAAAAACTTGAAAGATCATGCACAACAAAAGGGCGTCGTTGTTGGTAAAGCACAACGAGGGTTGTTAGGTTTCTCTTTTGACCTACTATTCTTGTTTGTAAATTTTTGTCTATATTTTTCGATATTATTACATTATTTATATTCATTAAATCTAATTTATTTCTCTTGCTCATATTTTTATACTTATGTCTCTTACACATTCTCTTACATTTTTCTTGCGAGGGCAACTTGTTTAGGAGAGCCGACACACCCAAGCAAAGCGGAGGGAACTTGATTCTTCATCGAGCCGCAAGAGAGAGTAAGAGGAGGAGAAGAAAATTTGAAGGAGACCAAAATTTGAAAAAAATCCTACATATATTTCCCTTTGTTCATTTCTAGCATTAAAACTCTTGTAATAGAACAATTATTTGTTGCGGGGTCTGTTTCGCCAAGTACCAGGAAAAATTGGGTGGAGCTCACCGGTTTTTATTTTTCATCGCCTTATTTTTTCCTTTATTTCACATAGATTCCATGAGCTACCTATTGATTGATTTAATTATTTTGGTTGAGCTCGGTAGAACTAATGTCCAAGAACCCTAATAGAATATCTGCTCCTATAGATCACGTCCATACTTAGTCAAATAAAAAGTTAACTTATTTTGATTAGAAACTGCACGCCATGGGAAGTTGCATATAGCGCTAGCAGGACCCATTGTGGCGAGCATCGAGCGACTTCCAAAATTGGACTCAGGTCTCTCTTCTGATTACTTAACACCATTTCTTCCTGTAATAGAAGATATCATCATAGGATGGTTCTTGCTTACATTTGCATATATTTTAGTTTTATTTTTATGCACAAATCATATTGCATGGAGAGTGCTATAGTCAAGTACGCACCTTTATCTCTAGCATTTGCATCTCATATTTTCTCGTGCATTTGTTTTTTTGTTTTCCTCCCTCTGTTTCGTGTATATAGGAATGAAGAAAATCAAAAAATTTGTTAGATGTGTTATTTTTCAAAAATATCAAAAAAGAGAAAATTTAAAATTTAAAAATTGGAACTAGTAATATCACTTAGACCCTTAAAATTAAACATAATTGATTCACATCATTGTCTTGTGAAAGCAATCCCCTCATCGTATTCGTGTTTTATTTGCCACATACACCTTAAGGATTAGTGTCCAAATCGCAGGCGTTCCTACATGTTTGTACAACTTTGTGTTTGATCATCCAACTCTAAAACTGATAAGATAATTGACCGAACTTTCACGATCTTCACATTGCATTGAGTTAGTGAATTAGGGGTTTGTATTATGTTTGTTTGTGCCTGGTGTTGAGTTAGTTATGGCCATTTTCTCTAGATCATTAGCAATCACTTAAAAAATCATCATCACTCATATTTTCCCTCCCTCCCACCCTTCACTCTGAGGGCCAAATGACGTCCAATATTTCCCTAACAAATCCCTTCACTCTGGTAGGTCAATGAATTCTTTGATCTCGACCAATATTTCTTTGAGCATGATATTTCCAATCCATTGGACGGTTTTTCTTTTACTTCGAGAGAGAACCTGTTATTTGAATATTATCATTCATTCTCTCCCTCGAATTGGCATGATTCTTCCCACATCCCTGAGGGTTAACTGAGGGCGGTGTATTCTCTGTACTCAGTTTCACTCACTGATTGTGTATCTGATCTATCGGATTACGAGACTGAGTTTTTTTAGTCTTCTCATATTTCTGATCTTTCTGTGTTTGATATTTCTTCTCTCCTTTATGACCCTCATAAGGATGAGCTGACCCTTAAGTTATTTGATGTTATACCTGATCTCTCTTCATTACATGCATCGGATACCGACTTTCTTATTAAGTCTTATGATCTTGACCTTTCGTACATTTTCAAGACGGTGATTGATGTGGAGGATTCCATGACAGATCTTTCCTTCTCCACATTCTATTTTTTCGGCAACCAATCACTCCACTCTGACCATGAGCCAAAGATTTCTTTTGTGCTAACAATACCCGATTTTATATGCACATCTATTTACCCGGTAGCAGACACCTGCTTGAATGCTTATCTGGGTGTCTTCGTTTGCACTATTTACCAAGTTGTTGTTCTCACTTCGAGACAACAGTGACAGCACGATATTCGCATTAAATATGTCATCCTAAACCTTGATACTTCATTGTCCTAGCCTTTGCACCCAGCTAGGGGTGTAAACTCTAGTGCTTGTTGAGAGGCACCTTGACAATGTCTACCTTGTATATATGTTTTTGTCTTGATTCCTTACTTCTTTTATTTATCATTTACCTCTTTTCAGTGTATATCTATGTGCTTTACTTAGTATGTACTCTATCCTAAGTATGGGGGTGAATGATTTGAGTTGTTCATATTTGTCATGATCATCATTCTTGTTGTTGCTTATACTTAGGAATACTCTACATTAAGTATAGGGGAGTGATGATGTTCATATCATATCTTTTGTGTTTTCATTCTTCAGACCTCTCGATTGTCCCCCAACTTGTTGATATTCTAAACTTAGGACTATTCTACCCTAAGTATAGGGGGCAAGACAAGTCGTTGAGTCCATACATTCTTTCCCTCGGTTTCTGCCTTTTGTACAGTCATCTATACTTAGGATTAATTAATCCTAATTATGGGGGGGGGTTCACTGACTTCTTTTCATTGTTTAAGTCATTGTGGTATGTTGTTCTGTTCACTTTTCTATTCTTAGCACGAGTTATGTCTTCCTTTGCATCTCTTTGATCACTATGAAGACATAGTTCGAGCTAAGTATAGGGGGTGTCATATATATTGTATATGTACTTTAACACATAAATCATACTTTTAAAATACGATAATTTTTTAGATATGTATATATGTAAAATCCACGTGTGTGTGTGTATATAGACTTTGGTCACCTTTCATCTTAATAAAAAAACAAAAAAACAATAAGAACAAAGAAATATTTTACCTCTTATAAAACAAAAAAATAAAGAAAATAAAAGATTATATATACGTAATAGATATGGGCTGACCCGAACTTCGAGAGAAGATCAAGACTTGTCCTTATTGACCAGGAATAAAGTAGGGGGAGACAAGATCTTTATCACACACACACATATATAATGAAATACTCTTTGTGTATATTTGTATAAAACTTACACTATTTTATTTTTCCATAAATTGACTTAAAATTAAATAATTTTCTAAATAAAAGTTGTAAAATAATGATTTCTAAATAATAAAATAATTGTAAAATAAAATCATGTACGGAATAAAAGTAACCACATTTAGAAAAAGGTATTACGTGATAACTGAAAGATCAGTTCCAGCTCCTTATAATGTGAATCAAACTTACTTCCATTGTATACTAAATTAAATTATCTTGAAAATGAGAGTGGTTTCATAATTTTTGGAGTTATAGTTTGAAAGACGATTTTCTGGGGTGTTCTTTTCAAGTTTATCATTTATTTATTGTTTATATTTATATATTTTTTATATATAATTTATTTGTAAATAATTCTAAATATTTTTAAATAATTATTTAAAATAAAAATACAAATAAAAAAAATTGTATTTCCTTATTTAGTTATTTATATAATGTAGCATATATATTATATGTATATAATTTATTTCCTTAAATAAGTACACTAAAAAACTAAATAATTAAAATTTATTATTTAATTTAATAAAGTGACAAAAAAACTTAATTAATTAAATTTAATTATTTATTTAAATTCTACCATTAACTTCCTTCTTTTTCTCCATTCAAATTTTAAAATTCAAATCCATTTTTTTCTTCTATTTATGTGGCTCCTCCTTACTCATTTGAAGTTGATCAATCTTTTAGTGAGAGGAACCTAATCTCCAGGAGCCATCTTGTGGTAGAAATGTACCTAGCCTCCGAGTCATCCGGTGGCAGCGAGACGATTTTCGTCGAGGCCATTACGACGTTCATTTGCACCTATTTGGTGAGATCCAAAACTTTAAATTTTTTATTTTATTTATATTAATCATAGTGTAATTTTAATTTTAATTTCACTATCATTTCATTGTCAAATTTTTAATTGTAGTCAATCGTTAATCATTGATCATCATGATCCGATTCTGATCCGATCTCACATCAACATCTTAATCTATCCAAATTCATATTCTACCTCACACAACCACTCTCCTCTGGCCACGCATGGTGGTCAGAGATCCGGATTCATTCGTCCACCTCGCTAAATCTGCATCCGTTCACATTCTCTAATTGAGACCGAGCCATCATTCTCGAGTCATGTTTTTTTATTTCATAATAGGGATTAAAAAAGAAAGACTAAAAAATTTCAGCGATGATCAAAAATTTTTTTAAAAAAATTGATTTCTATTCTTAAAAAAATTACAAAAAAAATCTTGGGTGTCTGGAGCTTCGCCCTTCCTCAGCTCATCTATCGAGGGACGCCAGTCATTGGTCTCTGCCATGTTTGTAGCCGCCTCGTAGATCCATCCCCTTCATCATCGGGGGCGTACGTCTCCCCTCGCCGCTACCTCCTCCACCACTCAGTATGACCATCTAGAGGCAACTGTCGTACTACGACTGAGGAATCTCCATCATCCATACCGAGTACCTGCCGACCAACTCCTTTCCTAGCCACTATCGACGTATATCGTCGATCGCTCTCGGTCGAAGTCGTGTCATGTCCACTTGGAACACCATGTGTCGACTGCCAATAGCTCCACCTCATCACCTAAAAGGAAACTTCTGCACGAAGCACGCCACGTCCTAGCCGCCAACCTCTGCCCATGAGGAGGAGAGGTCTACCTCTGCTTCTCTGCTCCCCTTTCACCCAGAGAAAGCCCACTGACCACCGCGCAAGCGGCTCTACACAAAGACCTCTCTTCGTCCTCCGTACGCGCGAAGAACTCTATAGCCAAACGCCCACCGTCTGATCTGTTATCACCGCTCTTGGATTGGGAGTGAAGGAAGAATGGTAGTGCAACTCCCTTTCCTTTTGTTCTACAAAGGGAACATGAATGAAAACAACAGGATCCCTAAATTATTTTTGGGTAAATTACATACAACCCCCAGAGTTTCCAAAATTTGCAATAAGACCCCCATCAGATACGCGTGTGCCACTTACGTTAGATAAACTGTGATTTTCTCCCTGTAATTTTCTTTTTATTACATTTCAATGCAAAAACTTTGAAAAACTACATTTCAGTCCATATATTCCATACTTCTATTTTGCAAACTTTTCATATTAAAATAAACATTTTTATTGCTACATAAATTCTCCAAAAATAAGATTATTTTCCTGTTGTGTGTTTATTTATAGTGTAAATTTCTCATAGTATTTTACTATCATTTGCAATTATTAAAATATAAAAAACAAAGCATTTTTTTCACTTTTTGGCATTTCAAATTTCATAAAAAAATTAAATATTGTGTAAAAAAGCCAAAAAATTAAATAGTTTTATTTTTGTATATTTTATTTTCTATGCAAATTTCGCCCCATTATTTATTTTTAAAACATAAAAAATGCAAAATGCTCAAAACCTTAAACAAATCATAAAAAATTATGATTTCACTAGTTACTTGTAGATAATTTATTATAGTTTTTGTGAAAATAAATTCAGTAATTTTTTATTTGATGGTTTAAAATTGAAAAATAGTCGTGCATGCTCAATGTTTGATTTACTCCCTATTTTTATTCATTTTGAAAATCCTAAAAAATCTAAAATCTTTGAAAATTACAAAAATAGTAAAAAAATAGAAACACAAAAATATTTTATTTAAGCATTTTTTAACATTTTTATCATATTTGGAAAATCTAAAAAGTTGTGTTTCTTTTCTTGTATAAATTTGCCTTGGAAAATTAATATCTTTTAAAATCTAAGAAAATTAAAAATTAAAAACTATCAAAAATTAAAAATTGCAAAATAAATATATATAAAGAAATAAAAAAATAAAAAGATACAAATCTCACAAAAACCAAGATATTTTACAATTAAGATTCTTTTTTCCTTTATTGTTTTTTTAATTATTAGAATAACCCTCGGGATTTATGGTCTCCTTAATTTCGATCATGTAGCTATACAAGTTAATTAAATTGCAAACATCTCTTGCTACATTTTTGTAATTAATTTCAGCTTGGGAATAAAATAATTTTTTATTGAGGGATATTTGGGTTGCAACGACAGCACTTGCACATTTATTTCAATAATAAAAAATCCAAAAGATCCCGCACAATAGTGTGGTCATAGGTTCTTCGAGCACAAACAAATAATCCTAGTATCTCTAATAACTGTAGTGGATGTCTAACCTATGAGCCACTCAAGTCGTACCCCACCCTCACTAGAGAGTGAAAGAGGGTGATGAATCCCCATTCATCACTCTTTATTCTTTTCCTTTAGCTAGATATTTTGGCAAAATACCATGCATATAGTTGTAAATACAATAAGATACCAATATGCATGTTTGTGTTAAATATGAATAATTAGCATGTATTTGTGCAAAAAGAAAAGAATAAAGAATAAAGAAAAAGAAGGAAATATTTAGAATAAATATTGAGTGACCTAAACCCAAGAGAGGGCCCAATATGGGCCTGATCGCCAAATAAAACAAGTAGAGTGAGATAGGATCATTTAACCTTGTATACATTCCTTCTATGTGTATATATTTTATTTTCACAAAAAAAATAAAAATGTGTTTTTATTACCTTGTATATATTTTTAAAAATAAAACAAAAATGAGAAAAATAAAATTAAAATAAAAACAAAATAATTTGTCTCTCTCCACCTTGTATATACCATGTATATATGTGGCATATACCTATTTATTTAGTACATGTAAATAACTCATAAAAATAAAATAAAAATTATTTGATATTCTAAACTTTATGTTATAATTAAATAAAATACAAAATTGGGGTATTTGTACAAAAATAAACAAAATAAAAATTAAAATAAAAACAAATAAATAATTCATATATGCACATAATATAATATAATGTATATGCCTTAATTTATTTTTCCAAAAAATAAATAAAAATCACTAAAAAATTGGAAAATAAGGAACATTTTCTATGTTGAACATATTTTTAAATAAAATCATTTTCGATTTTTAAATGATTTTACAAATAATTTGGACCACGGATTTTTCTGATTGGTCCACAGGGGAACGTTGACCTCGGTCAACTGCCCCCTGGATCGGTCTTCTTAGTGGATCCTATTTTTGCCCGTTTTCTTCAAATTTTCCTGAACTGGTCCGTTCACCATTCCTCTCGATTAGACGCCCCGATTATTCAGGAAGGATCCATGACCCTCGCCCGTCGATTCCCTTAGGGATTCATTCCTTGATCCACGCGCCCAAGCTCCCATCTTCTCGGACCCTGCATCGTATATAGCCTCGGTGAGCCGCATTCTTTTCCGACATCTTCAGCCATTGTCTTCATCTCCTGGGACCTCCATCTCCTTCCTTGAATGACATCGAGTGTAGGAGAGCGTTGTAGCGAGGATTTGAGGCCTTTAGCCCTAGGTCCGGTGAGCCCTCTCGCCGTACTCCGCCACCCGGTGAGCCAGAGCCTATGGATGCGTCGTTCCATCGAGGCGAAGACCCTAGGAGGTAGCTGACCTCCAGTCCAGACGAACCCCTCCATCATGTAGCTTTGATTCCCTCTAGCTTGCGTTAACTTTCATCTTCTCGATTCTGGTCACCCGAGCTTCATCGGATCATCTAGCGTCATCGGACCTTCGATTCATCATCCCGACTCCATCACCTTCATGAGACATCTCTCCATCTTCTACGCCCATCCGTTCCCCTTGGTTCGCCTAGGAACAGGATCTGAGCCCTCCTCCGTCGTCGCATCGCCGGAGGGCCACGCTCTGCCTCTCCCCTTCACCCATTTCGCTCGTTAACGGGTCGAGGCAATTTGCCCTCGACCTAGCAGTCTTTCTGTGCAGATTCGAACGCCAGAGAGACTCATCTGGAGGTCCAAGCACCACACACAGCCGCTCTAGGTGTCGACCATCGTCGGGGTACTCCAGGTCTCCTCAGCCCCATCAGAGAAGACCAGTCGCTGCGGACCGTCATCGGCTTCATTTTCCCCATCCTAGCAGTCTCGAAGGACCTCCCAGTCGCGCATAGGTGTTCTTCTAGGGAGCGTACCAGCTGTCGGATCAAGCCTCATCTCCAATTCTAATCTCAGTCGTCCATCATCCGAGGATCTCGTCTGTTGGATCCATCTAAGGATCAGATCTTGCGCATCCCTCGTCGAAGGGTTATCAGATGCACTGTGTCATCCGATCGTAAGTGAAGAGCCCTCGACCGTTGGATCACTAATAAAAGGGTAATTTACACTTAGGCCCTTCGCACTATTTACATTTCAGTTTAATCCTGCAAATATTTTTAGCCGTTGTTTTTATTTTGGATAATTTGCATTTAGGACCTCGTACTTATTTTAATTGCATAATAGTCCCTCTGTGTGTGTTTCACGTGGGACGTCACATGTTATATGGATTAATTGCACATCCCCCCCGAGCTTTATTGTAGTTACTGTTTGAACTTTTATAAATAGGAATTGCATTTATACCATTGTTTGTGTGTTTCACGTGCCGACCTCGTGCGACCTTGGGCTTTTTTGCATTTTCAGCCCTATACTTCTTCCACGTGTTATTTTTGGCTGAATAGTTTCCCATATTTGCAACTAGGTCCCTCTGTGCTGTTTGTGTTTGATTGGTTGAATAAAATAGCAATTCTCCACCAAACTTTATGAAGTTTAGATACGTGGCTCCTGCCACTGCGTAAAAATTTCTGTGAATTTTTGGACTCATTTTGTTTTCATTTGATATTTAAAAAATTCAAAAACCCAAAAAATTGCTTCTGTCCAGTTTTAAAAATCAACTAAAAAAATTAAAAACCCTGTAAAAAATCCAAAAAAAATACTATGTGTTTTTTGTGTGCTTTTACTTCTATCCAAGTCTCATTGCTTTTGGATTTATAAAAATGCTAAAAATTGAAAACACTAAAAAACTTAGAAAAATCATTAAAAATTCTTAAAAATAAAAAAAAATGCAATTTCAGTTTCTGTAGTTAGTGTTTTATTTATAGCTTGCAATAAAATTGTTGCTTGAATTTTATAGGTTACATAGATATTTTTGAATAGCCTTTTAGTTCTGGCTGCACAGTAGTTTTCATTTTTCACCTTGTTTCATTTTTATAAAATCAACTAAAAATCAGAAAAATCTAAGAAAAATATTAAAAACACTTGGAAATTTATAAAAATTAAAAATATTTTTATTTTAATTTTCTGACCTTTTTTGGTGTGTTAAATAAATAGTTGTTTGTGTCCTTTTTGCCTTCTTTTACATTTTTTCTAATATTGAAAAATCCAAAAATTTTAAAAAACCTAAACATCCACCAAAAATACTTGTTTTTGATTTCTGACTACTTCGTAGGTTTTTCCAAACCGTGCTCCTTGTGTTCGACCCTGGTAGCTAAACCAGGTGAAATAAATACGAGACTATTGTTTTTGACCTGATTTATTTGATATTTTGATTGGTGGTCTTGATTTTTCTTGATTGACTTAGCCTCGCGGTTCGGGTCGCAACGACCTTATTTACACCTTAACATGAGTAGCGAGATTTTGGGTCATCAGAGGCCACGACGTACCACAGAAAAAAGTTCAAGTCTTCTTACACACGTGAGAATACAAACGAAGATTGCTTTAAATGAGCAATTCTTATAAATAATTAAATATGTCGAAAATAAATCCTAGACTCTACGCTCTCTCATGACTCGACTCGATCTTAATTTAGTGCGGCTATTCGGGCAATCAGTGAAGATGTGTCGATTTTGGAAAAACCGCTTCACGTACATTGGGTACCTCTCACGAAAAACAATATGGAGTATGAGAGTGACACAAAAATAAAAAATTAAAGGAATCAAGAAAATCAAAGGTACAAAACTTGGCTGAGATGTGAATAGTGGTGAAATAAATGTACTGTATTTTTTTAAAAAAAATTCTAAAGCAATAAGAATATTTAATGTATTAAATGGTACAAGCTATGTGAATATTAATGATTAATTATAATAAATATCAGAACTCTTTATTTTAAGTAAATAAAAGTATCCAAGAGAGTCAATAAAATGAACTATTCAAGAAAAATCCTCAACTCTAAAAATGTTTAGTTTAATACCTATTAAAAATAATGATTGAATAGAGAATTTGTAAATGTTTATGTGATTTTTTAAAATCAAGCTGTTATAAAATCAGTAAACAATGCACAACTAGGGAAATTTTGCAATCTAAAAATAGGTGTCAAACTTCCTTGAAGTGATTTTTATAACAATCAAGAAGTACATATCAATAAACAGTAACTAAAATCACAATTTTTGGATTTTAATTATTGATTTTATATGATCTTTATATATTTTTGAATATTTTATAATTTTTAGGTATTTGTAAGGTATTTTTCAACAAATTTTATACATAAGCTAAAAGGTGATGAAAGGCCACAAGAGTAGCTTTTTATATTTTTAAATGATTTTTTAAATTTTATATATTTTATAAAAAACATGGACTTTAGGATGCTTTTGAATTTTTAAAAATAGAAAATGCATGATAATCAACAATAAAAAATAACCATAAATAATAAATGCAAGTTGGAGTCACATATAATTTTTAACCAATTTTTGGAGGTAATTGACTATTTATTGCCATTAATAAAGGCAAGCAAATAAGAATAGTGAACATGGACCAACCTGTAAATATTTTGAGTTTTGGGGACTGAGGAATAACAAGTCTTAAAAGTTAAGGGACCTCTACGTAATAATCAAGAAAAGGCGCGTACTGCACGTGAAACCAAAAACACAGGGGTATATATATATATATATATATGCAATTTTCATAACATGAATTTCATTCCATAACGAAAAAGAAGTTCAGGACAAATACTGCAAATGTCCCAAAAAGCATGTGAGGCTACATGTGGTTGTAACTCAGATAGACTAAAGTGCAAACAGAAAAACTAAAGAGTACATAATGCAAAAGTTCTTAAGTATAGATTATATTTATTGGCCTAAGATGAAATATAACAAACTTCGAGATGAAAAGGGAAATATTCCCTTGGAGGCATGTGACTTGCATGTGGTAGGCTGATGGTTTTGATGGAGCTATGCAAAATAGATCTGACGGTCAGAGAATGTCGAGGACGTGCAGTCAGATATGCCACGCTAGGCCTCTAATCGAAAAGATTGCAAGGCTGCTTTGTCGTGCGGTGCATATGGGGGCCAACTTTGATCATAGTGCCAAGATTTGGGTACTATCAAATAGCATTGATCAAATCTGGAGCTCTGTCTCTAGATCGAACAATGAGAAAGGGGTATGGAAGAACTGAAGCCCGACGAGCTTCAACCGGTCATGGACTACGATCCTTGGCTCCAATGAAATCATGGTCAAGTCCAGCAGCTTCGTGAAGTCAGTCCACATCGGTTGGGATCCTTAGATGGGGCGATGAATGGTTCAATGGTGGTAGTGGTGCTCCACCACCTTGAGCTGCTTTGCTTGAGTAGTAGGGGCTCAGATTGGGTCTCCATGCATGTTCTTGCACCTGCGAATGATAAAGGGACTCGGAGGCTTCGCTCCGATTGGGTTATTGCATGTAAACATACATAGAAGCGATGGGGGAATGGAGATTTGGTTCCCAGCAAAGACGGAGGGGGGAACCTATCCTAATCCTACTCCGAAGAGCAGGATCTAGGCAGATCATAGTGTGCTGGAAGAAGGAGGATGAGCGGGGGGTGTGATCAAAGTGAAAGGATGGATGATACGGGGCTCCAACCAGCTCGTTGGAGCAAATGGAGCGATGGAGGAGGTGATATGCTAAATCAAACTAAACAGCGGAATGGAAGTGAAATAGAGGGTACCTAGGTGTCCTACGATGAACAACAAAGAGTTGCGGAGGGGAAGGCGAGGTCTTGGCTTTGACTCTAGTGAAGAAGGCGGAGGAGGTTGTACGTCGTGGAGGTACTCCAACCACGTGTTAGCAACGACCAATTGACCACCAAACTACACTCCAAAGAGCTCTCTAAAAGCCTGTCACTCTTATGGAGGTGTCTAGGGAGGAATGAGGCAGCGAGGCATGAG
This sequence comes from Ottelia alismoides, assembly GCA_037367405.1. Classification (NCBI taxonomy): domain Eukaryota; kingdom Viridiplantae; phylum Streptophyta; class Magnoliopsida; order Alismatales; family Hydrocharitaceae; genus Ottelia; species Ottelia alismoides. The sequence continues at coordinate 201,968 of JAZKJV010005853.1, forward strand.
CTAATGAGAGAGGGTGGTGGAGGTAAGCATTTATAGGACTCCCTCAGGGTCTAAAAAGATTGAATGCTCACGTGGAACCCTAAAAGAATCCAACTTCACCTACAGATCAGCAAGGATTAAGGGTCCTAGGAGAGGAATCAGGCACGGAAATCATGGGGGGAGGTGGTTGGACCTGACTTGGAAAATGTGAAGAAATCTGGTCAGATGACATAATTATCGGGTCAGGTCTGAAGAGGGGAAGGTTGACCCGATTCAATAAACCTGGATTGACCAATCAGAAAATTCAGAATAAAAATTAAAATATAAATTAGTTTAAAATAGTAAATAACTTTAAAATAAAAAATAATTAATAATAAATATTTATTATTTTTAAGCTTTTTCCCATGATTTTTAATTAATTTTAAAAATTACGTAAAAGTATAAAATATATAGGCATTTATATACTACATACAAGTGTGGCTTTTGTTCAATGAACTTTTGATTTTATTTTTATTTCATGTTGGTTTTTATAATTTTTATTTTATTTTTAGGAATACCTACAAGTGTTTAAAATACAATATGTTCAAATTATAAATTAGAATAATTAAATATGAATATTTGCAAGTATAGGTAGCACATTACTATATAATGTATCCAAAAATTCATTTTTACCTTATAACTCCAAAATTTATGGAACCACCCTCATTTGAAAGATATTTTAATTTATAATCCAATAAAGGTGATTTTAGAAGAATTTGAGTTCATATGGAATCAGAATTGATCTTTTAAGTTCTTGTTTTATGGCTTTTTATGAGTGACATTATTTGTATTATGTTTAATAATTTATTTTACCAGTACTGTATTATTTAGAAAACATTTTTATATACAACTTTTATTAAAAAAATAATTTGATTTGAGGTTTTTTTATTGATGAACAAAATGGGAGAAGTAATATGTACAAAACGTGCTTAGTGAAGAACATACAAGGACCCTATCTCCCCCTACTTTATTCTTTGTCGATCAGGTCAATGGTTGACCTTATCTCAGGGTTTGGATCAGTCTGTATTTATTTCATAATTGCATTCTTCTTTCCTTTTTCTTTTCTCTTTATTCTTTTATTTTTGGAAAATATGTGTTAATTATGCAATATTAACAATTACATGTACAATGATAATTTATTGTATTACACTCATTTATAGATATTTTTGCTAAAATATAAAGCTAAAATAAAAGAATAAAGAATGAGAATCTAAGATTCATCATTGATCAAGAGAGTTCAGAGTCGTCTCCACTTGTTTTCCTGGGAGTACACTAGGGTGTGTCTCTTTTGAGTATCTAAGATACCTTCGACACCTAGACTTGTATCACTATATGATGCAATGCTCTTTTTTGGTGCTAGCCTGATTCCTTGTTCCTAATATCATTTGATCCAAGTGGACACTTTGGAATGGTTGGGAGTGCTTGTCTTTGGTGGAAGTTCATAGAATTTGTATTTGTAATGATAGATCTTTTCTTTGAGAGAACTTCTCTCAAATTTTGATTCATTATTTGTCTATCTCCACTACTTTTAACAAAAGTTGGTGCACACTTATCAACAATTATTTAGTTTCATCACACCCCATCACATAGGTTAATATCAAGAGATAACATGCGGACTTGTTCACATACTGCCTAGGGTTCTTGAAGCCTTCATTGACTTTATCCCATCATCGAGGATGATTAAATTAGGTCTAGACTTAAATCACTAGTTCCAGTTCCTGAAGTGATAACTCAACTCATCTCATCAATCATGCAGTTGTGAAAGTGATGTGTTGATCATACCTTAGAAGATAGAGATGAAAAGTGCAATATAGCACTCAAATCTTCAAACTAGGGAAGTGTAGATTATTAAGTTTCAAAACCCTAATGATTAAAGCTGGCTAACTCAGTCTCTCAAGATATCAGGAACCAAGTGTCTTCAAATCCTCAAACCTTGAGTGATAGTGAATGTGTCATGAATACACTAACCAAAGAATGCATGAGATGCTTAGTGAAATGCAAGACCATGAGTGATTTTGATTTTTAATGCAATAATGAATAAGAAACCATTTTAAAACTAGGCATTATTTACATAAAGAATTTAGTATAATATAAATAATAAACACAACTTCTACCCATACCTGATTTTAGATGAAAACAATTAAAGTACGAGCTATGGATAAAGTATGTAGAATATATACAAATACACCCCCTATACTTAGCTTGTGCTATGTCCTCAAGGCACAAAGTGAAATATAGACATGGCTCATACTAAATATAGTTGAGTGAAAAAAAATAAGAAATCGACTAGCCCCCCTATACTTAGACCTTTGATGGACTAAGCATAGCAGAAAAGCATGAGATGAGGTAGCCGAGAGTGAGAAGAAAAGAATAGAAGTGATGCATAACAATGGTAATGATCTCCCTATACTTATCCTTAGGTCAGCCTAATGATGATTGGATAATTACAGAAGGGGAACCGAGTAGATTTACGAATGTACAAGGTCAAGGAGGTTTGCGATGAACCTTCTTACGGGAGTGTGGCAGGGGATAGCATGGATATGTGGAGGGTGGTGAAGCGGGGGCGATGAATAGGACCAGCCATCGTTAGAGTTGTCCTCAGAAGAATATTATTCATACTTAGAGGTAAGTACCCATTGATCATAACTATACTTATTGCACTTACATGATGAACCACTTCAAGACCGGATGAGGACTCTTCAGAAATCACCTAGTTTCTAATGTCAAAGGTGACTTTCTTGGTCGGTTTGTTTCTGTGAGAAGCGTTGGGAAGAAGATGGATAATCTTCTTCCCCCTATCCTGAGTCACCGATGTGGCATTTACGAGTTTCCTCATCAGACGAATCCCCGTAATAGTCAACGAATTATTGTAGGGTCATACCCAGCTTCTTGTGAGGGGGCATGTTCTTTGTGGATTTGTGATTTTTGGATGGGGGTATTGATGTCTCCTTCAAATATTCGTGAGTTTTTGTGACATCAGAGGTTTCCTGAGTCGGATCCTTGTATGGTTCAAGTATCTCATGAACTACTGACTTAAAGATTGGACCACTTAAATAATTGTGATGATCCTAAGAAATATGGTCCAATTCTTCATAAGCTCCTGAAAAATGTTTCCTCCAAGGAGCAATGTTAGGGTGGTGAGAATCCAAATTAAACTTGACAGTCGATTTCTAAGGTGTTTCTCCTAGGTTTTGTGTCTGTGTTTCATGAGGAGTGGTCTGATCATGTGAAGTGTTTGTCTTCTGATCCTGACTGTTAGTTTCAAGTTGAGTTTCCTCAAAGCAGGTTGTATCATTGAGGCTTTATGCATTGTGGTCCAAGTTCAGAAACTTGATGTCCTGAGTCTCACAATCAATAATTGCCTTATTAGAGGCTAAGAACGGCTTTTTTAAAATGATTGAAAACTTAGACAACTTTCCAGGGTGCTCAATGTCAAGGACAATACAGTCCACTTTATGTTTGTCAGCTTGGAAATTTATGACAGAACGATCCCACAGTCTTTTGGTACATTGATCAGGAAGTTGAATGATCACTCTTGTCTTTTTTAGTTGTCCAAGTTTGAGTTTGTTAAAACTAGACTTGGGGAGGATGTTTAGTGTAGAGTCACCGTCTAACCAAACATGAGTAAATAAGGTATCCTCAATTTCATATGTGATCTGAGTCGACTACTTGACTTTGTGGCTTTTGATTTTGTGATTCATCACCAAAGAACTGGCCATAGATATGATATGATATTCAGTCCTTGATCATTTCTTGCCCATCCTTTTAGGGTTTAGTCAGCTTTTCACAAATCTCTTAAGATCGGGCACATATTCTATGGCCTTGATCATTAGAAGTTCTAAGATCAGACTCTTGCAAAATTCTTCCATTTCAGAATTGTCCATTTTTTTTAATTTTATACTTTTTCAATTTTTTATTATTTTCGAGGAGATTGTCAGTAGGGGGTAAGAGGTCAGTGGGGGTTGTCTCTGAGTCACATGATGAATCAATGCTTTCTTGGTAGCGTCTTCATTTCTTCCGAATTCTGTATCGACTCGATGAGATCATATATTTTCTCAATCATAGCGTCTGCTCTTTGATTGATCTGAGAAATCTCATCCTCAAATATCTCATAACCTGTGATTGAATAATCATTCTCCATATATCGTGATCCATGCATGTAACCTTGAGTAGAGTATTGATTATTCATAGTTGTTACGGTCTGGTCATGAGTCACATTTCTTTGACTCTGGTTTTCTCGTGAATTGTCGAAGGAAAATTGGTCTTACTCAGGAAGATAGTCAACTTGAGTAGGGGATGGTTCAAGAGGTTAGGAGTCCATAGTAGCCAGAAATCACATTTCTTTGTCAATATTGGCTACTCTATTTTCCATCCTCAATTCTGCTCTCTCTCTTTGATGTCCATAAGATTGTCAGATTGTAAGACAGGTATATTCCATGAAGAAGTGTGGGCATAGGGTGGTATGTATGGGAGGGAAGAGAATGATGGCTGAGGGGGACCAGGTTTGAAGAGAAGGTTCCCCTAGAATGAGTGAGAAGAAGGATATAAGGACATCGTCATGGAGATCGGGTAGGAAGACCAATGTGCCGACATCTTCTCAATGAAAGGATGGAATGATTTGCGAACCATGTATTGCTTGCAGTTACAAGGTCTTTGACACACACAATTCAAACACAAAACAAACACGTAGATTCACCCACTCAACTCTTGTGAAGGCATGTTAGGGTTCGGTCACTTATCTTATCATTTTTAATTTTAAATGATCACACATACTCTTGAAGATTAAGCGGAGCTGTTAGGTGTTGAAATTATTCACAAAGACAGTCCCGAGTTCATACAACTAGTTGCGCATACTTTCAGCCTATATAGTTGTAAGTACAGACCATAAAATGGCTACCCGCGTTACTTAAGGATGGTGCCTTACACAAAGTCCTTTAAACTACCCACTCTGTTAAGGGAAGTATGGACCGTAGAACGGATACTCGTGCTCCCTCACTGAAAAGTAGCTAGTTATCTAAAAACAATAGTTTGGATGAAAATTTCAGATTTTTGGCTCCACCCTAAGTGTGTGATCCTATCCTTACAAACAATGAGGGGGTTATTCTCCACCAGACACAGGAGTTAATTTTATGTCAATTTTATTTACATTCTCCTTGATTAATAGTTCGGATTTCATATTAGTGTTATCACTAAGGTCTTAATCGAGCATAAAAATATCATACCTAATGATCAGTCCCAATTCCTTTATTTCCTAAGTTGTAAAAATCGAGGAGGGAGAATCGGAAAAGCCAATGCAAGTGTAAATCAATGATGCATGCTTAAGAAGGAGACTTATAGTAATTCCTCACGTTCTCCATGTGGGTTGCAATACAAGGAATTCAGATTTGCACTAAATGATATACACTAAGGCAAAACACCCTAGATAGATGATGAATCCCCATTCATCACTCTTTATTCTTTTATTTTAGCTAAATATCTTGGCAAAACAACATGTATATAGTTGTAAATATAATAAGTTATGAATAAGCACGCATTTGTTAAATACTAATAATTAGCAAGTAATTGTGCAAAAATAAAAGAATAAAGAATAAAAGAAAAAGAGAGAAATATTTAGAATTAATATTGACCTGAACCCAAGAGAGGGCCCAACATGGGCCTTATCGCCAAATAAAATAAGTAGAGAGAGATAGGGCCACTTAAACTTGTACACTTTCCCTTCTATGTATATATATATATGGATACATATTTTATTTTCACAAAAATCAAAATAAAAATGTGTCTATATCATCTTGTATATATTCTTAAAAATAAAACAAAAATTAGAAAAATGAAATAAAAATAAAAATTTCTCTCTCTCACCTTGTACATATTACATGTATATATGTAACATATACCCATTTATTTATCACTTGTAAATAAACAACAAAAATAAAATAAAAATTATATTATACTCCGAATTTTATGTTGTAAATAAATAAAATATAAAATTGGGGTATTTGTAAAAAAATAAACAAAATAAAAATAAAAAAACTAATAAATATTTTATATATGTACATAATGTAATATAAAGTATATACCTTAATTTACTTTTTAAAAAATAAATAAAAATCACTAAAAAATAGTTTGGAAAATAAGTAACATTTTTCATGTTGAACATATTTTAAAATAAAATCATTTTCGATTTTTAATTTATTTTACAAACAATTTTGACCTCGAAATTTTCTGATTGGTCCACGGGGGAACGTTGATCACGGTCAACTTCCCCCCCCCCAGGACCACTTCCTTCGCAGATCCGATTTTGCCCGGATCTCTCCCATTTTTCCCTCACGATCCGATCACTTTTCGCTCCGATTCCATCATCCACCTCTTCCCCTTGGATCCTTAGGGAAGAGTGGATCTCCCTCAGTTCGCGAGCCGTCGCTCGATCTTTCCAGCCACATGGGATGCCCTATATATTCTTCATTCCATTGCCCAAAGCCGTAGCTCGCGTGCACTCGCTCTTTCTACCCTAGAGACCTTCCCCTTGGTGTCAGCTTTCAGAAGCACCCTTTTGTGGCCGGAGAGAGTAGTTGCAGCTGACGCTCGAAGCACGTGGCCAGAACTCCACCATGTTCGAGCCTCCCCTCCTTCCGCAGCGTGGTTGAGGCGAAGACCTATACCCACCTCACCTCCTGGAGCTCAGGATCAACCTCGGACAACAAGGTATATCTCATTTCCATACCAGTTCCATCCATCCATTTTGATTCATCCACTCACTTCTCCGCCAGCTCCGACCCGGTGGTCGGAGCCATATCAGTCACATCCACCCGTTTAGATCCACTCCGCAGACCATCGTCATCCTTCCCCCCATCTTGATCAACCCAATCTTGGCTATCCCAGCCAAGATTAGGATTTAGTTTATCCTATGCATCGCAGGAACCTCCCTCCGTCTCCCACCATCGCTTCTCCTTAGCTTTAATCAAATAACCTCGGTCGGAGCACGTCTCCGAGCAGGAGCTTTACCTCGCAGGTCAAGTCACACGTGGAGACACTCTAGATCGCTTCCGCCCCACCTCGCCGGAGCCATCCCAGGTCATAGCCACTTTCCCGGAGATATGACTAGTGGATGCTTCATCCGACGCCGCCACCCGACACGGAGGAGCGTCGTGAGTCGAGCCTCGCCTCCTGATCGTTCATCAGATGCCCGGAGTACCGCCAGTTCTCCGGCGAACTTCGCCAGGGGGAGTTCTTCCAGGACCTTCCTCAACCGTTGGATCATCACTGCAGCCCAGTTCGCATCAAGACCGTCCATCTCCTGTGTCTTGTCAGGCCGTTAGATCTGACATCTAACGACCACTTACGCCCCACGTTTGCCCCCTTCGTCAGGCCGTTGGATCCTCTAGGTGTTAGTGCCAACGCCGCATGTCTCCAGCCACTCAGTGCACGCCACCTGTCCCCCATGTGAGCCGCATGCCCCGGTGATGAATCCCCATTCATCACTCTTTATTCCTTTATTTTAGCTAGAAACCTTAGCAAAATTCCTTGTAAATACCTGTAAATATCATAAATTACAAACATGCATTCATCATGTAATTATTCATAATTGGCATGTTTTTGCGTAAAAATAAAGGAATAAAGAAACAAAAGAAAAAGAGGGAGATATTTAGAATAAATATTGAGTGACCTAATCCGAAGGGAGGGCTCAGGATGGGCCTGACCGCAGAAGAAACCAATTAGAGAGAGATAAGGTCAATCACGGTGTACATAACCCTATATATATAAATAATTTTATTTTCCTCAAAATAAAAATAAAAAGTGTTTCTCATGTTTTGTACATATTTATAAAAATAAAATAAAAATTAGAAAAATCAAAATAAAAAGAAAAATAATAAAAATCATTTTCCACCTTGTATATATACCATGTACATATGTATATAAATCTATTTATTTGACTAATGTAAATAAATCGTAAAAATAAAATAAAAATACCTTTTTATTCCAAATTTTATGTTGTAAATAAATAAAATACAAAATTGGAATATTTTTACAAAAATAAACAATTAAAAATAAAAATTGAAAATACATATTATACATATACCTATATATAATAATAATAATAATATAATGTAAATACGTTATTTATTTTTCAAATAAATAAATAAAAATCACTAAAAAATACTTTGAAAATAAATAAACATTTTTTATTTTGAAAATCTTTTGAAATAAAATCATTTGTTGTTTTTAAATAAATTTCTAAATAATTAATAAAAGGAATTTTCCTATTAGTCCACGGGGGATTGTTGACCTCCAGTCAACTCTCTCCCGCGGACCCCCTTCCAGGCGGATCGGTTTTTGACCCGAGTTCTCCTAATTTTCCCAATCGCATCCGCCTCCCATTTCCTAAAATCTCGGGCCCTGATTATAGTTGATTGATCCGAAACCCTCGCCTGGGGATCTACCTAGGGATCCGTGCACCACCGTGCCCTGCCCGACCCCTTCTTTGCCGGATCTTCACCACTATAAGGTCTTAGCTCCGCCGCATTTCTCTCTATCTTTGGCTATAACCTTCGTCTCCTGGGACCTCCATCCTTCTTCCTAGAGTGACATCTACCGAGGGAGGGTGTCGCAGCGAGGTTTCGTGGGCTACAGCCACTGATTCGGTGGTTTCGTCGCCGTGCTCCGCCGTCGAGCGAGCTCAAGCCTCTGGCCTTGACAAGCCATCGAGGCGACGACCCCAAGAGCTCTCTGATCTCTAGCACAGTCGACTACATCCGTCAGGTAGACCTATTAGATCCATTTACACTGTCCATTTTCGATTTTTGTATCTCAGCTCCGCCCGCTCCGCCCTAGTGGCCGGAGCTCCGCCAGCCCATCCTACTCGTACCGATCCCATCTCTGACTCATCATCACCCTTGTCTCACGATCTGATCACCTCGATCTTGGCTACCCGAGCCATGATCGAGTGGGGTTCCTTCCGCCGCCTCCGCCAGAGCCTTCCCCCGCTCATCCGCATCGCTTCCCTTTCCCTTTTTGCCAATAACCCCCGCCGGAGTGCTCCCCCGAGCGAGAACCTTATTTTGCAGGTGAATAAGAGCAGGTAACCCCTTGGTCGCGCTTCCACCCCTTCGCCGGAGATGCTCCAGGTTGCTCCTCCATCGCCGGAGGATCCGACCGTTGGCGGCTTCATCGGAGGCCACCACCCGACGGGAGTGTCATCGCGAGGAAGACCCCCCTTTCCGATCGTCCATCTGCCAGCTGGATCGTCTCCGGCGTGCCGGGAAAATTCGTCTGGGAGGTGTTCTTCCTCAGCCTCTTTCAGCCGTTGGATCGTCCCGCAGCACCAGTTCGCACCTCCACCGCCTGTGCTCTGCCATGTCAGGCCGTTAGATCCCTGATCTAACGGTCACATTCCTCCCACATTCGCCATCGCGCCATCACCGTTGGATCGTCCAGACGGCTGCATCATGACCGTGCATCAGAAACCAGCCACGCCTCGACACCAGGCGCTCACGTGTGCCCCTCACGCGCCTCGGCTGGGTAATTGCTCCCATACCCCTGTAGCTTTTAGTAGTTTTTGTTTAGTCTATTAAATAAGTTTACACTCTTGGACTATTTGCACATATGGACCTCTAGTTTTATCTATTTGTATTTTAGTCCCTGCCTGTGTGAGACACGTGCATTGATACGTGATATTTTGGGATATTTTGTATGTATGGGCTTGGGGTTTGTTTATGTTATGGAATGAAATTTAGTTTCTAAAATTTGCATTTATGCCCATGTACGTGGTTTTAATTGAACATGTGCTGATTGTTTGGGATTTTTGCGCTTTGAACCCTAAGATTTTTGTACGTATTAATATCTAGCCCCCGTACTATGTTTTCTTATATTTAGGTCCATGTGTGTTGTAGCTCTTTTATTTGTTGGATAAAATAGCATATAAACTCCAAATCGAGTGAAATTTGGAAACATGTCTCCTACCACTGTGTAAAAATTTCGCTAATTTTTTGGTATATTTTTATTGCTTTTTGTTATTTTTAAAAATTCAAAAACACGTATTTTTGCTAATGTTTGAAAAAGGAAATAAAGAAAAATATAAAAACTTTTCTAAAAATTCTAAAAAAATTAGGGATTGTTTGTTTAGTGGTTTTCTAGCTTCTCTCAAATTTTTGTGCTATTTGGATTTATAAAACCCATAAAAATTGAAAAACCCTAAAAATCTTATAAAAATCATTAAAAATTCTATAAAGTTCAGAAAAATGCAAGCTCTTTTTTTTGGCATAGTTTTTGTATATATTTTTCATAAAAATTGTCTCCAGATTTTTATATGTCAATTATATATTTTTAATTGGCCTTTCAAGTCTGGTTGCACATTGATCCACTGTTTTCCTCTTTCCCCATTTTTAGAAAATCAAATAAAAATTATAAAATATCCATAAAATCACCAAAAACACTTAAAAACATAAAAACAATTTTATTTGAATTTTTTGTGCATTTTTTAATGTTTAAATAAATTATTGAACTTGCTTATTTATACATTTCCTTATATTGGCTTATATAATTAAAAACACAAAAAAATTTAAAAACAATTAAAATCCACCAAAAACATTTTTATTCTTTTTTATCTTTTTAGACTACTTCGTAGGCCGTAAGGCCAACTCGTGCTCCTTGAGTCCGACCCTGGTCGCTATACCAGGTTAATAAATTAGCGAGGACCCCTCTTTGATTTCCTTGATTTATCTTTCGATTTGGTGGTTCTACATTTTTTTTGATTGACCGAGTCTTGCTATTCGGCTCGCAACGACACCGAACACTTTTACCTTGGCCCGATAGTTAGATCCTTGGATCATTCGGTCATCAGAATGACGTCGTTGCCGGGGAGCACAGCTTAGTAGTCTTTTTCGATTTTTCACGGTTTTTTTTCCGCAGCTTTTCTGTAGATATTTAGAGATATATTTTTTATCTGATTTATTCACATATTTTTCTGGACTGACACACTTCTATTTTTGTTTCTTGCGAGGGCACGAGGACTGAGGCGGCTTTTTCGGAAGCCGAAGCAACCGCGGGATTCAGAGGCGGCTCTCTTCTTTACAGAGCCGCAGGAGAGCGCGGGGAGGAGAACTGAAGTGCAGGAGCTGCGGAATAGCCGTGAAATAACCGTAGATTAGCTTAGAGTAGGTTAGTTTTATTTTCTGCAGAATTATATTTTTGTAATAACATAGGGACAGAGACTTGGACTTGAGTGATATCGGGGTCTTTTTCGCCGAGCACCAATGTGATCGGGGGACCTCACCGTGGTTTTCGTCGGTTTTGATTCCTGACCGTTTATTTATTGCTTATTTGATTTACACAGTTTTAGCCCTAACTTCGGATTTTCTGTGATTGTGACGTAATTAATTAAGTCCAAATCCCTAATTATCTGCCTGTACCTATAGATCGATAATTGAATTTAATTAATTAAATCACAAAGAAAAAGTCGGATTACTTAGGCTCTAGTCCACGTGCCTTGAGGAGTCACATACAGCGTGCAGGATCCATTGTGGCGGACATCGAGTGGCTCCCAAGATAGGATTCCGGACTTAGGCTTGAGTACCCGGCTACTATGCTTACGTTTAGAAATTGCATCGTTTAGGGCCAGATTCTCGTGCATCATATCGGTAGTTTAATTTCAGCCTTTATTTTATACGCGGATCATTTTGCATGTAGACTGGTGGACTCAGGTACGCCTTCTATCCCGTGCATGCATCATTGATTTCATCACGCATCGGCTTTTTCATCTTCTCCCCTTAGTTTTTTAACTTAAAATAATCAGGAGAGCTAAAAAGTTCATTAGGCATTTTTTAATCTGAAAAATACCTAAAAATAAAACTATAAAATTGAGACTGCTAAACACACTTGACCCTAAAAGACATCTCACTTAAAAATCTATCTTGGGGAGAACATCCCCCTCATTGTCTGGTTTGATTGAGTGAGAGAGCGACCCGCACACTAGGTTAGTGCCATATCCGAGCCCCGATCAGACTAACGACCTTTTATAAGGGACAGTCTAGTTGGCGGATTGGATTCCTATCAGCTCACGTAACCGCTTTGATATCCTGATATGATCACCTAAATAAAATTGACAAGATAATTGACTGAGCTCTTACGGTCTTCAGCTCAGCGTGGAGTAGGTGAACCCGGGGTTTGTTTTCTCATCTTGTGTATTTTCCAGATCTCATCCGCGAGACTCGCCAGATCGAGATGATGGGCAGGAGGTCCCTTAGGCAGCCTCTAGCTGCACTGCTTGACCGCACTCCAGTCCGTTCATCTAGGTTGGTTCGTGAGAGCCAAGACCCGCTCTCCGAATCCGAGTTTGATTCCGCCCAGTTCCCCCTTGACCCCCCCTTCTTCCAGTCCTGAGATATCAGTGCCAGATGCAAGACAACAGACAGACGATTTATGGGCACCTGAGTTTGGGTCTTTTGCCTTTGCAGAGACCATGGCCAGCAGTGAGGAGCGCATCGAGGGTCAGAGGCCAGAGACGACCACTTATGCTCTGGACCAAGGTGCGATCAACACCACCATGTTAGCTTCCCTCGAGACCATGCAGTGACAGATCCATGATCAGTTCATGGTGGAGATGAGGAGAGAGATGGATCGGTTGAGGACCGCACGAGAGCAGCCGCGAGCTGAGGGACGGAGAGGCCCAGATCAGCCAGATGAGTCAGACTAGCCGGCAGCAGAGCAGTCAAGACCGATGCGGGAGTTGCACAACCCCGGATCGACCCTGACACACCGATGGGTGATTCTTCCGGCGATCGTGAAGGACTTCCAGTTCCCCCCGAACACACTTCAGCTTCTCCCCCGCTTCCACGGGCTCGCCACTGAGGAGCCCCATCTTCATCTCCAGGAGTTTGAGATGATCTGGAGTATAGTCCACGATCGTCAGGTGGATGAGGACACCATCAGGTTGATTGCATTCTCCTTCTCCCTCGCCGACAGAGCAGCCAACTGACTGAAGCACTTAGGGACATCTATGTACACCTGGGAGCAGCTCCGCACCGAGTACTTGAACAAGTACTATCCACTCAGGCGGACCAATGCAGCTAGGGCCCTGATCAGCAACTTCTCCATGCTCCCCAACGAGCAGTTTCATGAGGCATGGGAGAGGTTTCGAGAGCTCACCGATAGATGCCTACACCACGATATCACGAAGTCGAACCTAGTTCAGAGCTTCTTCTGCGGGTTGACACCACAGCTATAGGGCTTGGTGAACGCTTCTTGTGGCGGTTCCTACTTCGCCAAGGATGAGGATCAGGTCTGGGCCATCTACGAGGAGATAGCCGAGAACTATATAGTGATGTCCCAGACCCAACTCTACACTCAGGGATGCCCCCAGCCACAGACCGTGCAGTACCAGAGGATAGAACGGGTCGATGCCGGTCCTTCCACTTCGTCCGCGACAGCCGCACAGGCCGAGTCCACAGCCGCAGACATGGGCATCATTAGCGAGAAGCTGGACCAGATCGAGCTAATAGAGAAGAAGCAGTGCCTGGGCATCACGCAGATGGATCAGATGGCATAAACACTGAGTGACCTGAAGACACAACTCATGTGTCTCCAGGAGGCACAGACGGCTTCTCAGCCCCGTCTTCAGTCACGAGGAGATCCGAGCAGCAGTGGCAGCTCGTCCCAGCGCTCCAATCAGCCTAGACAGGTTCACCTTGTACAAGCGGAGCTGTACCAACAGCCACAGCTGTACTACCAGCCACTTGATGAATCTCATATTCATCATGCTAAAAGCCGCAAATTAAACCACTGTCTTGACAAATCCAATAAAAACCACCATCAATTCTTTATTTTTATCCTGTATTATATTGTGTATAATTTACCATTAAATTATTGTATTTAGTTTTCCTTATATCTTGTATTTAATTTATCATCAAAAACCCCTAAAAATTAGGTAGATAATTGTCCATAAATCACTGACCATTAAAAAGATAAAAATACAAAAACATCTCAAAATCACAAAATCAGTATTTTTATCCCCTTAAAAATACCCCCAAAAATACGTTTTGTACAAATGACCTCTTTTGGCTTTTTGACCAACATGAAAGTTGTAGATCTCGTCGAGGCGAGCAACTTTCATGTTTTAACTTTTTCCTACTTTTCTATTTATCTTTGTATTATTGCTCTGAATTTTCTGATTGGGCCACGTGGCGCCCTCTGGTCCGCCCACGTGGCTCGCCTCTCCTCTCGCCACCCGGCTCTCGCCTGACCGTTGGATCCTCTCCATCCCGCCTTCATCTAAGCCCTCCATTGCCACTCCACTTCTCAGCCATCCGATCTGCACTGTGATCAGATCTGCACTGTCCCCAAGCGCCTCTTCACCAGCCGTCGGATCGACCTCCTATCCTACGCCTATCCTCGTGCCACGTTACCCCATCTCCATAGCCACCCGATCCTATTTGAATCCAATGGACCACCGTCCTCCATGACATCCATTCATCCCCAGCCATTGGATTAAAGCCTAAACTCCTCTGAACCGCTTATCTCTACCCAAATCCAAACCGTGGGATCGGATCTATGATTTGATCTCACTCGCCTGACCGCGCTCCCATCCCAACCGTTGGATCGCAAGATCCAACAGCTCGCTTTCATCTTCCTCCTCGTAACCCCCTCGCCCCCAGGCATTGCGACTCGCGATCCCCGCTCCCCCTTCCTTTTTGGCCGGGGCTCCAGCCACCTCCTCCTACTCGTAACGCCTCCCCAACGTAACCCTTAGATCCACCTTCCTCGCGCAGCCTTCATGTCCTCCATTCATCACTCCCTTGCCATTTAACCGCCCGTACAAAATGCCCCGATGACCATCATAATGCTCGGCCATCGCAGACTATAAAACACCTCGCCCAGCCACCTGAGATGGTGTCCACCATTATTGTATACCCTAGCCTCCTCCGCCCCTCCGGTGACAGCGGAGGGGCAGAACGGTCAGGCGAAGAAGGGTTTCGCTCGGTGTCGACCCACGACGATGCTCTGTTGTGTCCTGGTGACTCCGGTCACCAATTGAGCCCGATGGCTTGCTGACCAGCTGGGAGACGACCCCGAGGCTCGGCTGAGCCTCAGCCCAAGCACCCCCCTCCATCAGGGTCCCCTCCCCGACGAGGTCTTCTTCCTCCTTGCTTTTTCTTTCATTTTCTCCTATTTATCCCTCTACCTACGGTCACCGTCATCCTCATCCGACTTCCTCATTAGCTCTGCCATACCACCAGCACCATCGTCGATCCCCTTCGCCTTCTCCAGAACCCCAACCATTCCGACCCACTTCTTCCTCTGCTCCGCCGGAGAAGAACGCCAAGGCCCCACCTCCAGTCACCATCGCGGCCTCCATCCACCTCACTTCTCTCACCGTCACAACACGCTTCGGCTATCTAGCATCTGCAGGTGCTCCCATCGTCAATGGCCGGAGTTCAGATCGGAGCTCCTTCGAGCTCCTCGCCTCCGACGAGGCTTCACTGAGCGCCACTTATGATCCATCGTGGAGCCTCGTCACTGCTCCATCTCCACCGTCAGACCTTCAGAGAGCTTCCACGACCACCAGAGGCCCTCGCGAGGCGGGGCAGAGCTGAACGCAGGTCGCCAGAGCCCCGCCTTCTCCGGTGATCTGCGGAGGAGGACGAACTACAGTTACCGTCCGATCAGATGGATTGGATGGCCACGATGAAGACGCGTGGCAGGCTACGCTCCAACCGAAGCTACAGGCTCGGGTCCCACCAAGCCTCGACCCGAGCCCCCCAGTTGCTGCCTCGTGGCCCGAACCTGAGGCGTCCCCCGAGCCTAGGCGCCTCACGAGCCCCGTACGTGAGGGCTTGGGGAAATTGCAAGAAGGACCCCTAGCATTCAAGTATTTGCATTTTGGTCCCCAGGCACGTGCGTGCCTGGGTATTTTGCAGGGAAGCCCTCCAGAATTAGGAAATTACAGAAATGTCCCCGCGCTATGGGAAATTTATGAAGGGGCCCAGGCGGTTTTTGGTATTTGCATTTAGGTCCCTCTAGGGACCTAAATGCAATATTTATCCTTTATTTTTCTTGCATTTTGTATTACAATTATGCCCCTCTATTGTTTTTAGCATAACTTGAGCATCGTAGGTCCAAATTGCATGATTTTAGTGTCGTTTTGATCCTTGTTTTGTCCTCTACATCTTAGCATGTTTAATTGTCTCATTTACAACTGTTTTAATTGAAGTGACTTTCTATGTGAAAAATGGGACCTTGCTCTCCTTGTCTTGCTTTGATTTGATGACTGTTTTTTATTGTCGTGATTAAATTGATACTGATTCACATTTCTATTCTGTTGCTCACATTTTTAGGGTATAATTGTAGCCTTTTATTTAGAATCTTGTAACCTTGCACAATTACTCATGCATCACTTTAACATGCATAAAAATCAATAAAAAATTGCATGCATCATGGCATTGTTTTGTAAATAGAATAGTTCTTCATATGGACCTGAAACTGAAATTATTTCACACTTGTGCTTCACTGATCAAAATTTGATAAACATATTAAGTAGCCATGTCCCTGTGTTCGACCTTGGTAGACTTGCCAAGTAAAAATACTCCACAACATTCAAAGATTGTGGTTTTTGCTGAACCGAATTCGCCTCCTATACTACAACAAATTCATCACTATTAAAGAGGCGAATTTCGCAATCAGAGTGGTGCCGTTGTCGGGGACACAGCTTAGCTTAATTATTGAAATTTGATTTTTTTATTGAACAATTTCAATATTTTTAGGTCCTCATTTCATGCATCATTTTTGCGTCTTATCTGTTGATTTAATTTCTCTGAGTGTTCTAACTTTTCTCTTTTGTGGCAGGGACCATGATCATCGAGGATGCTTGATCCTCATGGAGGCATGAAGTCGGGAGCTTTCGCTGAAGAGGCCGCAAAAGAATCTGTGAAGAAATTCTAGGATATTAATCAGTCAGATTGCATTGCATACTGTAAAAAAACACTTGCATTTGCATATTTATTTCCAATTCTTACATGTTGTAAAAAAAGACCCCCCCACACACTCCTACACTTGCACATATACACTCTTCCCCTGTATATTGCACTCTCTCTCTCTCTCTCTGTATATTTCACAAACCCCCTCCCCCTCAACCTTGTATCATAGAATCCCCCCACCATCTCCCCCTGTATATTTCACTCACTCTCTCTCTATGTATATTTCACAAACCCCCTCCCCCTCAACCTTATATCATAGAATACCCCCTAATTCAGACTTTACTTAGGCTATTTGTAGCCTAAGTATAGGGGGGACCCGCCTGCTCCTCCTTCCCTCGCATTTTCCTCTTATACTCAGGTCAATTTTTGACCTAAGTATAGGGGAGCCCCCCTCCTCAATTCCACTATATCACCCTATATTTGATCGAGCCTTGGCTTCATGGCATTTGTGCGATGAGGACATAGCAAATTTTAAGTATAGGGGGGTATACCGTATATTTACTTTAGCCATAGCTCGTATTTTTAAAAAATTTTGAAAATTTGTTTTCGGGCTTGGTTTTTGTAAAACATGTGAATTGAGTTTTGTAAAAATCTTGTAAAAATGTTTTCTTAAGATTGAGGGTTTAAACTATGTAAATAATCCTTTTCAAAAAAATGAAAAAACCAAAAATCTTTCTTTGAATTAGACTCTGACTACTAGGCTTAGTAGACACTTTCAGTGAGGGAACTTCGGTCTCCCTTAGCAGGGTGGGTGGTTTAGAGGACACTGCGAAAGGCACCGTCCTTAAGGATCACAGGTCCGTTTATCGGCTCGTACTTACATCCATACTGGCTGAGAGTGGATACTTTTATTCATATGAGCCTGGGCCAGTCATTGTCTCTTCAAAGAATTAAAAAAAATCAAAAGTAAAAAAAAACACAAAAATCACTAATCAAGGAGTTGGTGTATTCTTGACACACGCACACTCACGCAAGCCTTGAGGATTTTGAGGACACTGGATTTATGTGATCTTGAGAGTCTGAGTTAACATACCTTAGTCATTAGGGTTCTTAAGACTTAAATATCCACACTTCCCTGATTTGAAAGATTTGAGCGCTATATTGCACTCTTAATCTCTACCTTCAAGAAAAATATGATCAGCACAGTCACTTCCACAACTGCATGAATGCTGAGATGAGTTGAGATATCATTGAGGAACTAGGACCAGAGATTTGAGTTTAGATCCGATCTAATGATATTCGAGGATGGGATAAAGTTAATGAAGGCTTTAGAAGACCTGAGTGTCAGCAAACCCCTAGCCAGTATGTGAACAAGATTCATATGCTATCTCTTTGATATTTACCTATGTGCCAGGGTGTGATGAAACTTAATGGAAATTGTTGATCAGTGTGCGCCAACTTTTGGTAAAAGCAGTGGAGCTAGCCAACAAAAAGAATGAAATGTCAAAGAAAAGTTCTACATACCAAAGTTAAATTACAAATGAGCTTCCACCAATGGCGAGCGCTCCCAAACATTTTCAAAGTGTCCACTTGGACCAAGCGCTAAATAGGACCAGGAGTCAGGCTGACACCGAAAAGGGCTCTGCATCGTAAATGCTACAAGTCTGGGTGTCGAAGGTATCTTAGATACTTAAAAGAGACACACCCCGGTGTACTCCCAGAAAAACAAGTGCAGACAACTCCAACTCTCTTGATGGACACATTGGTCAACAATCTAAAAATTTATGTGTTGAGTAAATAGGCACTAGAGAGGCCCCTTGTTCCAATGTGAGGGAGAGAAAAATAGACAAAACCCTATGCCCTCCATCATCTGGCCGTCCATCTACACTTTAAAGTCTGACAAACTAATGAGACGGTTGACTGAAGAAAGAATAGACTTATTCCCTAGTACTGAGGATTAGGTCTAAAGGAGAGTCTTTGGGACTGGAACTATGAGTGATGCCTCGACTCGACTCTCATGAAATGCAGTACACTAAATTTCATATCCTTCTATTATATGTACAAAAAGAGAGTATGATAATTAGAGAAGTTAGATTCCTTCTGACTAAGGCTTGGATAAACCCAGAATTTTAGGATCTCTTAAATAAAGGGTCTTCAGAAGATCGAGCCTTGAAATCTTCACGCGCACTGTCGGGAATTAATCCGACTCCTTCATTCTTTAGATGCTCGAGGACGAGCATGGTTTAAGTATAGTGGTACGATAAATCTCATATTCATGATGCTAAAAGCCGCAAATTAAACCCTTGTCTTGACTAATACAATAAAAACAACCATCAATTCTTTATTTTTATCCTGTATTATATTGTGTATAATTTACCATTAAATTATTGTACTTAATTTTCCTTATATTTCTTGTATTTAATTTATCATCAAAAATCCCTAAAAATTAGGTAGATAATTGTCCATAAATCACTGACCATTAAAAAGATAAAAAATACAAAAAATTTTCAAAACCACAAAATCGGTATTTTTATCCCCTTAAAAATACCCCCAAAAATACGTTTTCTACAAATGACCTCTTTTGGCTTTTTGACCAACATGAAAGTTGTAGATCTCGTTGAGACAAGCAGCTTTCATGTTTTGACTTTTTCCTAATTCGGCCTCTAACTATTTTTTTTATTTATCTTTGTATTATTGCTCTGAATTTTCTCATTGGGCCACGTGGCGTCCTCTGGTCCGCCCACGTGGCCCGCCTCTCCTCTCGCCACCCTGCGCTCGCATGACCGTTGCATCCTCTCCATCCCACCTTCATCTAAGCCCTCCATCGTCACTCCACTTCTCAGCCATCTGATCAGCGCTCTGATCAGATCTGCGCCGTCCCAAGCACCTCTTTACCAGCCGTCGGATCGACCTCCTATCCTAGGCCTATCCTCGTGCCATGTCACCCCGTCTCCATAGCCACCCGATCCTACTTGAATCCAACGGACCACGGTCCTCCATGACATCCATTCATCCCCAGCCATTGGATTAAAGCCTAAACTCCTCTGAACCGCTTATCTCTACCCAAATCCAAACCGTAGGATCGGATCTATGATCTGATCTCACTCGTCCGACCGCGATCCCATCCCAACCATTGGATTGCAAGATCCAACGGCTCGCCTTCATCTTCCTCCTCGTAACCCCCTCGCCCCCAGGTATTGCGACTCGCGATCCCCGCTCCCCCTTCCTTTTTTGTCCGGTGCTCCAGCCACCTCCTCCTACTCGTAACGCCTCCCCGACGTAACCCTTAGATCCACCTTCCTCGTGCAGCCTTCATGTCCTCCATTCATCACTCCCTCGCCATTTAACCGCCCGTACAAAACTCCCCGACGACCACCATAACGCTCGGCCATCGCAGACTATAAAACCCCTCGCCCAGCCACCAGAGACGGTGTCCACCATTATTGGGCTATACACTAGCCTCTTCCGCCCCTCCGGTAATAGCGGAGGGGTAGAACGTCGAGGCGAAGATGGGTTTAGCTCGGTGTCGACCCACGGTGATGCTCTGCCATGTCCTGGTGACTCCGGTCACCAATTGAGCCCGCTGGCTTGCTGACCAACTGGGCGACGACCCCGAGGCTTGTCTGAGCCTCAGCCCAAGCACCCCCCTCCATCAGGGTCCCCTCCCCGACGAGGTCTTCTTCCTCCTTGCTTTTTCTTTCATTTTCTCCTATTTATCATGCTACCTACAGTCTCTGTCACCCTCATCCGACTTCCTCATTAGCTCCGCCACACCACCAGCACCATCACCGACCCCCTTCCCCTTCACCAGAACCCCAACCGCTCCGACCCACCTCTTCCTCTGCTCCGCCGGAGAAGAACTCCAAGGCCCCACCTCCAGTCACCATCGTTGCCTCCATCCACCTCACTTCTCTCACCGTCACAACACGCTTCGGTTATCTAACATCTGCAGGTGCTCCCATTGTCAATGGCCGGAGTTCAGATCGGAGCTCCTTCGAGCTCCTCGCCTCCGGCGAGGCTTCACTGAGCGCCACTTATGATCCATCGTGGAGCCTCGTCACTGCTCCACCTCAACCGCCAGACCTTCAGAGAGCTTCCACGACCACCAGAGGCCCTTGCGAGGCGAGGCGGAGCTGAATGCAGGTTGTCGGAGCCCCGCCTTCTCTGGTGATCTACGGAGGAGAACGAACTACAGTTGTTGTTCGATCAGATGGATCGGACGACCGCGATGAAGACGCGTGGCAGTCGATGCTCCAACCAAAGCTACAGGCTCGGGTCCCACCGAGCCTCGATCCGAGCCCCCCAGTTGCTGCCACATGGCCCGAACCTGAGGCGTCCCCCGAGCCTAGGCGCCTCACGTGCCCCGCACATGAGGGCCTTGGAAAATTGCACGAAGGACCCCTAACATTCATGTATTTGCATTTTGGTCCCCAGGCACGTGCGTCACGTGTGTGCCTGGGTATTTTGCAGGGAAGCCCTCCAAAGTTAGGAAATTACAGAAATGTCCCTACGCTATGGGAAATTTATGGAGGGGCCCAGACGGTTTTTGGTATTTGCATTTAGGTCCCTCCAGGGACCTAAATGCAATATTTATCCTTTATTTTTCTTGCATTTTGTATTACAATTATGCCCCTGTATTGTTTTTAGCATAACTTTATCATCGTAGGTCCAAATTGCATGATTTTAGTGTCGTTTTGATCCTTGTTTTGTCCTCTACATCTTAACATGTTTAATTATCTCATTTACCATTGTTTTAATAGAAGTGACTTTTTATGTGAAAAATGGGACCCTGCTCTCCTTGTCTTGCTTTGATTTGATGACTGCTTTTTATTGTCGTGATTAAATTGACACTGATTCACATTTCTATTCTGTTGCTCACATTTTTAGGGTATAATTGTAGCCTTTTATTTAGCATCTTGTAACCTTGCACAATTATTCATGCATTACTTTAACTTGCATAAAAATCAATAAAAAATTGCATGCATCATGGCATTGCTTTGTAAATAGCATAGTTCTTCATATGGACCTGAAACTGAAATTATTTCACACTTGTGCTTCATTGATCAAAATTCGATAAACATATTAAGTAGCCATGTCCCTGTGTTCGACCTTGGTAGACTTGCTAAGTAAAAATACTCCACAACATTCAAAGATTGTGGTTTTTGCTGAACCGAATTCGCCTCCTATACTACGACAAATTCATCACTATTAAAGAGGCGAATTTCACGATCATCACCACCACCATCTCCAGACACTCAGATGGTAGTCTACCAGCCGGATCAGCCCCTGGCAGTACTCCCGCCACTCCTCTTTGAGCCAGAGTCGTTGATGGATGTCAACGGGATTTGGTACGACCGCCCCCAGTCCGGTATCTGACGAGACCATCCAAGATTCCGCTGGTCGGCCGGAGGCACCAGTTCCCAGCAGCAACCTCCAATTCAGGGTGGCCAGTATGGCCATCAGCGAGAGCAACACTAGCAGCCCCTAATCCCCCAGCAGCAGTCATCCCAGCCACAACAGCAGTACGGTCCTCGTCCCTATCAGCAGGGACAACCTTGGAGGCAAGAGCAGCCTCAGCAGTATCATCCACAATATCCCTCTCACCCGCACTAGCCGCAACAGCCTCACTACTAGCGAGGCATCCCGTCAGGTTCTCATGGGCCAACCTATGAGAACCATGCCTTGGATGATCTGGCCCGCCTCATGATCGAGCAGCAGGCCACTTTCCGATGGGAGATGGATGAGTTCCGCCAGGAGATGCAGGAGATCGTGAGAGGGAAGGCCGCCATTCCTGCCCAGATTGAGCCAAACCTGAACAACCTGAAGAGGAAATCTGAGCAGGTAGAGTTCACTGAGATTACCACTCCTAGTGCTTCACTTGGTGATATGTCTGCATACATGTTTGATGTTGATTTTGTTACACTTAGGAGCTGTAGGATGCCAGCAGGTGGCGCCTCATCTGAGCGACAACACCACGCCACTCCAGGAGCGCTAGACGAGGAGGAGCGCGGTACTGAGGCCGTGAGAGATGATGACAGTGGTGCTGATGCCACCATGGATGATGATCCAGCTGACAGTACTGAGGCCGTCGTTTCACCAGATGGAGGAGGTGGTACTGATTCCACCACGACAGTTGCTGAGCCAGAACGCGGTACTGAGGCCGCGAATCGACATGCCGAGGGTGTTACTAAGGCCACCATTTCCAGTTCTACTCGTCCTGTTGTTTTTCCTCCAGTACTTTTATCTTGGGACATTTCTGTAAATAAAGGAAAGGGTTTGTTATTTTCGGATCCACATGTGTTGCTTGATGATGTTTGTGTGGATTCCGATGTTCATGAGCATGCTAGGCCCACTCCTAGTCCTTCATCTGAGAAGGACTCTATGATTCCCTTTCCATGAGCACTTCATATGGCAAAGGGGAAGAAAATAGAAAATCAGGAAAAGAATCATCGGATAGAGTCCAGCCAGCAGATGATCGATAGATTCCATATACAACTGACTCTTCAAGAGGCCTTGGAGCACATCCCTCTACTCCAGAGATCACTCAGAGACAAGTACACAATCAGGAGGAAGAGGAGGAACCATCAGTCTGAAATCCATGTGCTTACTCGTGCCACGTGTTTCACGAAACATAACCATCTGCTAGCCAAGAGGCCAGATGCAGGAGCCTCGTATGTCAGATGCCGCATTCATGAGCAGAGGTTCGACTGCACTCTATTAGACAGCAGTTCTTCGATCAACCTACTTCCGGTAGCCCTTCTCGATCGCTTCGAGTTGGGCACTCTACACTAGAGCAGGATGGTCCTTCAGTTTGCAGATCGATCTGTCAAGAGGCCGAAGGGGTTGCTGAAGGATGTTGTCGTCACGATTCAGGGCCTGAAATTCCCAGTGGACTTCGTTGTGTTGGACATGGAGATCCCTGAGTCTGTGACCGATACCAACATCATTTTAGGATGCCCGTTCTTGGCCACAGCCAAGGCAGTGTTCGACCATGATAGCGGGAAGGTGTACTTTCGCATCGAGGGAGAGAGTATACAAATAGAGACGGTAGAGGAGACTAAAGGCAGAGATTCAGCTTGCTTAGAGCCGACCACAAATTCAGAGCAGATGACAGAGGCAGGGCGAGACATCCACCAGGACTGCGATTTTGTAATTATAGATGACGAGGCAGTTTGGGCAGATCCAGTCGCACAGGCCATCCTCTCACTCTCAGAGTTCGCTGATGCAGAGATGCCAGCAGAGGAGAGATTGGAGAGCGCATTCTTGGTCCAGGATACATCTCAGGCAGCAGACCCAGTTCCTAACCACGAGACAGATTTTTGTGAGTATGATACAGATCCCTCAGAGTCAAATATTGATTGGGCAGAATTCGATGATTTGATACCGTGTTGACATCCACTGAGCCTACAGCTAGGGAGGAGGTTGATTCCGTGCAGAGCAGAGACAGTCCAGCCGAGCCCAGCTTTCTCCAGATTCAGATTGTGAGCGAGAGTTCTCATTCTCCCATGCAGATTTGGCAGCATTCACTCAGACTTTTCAAAGGCCAGGTCTGCCAGCACCTACTTGTCCAGAGCTAAGGCCGATACCGTCGTCGCTGAAGTATAGGTTCCTTGTGGGCAAGTATGAGATGCACCCAGTCATTATCTCTGTTGATTTGATTGGAGAGCGAGAATCCCGTCTGATGAGGGTTCTTGAAAAGAACCGCACGGCGATAGGATGGAGTGTAGCCGATCTCCAAGGGATAAGTCCAGCCTTGTGCTCCCACCATATCTATATCGAGGAGGAGGCAAAGCCGTCGCGTGAGTTCCAGCGGCGGTTGAACCTGAATCTTAGAGAGGTTGTCATGAATGAAATCTCGAAATGGTGGAGCGCCGTTTTTATCTACCCCATCTCCGACTCCAAGTGGGTCAGTCCATTGCATGTGGTGCCCAAGAAGACAGGCATCACTACAGTTGTCAGTGAGTCTGGAGAGGAGATCGCTACCCAGGTACCCACTTCTTGGCGGGTCTGTGTGGACTACAGACGATTGAACCAGGCCACCAAGAAGGATCATTTCCCCTGCCCTTTATTGATCAGATTATTGAGAGGATGGCAGGGAAGAGCCATTACTGTTTCTTAGATGGGTACTCCAGATATAATCAGGTGGCCATCGCGCCCGAGGACTAGGACAAGACCACCTTCACCTGTCCCTTCGAGACATATGCTTTCAGACGCATGCCATTTGGATTATGCAATGCTCCGGCGACATTCCAGAGATGCATGCTGTCTATCTTTTCGGACATGGTGGGGGAGTGCTTGGAGGTCTTCATGGATGATTTCTCAGTCTACGGTGATGGATTCGATTCTTGTCTTGACTGCCTAGACCGAGTCCTTCAACGATGCATTGAAGTTCACCTTGTGTTGTCTTGGGAGAAGAGTCACTCCATGGTGACTCAGGGGATGGTGCTTGGCCATATCATCTCCAACAGGGGTATGGAGGTTGATCTATCCAAGGTAGATGTCATTAGAAAACTCAATCCACCGTCTAACTTGCAACAGTTACGGTCTTTTCTGGGGCACGTCAGTTTCTACAGGCTCTTCATTCATGATTTTAGTATGATTGCCCGACCGTTGACTGATCTGTTGACGAAAGACATCGAGTTCCTTGTTGATGATAAGTGTATATCGTCGTTTGAGACTCTCAAGAGTCGTGTTGTAGAGGCTCATGTTCTCTAGCCACCCAATTGGTCTCTCCCATTCGAGATCATGACGGATGCCTTCGATTTTGCCATGGGGGTAGTGCTGGGACAGAGGAGGGATGGAGTCTCATTTGCTATTCACTATGCTAGCCGTACATTGGATGCCGCACAACGGAACTATACGGTTACTGAGAAGTAGATGCTAGCCGTAGTTTTCGCCCTAGATAAGTTCAGACCTTACATCATTGGATCTATAGTGACCATCTACACTGATCATACCGCCATCAGGTACCTCATGGAAAAGAAGGATGCCAAAGCCAGATTGACCAGATGGATCCTTCTACTCCATGAGTTTGATATAGAGATTAAGGATAAGCCTGGAGTCAAGAATGTGGTGGCGGATCATCTCTCCCGATTAGAGTATCTTGAGGATTCTGAGCAGACTGAGCCTATTTGTGAGACCTTCCCAGATGAGGCGATCCTTGCTATCACCTCTCTCCCATGGTATGCCGATATTGTGAACTATCTTGTCGCCAAGAAAATTCCACAAGATTAGCCCAGACAGAAACTTGAGACCTTCCTCGCGAAGGCCAAGTTTTACCATTGGGAGTATCCCATCCTTTACCACGAGGGAGGGGATAGTATCTGGCGTATGTGCATTTCTCAGGAGGAGCACCACAGCGTCCTTACTTACTACCACAAGCTTGAGGCAGGGGGACACCACTCTGGGAGAAGAATGGCACAGAAAGTGCTCCAATCCGACCTATGGTGGCCTACTCTCTTCAAGCACTCTGATGAGTTCGTGAAGAGGTATACTGACTGTCAGAGGATGGGCACTTGTGGACAGTGCGATATGATGCCGATGCAACCCATACACTTCTGTGAGATTTTTGACGCATGAGGCATCGATTTCATGGGTCCATTGCCTAGGAGTCAGGGATTTGAGTACATTCTGTTGGCCGTGGATTATGTGAGTCGTTGGGTTGACGCCATCCCCGCCCGAATCATAGATGCTAGGACTGTTTGTAGATTTTTGAGGAGGAATATCATTTCACGGTTCGAGGTCCCTCGAGTGTTGATATCTGACGAGGGGTCTCATTTCATCAACGACAAGGTAAAGGCCCTTGCTAGCGAGTTCAGCATAGACCATCGAGTTGCCACTACATACCACCCTCAGACGAATGGTCTTGCTGAAGTGTCGAACAGGGAGATCAAGACTATATTGCAGAAAGTCGTCCACCCTGACCGAAAGGATTGGTCACAGCTTTTGAACTCGATCTTGTGGGCATATCGGACGTCTTTCAAGACTCCTTTGGGTGCATCTCCCTTTTGCCTCGTTTATGGCACGCCCTGCTATTTACCTGTTGAGCTGAGACATAGGTCACTTTGGGTTGTTACTGATATACTTTTGGATCTAGAGAGTGTAGGAGATCAGAGAAGGGCATAGTTAGCAACCCTGGAGGAGCTTCGTGATACTGCCTTTTCAAACATCCTACATTATAAGGAGAGAGTGAAGGAGTGGCATGATTCTCATATCAGCCACAAGCAGTTTGAGCCAGGACAGAGAGTATGGTTGTTTGATGCTAGGCTTCGCCTTTTTCCAGGGAAGCTACAGAGCAAATGGAAGGGTTAGAAAGGTACATGACAATGGGAGTATTGATATATCTGAATTGTCTTCTGATTTTACCTTTCGAGTGAACGGCCAGTGGCTCAAGGCATATCTAGATCATGAGCCGCGGGTCGTTGATGTTGCCCTGATTCACTTTGCGTGAGATGTGGTCTCTTGACTCACATCTATTGCATCTCACGCCTGATTATCATTGTTCTTCCGACTTGTATAGATCCAGTTGTCCATATCACTCTATTCTTTAGTCCCACACCCCTTTTCTCATCTTATGATTATGCTATACTTAGGGTGTACTTTACCCTAAGTATAGGGGGTGTGTAGGACTCTCAGGTATTCTATTGATTCTTTCTACCCCTTTTTTGCTGCCTATACTTAGGGATATTTCACCCTAAGTACGGGGGGGGGGGGGGGGTAGACCCGATACATCCTTCCACTCGGATTTCCCTTCATGTACAACTTACTATACTTAGGATTACTTGATCCTAAGTATAGGGGGAAACACCGAGTCTTCCTTATTCTATTCTTTGATTCGTCTTTGTATATACCATTCCTTTTCACTTCCCTATACTAAGCACGAGTTATGTCTTCTTCATCGCTCTTGTTCACTCTGAGGACATCGTTCGAGCTAAGTGTAGGGGGTGTCGTATATATTCCATATATACTTTAGCCATAACTCGTACTTTGTTACTTTGTGCGAGTGTGTTAATAAATAAAAATGGCTAAAAATCCATACAAATTTAAAAATTTTCCCTTGTACATAAAATTCCTCTTGCACATACCTATTTAGTTATAAAAAATATTTTTGTACAAATGACTGAAAAATATTTTTGTGTAAATAGTGTGTAAATATTTTCATATCAAAATTTATGTAAATACTATAATTTTTTTTAAATGTTTGGAAAACAAAAAGTTTGCAAAAACCTTGTGTAAATTTTTGTAAATATTTTGCAAAACTTCGCATTCATGCATACATCCATGTTTTCAAACATTTTTCAAAAATTTTACACATGTGTAAATATTTGTAAAATTGCATCTTTGTAAATACTTGTATAGTTTTTTCTAAATCATAGTTGACATTTAAACTGGCCTGGAATTAAATTGACAAATGGAGCTTGGTTAAGACCTTAATCCACCTAATTATAAGAGGAACCGTATAGGGCTTAGGATTGAGACTTTTCAGGTCCATTGGGACTTAGTTCTTTGAGTACACTATGCTATGAGCATATGTCATCTTGATGAGCCAAAGTAAAGCACTTAACAACACACACATGACTCTCAGAGACAATGACTTTATTTGCACCAGCACTTTACACATAGCTCTCCACGGATGAGA
This sequence comes from Ottelia alismoides, assembly GCA_037367405.1. NCBI lineage: Eukaryota > Viridiplantae > Streptophyta > Magnoliopsida > Alismatales > Hydrocharitaceae > Ottelia > Ottelia alismoides. The sequence goes on from JAZKJV010005853.1 coordinate 230,528, forward strand.
TGGTGAGGAGGCAGTTTCCTTTGGTTTGGGATAGCATATGAGGGTAGTACTTCTAGACGGAACCTCTCTTCTTCTTATAGTGAAGGAAGTGCGTCTCAACTTGGTCTGGTGGTTATGAAGTCTAAAGACAGAAGCTGTGGGTTGCAATAAAGCTTCAAAAGAGGGATAGTCTACTGGCTTCAGAGGAAAAACTCCTTGTATATATGCTGCACCATGTAGATATGTTGTACAGATGCACATGAAAAAATGTGCAAAATGAAAGAACTCCAAAAAAAAAGTGGTGGGTCGGATTGAAAATTTAATAATCCCACCAGAGTATAAGCGGGAGACTCAGCTACACTGGTTAGAGCTCCCAAGGATACATGGCTACACTGGTCATGATCCATTCTCTCCTTCCCCCTTTTCTTGAGCCGGTTGTACTTGAACTTAGAAGGGAATACCCCGCTTCTTGAGGAAAGAGTTGCTAGACCGAGGCATTAGAGTTACCGGGTTGAGGGAGGTTGTTTCTTTATTACTTCTGAGGTGGAGAGTTACATATCACTTACACAGTACAAGGAAAGATTCATGGTCCTTAGAGTTTGTGTATGTAGACTTGTTCTGATCTGAATTATTGAGGAGTCTTGACCATAGATTGGTGGAACTTAGAGGCTGTTAAGTTTTAAGCTTAAGTCCAAATAAGGTTCTGACAAAATAATAATCCAAAGGTCTTACTGAGCTCCATATCTCAATTTAATGAAGGAAAGTTTAATAATCAACCTTGATTTCTCCTCTTTTTCTTTTTCTTTCTCTTTTGCGCTTCTTTTTCAAATAATTGTTTGCTAAGGGACTAGCAAAAGTAAAGTATAGGGGCGTGATGAATCCCCATTCATCACTCTTTATTCCTTTATTTTAGCTAGTAGCAAAATGCCTTGTAAATACCTGTAAATATCATAAATTACCAGCATGCATTCATCATGTTGTTATTCATAATTAGCATGTTTTGGCGTAAAAATAAAGGAATAAAGAAACGAAAGAAAAAGAGGGAAATATTTAGAATAAATATTGAGTGACCTGATCCCAAGGGAGGGCTCAGCATGGGCCTGACTGCAAAAGAAACCAAGTAGAGAGAGATAAGGTCAATCATGGTGTACATAACCCTGTGTATATAAATAATTTTATTTTCCTCAAAATAAAAATAAAAATAAAAATCAATATCACATACCCTACTATCTCATTAAATGTGGTCTTGAAGCACCCAAGATTGAGCTTTAGAGGCCACAAAAGCATATGAAGAAGCCTCAACAGCGGAGTGCAATCCTAAGCCACCGATCTTGATTGGTAAGGATTCCACCCTCCATTGAAGGTCGTCGAAGAAAGGACCTCTACAAACCACAATGTCCTCAATAGCTCCACGTAGTCCTCTGTCAAAAAAAGCAGCAGGTTGCTCTATGCATGTGGTATGACATGTCCTTAAGCCAAACATGAGCTTGGTTGAACCCATACAAGATCGTAGTAAAAGAAGTTCACTCTGTAGTTCATCCAACTGGGGGAGTAATTTCAATAATTCAACATCATTGGTGGCTCTCCTCATAGCCAAGTCTTCAACAAATCCTTTGTCCATGCTCACTGCACCTCCAAGCAGTTCACTCCTAGCACGGGCCTTCCAATATCGGCAGGAAATAGTCCTTTGCGGACCTTCTGTCCATCACATGAAGGCCAGAAAAGTTCAGTTTTCTTGATATTCAGAACAAGTCCCAACTGAGGGCCTCTGCGTTGTATAATGTCAAGCACCTTGGCCACCTCTAATGTGTCTCTGATGATGGTACCATCATCAAGATACCAAGCATGGAGAATGAGTTTAGAATTGTCTCTAATCTCATGAATAAGTGGGTGTAATGCAAGATAAAATAGAACTGGATCGAGGGGATCACCTTGCTGCACTCCAGTAGTCAACCAAATATGATTGTTTCCAATATATAGTCTGGCACCCTGAGCATACAGAAACTCCACCCATGAAGAAATAGATGGACATCGTCTTCGAACTTCACAGAGCATCGAAGATCTATCCTTCATGTTGAAAGCATTAGAAAAATCTACAATAAGCATAGAGATAGATCCATCACCATGAAGCTTGCTCAAAAGCCGATTGGTGCTGTGTAAAATGGCTTCTGCTCCTCCAGATACACCAATCCCAAATTGAAAATTATTGAGATACTTAGACATCTCTTTGACTACCCCTTTCATAGCAACCTTGGATACTCAATAGGTGACATATGCATTCCAAGACCATCAATAGGAATAGCTAGAAGAAAATCTTGAGCATGGTCACAATAATTGGCTTCTCCAATCTCTCGCTACAAACACCATCGTAGCATTTTAATTATCCCTTCTTATAGGGAGGACTTCCTGTCCCCTGCACCGATATAATATTTTGCAACTAATGAATACAAGCAAAAAAAAACATCTCAATTCCATAGAAAGTAAAAGTGGTATCGAAAACTATTTTTCTGTGAGCTAAAGCTACTTCTTGTGTACTGGTTATAGTGAATATACCTCCAATAAATTCATGCAGAACAAAAAAATCAATATGGATTTATTTTTTCTGTGAAATCAACATGCGTGCACAAATCAAACTAAAGCTCAGTCGTTGGAACTTTGACATGACGCAAGTTAAATCTTCGTCATGTTCTTATTATATGAAAAAATATGTTTGTCGAAATGCTAGAACTTGGAATAGTCGAGCTTCAAATGAACTAATATACTTTTATACACTGAGTACATTGATTATATAATTTAATCAAATGGACCTGTCCCAGAAATAAAAGGGAGCATCTATGGTGAATTGCAGTATTTATGGTTAATAACTCACGAGTTTTAACTCAATTATATGTTAAACATATATGTTGAACTTAGAATCTCACGTTCCTCACGAGCTTTAAATTTTCATCTCAAATTTTGAAAAATTAACAACTTAACCATTTACTGAAATAGCTTTTGGAATAAATCCATCACTTACAAGGGTTCATGTCAAGATCTTAACAAGGTAACAACAACCAGAAGGATATTTTCCTACCACATGCTCCCCAATTGAACACCCACTACAATAGCAAGAATGGAGCATTTTTCCATTTTAAATGGAGTTAACAACATAGATTTATTGCTTTCAGACACATCTAGTTTAAGTTATATAGTGGTCTAGATCCAAAAGAAAGTCATATCCAATTCTTGATAGAACTCTTCTAGATTGGTCCTCCCATTTGCCTTCTATCATGCTCTTCTTTTGACTTCTCACACCTTTGAACAAAGGCACCAGAAGGCGTCACACCACCATAAACAACTTTCCCTCATTTTAATCTAACTGATGTTGCATCAGTTTTTTTTCTAAAATACTTAATTGTGAATATAATCTCTTTTTATGTGATTATAGATTCACTGGAGCATCTTCTTCGCAGATAAATTATTAAAAAACACCGCTCCAATCATGTTGGTTGTACGAGTTACAACAATCAATCCCCCCTGTGGTGTATTAGTATCATACTTTAACCCACAATCCCAACAGATAAACCCAATTGGGGAAAATAATTCCTTAGATTTATACACCTTTACGACTAATTAAACATAGAAGTATGCAATTTATTAATGAAAAAGATCACAAAGAAACTGTTGGGAGACGGGCAACAAGCTGCGCCGCAAATCCCTTTTGGATGGCAAATCTAATTCTTCGGAACACAACATCCATAGACCTGGGAACCATAACATTACTATGCATAATTTTCTAGACCCTCTTAAGGAGCTCTACAGCTTCAGATACCAAGAACCCAAAGGTATCAAACCCAAAAGAGATGAAGACATGTTGATTATCAATACAAGCCTTCTCATGTTTGACAACTTTGGCTGAGACAGCTTTCTATCAGCGTATCCCGCAGTAAAATCACATTTTATCAGACCAACTAATGGAGACACTCCAGTTAAATCAACACATGCATGTTTTCCTCCAGCCCAATCAAAAATTAAAACATCCGCTGCTCTGAGTGTGGATCTCCCCTCGTGTGGATCAGACAAAAAATTCACAGGCGCTTCTTTCTTTGACGCAACCCCAGCCTTCTTGAGAACATCATAGAGGACATCTCTGACAAGATCATGTATATATTTAAAACCTGGGAATTCACGGCAATGAACGGCATGCTCCCCAAAGGAGTCTAGGCAAGATTTGTGGCATACTGGACACACCTCATCTGCTTGGAATAGAGGAATCATTAGGCAATATCTGAGAATAGGCAGGAAATACCGATCAATGAGACAACAGTAATAAATGAAAGCAATGTCAAGAACATGCCATTTCAATTCATAAGACGAAAGTAGAATGCGCAACAATGCAATTTTTTTGTAATTTTATACGATTACTTACTTTAAAGACTTTGGACGCAACCAATGAAACAAATGACAACATATGTGATTAAGAAGAAGGTGGAGGAGGGGTCGAGGGAATGGAGGAGCACGGGATGCCGCTGCCAGAGTTAAAAAAGGCATCGAGGGAATGGAGGAGCACGGGATGCTGCTGCCAGAGTTAAAAGAGGCATCGAGGGAACGGAGGAGCACATGAGGTGAAGGCGAGTGTTTGATGATGGAAGAGGCATCAGGGGAATGGAGGAGCACAGAAGGCAACAATGAGGGTACGGTAGAGGTGGTGGAGGCAATGAGGGGATGGAGGAGCAGGGAAGGCAGTAAGGGTTTGGTGATGTTGGAGGAAGCGACGAAGGTTCGATGGCTTGACTGTAAAAGTGTTTCAAAGGTTGAGGTATTCACGGGTTTCGACTCGAGCGAGATGAGAAATAAAGGTATTCATGGGTTGCCCCTTGGTATCTGATCTCAATCAGGTTGATGTCCTGAATTCTATGGGTCAAATCACACTGGTTACTGGACCAAGTACATGTGGTTACCGGACCGGTGATGGGATATTAGATATCAATGGTTTTGGTTTAACTCTTACGGATCGGGCCAAGTACATGTCCAATCGGAAAACCATGCAAAACCCTAGCCATTGTTCTTCGACAAGTGAATAAGAAGACATTGACCAAGTCGGTGTGTCCCGATTAGGGTTGGTCTCATTTGTGGATGGGCAGATTAGGAGGTTGTTGGGACGAAAGAGGAAGGGGAGGGGAGGAGGCTGGGGTTGAAAGAAAGAGCTTTCTGAATTTGTTTAGTAGAGATAAATTTTTGATTAATCGATTCTTAAAAATTCATTTAAATATTCAATAAAATTTACCATTTGATTCCCAATGCATATTATATCCGTGAAGACGTAAAAAATGTGGCAATTTGATGGATGGAAGTATAGTTAATAGAAAGAAATTTGGAAGAGAAAGGAAAAAGAAAAACAAATGGAGGAATAAGAATATGGATAAGTTTGGACAGTTATGTTCTTCTTAACTACACCATGGTTTGAAAAAATCATAGTTAAGTTCAACTTATTTATGGTTAAAATAAAGGAGAGATGCAAGTGATAGAAAGATTAGAAGTGATGTGCATAAATAATATTCCTAAAAAAGAAGTATAAATGAAATTGCAATATCTTATATGGACATAACTGATAAAAACCTTAAAATGTTTAAGTACGAATTGATGTCAGAGTAATAAAAAAGAGGAGAGAGAAAGAGATGAGCAAGCAACATAAAAACATTTATGTGAAATGAAGAATTTTGTAGAGTTTCGTAGAGATATTAATGTTGACAAAGTGTTTGCAAGGATGCCTTGTACTTATGTAAAAATCCCTTTGAAAAAATATTGGTCTGAATTGCTTTACAATACTTTGCTGGAAATTAAGCAAATAATTGCTTTAGGAACTAGACAAATAATGTTTCTCATCTGGACAAGTAGATATTTCTAGCTTCATCCGTGACACATCTGATATCAGTCCATCTCGGTTATTTTGACAACACATAAGTTAATTAGATTTTACATCCCTACAATTACTTCATTCGCATGCTTAAAATATATAATTTACGCAATTTCAAACATAGATATATCGCTTTATTACTGCATTGACCTTGAATGTTCTTTTTCTCCTCAGCTTATTTAGGCATATAAACATGATTAAAAATAATCTCAATTATTGCATGTTACTGATCCGTCTACGTCCACGGCATCGTCAGAAAACCCTCCATGTTCCATGAACTTGCCATCGAGTCATCTATTGCATTGCATGTAATCACACTTAAATTCTGATTTTTCCTTGTTAAGGTTAAGGATCAACATCAGTGAGCTATGTTTTCGAGTTTCTGGCTATGATATGGCTGCATGCAAATGACAATGATTCAACAGTCCTATTAGAAGGTAATAATAATATATCGACTTCCAAATAATTGCACCACACTCCAAATACACCACAACAATTATGGTAAATCTACCAACACCATTTTAATGTACGGATACAATACACGTAGAACAACTTTTTTTCTAAAAAGTCTACAGTTCACAACAGCCTGCAAAAGTACAGGGTGCTTCTGAACAGTTTTTCCAGAAGACTAAAAAAACAAAACCATCTTCATAATGGCTTTGTAATGGCGGCGGTCACAGCCGATGAAAGCCCTTGCGAATTTTGCAAGAAAGCCCCTGAAAAAAAGAGGTACAAGTGAACGGCTTCAAAACAACTCTTTCGGACACTTTCAGACACTAACCTTCTTAACAGGTTCAAGTAACATTAAACCTTCTTAAGATATGTATAGATACAACAGAACCTTAACTGGTTAAATAACCGGATCGCCGTGACGAGATGCAGCCGAGAACCAGAAGCCTGCAAGGAAATCCTTTACACTACGCATCATGTTATGCATGGACCGACAGGATGCACTAGTAATATACTACCCAGGACTAGATGATGCCGATCATCCCGCGAGCGTGTTGCTGATGGAGAAGCCAAATACCTCGAACGGATCTCGCTTCCAAAGGAAGCGGGAAGCCGCAAAAAATGGAGAGGAGAAGCCACGAACTCGCGAGGAAGAAATCAGACCTGGTGTGACTACGGAGATTGTCAGAAAAATATGGACTGGCTGGCTAGCTAGCTATTTGGACACCAATGGCACCGGGAATTATGTGAGCTTGGTAAGCTCACGTCTCGATGCACATCGTAAAAGGGTGCGACCGACCCTCAGAAGAGGATGTCGCACCACCACATCTTCTCCTCGAGGGAGACGATCGAGGAGGGAGAGATCATGGAACAATTCTGCAGATTGAGACCAATCAGTGACCGGCCGAAACTGGCCAAGTGTTCGAGGCTATGGTTCGATATCTTGGAGCAACGGGCGAGGGAAAAAACATTCAAATTGAGCTGTTTGCCTGCCGATAACGTGAAAATTCCGCCATCGCTGATGGCGGAGTAGGATACGTCAAGACTCTTGAGCACATAGCAACCTGAGGCGATCACCGCCAGGCTTTCATCGGTGATTCTTCTGCAGCCCTCGAGGCTGAGTGCCTCGAGGGTCCTACCATGAATCTTCACGAGGGCGGAGACCACTGCATCGGTGATGCTGGAGCAGCCATTCAGATTGACCTTCACCAAGCCTGGCTCGCCGTGCCTAATCAGTTCGAGAAGGCCGCTGCTGGTGATACCAGAGTGTCCCCTGAGATCCAATTGCTGAAGTTTAGGACAGAATTTTGCGAGAATCGCCAGGCATGCATCGCCGAATCCTGGGCAATTGCGCACGGTAAGCGACCGCAGGCTATCACAGGATGCGTTGGGGAACCGACATGATGGTACGCGGGCTATTGCCGCACATTTGGACACGGACAGCACCCGGAGCTTAGCTTGGCAATTGAGCAGAGTTGCTATGAGGCCAGCCATGGTGATCTTCCCACATTCATCGAGGCGTAAGTGCTCGAGCGATGGTGCGGCATGCGAGAAAGCATTCAAGCCGGAATCAGTAATGCACGGATTCCTCCTCACCGCCAATTGTCGGAGCAACGGGCACGCCTTCGCGATAGCCTCAAGCGCCATATCAGTGAGTCCATCACAGGAACTGACCATGAAAGTGCTGAGCTTCTGCAATCCACAGGCGCTGCCCATCACCCAGAAACCCCTCCCGCCAGCGTTTGCAAGATTGCTAAACACGATCTCGGTGATCTCCTTACCGTAGTACCCGATGACACCAAGAGACACATCGGTTATGTTCAAATTCTGGAGCGTGAGCTTCTTCATCGAAGGTGAGGCGGCGGACACGAGGCTCGACACACCTCGATCACTCACACTCGGGCAGCTGGAGATGCATACCGATTGCAGCTTAGAGCAGAGCTGCCCAATTGCTTGCAGAGCCTTGTCACCTATCCTTGGGCACGACTCGATGGACAGTGACACCAAATTGGGGCAACTTTCGGCGATTGCTGCCAAGCCAATATTGGATATCGACGAGCAATGGCAGAGGTCGAGCTTCTCCAACAAGGGGCAACCTTCAGCAATCTCGATTAAGCCGTCATCGCCAATACCCGGAGCATCCCAGATCACCAGCGACCTGAGCGAACTGCAGCTCCTACCGACCGCCTTGAGCCCCATGTCGGTCACCAAGCACGGCGAAGACGTGCTTCTCATTGACAGCTTGCCCAATTCACCGCCCGATCCGATTGCAATCGCTGCAAGCTTCGCATCATTAGCATCCTTCCCTTCGAGGCACCGATCAATCCGCGGCATCGCCGTTGAGCGATGCTCGTCACTGCCAGGGTCCTCATTTAAATCAGGCAGACAAATCCTCCTGCTCGTATCGCTCCTCCTAATGCTGCTGAGAAGCATGAGCCACCGCCGCGATACGCAAGCGGCAACGCTCCTCTCCTGACCGTCACCGATGCGACGGAGGATCTCGAATAGGCACTCGTCGGGAAGCGCGTCCATCGAGCAGGAGCGCTTCGCCAGCTCAATTGCCGGAGCTCTGGGGACGACGAAGGGGGCTGTGACTCGAAGGCGCTTGAGAGGAGGGCAGTAGAGATCGACGCTGGGGGCGAGCGAGAGGAAGGGACCGGAGTCCATGAACGCTCTGTGGAGGATCGCGTCATCGCCTGATATAGAACACACGATCGTATCAAATCATGCATGCAAAACCATGCACAGTATCGAAATCGAAGGGGATCATTAACTTTCCAAAGAAATCCAACACCGAAAAGGAAACCAACAATCAAAATCCAGCGGAGCTCTTACCAAAGAAGCCAAGATCAAATCTTTAAGCTTCCAACCAGATACCCATAAACGAAAAAGTGGAATCAACTTGAAATATACAGAAATCTTACCACAAGGAGGAAGAACAGCCGGCATGGTTGCCCCCAGGAAAAAGAACAGATACCCTCCTTGAGCAGCGAGAACAAGGACGCAAGTACCAACAGTGCCAAAGATCTCAGTTCACGCATCTACAGATGCCCCCTACAGTGGGAATCGGAGGACGGAGAGCAGTAGTGGGGGGGGGGGGGAGACGGGGAAGGGTGAGGAACAGAAGGGTGGGGGGGACGGGCCTCATGTTTAAAACGGGTTGGGTGAATGGGGCCCACCAACAAAATCCATTGCACCGGGGCCCGATTCCGGACGCTCGCGGGGTGCACAGTCCGGTCAACTTGCACGCTACGTGTCGAGCGACGACGAAGACGGGTTCGGTGCATCGGCGGCAGGTGCGCCCCCCCGGGATCGAACCGGCTTCGGGTGGACCGGACCCAATCCGGTCACCGCGTGTCTGGACCGTTAGATGGAGGGAGCAACGATAAGCTGCTTAGCTGTTTTGCGGGACTTTTTGCAAATCAGCCCCTGTAAAGAAGGTGAACTTTTTGCTTTGGGTATCTGTTTCTAAACACCTGTGGTCTTTCCATATTTACCTTGCCCCCTCCCTTCTCTCTTTAGAAGAAATGAAAACAATGCATTGGAAACAATATTTTCAAGGTTAAGTTATTATATCCTAATATGTTTGCTTTGTTGCATGTACAAGGACTCCATGGTTCTTCCAAAGCCAATAATATTTTTACATAAAAGAACTGGCCAATCACGTGCTTTTAATGTACTCAATAGTAGGTAAATCACAACAAGGAGTATGATAAAAAGTGGAGAAATGGCGGTCTAAACTGACTATTTAAATTATTAGCAGAAAGATCCAGCAGAGGGGTCTAAAATTAAAAAGAAGGAAACATGTATTCTTAGCTGCTAAAATAAGGTTTTTCATACTTCTGTCCTTCCAAAATACTATGATTTCAGTCATACCTCTGTTTTTTTTATAATGCTTGTGCCCACGTATTCTTTCAAAAATCATAATCTCACCGTTTCGTGAAGGTAAAATACAGGCAAAAGTGTAGTTACAACAGGACAGAACTGTAAATTTTAAGAATAGAGGGGTAAAAGTGTTTATTGCAAATAAAAGGTAGAGTTGCAGAATTTCGAAGAGAGACCGATGCGCTTTTTCTCGTCGTCATCTGCAGCCCAATTGCGTGAACCCAACAAGGAAACAAAGGTAGCCAATAATAATCAAAACGAAACTAAAGTCTCTAGGAGTAAATCTAAATATGGAGTCCAATAATTTCCTCCCAAGGGGCATCGGGACTCCACCTGACCAGTCTCATGGGCCACATAAACCGGATGGAGTCGACGTGGGTTCCCATCGCACCGTTCACGAGGAGCTGAAGGGGGCGTGTGGGGAGGTGGGTTTCCACGTGAAATGAGCAGAGTCACCCACGTGATATCGTGTGCTACACATGCAACGTGGCATTCATCCTTGTTTTGGACCGTTGGTGGGATGGTGTCATCCTCGTAATCAGAGGAGGAGCAACCAGCTTCCTCTCTGCTTGAACCATCTCCGTCTCCTGAACGATCTCAAAGGTCGAGATCGTTCCTCGAAAATAGAAGGATCGGCTGGACCTGAACCTGGTTCTCTCAAGCGATCTCGATCATCCGAGGTGGTTCTATGGTCACTGTATTCAGATCTCACCAAGGAAGTCAGTAGGGTTTCTACGTTCCAAATTCAGATCTCACCAAGGGAAGTCAGTAGGATTTTCCAGATTCACAACTAAGGACAGGGTCCAGTGCAACAAACATTCCGAACATCTTCCCTATCTAATCTGATGCTAAACACAAGATATTTCAATAGTCCACCTCAACAGGTTTTGTATTGGTGTTACTTTCAATAGTTCAAAAATCATGATTAAAAGGATGCATTCTTCCAACTACAAAAAGTGTGTCTATGTTTTTTCTATTAAAAAAATATCAGATTCATTTATTTATCAAAATACTTCACGAAGCTTAAATACTATGAACTCAAAGTTCATTGAGCTTAAACATGAGGGTTTTCATAAGTTATGACCCTCTAGATATTGCATATTAGTTATCCCCATATCTTTTTTGGAATACCAGTTGTGTCCTCAACTTCTTCCACTACAAGCCCCCGCTAACTATTGCCCTTGTTGACTTTGCTCCCAGATGCATTCACTTGCATTCCTGCTAGCACTACAAAATGCTCCGATCTTCACACCCTTACTACAATTGTGCAGACTTTCCTTGGGTTCTCTTCTTTCATATTTCATATCTAAGTTTTTTTAGTTATTTACAAGAGCAATTATCAGATTGTAGTCGATTTGGGGCAAGTGTTCAGATTTATTATGACATAGTGATTATGTTCTCAACGGACATACTTTTAATCTTTTGAACCATTTCAAGGCGTGATGAGAAAATGATTTTATTATTGAATTTAGTTTATTCATAAATAAATAAGTAACCCTATGAATCTATCGTTCACATGCAACATAATACCTTATTAGTCTATTACAAGACCATTCATTAATACAACATCCTCCGCCCCTTGCTCCTTTTCCTCCCTCTCTAGACTCCTCCTCCCCTCCCCAGCACCTACCCCCCAATCACCTCCACCCACGACTCGTCCTCCCACTCCCCAACCTCCTTCGTCCCCTAATCCTCCTCCTCCCCCTCTCAGCCTCCTCTACCACCTACTCCTCCTCCTTCTCCCTTCTTCGATGTTCATTTCTCCTCCTCGTCCACCTTTCCCTCCATCCTCTCGTCCACCAACATCCATACCTCCCCCTTCATCATTTCCTCATCGCCCACATGGGTAAGAATATTGTCCCCTCCTCTACTTTCCTCCTCTCCAACAACATTTCGAATAACATCATCTTGTAACTGTACACATTTGTCTTTGTCGTGATTCAATCTTTTTGATGTGTTGGAGGATTGTTACCATGGATGAAGTTTCATTCATCGACGAGGACGACGAAGGAGGAGGATGGAGGGCATGGGGTGATGGAGGAGGAGGCGTCGGAGAAGAAGGATGGACGGGAGGAGTTTTTGGATAGTTGTGCCCCTTTTAACTTCACCATGGTTTGAAAAAGTCATGGTTAAGTTAAAACTCTTTGACGGCTAAAGTAGCAGAGGGATACAAGTGATAGAATAATAAGAAGTCAAGGGCGCAACTGATATTCCGAGAAAAGAAGGGGCATAATTGATATTGCAATATCTCAAAAGGACACTACCAGTTACAATCCTAAATATTACAATATACCCATTGGCAAGATAATCACTCGAAAAAGCATTCTCAAAAGAAAGAAAGAAAGAAAGAAAGAAAGAGAAGAGAAGATCACATAAGTTGGGAAAGATCTCAAAGTAGCATCCATTGGCATTTTCTTTAAGCAACCAAAGAGGTTGATACAATGAAAAGCTGATATTTCTCTAGGAAAAATCCAATATAAGGATGGTAAAAGCATCATCTATTCCTACTTGGAGGGGCATGTGTAAAACCCTAAAATGATAAAAATACTGAAACTCATTTATCGATCTGATCTAGTATCCAAAGTAAACCAATACTCCATCATGTAGTACTCTTCGATATCTTTCAAACAAGTCCAAGAACATAAAAAATAAACACCATATGCAAAAGTTGCGTACAAAATACGATAGTTTAGAACTTTTGAGCCGTGAACATGAGCTTATATAAGGTTAAGTGGTTCAACCACTGATCCAGCCATTTCGAAGAGGAGGATGAGGTCCATGTCGTGCTAGCATGTGTTTCTTGCTAAGCATCTCAAAATCACATATCTCGGGGTGGAGGTGATATCTAGAGAACAATCTTGAAGGTGTGTATTTTGATTTTCTGCCTTTCTTTTATGTCGCATGTCTTTTCATATACCGTGTATTCGTAGTTTTCGCATTGATCTGGTGTCCACATCTTCCAAAGACTACAAAAAGTGTGTCTATGTTTTTTCTGTTAGAAAAATATCAGATTCATTTATTTATTAAAATACTTCACGGAACTTAAATACTATGAACTCAAAGTTCATTGAGCTTAAACATGAGGGTTTTCATACGTTATGACCCTCTAGATATTGCATTTTAGTTACCCCCTTATCTTTTTTGGAATAACAGTTGTGTCCTCAACTTCTTCCACTACAAGCCCCGTTAACTGTTGGTTCTCCACTAGAATTGGAGGAGGGAGCCACACCCTTACTTTCTGAAAGGTACGACCCTTGCTGACTTTGCTCCCAGATGAATTCACTTGCATTTCTACTAGCACTACAAAATGATATGATCTTCACGCCCTTACTACAATTGTGCAGACTTTCCTCGGGTTCCCTTCTTTCCTATTTCATATCTAGTTTTTTTAGTTATTTACTAGAGCAATTATCAGATTGCAGTCGATTTGGGACAAGTGTTCAATTCTATTATGACATAGCGATTATGTGCTCAACGGACATACTTTTAATCTTTTGAACCATTTCAAGGCGTGATGAGAAAATGATTTTATTATGCAATTTAGTTTATTCATAGATATATAAGTAACCCTATGAATATATCATTTACATGCGACATAATACCTTATTATTCTATTACAAGACCATTCATTAATATGACATCCTCCGCCCCTTGCTCCTTCTCCTCCCACTCTAGCCTCCTCCTCCCCTCCCCAGCACCTCCCCCACAACCACCTCCACCCACAACTCATCCTCCCACTCCCCATCCTCCTTCGTCCCCTACTCATCCTCCTCCTTCGTCCCCTATTCCTCCTCCTCCCCCTCTCAGCCTCCTATGCCACATACTCCTCCTCCTTCTCCCTTCTTCGATGCTCATTCCTCCTCCTCATCTACCTTTCCCTTCATCCTCTCGTCCACCAACATCCATATCTCCCCCTTCACCACTTCCACATCGTCTTCGTGGGTAAGAATATTGTCCCTTCCTCTTCGTTGCTCCTCTCCAACAACATTTTGAATAACATCATCTCGTAGCTGTACATACTTGTCTTTGTTGTGATTCAATCTTTTTGATGTGCTGGAGGACTGTTGCCATGGATGAAGTTCCGTTCATCAATGAGGATGACGAAAGAGGAGTATGGAGGCATGGGTGATGGAGGAGGAGCGATCAGAGAAGGATGGGTAGGAGGAGTTTTTGGATAGTTGTACCCCTCTTAACTTCACCATGGTTTGAAAAAACCATGGTTAAGTTAAAATCTTTGATGGCTAAATTAACGGAGGGATACAAGTGATAGAATAATAAGAAGTCAATGGCACAATTGATTTTTCAAAAAAAAAGGGGCATAACTGATATTGCAATATCTCAAAAGGACGCTACCAATTAAAATCCTAAATATTACAATATACCCATTGGAGAGATAATCACTCGAAAAAGCATTATCAAAAGAAAGAAAGAAAAGAACACATAAGTTGAGAAAGATATCAAAGTAGCATCCATTGTCATTTTCTTTAAGCAACCAAAGAGGTTAATAGAATGAAAAGCTGATATTTCTCTAGGAAGGATACAATATAAGGATGGTAAAAGCATCATCTATTCCTGCTAGGAGGGGGATGTGTAAAACCCTAAAATGATATAAATAATAAATCTCATTTATCGATCCGATCTAGTATCCAAATTAAAGCAATACTCCATCATGTAGTACTCTTCGATATCTTTCCAACAAGTCGAAGAACATAAAAAATGAACACCGTGTGCGAAAGTTACATACAAAATACGATAGTTTACATCTTTTGAGTTGTAAACCCGAGCTTATATAAGGTTAAGCGGTTCAACCACTGATCCCGCCATTTCGAAGAGGATGATGTGGTCCATGTCGTGCTAGCATGTTTTTCTTGCTAAGCATCTCGAAATCACATATTTTGGGGTGGAGGAGATATCTAGGGAACAATCTTGAAGGTGTGTATTTTGATTTTCTGCCTTTCTGTTATGTCGCATGTCTTTCATATACCATGTATTCATAGTTTTTGCATCGAACTAATGTCCAAATCTTCCGGCATCGCGCATGCAAAGTCGAATTTCAGAACGTATCATCCACTTTCGTTACGATTTTCAAGAGATCTGATAATCCGAAAATTGTGAAACTTATATCAAATTTTTTCTGTTTCCATGATCTATACGCACATATAATTTCTTTCAAAATCGGAGACGAAAAATCAGAAAGAAATCAGATCGTTCATTACATTCAACAATGATTTTTCAACAATGATTTTTGAGAGACCTGGTGATCCGAAAATATGATTAGACCAAATTTTTCCTTGTTTCATGATATATACATACTGTAATTTGTTTTGAAACAGGAGACGAAAAATCAAACACGAAATTGGACAACCCATTGCATTTAACAATGATTTTAGAGAGATCCAGTGATCAAAAAAAATATGAAACTTGGACCAGATTTTCCTTGTTCAGTGATCTATACACACATATAATTTGTTTCAAAATAGAGGAAAAAACTAGGCACGACATAAGACCACCCAGTGCATTCAACTGCATTTTTTTGAGAGTTTCTGTAATTAGAAAAATATGAAATATAAGTTATATTTCTCCATGTTGAATGTTCTATACACAGATCTAATTTATTTTGAAACCCAAAACAAAATATTGGAAACCAAATCGTAGCATTGACTCACGGTACGTCTGTGATCGATCATATAAGTAATCTACTCGATGTGCCGAGTCATTACATTAGCAAATGTTAATAATCTAAATAAGTTAATTACCTAACTATAGTAAGATCTTTTACAACAAAGTGCTAAGTGTCTTTAATGGTAAATCATGGTAGATGATCTGCATGCCAATTGGATATGGAATGAAATTGAGTAACTAAGTGAAAGCCGGATCAATGTTAAATCTATTCTGATATGAGTACTTTGAACATGTATGACATATGGTTGTGCTGCAGCTGGAGCTCTTGCCCCACATGTCTTATGCTTTGGTGGTCTCCATGGTCAAAGATTTCTCTTGTATTGAGGTTGTTGTGCACACGGTGCAGTTTCTCATATCGTTGTGGGTAGAGGAGTAGATGCTGCCAAGGGATGGACTAGTACCCTTTGATCCCCAAGTAAAATATTAGATGATCTCAGCTTTAGTTGTGTTGACTAGGTGAAGCGTAGTTCTCGACGTCGTCCCGAGGTTCTTGCCGGGTTGCTGTGAGACATTGCTTTCTAAGATACGCACTTGGTAGTCTAGTCTTCGCTTTACATCATAGGATTACACATGAGTGTCTAATGATGGTGAATCCAAGTTGGTTGTGCATCTTGGTTCTATGAGGGGAGTTTCGAGATGTGGTTAGCGAAGGAGGTTTACTTATGAGTTTCCCCTGTATCCGAAGAAAAGCGGAAGGTGGTCATAGGTTTGACCACAATTTGAGTTAAAAATCATATCTTATAATCCTAGATCTCTCTTAAGTTGCGCCTACCATCAAGGACTCTTATCGAGGCATAGTTATTGCCAAATGAGTTGCTTTGATCATTCTCACTGCATAAGTGTTAGATTACTTGAAGAGAATAATGTTGAACAATAGATCAATTTGAAATGTGGTTAATTCTGGAAGATAAGAGAACTATAATTGACATGAGAATTATAATCTAGAATGAAAGTATGAAGGTTAGTAAAGGAAACTGTTGGGAACTTAGTTAGGGTGCATCTACTTCACGCATACCTATGGAGGGCCCCCACCCTAACATACAACGTACATTTCAATCATAGTGTGAGACCCTCGTGGTCATGACCACAAAATATTTTCATTTCTAATAGTGTTGTTGGAAAGCCTTAAAAGAAATGATCAACTTAAAAATTAATAGTATTCTGAGCGTAAGATTCCATTTGTGGGCATTATCTCCGAGAGTAACACTTATGTTCGTGTGCCTTTTTTTCAATTCTGTAGGTATATTGCTTACTACTTTTACCCAATTACCTGTTATTTTACCTGTCATTTAAGTATATCTGTACTGGACAACTTTTCTCATAACATAACCTTCTTTTTTCATGTGATCCAATATGTTCATAGGATCCGCCGTAACAATAGTTATGATTTTGGTATTTTTGAGCATTCTAGTTTCAGTTGCACTTACTTGGTGCGTACATGATAGTTCTTTTGTAGTAATTTTTAACACATTTTTTTGTACCTTTGTGAGATAATTTTTGTATGTATACTCTGATAATTTTTTTAAAATTTTGTTCATATTGCAGACATGGTGTTGTTGATATCTTGTCAGTATGTCATGTTGTAAATAAAGTGAAGTATGCTCTTGCATTTACTTCTTTACTTTCTTATTTTCCTGCAATAGATGAGTATCGTGATCTGTGGGATGTGATAGTTCAGTATCAGAGCATTGATATTGTATCCTTCTCATAAACACTACATTCTCATCGATATTCAGAACACGTGATAGTGGTTATGGTCTTTTGACCTTGACACAAGTCCAATGAAATCAACATAAGTAATATAATATATCATGTCTATGTCTCTCTAAGTACTTGAACAATTATTAATGTTGTGGTTTGCTTTGTAAGAATCATGCTAATTCAAGTAAAGCCTCATATGACATACTAGTTGGTCATGCTAGTTCAGACCATACATGTATACAACACTGCTAGGAGGCTATACAGGAGAGACCCAAATAGTATGATGATGCTTCACACCATCCCTCTCGTGATGAGGAGGATAATGTTCACCCTTCGATGTCTCTAGAGCTGGAAGGGGCAAAGAATTTGGATATTTTACAAAAGCATTAGAGGATATATACTATGTATCATTAACCTCATGTATTGTAGTTCAACATCTCTACACCAGATGAGGTAGAGTTAGGAATGGATCATGTGTCCAAGGTACTCGCAATGATTCGTGCGCCAGATGATACATGGATGATATTTGTAGAGTATTCCTCGTTGGTTATGCCAAGCAATTGTAGTACAACACTAAGGATCATGCCCATGCATATGTTTGAGTCGTCGTAAGAATGATTTCTATAGATAGATTTCCATTCCATGCTTTGTTTGATTCTATCATCACACGCTCATTTTGTACAAATAGTTTAGTGCCCACTTTAGTCATGCTAACCACAAGTGTCTCGATCCCGTACTACATCAAGGGACCATGGGCCAGTTATTCGTCATCAAACATACCATCAAGGACATAGTAGTACAGATTGGTGGGCATCACATTCCTACTTTTCTATTGGTGATACAATAGAAATATCACATATGCTTAGACTACTTTGGGGAAACAATTATCTTCCATTTATTAGGAGTACCAACCTTTTAGTTTGATGGACATACATCAGAAACAGAGGTTGAGTACATCTTCACTTTGAGAGTGTAGCAGTACCTTAGCTAGGGATATATGGGGTGCCTACATAGTTGACGCATCCACCTAGGATAGGATGGTTGAGGACATCAAGGTCATTCAAGAGTTCACTTATGTGTTTCTTGATGATCTTCCCAGATTACCACCAAAGCAGGAAATAAAGTTCAAGATTGTGCTACTACCTGATACTCAACCGATCTTTATTTCCCTGTAACAGATGGCACCAGACGAGCTCAAGGTGCAACTATGGGATTTGATTGAGAATGGATTTGTCCATCCCATTACATCACCATGGGGAGCTCTAGTCCTCTTTGCAAAGAAGGATGAATCCTTGATATTTTTCCTTGACTACAGGAAACTAAAAAAGAGAATGGTCAAGAACTGTTATACGTTCTCACGTATTGATGATATCTTTGATTAGTTGTAGGGATAACTAGTTTTCTCCAAGATCGATCTGTGATTTGGATGTCATCAGTTAAGGATCAATGATTTGAACAAACCAAAGTCCACGATCCGTTTGAGATACCGATACTATAAGTTTCTCATGATTCTGTTTAAGCTCATGAGCTCACATGCCATTTTCATGGACATGATGAATATGATCTTTCTTCGATATTTGTATAGGTTTATAGTGGTATTCATAGATTATGTGTTGATCTATTCTCATGACGAGTATGATCATGAGTCGCATCTTCATATCGTTCTGTAGACATTGAGAGAGCATCGGCTATATGAGAAATATAATAAGTGTGAGTTTTGGTTTTCTGAGGTGGTGTTTCTTGGCCACATGATTTATGGTGAGGGGATTTCAGTTGATCACATGAAGATAGGGGCAATTGTATGTTGGGAGCATCCTAAGATAGCCACCTGGGTTCGTAGTTTCCTTGACCTTGCTGGGTACTACTGACATTTCATTCCGGTGTTTCTCATTTATCCCTTCCTCATACTCGGTTTGATGCAGAAGAATGTTCCATTTGTTTGGAGTGACAAACACGAGCAAAGCTTCTATATTCTCAAGGAGCGATTGACTTCTACACCTATTCTAACCCTTCCTTCTGGTATGTTGGGTTCCATGATTTACGCAGATGCATCCAAGGGAGGATAGGCATTGTATTGTGCGACAAGGGCATGACATAATATACGTGTCATAGCAATTGAATATTCATGAGTGCAATTACCCCACACACGACTTGGAGTTGGCGGCAGTTGTCTAAGAATTGAAGATATGACGCCACTTCTTATACATGGTTAACATTTGAGATATTCAAAGATCATAAGAACCTCAAGTACATATATGATTAATGAGAATTGAATATGAGGTAGAGGCATTGTGTGGAATCGATGAAGGTCTATGATTGTACTATCTCTTACAATTCTGGTAAGGGAAATGTTGTATCAGATGCCTTGAATAGGCTGATACATACAGTAAGAGCAATTGCTTGGTTACAGAGTTAGGATATGCTTTCTACATTTAGTGATTGACACCCATTTGAGAGCACAATATATGCAGTGGTTGTACCAAAAAAGTACAATAGCATTTGGGACCACATTGTACGGGGTTAGTAGACAGACCAGAGATTACATGACATCTACCATCTATGTCTGAAGGATGAGTACGATGGGTTTAGAGTTCATGATTGTATTTTATTGAAGGGTAACTGTGTTTATGTACCATACGACAAGGAGCTGAGGAGAGACATCTTCGATGAAGCATACAATTCCAGACATTCCATTCATCGATGTAGCACAAAGATGTGCAGAGACCTTCATTAACACTTTTGGTGTGAATGCATGAAGGAGCATGTAACTTCACATGTTATGCAATTCCTTACTTGTTAGATGGTGAAGGTAGAGCACCTACACCCTCCTGGTTTACTTGAGCCTCTTCCTACTCCTGTATGGAAATATGAGAGCATTTCATGGATTTCATTACAGCATTACCACATGCTATGTGTATTAGGAAGTTGTTTCGATAATGTTGATCAATTGACCAAGTCAGTCCAATTTAATTCAGTTAGCATGATATACACACCATTACAGCTTGTTAGACTCTATGTTCAATATGTAGTCATATTACATGGGATACCCAAGGAGATAATTTCATATAAAGATTCATGTTTTACCTCACATTTCTAGGGAAATTTCATGAGGGCATTGAGTATCGAGTTGTCTCAGTACTGCATATAACCTCCTAATAGATGGATAGTCTAAGAGGACCATTCAGACACTTGAGGATTTACTTCGTTCTTGTGCAATGCAGTATAAGAGATCTTGGAAGGATTATCTCCTGTTAGAGAATATTCTATGTGTTGTATGTTAGAGAATATTCTATGTGCTGGAGAATATTCTATGAGTATATTCTTGTGAGGAGAATATTCTATGCATATTCTTGTAAACCCGTAAGGGGTATTTATGTATTTTATCCTTTGAGCTCTACATGATTTTGTCCTATATAAGGACCACTAGACCTCTTGAATAAAGCAAGATCTTTTATTCTTTCATTGTTCTCAAAATGGTATCAGAGCAACGGTCCTAGACCGGTGTTCTGACCTAACCCCACCGCCAACCCCCTCCTTCCCTCCCTCCTCCTCCCGACCTCTCCTCCCGACGGGCTTCTGCCACCCCTGCGGCGACCATCCCTACGGGCTTCTACCACCCCCTCTTGATGCAGTCTAGCCGCTTACTGCATCCTTCCCCCCCACGGCCCCTCCCTACGACCCCCCGCCCCTCCCTGTGGACTTGTAGCTCGCTGTCGCCCCCTAAGGCCTCTCGTTGTACACCAGCAACCTCTCATCGCCAATACCGCTAACTACGACCATCCATCGCTGCCTCCTGCAGTCTCACGCGCCGCACCTCTGTTCAATGTTGTGCTAGGTCTGTATGATTCTTAACAATATAAGGACTATCTAGGTCACTTTTTCTTGACCTTTTCGGCCGCCATGGCATCTGCAGAATCAAAGCCCCTATATCCGACATTTTCTATGATGATCCATGGCACTTCTATCAAGCACAAGGGTTCAGATAACTATGTATTGTGGTCTCGATCTTTCAAAGTTTTTATTAGTGGTCAGCAAAAGAATTATCTTCTTACAAAAGATCCGCCCAAGGAGACGAGAAAGGACTATGATACCTGGTATGTAGACAACTGCTAGGTGATTACTTGGATGACCAACAGTGTCGAACCAAATATAGCCTCCAATCTTCTCTATAAGGACATAGCAAAGGTGATGTGGGAGAGTCTTGAGAACATATACTCACAGAAGACAACAAAGTCCATACTCTCGGATATATATACATGGATCTGGTCTGCAAATCAAGGAGATACAACCTTGATCGAGTACTACCGACTCCACACAATCTTGTATGAAGAGCTTCTCATTTTTCAACCTACCTATTGTAATAAATAGATAGGTGAACGGGCGGAATGGCAAGTGTACCATTTTTTATCAGGACTGCATCCACGGTACAAGTCGGTCAAGGATCAATTTCTGACTGATGCAGCTCTACCCTCTCTTGAGACTATTTTTGGACGTCTACAGGAACTTGAGTATCCTTCACCTCCTCTATCAGCTGAGACTACAACACATTTCTCTAGAGGATGCCCGACTTACCAAGGGGGACGTGGACATGATTTCGTCTGTGGCGGAGACTCGTAACTCTGGTCGTGGCCGTAGGCATGATACTACTACTGCTCAATATCCTCCATGTATACATTGTGGACGCCTTAATCATCCGTCAGAACGTTGTTGGGCGAAGTTTGGAATGCCCACCAATGCTAACAGTGCCTATGAGACGGTCTCCAATGATGATACCTATGATACTGTAGACACCTCTCATGGTTAGCCTTCCAGTGACAGTCAACCTTCCTTTACTGCATCTGAGTATGCTCGCCTTCGGCAACTATTATAGAACTCAACTACTGATACTCCTACTTCTGCCTCCACTTCTAGTTTGGCCACTACATCAGGTAATATTGCCAACTCTACCTCTACATCTGCTATGGCATGGATCATTGACTCAGGAGGATCTACGCATCTTACGAGAGAAGGTAGTCTTCTCACCTTCTCACAGCCATTTTCCATTGTGAATATTGTTCGAGTTGCAAATGGTGCTCATTCATATATTACAAGTGTTGGTACCATGGAGTTTTCCTCCAAACTCAGACTTACTAGTGTTCACTATGCTCCTGACTTCCCTCTCAGCTTATTATCTATTCACAAGTTGTGCACTGAGCTTAACTGTCGAGTTATATTTGATGAATTCTTGCATCCGGATGAGGTAGATTTTTGGTGGGGGCATGAGAATAATGGTCTTTATTATCTTGATATCCCGCCTGACTCTAGTTTTGCTGGCGCTTCGTCAATCTCTGCTGATCCTCTTCTTTGGCATCTCCATCTTGGCCATTCGCCTACCAAAGCTCTCTCTTTGATGTTCCCTGAACTTTCTTCGCTAAAGCCATTTGAATGCGAAGCATGTCAGTTTGGGAAACATCATCGTGCCTCTTTTCCTGCTTGCAATGAACCTCGCCGTAAAGTTCCTTTCTCTCTAGTCCATTGTGATATTTGGGGACCTTGTCCGGTCTGTACTCTGAGGGGGCACAAGTATTTTGCTATCTTTGTTGATGATTATAGTTGGTCGTCATGGGTCTATCTTCTAAAAGAGCGTTCAGAGGTTAATAAAATTGTCAAAAATTTCTTTCAATATGTCAAGAATATCTTCTCCCATGGTATACAACCCTTTCGCTCTGATAATACACTGGAGTTTATCCAACATGACCTAACAGATTTCTTTACCTCCCAAGGAACCATCCGTCAAGCCTCTTTTCCATATATGTCCCAACAAAATGGGATAGCAGAAAGAAAACTCAGACATCCCCTAAATATTGCCCGTTCCCTCCTTACACAGATGAAGGTTCCCAAAACCTACTAGGGTGATGCTATACTGACTGCCGTTCATCTTTTCAATAGAATTCCATCTCCAAACCTCAATGGCTCAACTCCCTTCTCCCTACATTACCCAAATGAGTCTCCTTTCTCTCTTCCCCTATGGATCTTTGAATATGTGTCTTTTGTTCATAACTTTCACACTACAGACAAACTTTCTCCTCGTGCAATCCAGTGCGTCATCCTCGGTTATTCTCGTACTAAAAAATGTTACAGATGTTATGGTCCTAATGGACATCTCTATTATATCTCTACAGATGTAACCTTTTTTGAACAAACCGGTTTCTTCACTTAACATGTTACATATATCCCTCTGGATCTCCCGCCTCAAATCAATGTCTACAAACATAGATCTTCACCACCATATGTCCCTTTACATGTTTCTTTATTGCAGGATGATATGCCTTTTACAAGTCTCCCCTCCAATACTGTCCCGGATGCTCCCCAAGATCTACCAATTGCTCTTCGTAGAACTAAGAGGCAATGCACTTCTCATCCAATGACTCACATCAATTCTACTGCTGGTTTATCTTGCGCTAACAGAAGTTATACATATACTCTCATGTTTATATCCATTCTGAGAGACCACCACAGTGCTCTGCATGATTCAGGATGGTGAAAGGCCATGGACGAAGAGATGGATGCTCTTCTTTCCAGGGGTACATGGGATCTAGTGCAATGTCCTAAAGGGGCCAAACCGGTAGTGTGCAAATGGGTCTTCATGACTAAGAAATCACCCGATGGGTCGATTTACAGGCTGAAAGCTTGTCTTGTAGAAAAGGGCTTTACACAACATATGGAGTGGATTATTTTGAGACATTCTCACCGGTTGCATGCATGGGGTCAATAAAGGACTATACTTTCTGTGGCAGCTAATAAGGCATGGCCTGTCTTTCAACTGGATGTGAAAAATGCATTTCTATATGGCGATCTTAACGTGGAAGTGTACATGATGCAACCTCCAGGTTATGAAGTTGAGGGGTAGTGTGTATGCCGTCTTCGCAAGGCCATATATGGCCGAAAGCATAGTCCAAGCGTATGGTTTGACAGACTTACTGTAGAAATCAACACCCTTGCCTTTCAAAGAACAATGTCTGACTACTCTATGTTTGTCAGAAGACGAGCAACTGGTATTGTTATACTTGTAGTCTATGCGGATGATATGGTTATCATAGGTAATGATGAAAAGGAATACTAGAGACCAAGGTCTTCCTCCAGAAAGTATTTCTTACCAATGACCTTGGTCCACTTCGTTACTTTCTGGGCATAGAAGTACTACACACTACAGAGGGTCTTCATCTCACATAGAGGAAATACTGTCTGGACATTCTTACTGAAGCCAGATCACTTGAATGCAAGACCGCTAATATTCCGGCAGATCCAAAGAAATACATCACAGCCTCTGATCCTATCTTTGAAGATGTTACTAGATACAGGAGCCTGGTTGGTAAAATTCTCTACCTTACTGTCACCAGACCTGATATTTCTTATGCATTAAGCATAGCTATCCAACACATGGAACAACCTTGTTACGATCACTGGCAAGATGTTCTTCAGATTCTACGATATTTAAAAGAATCACTAGGATGTGGCCTCTTCTATAGGGCAAATGGGTACATCGATGTTATTACATATGTCGATGCTGATTATGCAAGTTCACCAAAGGATCGATGCTCCACAACAGGTTATGCCATGATGGTTGGAGGAAATATTATTACTTGGAGAAGCAAGAAGCAGACGATTGTATCAAGATCCAATGCTAAAGCAGAATACAGGGTGATGGCTCAAACTACTTGTGAGATCACGTGGCTATTCACGTTTCTACAAGAACTTGGTACTGTTGTTAATATTCCTATTCCACTATATTGCGACAACAAATCTGCCACTTATATTGACATGAATCCCGTTTTTCATGAGTGAACCAAGCATATAGAAGTTGACTGTCATTTTGTTCGTGATGCTACCAAAACTGGAAGAATCATTACTCCTCGCATCAGCACTGAGATCCATCTTGCAGATATATTTATGAAGGCACTACCCAAGAAGCAACTATCCTGGATTGTTTCCAAGTTGGGCATGATTGATAAATATGCTCCAACATAAGGGGGAGTGTTAGAGAATATTCTATGTGCTGGATGTTAGAGAATATTCTATGTGCTGAAGAATATTCTATGAGTATATTCTTGTTAGAAGAATATTCTATGCATATTCTTGTAAACCCGTAAGGGGTATTTATGTATTTTATTCTTTGAGTTCTCTAGGGTTTTGTCCTATATAAGGACCACTAGACCTTTTGAATAAAGCAAGCTCTTTCATTCTTTCATTGTTCTCAACATCTCCCTTTGGCAGAGTTCACATATAACAATAGCTTTCATTCCAACATCAGCATGGCACCATTTGAGGCACTATACGGATGTCAATGCAGTACACCGAGTTGGCAGTATGTGGGAGATAGTAATCTTTACACAAACGAGATCATCGATAAAATTGCTAAAGATGTCGAGACAGTAAGGTAGAAGTTGCTGATAGCTTAAAGTCGCCAGAAAAGTTATGCAGTTTGTCGATGACATGACCTCGAGTTTCACATTTCGTGTACTAACTTTGAGCTTTTATATGAAAGTTATTCCTAACTCTACATATCTAAGAATTCCTTATTATTTCATAATGGAGATTTTATTTTTTTAGAGTATCTCCAATGAAGGGAGTATAGAGATTCAGTGCTCGAGGTAAGTTAGCATTGAGGTTCATTGACCTATTTGAGATTCTGACTCGTGTGGGGAAGCTTGCTTACAGAGTGGCACTTCTTCCACACATTGAAGATATCAAGATGTATTTCATGTATCAAACCTGCTTAAGTATGTCAGAGACCTCATACATGTGATATCACATAAGGACTTGATTGTCGAGTCAAATCTTTTCTTTTTCAAAGCTCCAGTGTAAACATTAGACCAAGAAGTTAAGCATTGTCAAAGAATGAGATTCCCCTAATCAAGATCCTATGGAGAAGCCATAATGTGGAGGATGCTATATGGGAGCCTGAAGTAGACATGAGGGAGAAGTACCCTTACTTATTTGCATGTACTAAATCGAAACCCTATGCCATTCCTATTTGAGATTTTTATGGGTTTTACTTTCTTTGAGATTTAAATGGGTTCATACAATAGAAACACATGATCTACAAGGATTAAGGGTGTGATATACTTTATACTTAAGTCTCGAGGATGAGACTTCCTTTGGTATTTTCATAATGTGGAAACTTGAAATGCTAAAATAATAAAATTCAATTATCGACTTGATACAATATTCAAATTAAATATACTCTATCTTGTAGTACTCTTCGATGCCTTTCCAATGATCTCAAGAACATCAAAAATGGTCACTGTATGCAAAAGTTACATACAAAAAATGATGTTACGACTTTTTGGGTTGTGAATACGAGCCTATATAAGGTTAAGTGGCTCAACCACTTAGCCTTATATCCAAACCCATCGTCAGATTTCTTCCCAAAGCTCACAGGAGATTCGTCCAAGAGCTCTCCAGACCTCCGCCACCGACGACTTTTCTGACCTTTGAACAGCGATCCGACGGTACCATTTCGAAGAGGATAGTGAGGTCCATACCATGCTAGCCTACATTTCATGCTAAGTATCTCAAAATCGTAAAGTTCAAGGTGGAGGAGATGTCCGTGGAATGAACTCAAATGTATAGATTTTTATTTTTGACCTTACTGTTGGATTGCACGTCTTTCGTACACTATGTATTCGTAGTTTTCATGTCGATCTGATGTCCGGATCATCCGGGATTACATATGCAAAGTTGTATTTCAGACCGTGTCGTTGACCTCCGTTGCGATTTTGAGAGATCCAGTAATCCGAAAATATGAAACTTATATAATATTTTCCCTTTTTCATGATCTATATACACATAATTTGTTTTGAAATTGGATACGAAAAATCATACATGAAATCGGACTGCACAATACATTTAACAACAATTTTCGAGAGATATGGTAATCCAAAAATATGAAACTTTGATCATATTTTTCTTTATTCCATGACTGTACATATATATATATATATATATAATTTGTTTCAAAACCGGAGACAAAAAATCAAACATGAAATCGGACTGTCCACTGCATCAAACAAAGATTTTTAAGAAATTTTGTGATCCGAAGAATATGACACTTAGATTTAAATTTTTGTTGTTTCGTAATCTCTGTGCATATAATTTGTTTCAAAATTGGAGATGAAAAATCAGACATGGAATGTGACCGCACATTGCATTAAACAACGATTTCCGAGAGATTCGATGATATGAAAAATATGAAAATTAGATAAGATTTCTTCTTGTTTCATGGTCTATACACGTATATAATTTGTTTCAAAATCGGAGATGAAAAATCTGACATGAAATCAGATCACCCACTGCATTACATTTTTCGAGAGTTTCCATAATTAGAAAAATTGAAATACAAGTCAGATTTCTCCATGTTGAATGCTCTATCTACATATATAGTACCAAATCATAGAACGAAACATGAAATATAAGCATTACTTTGAAACATAAAAGCAATTTTGGACACCAAATCATAGCATTAACTCACAACATACGGCTTTGATCGATCATAGAAGTGGTCTGATCGAAGTAATGAGTCATAGAATTAGCAAATATTTGTAATCTAAGTAAGTTATTTCCTAACTATAATAAGACCTTTTACAACTAAATCTTAAGTGTATTAAATGGAGAATCATGGTAGATGATCTGCATGCTAATTGGATAAGGAATGGAATTGAGTAACTAAGTGAAATCCTTGATCAATGTTAAATTTATTCCAATATGAGTGCTTTGAACATGTATGACATCAAAGTGTGTTGCGGTTGGAGCTCTTGCCCCACAAGGCTTTTGCTTTGGTGGTCTCCACGACTGAAGATTTCTCCCATGTTGAGGATTGTTGTGTGCGCGATGCGGTTTCTTGGGTTGTTTTGAGTAGAGGAGTAGATGCCGCCAAGGGATGAGATAACACCCTTGGGGCCCTAGGTAGAAGACTAGATGACTGTGACCCTAATTGCGCTGACTGGGTGACACATAGTTATGATGAATGTCATTTTCACCACTTTAATTGTCGTATTTTATCGTAGTACAGGTGGTGAAAATGGTTCAGATGAATGTTGTGGAGTATTTATACTTGGCAAGTCTACCAAGGTCGAACACAAGGACATGAGCTACTTTGTCTATTTATCGAATTTCAAACAATTAGAGCATATGTGATTCATTCCTCAATTATAGGCCTTCATGCAGATGTGCAAGATGCATTAGGTAGATTAAACTATAATAAAATGATGCATGTAATTTTTAGTTAATTTATATGCAATTATAGGATGATGCATGCGAATAATGCAAGAGAACTTATATGCAGAACAAAAGATTACAAATATACCTAAAAATATCATTGAAATTGAACAACATAATAGAGATTGAAATCAGGGTCAATTTGATCGCAGCATTAAAAATGTCATCAAATCAGAGCAAGGACAAGTAGAGTAGGGTCATCATCTAATACAAAAATTCACTTCCTTTAAAATGATGTCGGATGAGAAAAATTAAATATGCCATGATGTATATGAGGAAACAAGGATCAAAACAACACTAAAATCATGCAATTTGGACCTACGATATTCCAATTATGAAGAAAACAATGCAGGGACATAATTGTAAATAAAATGCAAGAAAATAAAAGGATAAATATTACATTTACATCCTTAGAGGGACCTAAATGTAAATACCAAAAACCGCCTGGGCCTTGATGCAATTTTTACATATCTGCAGGGCCTTTTTGCAAATTCCAGAAACATTGAGAGTCTCCTTGTAATTTACCCAGGCACGCACGTGAGGCACGTGCTTGGGGACCAATCTGCAATTATAAGAAGTTTCGGGGTCATTCGTGCAATTTACCCAAGCCCTCACGTGTTGTGCATGTGAGGGACCTAGACTCAGGAGACGATGTGGGCTTGAGCTGATGTGGCATTTGCTGGAGGCTTGGATCTTGGTTCGGGCCACCCGAGCCTGTAGGTTCAGCATGAAGGCTCGGATGGTCGACGTGGCATCATCATGGTCGTCCCATCGAAACGATCGGACGGTATCTGTATCGTCTCCCTCTACCGCGGCCCACCGGAGGAGGTGGGGCTCCGGTGTGTTTGATGGAGCTCCATCGCTCTCCACTGGCTCTCCTGAAGGTCGGCGAAGATCGTTCGAAGTCTGGAGGGGATCCTGGAGCCAACGTGAAGCTCCGTTGAGGTTTGAAGCTGCTCGACGGAGCATGGTCATCGGAGCAGAAATTCGAGACCGAGGGGGATGCGAGCTCCGGCCAGTGAAGACACCTGCAAATGTTAATCATAGTCGAAGCGTGTTTGAGGTGTTTGTGGGAATAGAGTGAGTGAGGTGGGGTCCCGAGGAGGTGGTCGGAGCGGGGGACCTGGGCTCCTTCTCCGACGGAGCAGAGGAGGAGGTGGCGGAGGATGAACGAGGTTGTGGAGAAAGGAATGGTGGTGGCAGAGGGTCGTGTGAATATGAGGATGGAGCTGTGAAGCTTGTGGGTGGGTCAGATGAAGGTGACGACGAGTGATGAAGTCATAAAAATTTAGGGAAAGGAAGAAGAAACGATAATTGATTACTTGGGCGGAGCCAGGCATTTAGCGGAGGAGATGGCCTGTGATCGAGCTCCGTTGGAGCTCAGGGGTCATCGCCCAGCGTGCCCGGCCATGCACGGAGCTCAGCGGTGCACCATTGGCAGCCGCGACTTGGCCGAAGACCACAAATCACACCGGGGTACTCGTGACCATGATCGCCTCTCCAAGCCTCCCTCCGCTATTACCGGAGGGTGGCCGAAGCTAGGTAGGAAGCCCTCTAGTGGTGGATGCCAGCTGAAGGTGGTGGAGGAAGCGATTTTATAGGAGGGGGGTTCTGCTGTTATGAGGTGGTGAGGGGTTCTTGAATGGCTGATTGATGGTGGGTGAGTAATGGAGGAGGAAGGTTGGAGGCTACGCGAAGATGACGGAGGATAGGTCTTTGTGGAGGCGACATTGTGGAGCGAGGGGGGTGAACGTGGCATGCTCCAAAATAGGAAGGGCGAGATGGGGCGGCGAGGCGTAACACCTGGGGAGAGAGGCAACTGGAGGAGGACGATGAGTGGGAGCTGTTGGATCTTGCGATCCAACGGCTGGGATAGAGCCGTGGCTGGAGGGCTTAGATCAGATCTAAGATCTGATCAAGCGGTGGGGAGTTAGGCGGGAGCCGATGGTTAGGATGTGACCTGGAGTTTTATCCTACGGTGGGGATTGGGGGGTACGTGGCATGATGAGAAGCGTAGGATGAAGAGCAATCGAGTGGCTATGGAGAAGGGGCGACGTGGCAGTAGGAGGGGCGTTGGATGGTATAACGATCGGGTGGCTGATGTTAAGGCGGAAAGGAGCAGATGGGATCAGATCTGGGGTAGGATCAGACGGTGGACGATGGGGCAGAGATGGATGGTTGAGATGGGGGCGAGAGGGATCAGATCCGACGGCTCAGAGAGTGTCGGGTGGCTCGAGGAGGCGCGGGTCACGTGGGCAGCCTAGAGGGTGCCACATGGTCCAACCAGAAAATTCGAAAATATAAAACAAAGAAAAATAGAAAAGAAATAGTTAGAGGCAAAATTAGGAAAAAGTCAAAACATGAAAGTTGCTCGTCTCGATGAAATCTACAAGTTTCATGTTGGGAAAAAAGCCACAAGAGGTCATTTATACAAAAAGTATTTTTGGGGGCACTTTCAAGAGGTATAAAAACACCAACTTTTTGATTTTGAGTTGTTTTTGTATATTTTTAGTCTTTTTAAAGGTCAGTGAATTATAGACAATTATTCTACCTATTTTTTATGGGTTTTTGATGAGAAAATATTTACAAGAAAATTAAATACAATCAATTAAGGTTAATTGTACACAATACATTACAAGATGAAAATAAAGAATTAATGGAGAATTCTATTGGATTGATTAGAACATGGGTTTAATATGTGGATTTTAGCATGATGAATACGAGATTCGTCATACCCCTATACTTAAACTATGTTCGTCCTCGAGCATCTAAAGAATGAAGGAGTCAGATTAATTCCTGACAGTACAAGTGGGGATTTCAAGGCTCGATTTTTGGAAACCCTTAATTTAAGAGATCCTAAAATTCTGGGTTTATCCAAGCCTTAGTCAGAAGGAATCC
This sequence comes from Ottelia alismoides, assembly GCA_037367405.1. NCBI lineage: Eukaryota > Viridiplantae > Streptophyta > Magnoliopsida > Alismatales > Hydrocharitaceae > Ottelia > Ottelia alismoides. The sequence continues at coordinate 262,275 of JAZKJV010005853.1, forward strand.
AACTCTCTAATTATCAGACTCTCTTTTTGTACATATAATATAAGGATATGAAATTAGGTGCACTGCATTTCATGAGAGTCAAATCGAGGCATCACTCAAAGTTCCAATCCCAAAGATTCTCCTCTAGACCTCATCCTTAACACTAGGGAATAAGTCTATTCTTGCTTCAGTCAACCATCTCATTAGTTCGTCAGACTTGAAATGTAGATGGACAACCAGATGATGGAAGGCATAGGATTGTGTCCATTTTTCTCTCCCTCACATTGGACATGTAGATTTTTAGATTGTTGATCAATGTGTCCGTCAAGAGAGTTGGAGTTATCTGCACTTGTTTTTCTGGGAGTACACCGGGGTGTGTCTCTTTTGAGTATCTAAGATACCTTCGACACCCAAATTTGTAGCATTTACGATGCAGAGCTCTTTTTTGGTATTAGCCCGACTCCTTGGTCCTAATTAGCACTTGGTGCAAGTGGACACTTTAAAAATGTTTGGGAGCGACCACCATTGGTGGAAGCTCATTTATAATTGACTTGGATGATCGAGCTTTTCTTTTGGCATTTCATTGCTTTGTTGGCTATCTCCACTGCTTTTACCAAAAGTTGGCGCACACTGATCAACAATTTTCATTAAGTTTTATCACACCCTGACACTTTAGGTAAATATAAAAAATGTAGCATATGAATCTTGTTCACATACTGGCTAGGGTTTTGCTGACACTCAGGTTTTCTGAAGCCTTTATTAGCTTTATCGCATCCTCGAATATCATCAGATCGGGTCTAAACTCGAATCTCTAGTCCTAATTCCTCAAGTGATAACTCAACTTATCTCATCAATCATGCAGTTGTGGATGTGATTGTGCCGATCATATTCTGTTGAAGGTAGAGATGAAGAGTGCAATATAGCATTCAAATCTTTCAAACCATGGAAATGTGGACAATTAAGTTTAAAAACCCTAGTGACTAAGGCATGTTAACTCAGACTCTCAAGTTCGTAGAAATCCTGTGTCCTCAAAATCCTCAAGCCTTGAGTGAATGTGTTTGTGTCAGGAATACATCAACTCCTTAGTTAGTGATTTTTGTGTGATTTTTGGCTTTTGCATATTTTTATGGATTTTAATTTCCATCATTCATTTTTTAAATTCTTTGGAGAGACAATGACTAGCCCAGGCTCAAATGAATAAAAGTGTCTACACTCAGCCAGTATGGGTGTAAGTACGAGCCGTTAGATGGACCCATGTTACTTGAGGACGGAGCCTTCCACAATGTCCTCTAAACCACCCACTCTCTAAGGGAGACCGAAGTTCCCTCACAGAAAGTGTCTACTAAGCCTAGTAGTCATAGTCTAATTCAAAGAAAGGTTTTCAATTTTTCAAATTTTTTAAAAAGGGTTATTTACACAGATTAATCCCTCAATTTTTGAGAAAACAACTTTATAAGGTTTTTACAAAACTCTGTTCATAGGTTTACCAAAACCAAGCCCGAAAACAAATTTTTCAAAATTTTTTTAAAAATATGAGCTATAGCTAAAGTAAATATACAGTTATATACGGTATACCCCCCTATACTTAAATTTTGCTATGTCCTCATAGCACAAGTGTCATGAAGCCACGGCTCAATCAAATATAAGATGATACAGAGGAATTGAGGAGGAGGGTCCCCCCATACTTGACCTAAGTACAAGAAGACAAAGTGAGGGATAGATGGATAGACGGGACCCCCCTATACTTAGGCTACAATTAGCCTAAGTAATAGATCTGAGTGAGGGGAGCGAATGTCTTGTGTTTAGAGGAATAAGTACACTATGATACAGGGGCAGAGGGGGGTGTTGTAATTTTACAAAATGCTAGGGGCTAGAAGGAGGGGTTGGTGAAATCTACAGAGAGAGAGAGAGAGAGAGAGAGATTGTGAAATATACATAGGGAAGGGAGATGGGGGGTGAGTGTGTATGTGCACGCACGTGTGTGTGTGTGTGGGGGGGGGGGGGTAGATCATCAAGTGATCTACCTTTTTTTACAACATGCAAGCCCTCTATTATGAGGATTGTTAAAAAAAATGCACATGCAACAATTTTTTTTACAGCATGCAAATGCAGGCTGTCTGATAAAAGATCCTAGAATGTCCTTCGCTAATTTTTTTGCGGCCTCTTCAGCGGAAGCTCCCAACTTCTCGTCTCCACGAAGATCAAGCGTCCTCGATTTTCATGGGCCCTGCCACAAAAGAGAAAAGTTAAAAAAAATCCATGGAAATTAAACAACAGACATGATGCAAAATGATGCATGAAATGAGGACCTGTAATTCTTGAAAAATATTCAACAAAGATGAGTCAAAATTCAACAAATAAATTAAGTTAAGCCGTGTCCCCGACAACGACGCCATTTGATGAACATCATTTTCACCATTTTAATTATCATATTTTATCGTAGTAGAAGTGGTGAAAATGGTTCAGCAAAAACCACAATCTTTGAATGTTGTGGAGTATTTATACTTGGCAAGTCTACTAAGGTCGATCACAGGGACACGAGCTACTTTGTCTATTTATCGAATTTCGAACAATTAGAGTATATGTGAATCCATTCTTCAATTATAGGCCTTCATGCAGATGTGCAAGATGCACTAGGTAGATTAAACTGCAATAAAATGATGCATGTATTTTTTAGTTGATTTGTATGAAATTATAGGATGATGCATGTGAATAATGCAAGAGAACTTATATACAGAACAAAAGATTACAAATATACCCTAAAAATATCATTGAAATTGACCAACATAATAGAGATTGAAATCAGGGTCAATTTGATCACAACATTAAAAATGTCATCAAAATCAGAGAAAGGACAAGTAGAGTTGGGTCATCATCTAACACAAAAATTCACTTTCTTTAAAATCATGTCGGATGAGAAAATTAAATATGCCTTGATGTAGATGAGGAAACAAGGATCAAAATGACACTAAAATCATGCAATTTGGACCTACGATGCTCTAGTTATGAAGAAAACAATGCAGGGGCATAACTGTAAATAAAATGCAAGAAAATACTAGGATAAATATTACATTTTAGTCCCTGGAGGGACCTAAATACAAATACTAAAAACCATCTGGGCCTGATGCAATTTTTCCATATCTGCGAGAGCCGTTTTGCAAACTCCAGAAACATTCAGAGTCTCCCTGTAATTTACCCAGGCACGCACGGGAGACACGTGCCTAGGGACTAATATGCAATTATCAGAAGTTTCAGGGTTGTTCGTGCAATTTTACCCAAGCCCTCACGTATTGTGCACGTGAGGGACCTAGGCTCGGGAGACGGTGCGGGCTCGGCCTGACGTGGCATTTGCTAGAGGTTCGGATCTTGGTTCGAGCCACCCGAGCCTGTAGGTTCAGCATGAAGGCTTGGATGGTCGATGTGACATCATCATGGCCGTCCGATCGAAACGATCGGATGGTATATGTATCGTCTCCCTCTACTGCGACCCACCCGGGGAGGTGAGGCTCCAGTGTGTTTGATGGAGCTCCACCACTCGCCAATGGCTTGCCTGAAGGTCGATGAAGATCGTTCGAAGTCTGGCAGGATCCTTGAGCCAACGCGAAGCTCCGTTGAGGTCTGAAGCTGCTCGACGGAGCATGGTCATCAGAGGAGAAATTCGAGACCGGCGGGGAGACCGAGCTCCGGCCAGTGAAGATACCTGCAGATGTTAATCATAGCCAAATCGTGTTTGAGGTGTTTGCAGGAATAGAGTGAGTGAGGTGGGGTCCCGAGGAGGTGGTCGGAGCGGGGGACTTGAGCTCCTTCTCCGGCGGAGCATAGGAGGAGGTGGTGGAGGGTGAACGGGTTTGTGGAGAAAGGAATGGTGGTGGCGGATGGTCGCGTGAAGATGAGGATGGAGCTATGAAGCTTGTGGGTGGGTCAGATGAAGGTGACGACGAGTGATGAAGTCAGAAAAATTCAGGGAAAGGAAGAAGAAACGATAATTGATTACCTGGCCGAAGCCAGGCATTTGGCGGAGGAGATGGCCTGTGATCGAGCTCCGTTGGAGCTCAGGGGTCGTCGCCCAACGTGCCCGGCCATGGACGGAGCTCATCGGTGCGCCATTGACAGATGCGACATGGCCGGAGGCCACGGATCACACCGGGGTACTCGTGACCATGATCGCCTCTCCAAGCCTCCCTTCGTTGTCACTGGAGGGCGGCCGAAGCTAGGTAGGAGACCCTTTAGTGGTGGATGCCGACTGAAGGTGGTGGAGGAGGCGATTTTATAGGAGGGGGGTTCTGCCGTTATGAGGTGGTGAGGGGTGCTTGAATGGCTGATTGATGGCGGGCGAGTAATGGAGGAGGAAGGTTGGAGGTTACGCGAAGATGACGGAGGGTAGGGCTTCGTGGAGGCGATGTTGTGGAGCGAGGGGAGTGAACGTGACGTGCTCCAAAATAGGAAGGGCGAGGATGCGACGGCGAGGCATAACACCTGCGGAGAGAGGCAACTGTAGGAGGACGATGAGTGAGAGATGTTTGGATCATGCGATCCAATGGCTGAGATAGAGCTGTGGCTGGAGGGCTCAGATCAGATCTAAGATCTGATCAAGCAGTGGGGAGTTAGGTTGGAGCCGATGGCTAGGATGTGACCTGGCGTTTTATCATACGGTGGGGACTAGGGGGGTGCTGGCATGATGAGAAGCGTAGGATGAAGAGCGATCGAGTGGCTATGGAGAAGGGGCGACGTGACAGTAGGAGGGGCATTGGATGGTATAACGATTAGGCGGCTGAGGTTAAGGCGGAAAGGAGCGGATGGGATCAGATCTAGGGCAGGATCAGATGGTGGACGATGGGGCAGAGATGGATGGTTGAGATGGGGGCGAGAGGGATCAGATCCGACAGCTCAGGAGAGTGTCGGGTGGCTCGAGGAGGCGCAGGCCACATGGGCGGCCCAAAGAGCGCCACGTGGCCCAACCAGAAAATTTGAAAATATAAAACAAAGAAAAATACAGAAGAAATAGTCAGAGGCAATATAAGGAAAAAGTCAAAATATGAAAGTTGCTCGTCTCGATGTAATCTACAAGTTTCATGTTGGGCAAAAAGAGACAGGAGGTCATTCGTATAAAAAGTATTTTTGGGGGCATTTTCAAGGGGGATAAAAATAACGACTTTTTGGTTTTGAGTTGTTTTTGTATTTTTTAGTCTTTTTAAAGTGAGTGAATTATTCTACCTAATTTTTAGGGTTTTTGATGAGAAAATAATTACAAAAAAAGTGAATACAATTAATTAAAGTTAATTATACACAATACATTACAAGATAAAAATAAAGAATTAATGGAGAATTTTGTTGGATTGATTAAGACATGGGTTTAATATGTGGATTTTAGCATGATGAATATGAGATTCATCAAGTTCTCAACGTCGTCCCAAGGTTCTTGTCGGATTGCCACGAGATGTCACCTTCTGAGATGCGTGCTTGGTAGTCTAGTCTCTGCTTTGCATCATAAGATTAACACGAGTGTCTAATGTGGGCTGATCAGTCGAGTTGGTTCTTGTCTTAGTTCATTGATGGAAGTTCTAGGATGTGGTTAGTGAAGGAGTTTTCTTACCGGGTTTGTCCCGTATCCAAAGAAAAATGGAAGGTGGTCGTAGTTCCGACTACAGTTTGAGTTAAAAATAATATCTTATAATCTCAGGTCTAGGTTGAGTTGTGCCTACCTTCGAGGACTCTTACCAAGACATAAACGGTTGACTAATGAGTTGATTCGACCAGTCTCACTGCTTCATGTTGTACATTAGATCAATACAGTTGAATTGTGGTTGATTTTGTAAGATGAGAGAACTATCAATGAAATTAGAATTATAATCTAGAACGAAAGTGGAAAAATTAGTAAAGGAAAGTATTGGGAACTTAGTTAGGGTGCATCTACTTCTTGCATGCCTACGGAGTCCACCCAACTCTAAGATACGTTGTATCTTGGAGTCATAGTGTGAGACCCTCGTGGTCAAGACAGCCGACTATTCCAATTACTAGTAGTTGTGTTGGAAAGCCTTAAAACAAAAGATCAACTTAAAAATTCATAGTAATATGAGGGTAAGATTTCATTTGTATGCTTTATTTCTGATAGTGACACTTATTTTCATTTTCCCTTGTTTCAGTTCTGTAGGCACACTACTTACTACTTTTAACTGGTTACTTGTTGTTTTACCTATCACTTAAGTATTTTCGTACTGGGAAACTTTACTCATAACGTACCCTTTTTGTGTGATCCAACATATTTGTAGGACTCGCCCCAAAATAGGGTATGGTTCTGGTGTTTTGGAGCATTTCAGTTTCAGCTGCACTTACATGATGTGTACTTGATGGTTCTTTTGTAGTAAGTTTTGACACTTGCTTTTGTACCTTTGAGAGAATTTTGGTACGTCCACTCTGATGGACTTTCTTTTTATGTTTTTGTACATATTGAAGACATGGTGTTGTTGACATCTTGCCCGTATGTCATGTTGTGAATAAAATAAATTATGCTCATGCATTTTCTTCTTTACTTGCTTATTTTCCTGCAATAGATACATTTGTTAAAATGTCCGTATTCAGAATGTGAATGTTGTTTTTACGGGATGGTTGTTGAGTATCATGATATGTGGGATGTGACATCATGTGCTTGAAGAAGAATGTATGAAGGAAATGTTAGAATGATTAAAAGCATGGATGAGTATTTCAAAATTATCAGCCTGAATGCTAAGTTCGCATTTGGACTTGATGTCATAGAAAATTATTTAGCTCTTGGATAATGATTGGGACACGGAGTAATGTGCCCGGTTAATCTTTCTTTCACATCTCCTTCTCGATAAACCACCTTCTTATCATCATCTTGACTGTAAAAACTATCCATACCATACAGTGACGGTAGAAAGTCTTTATGGGATGATATTCTAAATTGGTAGATTTAGTGCAACCAAATGTTTATCACAAAGGAGCAATCACATAATAAGTGATGCCGAATTTCTTCATTAATACACTTACAGATAATGCAGCTATTGACCGAGGTAATTCTCCTTGATTATATCTTGCATCTCCAAATTATTGTGAAGAACAAGCCAAATAAAGTATGCCATTTTATTCACAAGTCTTTTTCTGGTAGATTTCCAAACATTTGAGTCCCAAGAGTTTGAAGAGATTAAGGGGGGATTTGCTTGCCCCTGAAATTTACTGCTCTTATTATGTCAGAAGTCTTCTTTTCATTTCCTTCCAGTGTACTGATCAATCATTTATTCAGCATGGAGTTATTTCATATTCTAACCTAAAGCATAAAAGATTTGATCAATTTTATCTCAGTCAACAGTCACAACATCCTGTCAAGCAAGAATACGGGGATATATTACAAGGGTGCATTTCAACTGCCATTGCAACCCGGAACTTGCATAGCTCCCAAAGTTGTACTATCACTCTCCATCACCATTGCCCTTGAAATCCCATCCCTAATAACCCAAAGCCTAACCATAACACTAAAACCTAGCCAAAAGCAAAAACAATGTTAAATAAAAGGAAAAAAACCCCCTCATAATGCTTTGCAGAAAATGGATCATGAAAAGTGTCCACAAGTACAAAAATGATACGCAACAAAATTATATGCAATAGTTGGAGAGTTTCTTGTATTCAAGATTACTACTAACACAAACACATTGATTTGCCATCCAACAACCCCTTTCATCAAGAATCACGAAGGATTCATCATGTCCTCAACTTTGAATCCACTAGAAAAACTGTATCAACATCGCATTCATCACATTACTTTTTAATTATCCTCCATCTCATCTCCTCTCGGATGCCTCTTACAATCCGTGACAAAATCTTCATTAGCTACATAGCATCATTTTCTTTATGGCTACCACTAAACATAGTTGTCTATCCATCACCCTCTCACCTCACAAAAATCAGATGCCATGTCCACCACCACATAGGAAAATAAGTCTAGTATGAAGCATCTTATCACATCGAGAATGTTAGAAGATCAATGGGGATTCAGTATGATGTCCCTAGAACATACACTTAATTCCACAACTTGAAGCATATTTTTCAACTGTAGCCCACCTCCAAAGTCTCCATGTCCCTCCTATTTACCATCCACACAACATATGAATTCATCATAAATGATAATTATTTGTGTTATTTGATTATCTTCTTATTTTATTTCTATTTTATTGAATTATGTAACCCTAAGGGGTCTCTTGTGTAATTATCACCACTTGAGTTCTAGAGTTTCAATCTATATAAGAAACCTCATACCTCCCGAATAAATCATTCCATTCATTCTTAACTATTCTTTACATGGCATTAAAATGATGGTCATAGATCAGAGCTTAATTCCTAAAACCCACCGCCACCACCAACCAGATTATCTATGGTGCCTATGCATCCCTCACCAAAACTGATTTCACCACTACAAGACTCCACACGGGCCATCAACCTCCATTGAAGGCCCCATGTAGGCCTCCCTTTCTTCTCTTTGGATGGTTTCATGCCATGGAGGCTTCCAATGACACTGTGAGAACACCATTGTGGCACCTTTCATCGACGCAAATACCATCGCTTGTACGAAAAGCCCCTACACATACACAATTCTAGATCAGAGCACAATAGCCCATGTGAAACATCCCAAATCATGCAAATCCCCTATGCAAGCGCAATTCTAAATTATGCAAATCCTGTTGCATGAAGCATCCTTTAATCGCCAAATTCCAGAATTATTCACAAGGCCTTCTGGGCATAAATTTGTCACTCAATTCACAAGGCCCATTGTATGACTACATCTTTTCCTAAAACAAGGCTTCATGTGCATGAACCACTTGTGCACATAAAGTACTCCTGTACACAAAACATAGACATCATGCCGTAATTTCATTATTGCTAAAGTACATGCAACTACATCTTGAATTCAGTATCTTATGGTGATGACCACTATCCCTATCAAGACTAATTCCCTTGATGAGCTCGAAAATTACCTCTTTAATTATAAAGATTTCTAGTATAAGGGATGATCTTCGATTCAATAAAAACCACAATCTTTGAATGTTGTGGAATATTTTAACTTGGCAAGTCTACAAAGGTCGAACACAAGGACATGAGCCTCATCATCTAATTATCGTAAATTATTGATGAATTAATGAGTGAGTATGTTCTCATTTTAGGTCTTCATTCAGATATGATGTGAAATACAGATACAATAATGCAATATAATTAGAATGATGCAAGTCAATTTTTATTTGATTTTTAAATGCAATTATATGATGTGATGGAAAGACTATTTACAAATATACCCTATATAGTATGAGCAGAATTTATAAGTTAATTTCATAATCAAATGGAGTGTCAAAAATCAAGAACGAGTATCTAATAATGGCAAGGATTTATTGAGAAAGAGATACTACATGTCATTAAAATTCAACACATTTAATTTAGTTCAAATCATGAAATTAATAATGTCATAAAAAAAATAATGAAAAGAGAAATCACTCAATTTGAACTTAATATGCTCAAGATATGAAAAAAACAAATTAGGGGCATACATATAATAAAAATGCATGAAAATTAAAAGATAAATATTGTAAATAGGTCCCTGGAAGGACCTATTTGCAAATACCAAAACTTAGAGGGACCCAAATATAAATTATCCTTTTGCATACATGGGCATCCTTGCAAGTATCCAAACTAGGCTGGATCTCTGTATAAATTGTCCAGCTACATACATGAGAGACACACACGTCTGGACCTCTTTGTAATCTGGAGAAGCCTAGGGTGGTCGTTGCAAATAAACCAAGCCATACGCGCTAGGCACATGCAGGGCTAGGCTCAGTGTGAAGCTCGAGCAAGATAGAGGCTCGGACTCTAGAACAGGTGGCTTGGGTCACTTGGCTGACCCAAGGTGCTTTGGAGATGGCTTGGATGGGCCGAGCCTCTTAGTCTGGGTAAAGCGCCGTGGATCCATCAGGTCCATTGGATGGTCGCCACGAGGTGCCGTCCAATGGTGTCCGTGCTTCTCCTCCGCTGAGGGAGCGACGGTGTAAGCGGGTCTCCGACGAGCTCTCCAAAGCCCTTATGTGCTCCTCTGTGGCCGTAGATCCTCGATAGAGCTCTGTGGTCACCTGGCGGTGATGGCCGATGGGGAGAGGAAGTTTCTAAGGTAGCTGATGATGGCGACCGACATTGTCTCGATGGAGAGGCTGCTTGAGATCAGAGGTGGTGATGGAACTCCGGCCATTGATGAAATTAGCTCTTACAAATGTTAGGTATAACCAAAGAGGTGTTGTACATGCGAGGTGAGTGAAATGGTGGTTCATGGAGATGATTGGAGTAGAGGACCAAGGGTCCTCTCCTCTGGCGAAGTAGCGGATGGGGTGACGGAGGTGGACGAGGTCATGGAGAAGGGAAAGGGGTAAACAGATATGTGGGTGAAGACGTAGGTAATTTGAAAAAGCTCGCACGGTGGTTGATAAATGGTGAGGGTGAGTGTGCGCATTGGAAAAAATACTAGAAAACATGAGAAAAATGATAAGGAGTACCTTACATGATCCAAGAGGAAAAATGGCGGACGGAGGCTTGGGATGAGATCTCATAGAGAATCTCCGATCGTCACACGACCCGCGCAGCCATGACAGGGTGCTCAGCGGTGCCTTGGGTGGCCGCTACACGGCTAGAGGGCCATGGATCGCACTGAGGGCTTGCTGCCATTGTCGCCTCGACATGCCACCCTCCGCTATCACTGGAGGATGGAAGAATCTATGTCGTAGCCCCTTGGATGGTGGATGAACTGGAAGTACGGCTGAGGAGGGGAGTTTATAGGAGGCGGTGCCAGTTAAAGGTGAGGTGACTGAGGGTTTTGCAATGAATGTATTGAGGTCAGGGAGTAATGGTGGGGGATGTTGGGGATTTATGCGAGGTTGAGGGATGTAAGGGCTACGCAGGGTGGCCGTTAGGGAGCGAAGAGAGGTGGTGGTGGAGAGGTTAAAATGGAAAGGGGAGGGGTGTTAACGAGGTGTAACGACCTAGAAGGGGGAGGGTTGGAGGTAGGAAATGAGTTCCTACCCGTTGGATCAGGGGATCTAATGACTAAGGTTAGGGCATGGATGAGGGGTCCAGATCAGATACTTAGGTTCTCATCCAGTAGTGAGGGTAGAGGCGGAAGCGAGTAGTCTAGATGGGACTTGGAGTCCCATCCTACGGCGGGGATAAAGCGGGTGACATGGAGTGATAAGATATGTTGGATGGGAGGAAGATCGGGTGTTTCAAAAGGAGATGTGAGTGGATGGCTATGATAAGATTAGGTAGCGGTGATCAAGGGCTAAGATCGAGGTGCGAGAGAGTGGTTGAGATGGAAGCTGGAGGTCTATCCAACGACTGTTAGAGGTGGGGTGACGTGGAGAGAGGGGTGTCATAAGATTAGGAGACATCTGATGACTAGCGTTTAGGTGTGAGGGGGCAGTGCAGATGAGAAGGGGGGACTTGATCATATGACTAAGGGTAAAACAGAGAGCGACAATGGAGATGAAGGCATGTTTGAGATGATCCAAGGGTAGAGGAGGTAACCGGGTGGCAGAACAAGAGGCGACCCAGAGGACACCACATGGCTGCACTAGAAAATTCATTAAATACAAAAATAAATAAAAATAAAAAAGAATTAATTAACGATTGAATTAGGAAAAAGTCAAAACTTGAAAGTTGTATATCTCGATGAGACCAACACGTCTCAAGTTGGTCAAGAAGCCAAAAGAGGTCAATTGCACAAAAGTGATTTTTTGGGAGTGTTTTTCATGGTTTAAAAACACTGATTTTAAGGGGTTTGTGATTTTGATATTTTTTATTTCTTTTAAGTGTCAAATTAAATATAGGCAATGTTTTACCTTATTTTTAATATATAAGAAAAACAAGGAAAATGGTTATTAAATAGGTTAATTACACTGATATGCTCATTCTTGAAGATGTAGAGTTAATGAAGATTTGTCAGGAAATTCTTATTAATTGAGGATAAAAATAGGGAATAATGATGATCCAGAAGGTTCATCACCCTTGTACATTGCATCTTCTATGATGGTACAAGGGACTTCTATCGAACTCAAGTGTGTATATAACTATGTGCATTGATTTTGAGCCTTCAACAATTTCACATGTGATAAGAGGAAGATCTCTATTTATACCAAGGAACCACTAAAAGAGATTGACAAAATCTATTTGAGTCATGGCTTGCGGACAACTACCAGATCTTAGTGTTGATGACCACAGTGTTGAGTCACACATTGCAATGAATCTCATGTATAAGAACAGTGCGAAAGACATGTCAGATGAATTAGCATACACTTACTCTCAGTAGACCTCTAAGTCCCATCTCGATGACATTTATATGCGAATAAGTATGCATCTTAGGGGGGGTTAACCCTTTTGGAGTACTATCACCATCTCACCGAGGGGCTTGCCATCTTTCATATATCATGTTGTCTCAAACATGTGACAGAGTTATCATAGTAGTAGGTCTACATATTTCTTGTTGACCTCCATCCTCTCTATTAGAATGTGAACGACAATTTCATTACATATGATACTCTAACATCCATCAAGGTGATCTTTGGACAACTTTTGGAGCTTGAGACATATGCTAGCCATACCTCCTTTTTCATCTTACAAAGAACTCTACCTTTATCTCCACTTATGGAAGAAGCCGTTAACAAAACTTTCATGGAAAAAGAGGCCACTACTCTGTTTGTGGTCATTATTCTGGTCATAGTGCAAGCGATGGAATCATCCATCTGAATGGTACTAGGCCAAGTTTGGTTTACCCTAGCAAGCAAATGTTACATCTCCATCTGATTATGAAACAATTGAAATAGAGACTTCTTTTGATCAAGACTCCAGTGGACAGACAATCCAATCCTCAATGACAAATTATTCTTGCCTGATATAGCTACTACAAAGCTCTACTCTTAGTAAGAATACTCCTAATATGCATTTGGCTATCACCTCAGGTATTGTAGCCAACTCCGCTTCTGCCACAACATCAACATGAATTATTAAATCTAGCGTGTCTTCTCATTTTATGGGAGAAGATAGTTATGTTGACCTCCTCTCAGCCTTCTTCCATTGTGAAGTCAGTTTGACTAGCCAATGGTGCATAATCTCTTGTGACCACCATTGGGACTATGGAGTTTTCCTCCAAGCTTAGGCTTGCAGGCACTTTCTGTACACATGTTTTTTCCTTGAGCCTATTACCCGTTCATAAGTTATGTATTGAATTGAATTCGAGAGTGCTTTTTGACAAGTTCTATTTCTATTTTAAGGATATCTAGACTATGCATATTTTTGGAGGGAGCTTGAGAAGAACGAACCATATTATCTTGACATCCTTGTTTATTCCACTTTTGCCCAGGTTAACTATATTTCTGTTGACCCATTCCAATGGCATTTGTAATTTCATCATCTTTCTACCAAAGTACTATCTCATATGTTTTATGATCTGTCATCCCTGAAGCCCTTCAAGTGTCAAGCCTACAAGTTCAACAAACATCATCAGGCATCCTATCCTCCAAGGATCATGGAGTACTGTTCATTTCCTTAGTCCATTATGATATTTGGAGACCTTGTCTGGTATGTACTATTGGTGATTATGGATATTTTGTTGTCTTTGTGGATGATTATATCATATCATATTGGGTCTATTTAATAAAGTAGAAGTCAAATAATAATAAAATTGTCATCTCCTTATATTTAATAAAGGAATAGTCAGATATTAATAGAAATGTCATGTCCTTCTATTTAATAAAGGAATAGTTAGATATTAATAAAATTCTCATGGCCTTCTTTTAGCTTATCAAAACTTGTTTCTCAACTTGTATTCAAACTTTCAGGACTGGCAGTGCTCTTGAATTTACTTAGTGAGATTTTTCCACCTTCTTTGATACCTAGGGAATCATTCACTAGACCTCTTATTCATATATCTTACACCAGAACGGGGTTGTTGAAATGAAACACCTCCACCTGCTAAATATAGCTCGTACACTTCTAACTCATATGAAGGTTCCCAAGATCTACTGGAGGCTACTGTTCTCACTTCTACATACCTCATTAATGGGTTCCTTATTCGATCCGGGGACAACTCCTTTTTCACTCTTATATCATGACGAGGAACTTGTTCCTCTTCCATTGAGAATTTTTGGGTGCACTGCTTTTATCCATAATTTTCAAACTGTAAATAAACTGCCTCTACGTGTAATAAACTGTGTTTTCTATGCTTACTCTTGGATCCAAAATGGGTACATGTGCTATGACCTTATAGGTCATCGCTACTACATTTCTACTGATATCGCCTTCTTCGAATAAACTAGTTGCTTCAGTTAGTCTTTTCATGACATTCCCTTTGAGCTAGCACCACCTCCCATGTCTATAAAAAGGAAACACAATGTCTATATTACATATTCCTCATATTCCTTACTAGAAGAATGATGTGCATTTTTGACAATCCCCACCACTACCGATCTGGATGCTCCATCAAAAATTCTTATAGCGTCACATAGATCAAAAAGATAATGTACTCTACACTCCTTATCAAATTTTACTTCCATTAATAGTCTATCTAGTTGTGATAGGAGATTCACAGGTACATGCATGATTGTTACTATTCCTTGTGATAATCATAATACACTACAGACCATGGTTAGAAAAAGGTCATGGATGAGGAAACGTATGTGCTTACCTCCATAGGTACATGGGATCATGTACAATGTCCAACATGTATCAAACATGTTGCGTGCAAATTGGTCGTCATGAGCAAACACTCTTTTGTAGGCTCCATTGACAAATTGAAGGCTAGACTAGTGACAAAGGGTTTCATTCTCAATTATGGAATGAACTACCTTGAGACTTTCGATGAATCGCTAATCCATAATGTTAATAAATCGAATATCGACTTATCATAACTTCAATAGTTGAATATCTATGAAGAGAACGATGCTAAATTAACCTGGATAGGTCTAGGGTCAAACGCAGAAATACAAACAATTAGTCTATTTAGTTATGTTCTAAATACCCAGGTGAAATGACTTTATAGTGATATCTAGGTCCACTGCACAAGCAGAATGGATGCATGATTTTTATGAAAGTTTATATAATGCATGTCAGATACCACAGTATGATACAAAATAAAATGCATTACAATATAATACATACACGTGCATAATCACAATATCATGCTTATGAATTGGAATGACAATCGTTTAATCCACTTAACATAAGATAATCCCTAAGTTATAGATGTATGCCAAATATCTAATTTAAGTCATCAATGTATCCATTTAACTATCCACATAGATCAAGTAATAAATATATATCAACCAACCAGGTCATCAATATGATGAAATCAATAAATCCATGAACTAATTAAACTTTATATACATCAGACAAAATCAAGATTCAATTGTTACAAGATAATATATTTATGGCATTGAATTTAGTAATGAATAAGCAAGATATTGTCTAAATTATTCATAGTTACACATTGATCAACTTAGAGAATGAAGTATACCAAACTAAATAGCATCACAATGGTTTTAAAATAAGATAAAAATCATTTCAATTGAATTTAAGGTTCTCTAGATATTAAATAGTCATTCCAGGGACTTGAATAAAAAACATGATTTTAAATATATATATATATATATATATAATATTGCAAATTAGTCGAATCAGGGGTATCAACACAATTAATGAAAATCAGATAGGTTTTCAATGTAAATAACCCTATGCGGGGGCTATTTATGTAATATAGGGGACTCAAAGGAATACACTTGCAATATAGTCAGGCGCATCACATGGGTCATATGCTGAGGCGAGATTGATCTACAAATTGCTGAAGTAATGGGTCTTCGGCTGAAAAATTCCCTAGGCCCCCACATGTGGGGCATGTGTCACCTGGCCTAGAGTTTGGTTCGGTCCAGGGAAGGTGGCTCGGCCACGTGGGCGACTCGAGTGCTTCATAGTGCGGCTCAGTCCCACCAAGCTAGTGGCTCCTGATGGGAGGTGCAGATTGCGTATGGGCCATTAGATCGATTAGATCCGATAGTGTCTGCTCTTCGTAGTCAACCAGTTTGAGACCCCTCGTATTAGGACCCAAAATTCTTCTTAAAACATGCTTTGATCAAGTTTTTCAAAACATTAACTAAATCCATGGCATCGAGCTCGTAGAGATTTTTCCAACAAGTCCAAGAACGTAAATCAGCTTTCGGAAGCCTGAGTTACGGTCATTTTAGCAAGACCAGATCCGGGTCAAATTTGGATCCAAATTGGGATTCGAATCCAGGTTGGACCACAGAAAAGCAACCTGAAGCACCCTTGTGTGCATCCAAAGCCCTTGGATCTTCGGAGCACATCCAATCGACAATCCAATGCCCTCCCATTAGAAAAGATCGTGGTCATTGATGAATTTGCATTTCATCATCTTTATTCATTTATTTTAGCATAAAATCCCTTATAAAATACCTGTATATATTAATAAATCTATATTGTTACTAACCTGCATCTGTGTGTAAATATTGTACATATATTAGTATTTTAACCTAAAATAAATAAATAAAGATGTAAAGGAATAATAAAGAAAATAAAAAGACTATATATATATATATGTAATAGATACAGGCTGACCCGAACTCAAAGAGAAGATTAAGACTTGACCTGGTCAATCAGGAATAAAGTGGGAGGAGATAGGGTCTTTAATCAGAAAATAAAAAAAATGTGTTTTGTAAATACTCTACATTTCCTTATTTATTATGCGTATAAACTTACACTATTTTATTTATCCATAAATTGACCTCAAATTAAATAATTTTCAAAATAAAAGTTGTAAATAAAAATGCTTACTAAATAATAAAAATAATTGTAAAATAGAATCACGTATAGAATAAAAATAACTACACTCAAAAAAAGCCGTAAAGCAACAATTGAAAGACCAATTCCTGCTCCATATGAACTCAAATTGGAACAAATTCACTTCCATCGTATTCTAAACTAAATTATCTTTAAAATGGTAGTAGTTTCATAATTTTGGAGTTATGGTTTGAAAGACGATTTTCTAGGGTGGTTTTGTAATTTTTCCATTTATTTATTGTATATATTTATCCATATTTATTTTTTTATACATATTGTATTTGTAAATAATTGTTAATATATTTTAAATAATTATCTCACATAAAAATAACAAATTTAAAACATAAAATAAACGAATTTCTTTATTTAAGTATGTGTGTAATGTACCATATGTATATATATTATATGTATATAATTGATTTCCTTAAATAATACTCACTAAAAAATAAATAATTAACATTTATTATTTAATTTATTAAAGTGAATAAAATAATTTAATTTAATTAAATAATTATTTAAGTAAATTTATTATTTCTGTTATTAACCTCTTTCCTTCTTTTTATCTCCATTCAAATTTTTAAAATTCGAATTCAATTATTTTTTCTATTTAATTGGCTCTTCCTTCCTCATTCTCACTTGATCAATCTTTTGGTGAAAGGAGCCTCTTCTCCAAGAGCATTCTTGTTGTAGAGAGGTGCCCAGCTTCCGAACCATTGAGAACATCGAGTCAATCCTCATCGAGGCCATTATGGTGTTATCCACCCCCATTCGATGATATCCAATTTTATTTCTCATTTTTCATATAGGTTAATCATAGTTTAATTTTTGTGTATTTAATTTCTTTTCTATTTTTTTCTATTCTAGATCATAATTGTTAATCGTAGTTCATTGTTCTAATCGCCCAATGCAATCCAATTTTTTTCATCTCATTTTCTCGATCTATCCACATTCACATTCTACCTCACGCAACCACTCACCTCCGACCATGTATGGTGACTGAAGACTCGATTCCAATTCACCACCTCTGTCAAAATCTCCTCGTCCATTAATCCGTGTTCAATTTTTGTAGACCGAGCCGTTGTGCTCGAGTCAGATGTTGTCATTTTTTACACATGTACATGGATTTTTTTAAAAAAATTCTAATAAAATTGTTGTTAAAAAAATGCAAAAAAATAAAAAAGAGAAGAAAAGGTTTGGGGTCGCATGTAGAGGCCGAGCTCCGTCTCTACATCCAAAGACCACCATTCATCCGCCATCACGCTCCTCCGCCTAGAGAGGAGGGTTGCCGTAGTCATCTCCACTGACCTCACTCACAACGACCGATGTACCAACTACAGCCACTTACGTCGTGACCACTGAAGCCACTCCACCTTCATGTTGCCAGCAGTCTTCGTCCAGCACTGCCTCCTCCACCGAGGACCGCTGTCGCCCATCCTCCGTCGAACAACAGCACCGCCCCCTGCGCGAAGAGTGCCTTCGCCATCTAGAAGCCTCCCCCCCCCCCCCGTGAGGCCCATTTGTTCGCCAACCCTTGTGCAAACTGATTAATCCCCATTCATCACTCTTTATTCTTTTATTTTAGCTATTTATCTTGGCAAAGCATCATGTAAATATGTGTAAATATAATAACTTAGCATTATGCATGCATGTTTTATTATCTCATAATTAGCATGTATTCGTGCAAAAATAAAAGAATAAAGAATAAAAGAAAAAGAAGGAAATATTTAGAATAAATATTGAGTGCCCCAAATCCAAGAGAGGGCCAAGCATTGGCCTGATCGCCAAATAAAATAGGTAGAGAGAGATAGGGCCACTTCATAGTGTATATATGTACCACATGTGTACATAATTTATTTTTACAAAAATAAATATAAAATTATGTCTTTAAATCCCCTGTATATATTTCTAAAAATAAAATAAAAATGAAAAATAAAATAAAAACAAAATAAAATTCTCTCTCTTGTACATAATACTTGTATATATATCTTCTTCCCTATTTATTATATACATGTAAATAAATAATAAAAATAAAAAAATATTTTATACTCCAAAAATTATGTTGGAAATCAATAAAATATAAAATTAGGATATTTTTGTAAAAATAATAAAATAAAAATAGTTGTACAAAATACATAGGTATATTATACCTTTACATAATACACTATATTGTATATAAATTAATTTATTTTTCAAAAAAATAAATACAAATCACAAAAAAATAGTCTGAAAAATAAAAACAATTTTCATTTTATAAACTTTTTGATTTAAAGTCAATTATCAATTTGTAAATATTTTTGTAAATCCTAATTTCCGATTGGTCCACCTAGGAGGTTGACCCTGGTCATCCCCCTCTTCCCGTGCTTGACCCGACCCGACCTCTTCACCAGACCTTCTTCAGGGAATTTCGTAGGGCAGATCACGCATGCCCATGCCCCGATTCTTCGCCAGCATCTTCCCTGTGGATCCATAACCCTCACGTATCCCTAGGAAGGCACAGATCTTCCTCGGTTCACGCGCTCTTATCCGATTTCTCCATCCACCAGGGAGCACTATAAGATCTCTTCATCCGCTCCCCCAGGTCGGTACCTTGCGCCGCACCCCTTCTCAATACCCTAGAACCTCCAACGTAGTGACAGTCGTTAGAGGACCCCTTTGGTGGTCGATTTGGTGCCGTGTAACCGACGCTCCCCCTTCTTGGCCGAAGAACTACCGCGAGTAGCCTCCTTTACCCACCGCATCTTGGCCGAGGCCACAACCCCGCCGTTCATCTCTCTTGGAGCTCAAGATCATACTCGGAACCTCATGTAGCTCTTTGATCATTCCTAGCTCCGTCATTTATCCAGTCTTTCATCTTTACACCGCCACAGCTCCACCAGTTCCGACTAGTAGGTCGGAGCTCCGTCACCCTCACTCATCCGCTCAGATCGTTACCCACACTCACCCTCCATCCTCTCCCGTAGCCTGATCACCCTAACTTTCGATCATTGCATCGAGATTAGGAGATATGTCTCATCTATCATCTTCGACGGAGACCCACCCCTCGTCCACCGTCGCTTCTCTGTTGTCCCGACCTAATAACCCAGACCAGAGTGCAGCTCCGAGTTAGAGCTTTCCCTTTCAATTATTGACGTGCATGGAGAGTCCCTACTTCACCCACACACACCCTCGCCAGAGCACCTCCAGGTCACTCACACCTCCTCGCTAATACGACCGGCGGAGCCTTCATCCATGCCGGCCATCTGACGCGGAGCAGGCCTACAACTCCACCGGTGCCTTCAGATCCTTCATCGGAGCCACAGATCATCCCTTGTGTGCCGACGAAGTTCGCCCAGGTGCGGTTCTTACATCCATCCTCTCCGTCGTTGGATCGTCCCCATCGTCCAGACATCACCCCTGTCGTCCATCCACTGGAGATGTTAGACCGTTAGATGTCGGATCTAACGGTTCCGTACCAGCCACGTCCCTTACTAGCAGAGAACCATCAGATCTGACACCTGACACGTCCAGAGCCGCACGATCGTGTTTCACCAACGGCAACCACGCATTCCTTCATGCTCCCCTCACGTGCCTCCATGGGTATATTGCATCTTCTACCTTGCATTTATTATATTTTCTATTTTAGTCTGTAAAATAAAAATCACAGTTGAACCATTTTGCATTCCAGTACATGTAGTCTCTCATATTTGCCTTTTAGTCCTACCTGTGAGGAACCACGTGCTTCGTCACGTGTGTAGTTGGGATATTTGCATTATTGGCCCCAAACTTACCTTCTATTATTGAATGAATATTTACTTTTTATATTTGCAAATATGCCCCTATGAATGCTGATTTGAGTCATGTGTGGATTTTGATGGAGAAATTGCAGATTGGACCCTAGGGTTTTATTACTTGTTATCTTTTGATCCTAGAACTTAATTTATTTGTGTTTTGGTCCCTGTGATCTGTGTGTCTTGTTTCGAATCAAATAAATATCAAAAGTACTCCACAAACTCTGAAAATTTTATACGTAGCTCCTGCTACTGTTAGGATTTTTAATAATTTTTGTGACCAATTTTGATCTTATTTTATTTTCTAAAATTTAAAAACCTTAAAAAGTGTATCTGTTTTTTTAAAAAATCCATTAAAAATAGAAAAATGTCTTAAACAATTCAAAAAAGTTCTTGGATGTTTGTTTTGTTATGTTTTAACTTCTGCGTGATTTTGTTCTGTTTCAGTTTATAAAACCCCTAAAAATTAAAAAAGACTAAAAATCCCATAAAAATAATTAGAAATTCATAAAAAAATAAAAAAAATATGTTTTCTTTTTCTGTAGGTACATTTTATTTTGTAGTTCACATAAAATTACTGCTAGGATTTGATAGGCATTTTAGATAATTTTAATTTGCCTTTAGATCCCTGTTGTGCATTGCCTACTGTTTTTGACCTTCTTGTATTTTTAGAAAATTAATTAAAAATCAAAGAACCCCATAAAATTCACAAAAACATCTGAATATTTTAAAAACATCAAAATATTTTTGTTCTGAATTTTTAAGCATTTTTGGAACCTTAAATAATTGTTTGTGTGTGCTTTCTTCCTCTTTTCTCTACTTTTCTTATTAATTAAAATCATAAAAAATTTAAGAAAATACCAAAAGTTCTTCATCTTTTTGGTTACCTGACTACTTCGTAGACTTGTCATTCCGTGCTCCTTGCGTTCGACCCTGGTAGCTATACCAGGTAAAATATTTAGCAGGACCGCCTCAGAGCAGCTTAGTGATTCAGAGCAGATGACAGAGGCAGAGCGAGACATCCACCAGGAGTGCGATTTTGTGATCACAAATGACGAATCCCTTGGTAAAACCCCGTTTCACGAGCCATCCTCTCACACTCAGATCCCACTGATTTCCAGATTCCAACAGAGGAGAGCTTGGAGAGCACACTCTTGGCAGAAGACACATTCGAGGCTGTAGACCGCGTTCATGATAGCGAGGTGATGAATACCCATTCATCACTCTTTATTCTTTTATTTTAGCTACAAAACCTATGCAAAACACATGTATATGCTTGTAAATAGCAATAATTACCATTTAGCATGCATTGTGTAAAAATAAATAATTAGCATGTTTTTGTACATAAATAAAAGAATAAAGAAATAAAAGGAAAAGAGGAAGATATTTAGAATAAATATTGAGCGTCCTAATCCCAAGGGAGGGCTCAGCATGGGCCTGCCCGCATAAAAACCCAAGTAGAGAGAGATAGGGAAGCTCATATATGTGTATATATACCTATGTGTATAAATAAAAATATTTTCCTCTAAAATAAAACAAATTACATTTTTTGTGAATATTTATATGTTTGTGAATATAAAATTAAAATAAAAATGGGAAAAATAAAAGAAAAACAAAAATAAAAATGCCCTCCATCTTTGTATATATGCCATGTACATAGAATCACTCACTTATTTATTATCACCTTGTAAATAAATAATTAAAACTCAATAAAAATATGTATATATTCCTCATTTTATGGTGTAAATAAATAAAATAAAAATCACAAAAAATAAAAATAAAATAAAAAGAAATAAAAATAAAAATAAAAATCAACATTGTATATATACCATGTATACTTGTATATAGATCTATTTATTTAAGCTTTGTAAATAATTAATAAAAATAAAATAAAAATACCATTTTATTCCAAATTTTATTCTATAAATAAATAAAATATAAAATTGGAATAAATTTTTAAAAATAAACAATAAAAAAATCAAAAATCAAGAATTGATTTTGTATATACATGTATATAATAATAATATTTTGTAAATACATAAATTATATTTCAAAAAAATAAATAAAAATCACTAAAAATTAATCTAAAAATAAAGAAACATTTTTCATGTTTTAAGTTTTTCAAAATAAAGTCATTTGCTATTTTTTATTTAATTTACAAATATTTAATAGACGGAGGCCTGTGATTGGTCCACGGGGGATTGTTGACCCCCGGTCAACTCTCCCCCCTGGACCAGTCAACCCGGATCCACTCGCTCGACCCGCTTTTCTCCGAATTTTTCCCGAGTTATCTGAGACCCATTCGACTAAACCCCGGGTCCTAATCCTCCCTCCTGCATCCGAGATCCACGCCGACGCATCTGCCTGGGGATCCGTGCTTCACGGAACCCTGCCCGACCCTTGCTTCTTGGACCTGCAGGTGTATAAAGCTTCAGCTCCGGCTGCCATTCCACTCCATCTTTGGCGCTGCACCTTTTTCCTGTGACCTCCACCCTAATCCTTAGAGTGACAGCTTTCGATTGGCGGTGTCGAAGAAAGGAGAGGACCCCTCCGCCACTGATCCGGCGACGTCTCGTCGCCACGCGCTGCCCAGAGCAGCGCCCGAGCCTCGGGCCTCCGACGACCCTCGAGGCGACGACCAGAGCTACCTCAGCTCTTCCCCGGTCGACCACCTTCACCAGGTAGCCTTAATTCTTTCTATATTTCTCGAATTTTAGATTACGCCCAAATCGCTCCGATCATCCTTTTCGTCGATTCCGACCATCTCCGTCACCTTATCGATCATCGGACTTGACCATCACAACCACGAGACCTCTACTCACCTTCTGCACCCACTCCACCCCTTGTCTCGCCCCAGAGCAGGAATTTCGATCTCCACCGCCGTCGCTTCGCCGGAGGTCGACCATCCCGACGCACCAGCCACCCATTTCCCCTCTAACCGGGTTGAGGCACTTTGCCCTCGACCCAGGAGCTTGCTGTGCTACTTTTTAGGTCAGAAGAGACCCATCTGGGGGTCTTCGCGTTCAGGCACAGGAGCCCAGCTCCGCCTTCGTCGCCGGAGCTCCTCGGAGCCTCCCGGCATCACCGGAGGAGCTCTTCAGCTGCGGAGCATCGAGGCGATCCGATTCCACATCACAGCAGCAGTAGAGGAGGTCCACAACGCGAGTATCGAGTCGGCGAACTTCGCCGACCACCTGTTCTTGGAGGATCCTCCCCTACCGTCAGATTGGCCCCCCCTCGCCCAGTTTTGATCTCGAGCGTTCATCAGCGAGGAGCCAGCCACCGTCAGATCTGTTGGAGGCTTGATCATGATTGTTGATTCAGTGAGGATTAGCCACAGTGTACCTGAGCCGTCTGATTCTCCACGTGGCGGGCCCTCGACTGTCGGATCAGAGCCAGGTCTCTTTGAAGAGGCGCAATGCACCTCCACCGTCCAAAAGCACATGTGGCGCGCCTCTAGCCCTCGGATAATAAATAGGGGTAAATTACTCTTAGGCCCCTCCTGCTTTGTCATTTACTGTTGAGTGCTGTAAATATTTATTTCTGTAGCTTTTATTGTGGAACAATTGCACTTAGGACCTGAACCTTTCTTATATTTGCAATCTAGTCCTAATCCACGTGTACCACGTGCTTCGTCACGTGAAATTTTGGAAAAATTGCATGGTCTGGGCTTGATGTTTCTATGTGTTCATAAATGAAAGCTATGTTTTGATATTTGCATCCATAACCCTGTGAACACTTTTATTCGACATGTGCTGAATATTTTGGGTATTTTGCAACTTCTCCCCTGGACTTTTAGCACATGTTGCTAATAAGCCCTGGGAAGTAAGTTTTCTTACATATAGGTCCTCCCGTGCCCAGTACACGTGCATTGCGCGTGAGTTATTGGAATTTTTTCACGAAGGACCTCCAAGTCTCTATATTTGTTACATTTAAGCCCCTGGAAATATGTTTTCTTGCATTTAGGTCCCTGTGCACTGTGAGCCTATTTTTTATTTTAATAAAATAGCAAATTTAACCCAAATTGCGTGAAATTGGACATGTGGCTCCTGCCACTGTGTAATATTTTCCCTAACTTTTGGGTACATTTTTGTGCTTTTTAGTATTTTTAAAAATTCAAAAATTTCCTTCTGTCAAGTTTATAAAATCCTAAAAAAATATTGAAATTGTGTTAAAAATTCCAAAAAAATTAGTAGTTGTTTGTTTTTGTGTGTTTGAATTTCTGTGTGAATGTGGATATTTTTGGATTTATAAAAACCCTAAAAATTGAAAAACCCTTAAAAACTCATAAAAATTCTGAGAAAATCATAGAAAATTCCAAAAATAATAGACTCTCTTCCTGAATTTTCTTCATTGTTTATTTTTCATAAAATTACCTCCAGGCCTTTTTAGGACCATTTTATATTTTAAATTGGTCCTCCAAGCCGGACTGGACAGTTTTCCCTTTTTGCTACCTTCTTTCATTTTTAAAAAATTATATAAAAATCATAAAAATCTCAAAAATTCACCAAAAACAGTAAAAAATCTAAAAACATAAAAATATTTTTGTCTGAATTTTTGGACCATTTTTAAGTATTTAAATAATTGGTTGAATATGCTTGTAGTTGCCTTTTTTTATCATTTTCCTCATTTATTAAAAATCCAAAAAAAATCATTAAAAACCACCAAAAATTTTTGTTTTTACTTTGTTTTCTTCTTTGACTATTTTGTAGGCCGCGAGGCCAACTCGTGCTCCAGGAGTCCGACCTTGGGCGCTACACCAGGCTAATCTCATAGCTAGGGCCACTATTTGATTTTCTTTGATTTTATCTGCTTGATTGGCAGTCTGTTTCTATTTTTCTTGATTGACTGATTGATCCTTCTCGATCCGGGTCGCAACGACCCGAGAGTGATTATATATATTTATCCCGGATTGATTTGAGGGAAGTTTCGGTCATCACGAGGCAGTTGATATTTCAGTTGATTCATATTCAGATCCCTCGGAGTTAGATATTGATTGGGTATAGTTTGATGAGTTGATTCCATGTCTGAGTCCTACAAAGCCAACAACTAGGGTGGAGATTGATCTTATTCAGATTAAAGATACACTAGTAGAGCAATCTTCATCAGATTTTCATGATCAACGAGAGTTCTCCCATGCAGATTTGGTTGCTTTCACTCAGACTTTTCAGAGGCCAGATTTGCCAGAACCCAGTCGCCCAGAGCTGAAGCCCTTGCTACAGTCGCTGAAATATAGATTCCTTGTGAGCGAGTATGAGATCCACCTAGTCATTATCTCAACAGATTTGACAGGAGAGCAAGAGTCTCGTTTGCTGGAGGTTCTTGAAAGGAACTGCAAGGAGATGGGATGGAGTGTAGATTATCTCCAAGGGATAAGTCCGACCCTGTGCTCCGACCATATCTATCTCGAAGAGGATGCCAAGCTATCACGTGGGTTCCAGCGGCGTCCGAACCCGAACCTTCGAGAGGTTGTCATGAAGGAAACCCCGAAATGGTGAAGCACTGATTTTATCTACCCCATCTCCGACTCCAAGTGGGTTAGTCCATTACATGTGGTGCCCAAGAAAACGTGCATCACTACAGTTGTGAGTGAGTTTGGAGAGGAGATAGCTACCCGGGTACCCACTTCTTGGAGGGTCTGTGTGGACTACAGACAATTGAATCAAGCCACCAAGAAGGATCATTTCCTGCTCCTTTTATTGATCAGATTATGGAGAGGCTAGTTGGAAAGAGTCACTACTGCTTTCTTGACGGGTACTCTAGGTACAATCAGGTGGCCATTGCACCAGAAGAGCAGGACAAGACTACATTCACCTATCCCTTTGGGACATATGCTTTCAGACGGATGCCCTTTGGTCTATGTAACGCCTCAACGACATTCCAGATGTGCATGTTGTCCATCTTTTTGGACAAGGTGGGTGATTGCTTAGAGGTCTTCATGGATGACTTTTCGGTCTATGGCAATGGGTTTGATGCTTGTCTTGACTACCTAGACCGCGTCCTTTAGCGATGCATCGAGGTCCATCTAGTATTATCCTAGGAGAAGAGTCACTTCATGGTAACTCAAGAGACGGTGCTTGGTTATATCATCTCCAACCAGGGCATGGAGGTTGATCTGGCCAAGGTGGATATCAACAGGAAACTCAATCCACCGTCCAACTTGCGATAGCTATGGTCTTTCCTGGGGTACGTCGGTTTCTACTGATGATTCATTCATGATTTCAGTAGGATCTCCTGACCGTTGACTGATTTGCTGACCAAAGACATCGAGTTCATTATAGATGATAAGTGTCTTGCATCATTTGAGACTCTCAAGAGTCTAGTTGTCGAGGCTCCTGTCCTCCAGCCACCTGATTGGTCTCTCCCATTCGATATCATGACGGATGCCTATGATTTTGCCGTAGGGGTTGTACTGGGATAGAGGAGGGATGGAGTGTCTTTTTCCATTCACTATGCTAGCCGTACATTGGATGACACACAACAGAACTACACAATCACTGAGAAGGAGATGCTAGCCGTAGTTTTTGCCTTGGATAAGTTCAGATCATATATCATTGGATCTAGAGTGACTATCTTTACTGATCATACCGCCATTAGGTACCTCATGGGAAAGAAGGATGCCGAAGCCAGATTGACTAGATGGATCCTTTTACTCCAGGAGTTTGATATTGAGACTAAGGATAAACCTAGAGTCAAGAATGTGGTGGCGGATCATCTCTCCCGATTATAGCATCTTGAGGAATCCGAGCAGATTGATCCTATTTCTGAGACCTTCCCAGATGAGGCGATCCTTGCTATCGCCTCGCTCCCATGGTACACTGACATTGTGAACTATCTTGTTGCCAAAAAAAGTTCCACAAGCTTGGCCCAGGCAGCGACTTGAGACCTTCCTCGCGAAGGCCAAGTCTTACCATTGGGAGGATCCCGTCCTTTATCATGAAGGGGGGGATAGTGTCTGGCGATGGTGCATTCCTCAGGAGGAGCACCATAGCGTCCTCACCTACTGCCACAAGATGGAGGCAGGAGACATCACTCTTGGAGGAGAACGACACAGAAAGTGATCCAATCCGGCCTATGGTGTCCTACTCTCTTCAAGGTTTCTGATGAATTTGTGAAGAGATGTACAGACTGTCAGAGGATGGGCACTTGTAGACGGTATGACATGATGCCGATGCAGCCTATTCACTTTTGTGAGGTCTTTGATGCATGGGGCATTGATTTCATTGGTCCATTCCCTATGAGCCAGGGATTCGAGTACATTCTGTTGGCCATAGATTATGTTAGTCATTGGGTTGAGGCCATCCCTGCCCGAACTGCATATGCTAGGACTGTTTGCAGATTTTTGAGGAAGCATATCATTTCACGGTTCGGAGTAGTGATGAATCTCCATTCATCACTCTTTATTATTTTATTTTAGCTAAATATCTTAGCAAAACATCATGTATATAGTTGTAAATACAATAAGTTACCAATAATCATGCATTTGTTAATAATTAATAATTAGCATGTATTTGTGCATAAATAAAAGAATAAAGAATAAAAGAAAAAGAGGGAAATATTTAGAATAAATATTGAGTGACCTGAACCCAAGAGAGGGTCCAAAATGGACCTGATCGCCAAATAAAATAAGTAGCGAGAGATAGGGCCACTCTATCTTGTACATACCCCCTCCCATGTATATATATTATCATTATTTTATTTTCACAAAAATAAAAATAAAAAGATATTCTTATCATCTTGTATATATTCCTAAAAATAAAATAAAAATTAGAAAATGAAATAAAAATAAATTTCTCTCTCTATCACCTTGTATATAATGCATGTACATATGTATCATAAACCTATTTATTATACACTTGTACATAACTCATAAAAATAAAATAAAAATTATTTTATACTTCAAATAATATGTTGTAAATAAAAAAATATAAAATTGGGTATTTGTACAAAAAAATAAAATAAAAATACATAAGTATTTTATACATGTATATAATGTTATATAATGTACATACCTTAATTTATTTTTCATAAAAATAATTAAAAATCACAAAAAATAGTTCAGAAATAAGGAATATTTTTCATTTTGAACATTTTTTAAAATTAAATCATCTTCTATTTTTAATTTATTTTTCAAATATTTTTGACCCGGTCTTTTTGTGATTGGTCCAGGAGGGATGTTGACCCCGGTCAACTCCCCCTCCCGGACCCTCTCTTCGCAGATCTGTCTCGCGCGCCCAAGTTCTCTGAATTCTTTGGAATGGATCTTGCCTTCTCTTGCCTTGATTCCTTTGCCCGCACCTTCCCTTTGGATCCAAGATCCTCACGGATCCCTGGGGAAGTGCGAATCCTTATCGGTTTGCACGCTAACACCCAATTCCTCTAGCCACCTGGGACTGCCTATAAAACGTTCATTTGATTCCCCAGACCTTCAACTCGTGCCACACACCTCTTTACTACCCTAGAAACCTTCCCCTTGGTGACATCAATCAGAGGAGCCCTTTGGTGGTCGGAGAAGGCTGTTGTACCTGACGCTCGAAGCTTATGGCCGGAGATCCGTCGCGACGAGCCTCCCTGCCTTCCGCAACGAGGTTGAGGCAAAGACCCCCTTCGACATCATCCCCTGGAGCTCAGGATCACGTTCGTACCTTCAGGTATCTCCCATTTCATTCCTAGCTCCTTTATTTTTCAAATTTTCCATCAGCCATCCTCCGCCGCTCTGCCAGCTCCGACTCGGTGGTCGGAGCTTCATAATCCATAATCATCCGCTTAGATCGACTACCCTGTTCACCGTCATCCTTCTTACGTGACCTGGTCACCCAACTTTTGGTTGTATGATCCAAGATTAGGACATCGGTTTCCTCCACTCGCCGGAAACCCCCATCTCCATCCACCGACACTTCTCTTTGGTTTTAGTCAAATAACAGTGGCCGGAGTACCCCTCCGAGCGAGAGATTTACCCCGCAGGTCTTAGCGTGTGTGGAGACATACCTTTTTGCCTTCCAGCCACTTCACCGGAGCTCGTTCAGGTCTAAGCCCCCTTCTAGGAGACCCGACCGTCGACGTCCTCATCGGACCCTTCCACCCGACGTAGAGGAGCCACACGACCCTGTTGCCGCTTCCGATCGTTCATCGAAGCTATCGATCTCCCTCGGTGCTCCGGTGACTGCGCCCTGGCGGAGTTCGTCCAGGTTCCTTCTCAGTCGTTGGATCACGCCCATCGCCTAGATTGCATCGTCGCCGTCTAGAGCCTGCACCTTTCAGGTCGTTAGATCTGATATCTGACGGCCCCCGTACGCCCACTTCGTACCCCAGTCAAAGCTGTTGGATTCGCTAGCTGTCAGCGCCAGAGCCGTACATCGTCATCCAGTCAGAGCGCGCCACCTATCACCCCACATGAGTCGCACGAGCCGCCTGGGTAATTTGTTCCGCTACCCCTGCAGTTATTTCCATTTATTAGTTAGTTTGTAAAATAAAAAGTACATAGTAGGGTTATTTGCATCTGTGCCCGCTGCAGTTTTTAGTATTTGCATTTTCGTCCTTCTTTTGTGGTTGCACGTGCATCGTCACGTGTACTTGTGGGTTAATTGCATGAACTATCCTAGATTTATTTTATGTTATATTTTGAAGTTATAGTTTCAATATTTGCAATTATACCCCTGTGCGTGCTGATTTGGGACATGTACATGAATTATTGTGAAAATTGAAGCTAGGACCTTGTACTTTTCATGCTTGTTATTGTTTAGGTCCTGAGACATGTTTTCTTTGCATATAGGTCCATGTCCGTTGTGTGCTTGACTTTTATTTTAATAAATAGCAAATTTAATCCAAAATTCATGAAATTTGGATACATGGCTCCTGCCATGGTGTAGAAATTTTCGTGAATTTTGGGTTGCATTTTGTTTCCATTTAGTATTACTAAAAATTCAAAAACCTTAAAAATTGATACTGCTTACCTTTACAAATCCACTAAAAATATGAAAAAACCTTGAAAAATTCCAAAAATGTTCTTGCTTGTTTGCTTTGAGTTGTTTTTTCTTCAATCTAATTTTTGTTGTATTTGCATCTATAAAAATCATAAAAATTGAAAACATTAAGAACCTTAGAAAAATCATTAAAAATTAAAAAAATGAGAAAAATGTGTTCTCTTCTTCTGTAGTTAGATTTTAGTTTATAGTTTATCGTAAAATTGCTGTTCGAATTTTATAGGAATTTTAAGTATTTTTAAGTTGCCTTTAGATTCAGGTTGTACACTGTTTAACATTTTTAGCTTTCATTTTTTGAAAATTAACTAAAAATCAGAAAAACTCAAGAAAATTAACAAAAACATCTGAACATTTTAAAAACCCAAAAATATTTTTATTTGAATTTTCTCGGTATTTTTTATGCTTTAAATAATTGTTTGTTTGTGTCCTTTTGAGTCCTTTTAGCATTTTTCCTAATATTAAAAATTCTAAACAAATTGAAAAATATAAAATCCGCCAAATTCTCATTTTCTGGATTCTTGACTACTTCGTAGCTCGTGCATTCCGTGCTCTTTGTGTTCGACCCTGGTAGCTATACCAGGTAAAATAAATTAGCGAGACCGTTATTTGTTTGCTTGATTGATTTATCTCTATTTTTGGTTGTCTTCTTTTTCTGGATTGAGCCTAGTTTGAGTGGTTGAGGTCGCAATGACCATTAATACCATTCCTACCTTAATCGCTCGGGTTTCCGTGCTCATCAAAATGACGTCGTTGCTGGGGAGCACGACTTAGTAGTCGGTTTCCTTTTTGTATAATTTCTTGCTTATTATTTCTTATATATTTTTAAATAACTGTGGACTAACATAATTTTGTTCTGACTTTTTTACGAGGGCCCGACGAGCGAGGGTAGCTATCTTCGGAGAGCCGAGGCACCCACATGACTTGAGGCTGCTTGTTTCTGCATCAAGCCGCAGGAGAGCGTAGGAGAGGCAGAGCAGAATTTTGGGGAGATTTAGTGTAGCTTAGTTTAGATTTCATTCATGCCACTATTATTGTAATAATACAGGACAAACACTCTCAGACTTGGTGATTGCTTCGTGGTCTGTTTAGTCGAGCACCGGTGTGCTTGGAGGACCTCACCACGGGTTTTTTGCCGGTTTTGATTTTCTACCTCTTTTACTGCCTATCTGATTTTCGAAGGTTTTGGCCCTTATATTTAGGATTTTCTATGACTGTGGCGTAATTAATTAAGGCCAAACCCTAATTATCTTCATGTTCCTATAGATCGATAATTGGACTTAATTAATTAACTCACAAAAAAAGTTAGTTTTATTTGGCTCGAGTCCACATGCCGTGAGGAACCACATACAACACGTGAAGGATCCGTTGTGGCAGACACTGAATGGTTCCCAAGATCGGACTCTAGACTTAGTCTGATTAGCTAGCTACTGTGCTTATCGTGTAGAAATTGCTTCATCTAAGGCTGATTTCTTCTTGCATCATATAGATAGTTCTGTTTCAGTCTTTATTTTATGCGTGGATCACCCTGCATGTAGAGAGCTGGAGTCAGGTACGCATTTCTTACTCTGCATGCATCATAGTGTTTGATCACGCATCGGTTTTTTTGCTTTCTCCTCCTATTTTTGGCCTTAAAATAATAAGGAGAACTGAAAAATTCATTAGACGTTGTTTGCTTGAAAATTACTTAATAAAAGAAAAACTGTAAAATTGGAACTGCTAAACTCACTTGATCTTAAAAGACACCTCACTTAAAAATCTATCTTGAGAGAGTAACACCCTCATTGTATGGTTTGGATGAGCGAGAGAGTGACCCACACACTAGGATAGAGCCATACCCGATCTCTTGGCAGACTACCGGCCTTTTATACGGGACGGTCTGTTAAGAGCATTTGGTTCCTATAAGCTCGCTTAATTGCTCTAAAAGACTATCTTATCACCTAATAAAATTGACAAGATAACCGACTGAGACTTTACGGTCTTCAGCTCCGCATCGAGTAGGTGAATTGGGGGTTTACTTTCTGATCTTGTGTGTTTCCAGATCTCATTCACATTACTCGCCACATCAAGATAATGGGCAGGATATCCCTTAGGCAATCTTTGGCTACACCGCTTTTGAGCAATCCAACCCATTCATCTAGGTTGGTTCTTGAGAGCCAAGACCCGCTCTCCTAACCCGAGTTTGATTCTACCCTGTTCCCCCTTGACCACCCTTCTACCAGTCTTGAGGTGCCCGAGCATAGACCATAATAGACAGATGATTTATCGGCACCTGAGTTTGGGTCTTTTTCCTTTGCAGAGACCATAGCTAGCTGCGAGGAGTGCATCGATGGACCAGCGGAGCTAAGACGTACGTACTTGATCAGGGTGCCATCAACTTCACCCTGTCAGCCTCTCTGGAGAACATGCAACATCAGATCAGAGACCAGGGGTCTTTCATGGTGGACATGCACCAAGAGATGGAGCAGATGAGAGCCGGTAGAGAGGATTGCAAAGCCGGTGGAGGCAGAGGACTAGATATGCCTGAGGGTGGAGACCTTGAGCGGCCATCACAGCCAGCAGCAACTGCACGACCGATGAGGGAGTTGCACAACCCTGGTGCAACTCCGACCCACAGATGGATAGTGTTGCCGGCTAATGCGGGAGACTTCAACTTCCCGCCTCAGACGATTCAGCTTCTTCCCCGCTTCCACGTACTCACCATTGAGGAGCCACATCTCCATCTCCAGGAGTTTGAGATGATCTACAGTACTGTACACGATGGTCTTGTGGATGAGGATACCATTCGGATGATGGACTTCCCTTTCTCCCTCGTAGACTGAGCAGCAAACTGGCTGAAGCACCTAGGGAGATTTGTCACTACCTGGGAATAGCTCCGGAATGAGTACTTGAACAAGTACTCTCTACTCGGCCGGACCAATACAGTCAGGGCCCTGATCAGCAACTTTTCCATGCTCCCCAACGAGTAGTTTCAAGAGGCATGGGAAAGATTCAGAGAGCTCATAGATCGGTGTCCCCACCATGATATATCCAAGTCCAATCTTGTCCAGAGTTTCTTTTACGAGTTTACACTAGAGCTGCAGGGGCTAGTCAATCATCCCGTGGGGGTTCCTACTTCACCAAGGATGAGGATCAGGTCTGGGACATCTACGAGGAGATGGAGGAGAACTACACGGTGATGTCTCAGACCCGATTGTACACTCAGGGGAAACCCCAGCCACAGGACGTATCCTATCAGAGGATAGCATGGGTTGATGCTGATCCATCTACATCATCAGCAATCACAGCACAGGTAGAGTCGATGACCGCTGATATGGGGATTATCAGCTAGAAGTTGGTCCGGATTGAGTTGATAGAGAAGAAGCAGTGCCACGGCATGTCCCAGATAGATCAGATGGCACAGACACCGTGTGACCTGAAGAGCCAGATCATGTGTCTTCATGAGGCGTAGACGACTTCTCAGCCCCGTCTTAGGTCATGGGCAGATCCCAGCAGCAGCGACAGATCGTCCCAGTACTCCAGCCAACCGAGACAGGTTCACCATATTCAGGAAGAGTCGTACGAGCAGCTGCAGCAGTACTACCAGCCACCACCATATCAGGATACTTAGATGGTGGTCTACCAGTCGGATCAGCCCCTGGCAGTTCTCCCGCACCCACTTACGAGTAGGAGCCATTGATGGATGTCAACGGGATATGGTATGATCAACCTCAGCCTGGGATCTGACGAGACCATTCCGGATTCCGTTGGTCGACTGGAGGTACCAGTTTCTAGCAACAACCTCCAGTTCAGGGTGGCCAGTACGGCCAAGAGCAGCCCCAGTTCCCACAGCAGCAGTCACAACCACATCCGCAGTAGCAGTCCTACCAGCAGCATGGTTCTCATCCCTATCAGCAGGGGCAGTCTTGGAGGCAGCAGCAACAGCCTCAGCAATATCATACTCAGTACCCCTCTCACTCTCAACAGCGGTAGCCTCAGTTTCAGAGAGGCCACCCGTCAGGTTCTCATGGGCCTGCCTATGAGAACCCAACCTTAGATGATCTAAACCGCCACCTTTTCGAGCAACATGCCACCTTCATACAGGAGATGGACGAGTTTTAATAGGAATGAGAGAGATTGTGAGAGGGAAGGCCGCCATACCTGCACAGATCGAGCTGAATCTGAACAAACTAAAGAGGAAATCTGAGCAAGTAGAGTTTACAGAGGTTACCACTCCTAGTGATTCACTTGGTGATATTTCTGCATATCATTTTGATGCTGACTTTTTTACACTTAGGAGCAGTAGGATGCCAGCCGGTGGTGCCTCATCTGAGCGACGACCACATGTAGATTCAGGAGCGCTAGATGGGGAGGAGAGCGGTGTTGATG
Organism: Ottelia alismoides; assembly: GCA_037367405.1. Lineage (NCBI taxonomy): Eukaryota > Viridiplantae > Streptophyta > Magnoliopsida > Alismatales > Hydrocharitaceae > Ottelia > Ottelia alismoides. Next base: position 297,256 of record JAZKJV010005853.1, read on the forward strand.
CCTCTCGTGATGATGATGATGATGATGATGATGACGGTGGTGCTGACGCCACCAAGGATGTTGATCTAGCTAACGGTACTGAGGCCGTCACTTCACCAGACGCAGGAGGTGGTGCTGATGCCACTAGGTTCGATGTTGAGCCAGTGTGCGGTACTGATGCCGCAAGTCCAGATGTTGTGGGTGGTGTTGAGGCCACCATTACTATTCCTATTGCATTTCCATCTGTTATTGTATCTCGAGACTATTCTAGAAATAACCTAAAGGGTTCTTCAATTGTGAGTCCATCTGTGTTGCTTGGAAATGCTTGTATGGATTCTACTTTATCATAGCAGCAATGACCGGATCCTAGCCCTCCATCTGAGGAGGGCCCAACCATCCTCTTTCCCCAAGTACTCCGCTTGGCTAAGGGGACTAAAAAAGAAAACCCAAAAAATCACATTAGCTAGAGTTCAACCAGCAGATGATAGATAGATTCCAGATACATCTGACTCTACAGGAAGCCTTGGAGCACATCCCCCTCTTCCAGAGGAATCTTAGAGAGAGAACCCCCATTCACAGGAAGAGAAGGAACCACCACTCAGAGATTCATGTCCTCACTCGTGCCACCTGCTTTGCCATCCAGAACCATCTGCCAGCCAAGAGGCCAGATGCAGGAGCCCCCTATGTCAAATGCCATATACATGAGCAGAGGTTCGATCAGACTCTATTAGACATCGGTTCTTCTATCAACCTACTTCCGGCAACCTTACTGGACCGCTTCGAGTTTGGCCCTCTTTGACAGAGCAGGACGGTCCTTCAGTTTGCTGATCGATCTGTCAAGAGGACGAAGGGATCGCTGAAGGACGTGGTCGTCACAATTCAGCGCCTGAAATTCCTTGTAGACTTCGTTGTGTTGGACATGGAGATCCCTAAGTCTGTGACCGATACCCCCATCATTTTAGGATGTCCGTTCTTGGCCATAGCCAAGGCAGTGTCCTATCATGATAGCGGGAAGGTATACTTCTCGTCGAGGGCGAGAGTATACAAATAGAGACGATCGATGAGACCACAACGCGAGATTCAGCTTGCTCAGAGCCACTTACAAATTCAGAGCAGATGACAGAGGTAGAGCGAGACATCCACCAGGAGTGTGATTTTGTGATCACAGATGGTGAGGCAGTTTGGTCAGACCCCGATGCACGAGCCATCCTCTCACCTTCAGATTCTGCTGATGCACATATTCCAGCAGAGGAGAGATTGGAGAGCACATTCCTGGTAGAGGACACATTTGAGGCAGCAGATCGCATTCCGACTTAGATTTAGATCCCTCAGAGCCAGATATTGATTGGGAAGAGTTCGATGATATGATTCCATGTCTGATTTCCACAAAGCCAACATCTAGGGTGGAGATTGATCCCATTCAGAACATAGACACACCATCAGAGTAATCTTCACCAGATTTTCAGGTTCAACGAGAGTTCTCCCATGCAGATTTGGTTGCATTCACTCAGACCTTTCAGAGACCAGATCCGGCAGCTCCCAGTTGCCCAGAGCGAAAGACCCTGCTGCAGTAGCTGAAGTATAGGTTCCTTGTGGGTGAGCATGAGATGTACCTAGTCATTATCTCGGCAAATCTGTCTGGAGAGCAAGAATCTCGTTTGATGGAGGTTCTTGAAAAGAACCACAAGGCGATAGGATGGAGCGTAGCCTATCTCCAAGGGATAAGTCCGGCCCTGTGCTCCCATCATATCTATCTCGAAGAGGACGCTAAGCTGTCGCGTGAATTCCAACGGCGGCTGAACCCGAACCTTCGAGAGGTTGTCATGAAGGAAATCTCGAAATGGTGGAGCGCCTATTTTATCTACCCCATCTCCGACTCCAAGTGGGTCAGTCTGTTACATGAGATTCCCAAGAAGACGGGCATCACTACAATTGTGAGTGAGTCTGGAGAGGAGATCGCTACCCGAGTACCCACTTCTTGGAGGGTCTGTGTGGACTACAGACGATTGAACTGGGCCACCAAGAAGGATCATTTCCCGTTGCCTTTTATTGATCATATTATAGAGAGGCTAACTGGGAAAAGTCACTACTTCTTTCTTGACGGGTACTCCATATATAATGAGGTGGCCATTGCACCAGAAGACCAGGACAAGACCACATTCACATGTCCCTTCGGGACGTATGCTTTCAGACGTATGCCCATTGGTCTATGTAACGCCCCGGTGACATTCCAGAGGTGCATGTTGTCCATCTTTTCGGACATGGTGGGTCATTTCTTAGAGGTCTTCATGGACGACTTTTCGGTCCATGGAGATGGGTTTGGTGCTTCTTTTGAGTGCCTAGACGATCTATGGTGACTTTTTGGTCTATTGCTTAGACGTATGCGTCCTTCAGCAAGGCATCGAGGTCCATCTTGTGTTATCTTGGGAGCAGAGTCACTTCATGGTTACTCAAGGGACGGTGCTTGATCATATAATCTCCAACAAGGGCATGGAAGTTGATCCGGCCAAGGTGGATATCATTAGAAAACTCAATCCACCATCCAATCTGTGAAAGTTACGGTCTTTTCTGGGGCACGTCGGTTTCTACTGATGATTCATTCATGATTTCAGCAGGATTGCCCGACCGTTGACTGATTTGCTGATAAAAGACACCAAGTTCATAGTCGAGGATAAGCGTCTTGCGTCATTTAAGACTCTCAAGAGTCTATTTGTTGAGGCTCCTATTCTCTAGCCTCCCGATTGGTCTCTCCCATTCGAGATCATGATGGATGCCTCCGATTTTGCCGTGGGGGCCATGCTGGGATAGAGGAGGGATGGAGCACAATTTATCATTCACTACGCTAGCCGTACATTGGATGCCGCCGAGCGGAATTACACCGCCATTGAGAAGGAGATGATAGCCATAGTTTTTGCCCTGGATAAGTTCATATCATATATCATTGGATCTAGAGTGAATATCTTTACTGATCATACTGCCATTAGGTACCTCATGGCAAAGAAGGATGCCGAAGCAAGATTGACTAGATGGATCCTTCTACTCCAGGAGTTTGATATTGAGATTAAGGATAAGCCTGGAGTCAAGAATGTGGTGGCGGATCATCTCTCCCGATTAGAGCATCTTGAGGATTCTGAGCAGATTGATCCTATCACAGAGACCTTCCCAGATGAAGCGATCCTTGCTATCGCTTCACTCCCATGTTATGGCGACATTGTGAACTATCTTGTTGCCAAGAAAGTTCCACAAGGTTGGTCCAGATAGAGACTTGAGACCTTCATAGCGAAGGCCAAGTCTTACCATTGGGAGGATCCCGTCCTTTACCATGAAGGAGGGAATAGTGTCTGGCAACGGTGCATTCCTCAGGAGGAGCACCATAGCGTCCTCACCTACTGCCATAAGATGGAGGCAGGAGGACATCACTTTGGGAGAAGAACGGTACAGAAAGTGCTCCAATTTGGCCTATGATGGCCTATTCTATTCAAGGATTCTTATGAATTCGTGAAGAGATGTACTGATTGTCAAAGGATGGGTACTTGTGGACATCATGACATGTTGACGATGCAGCCCATTCACTTCTGTGAGGTTTTTGATGCATGGGGCATTGATTTCATGGGTCCATTCCCTAAGAGCCAGGGATTTGAGTACATCTTGTTAACTGTTGATTATGTGAGTCGTTTGGTTGAGGCCATCTCCACCCGAACCGCAGATGCTAGGACCGTATGCAGATTTTTAGGAAGAACATCATTTCACGATTCGGGGTACCTCGAGTTTTGATATCTGATGGGGGGTCTCATTTCATCAACGACAAGGTAAAGGCCCTTGCTAGCGAGTTCAGCATTGACCATCGAGTAGCTACTCCATACCATCCTCAGACCAATGGTCTTGCTGAAGTGTCGAATAGGGATATCAAGATTATATTGTAGAAGCTCGTCTGCCCTGACTGAAAGGATTGGTCACAGCTTTTGGACTCAGTCTTGTGGGCATATCGGACGCCCTTCAAGACTCCTTTGGGTACATCTCCCTTTCACCTTATTTATGGTAAGCCCTACCATTTACCTGTTGAGCTTAGGCATAAGTCACTTTGGGTTGTCACAGAGATGCTTTTGGATCCAGTGAGTATAGGAGAACAGAGAAGGGTAGAATTGGTAGCCCTGGAGGAGCTTAGAGATGAAGTCTTTTCGAGCAGCCTACATTATAAGGAGTGAGTGAAGGAGTGGCATGATTCTCGTATCAGCCACAAGCAGTTTGAGCCAGATCAGAGAGTATGGTTGTTTGATTCCAGGCTTAGATTATTTCCAGGGAAGTTGCAAAGCAAGTGGAAGGGACTATACCTGGTCTGAAAGGTACATACAATGGGAGTATTGACATATCTGAGATGTCATCGGAGTCTACCTTTCGTGTTAATGGGCAACAACTCAAATCTTATCTAGATCATGAGCCGCTGGTCGTTGACGTTGCCCTTATTCTGTTTGCGTGAGATGTGGTTCTTGACTCACATCTAGTTCAGCTCATGCCTCATTATCATGGTCTTCCGCCTTGTATAGATCCAGATGTCCATATCATTCCATTCTTTAGTCCCACTCCCCATCTTCATCCTATGATTATTCTATACTTTGGGTGTACTTTACCCTAAGTAGAGGGGGGTGTTGGACTCTTGAGTATTCTTTTGATTCTTTTTGCCTCTATTTTGTTGCCTATACTTAGGGATCTTTCGACCAAAGTATAGGGGAGGTAGACCCTGTACATTATTCCACTCGGATTTCCCCTTCATGTACAGCTTACTATACTTAGGATTACTTGATCCTAAGTAGAGGGGCAAACACCGAGCTCTCTTCATTCTATTCTTTGATTCATCGTTGTAGTATACCATTCCTTTTCACTTCCCTATACTAAGCAAGAGTTATGTCTTCTTCATCGCTCTTGATCCACTCTGAGGACATCATTCAAGCTAAGTATAGGGGGGTGTCGTATATATTTCATATATACTTTAGCCATAACTTGTACTTTGTGTGAGTGTGTTAATAAATAAAATGGATACAATTCTTGTACCTTAAAAACCATAAAGTTTTAAATTTTTTTCCTTGTACATAAAAACTCTTTATTACACATACATAGCTATGTATAAAAATTATTTTTGTATAACTATTTGTAAAATGTTTTGTGTTAAGAGTTTATAAATATTTTTAGTATCAAAATTATATATATAGTGCAAAATTTTTGTAAAATGTTTGAAAAACAAAAAGTTTGAAAAACCCTTGTGTAAATGTTTGTAAATATTTTGCAAAACTTCATGCATTCATTCATTCAAACATTTTTCAAAAATTTTGCACATTTCCAAAAACATGCATAAAAACATTTTTGTATATATTTGTACAATTTTCTTAATCATAGTTGACATTTAAACTGGCCTGGAATTAAATTGAAAAACAGATCTTGGTTAAGACCTTAATCCACCTAATTCTAAGAGGAACCTTATAGGGCTTAGTGTTAAGATTTTTCAGGTCCATTGGGACCTAATTCTTGGAGTCCACTAGTCTATGATCATATGTCATCTTGATGAGCCTAAGTAGAACACTTAACAACGCACACATGACTCTCAGAGACAATGGATTTACTTGCATCAGCACATTACACCTAGATCTCCACGGAGGAGGTGCTAAGGAGGTAGTTTCCTTTGGCTTGGGGTAGCATATGAGGGTAGTACTTCTAGGAAGAACTTCTCTTCTTCTTATAGTGAAGGAAGTGCGTCTCAACTTGGTCTGGTGGTTATGAAGTCTAAAGACAGAAGTTGTGGGTTGCAATAACGCTTCAAAAGAGGGATAGTCTACAAACTCAAGACTAAAAACTCCTTATGTATATATGCTGGACCATGTAGATATGTTGTACATATGCACATCGAAAATAAAAGTGCAAAGAAAGAAAAACTCCAAAAAGTTGTGGGTCTGATTTAAAATAACATACCCACTGGAGTGAATATAGTCAAATAAAGCAAAGCTTATGTTCACACTCTCATCTCATGAAGCTTGCAACGGGAGACTTAGCTACACTGGTTGGGCTCCTAAGGATACATGGCTACACTGGTCATGGTCCATTCTCTTCTTCATCCTCTTCTTGAGCCGGTTGAACTTGAACTTAGAAGGGAATAGCCCGCTCCTCGAGGAAAGAGCTACCAGACTAGGGCATTAGAGTTACTTTGTTAAGAGGGGTTGTCAATTTTTCATTTCTGTGGTGGGGAGCTACATATCACTTACACAGTACAAGGAAAGATTCATGGTCATTAGAGTTTGTGTATGTAGACTTGTTCTGGATTGTTGAGGCATCTTGACCATAGATTGTTGGAACTTAGATCTTGTTGAGTTTTAAGCTTAAGTCCAAATAAGGTTCCGACAGATTAATAATCCAAAGGTCTGACTGAGCTCCATACTTTAATTTAATAAAGACAAGTTCAATAATCAACCTTGATTACCCTTTCTTTTCTTTCTCTTTTCACTTCTTTTTCAAATAAGTGTTTGCTAAGGGACTAGCAAAAGTTAAGTATAGAGGGTGATGAATCCCCATTCATCACTCTTTATTCTTTTATTTTAGCTAAATGTCTGGCAAAGCATCATGCATATAGTTGTAAATACAACAAATTAGCAATAAGCATGCATTTGTTAATATTTAATAATTAGCATGAATTTGTGCAAAAATAAAAGAATAAAGAATAAAAGAAAAAGGTGGAAATATTTAGAATAAATATTGAGTGACCTGAACCCAAGAGAGGGTCCAAAATGGACCTGATCGCCAAATAAAATAAGTAGAGAAAGATAGAGGGCCACTTTACCTTGTACATACCCCCTCCCATGTACATATATTATCACTATTTTATTTTCACAAAAATAAAAATAAAAATAAAAAGGTATTCGTATCACCTTGTATATATTCCTAAAAATAAAATAAAAATTTGAAAAATAAAATAATATTAAAATTAAAAATAAATTTCTCTCTCTATCACCTTGCATATAATGCACGTACATATGTATCATAAACCTATTTATTATACACTTTAAATAACTCCTAAAAATAAAATAAAAATTATTTTATACTTCAAAAAAAGTTGTAAATAAATAAAAATATAAAATTGGGGTATTTGTACAAAAATAAGAAAAATAGAAAAATACATAAGTATTTTATACAAGCATATAATGTAATATAATGTGCATATCTTAGATTATTTTTCATAAAAATAATTAGAAATCACAAAAAAAGAGTTCAAAAAATAACAAATATTTTTATTTCGGACATTTTTAAAATAAAATCATCTTATATTTTTAATTTATTTTTCAAATATTTTTGACCCAGCCTTTTTCTGATTAGTTTAGGAGGGATGTTGACCCCGCTCAACTCCCCCTCCCGGCCCCTCTCTTCATGGATCTGTCTCACGTGCCCGACTTCTCCGAATTCTTTGGAACAGATCTCGCCTTCTCTTGCCCCGATTCCTTCTCCCGCACCTTCCTCTTGAATCAAAGATCTTCGCGGATCCCTAGGAAGAGGCGGATCCTTCTCGGTTTGCACGCCGACACTCGATTCCTCCAGCAACCTGGGACTGCCTATAAAACGTTCATTCGATTCCCCAAACCTTCAGCTTGCGCCGCACACCTCTCTACTACCCTAGAAGCCTTCTCCTTGGTGACAACAATTGGAGGAGCCCTTTGGTGGTCGGAGAAGGCTGCTGTAGCCGATGCTCGAAGCTCGTGGCCGGAGATCCACCGCGACGAGCCTCCCCCACCTTCCGCAGCGAGGTCGAGGCAAAGACCCCTTTCGACATCATCCCTTTGAGCTCAGGATCACGTTCAGACCTTCAGGTATCTCCCATTTCATTCCTAGCTCCTTTATTTTCCGAATTTTCCATTAATCATCGTCCGCTGCTCCGCCAGCTCCGATCCGGTGGTCGGAGCTTCATCAGCCATAATCATCCACTTAGATCGACTACCCAGTTCATCTTCATCCTCCTTACACGACCTGATCACCCAAATCTTGGTAGTACGAGCCAAGATTAGGACATCGGTTTGCTCCACTCGCCGGAAACCCCCATCTCCATCCATCGATGCTTCTCTTTGGTTTTAGTCAAATAACAGTGGCTGGAGTACCCCTCCAAACGATAGCTTTACCCCACAGGTCTTAGCGTGCGTAGAGACATCCCTTTTCGCCTTCCACCCACTTTAACGGATCTCGTCCAGGTCTCAGCCCCCTTCCAAGAGATCCGACCGTCGACGGCCTCAACGGACCCTTCCACCCGACATAGAGGAGCCACACGACCTTGTTGCCGCCTTCCGATCGTTCATTGGAGCCACCGATCTTCCTCAGTGCTCCAGTGAACTTCGTCCGGGCGGAGTTCGTCCAGGTTCCTTCTCGGCCGTTGGATCACGCCCGTCACCCAGATTGCATCTCTGCCGTCCAGAGCCTACACTTGTCAGGCCGTTAGATCTGACATTTAACGGCTCTCGTACGCCCACGTTCGCACCCCCAGTCAGAGCCATTGGATTCGCCAGCTATCAGCGCTAGAGCCATATGTCGTCATCCAGTTAGAGCGCGCCACCTGTCACCCCACGTGAGTCGCACGAGCCACCTGGATAATTTGCTCCGCTACCCCCGTAGTTATTTACTTTTATTAGTTAGTCTGTAAAATAAAAAGTACACAGTAGGGTTATTTGCATCTATGCCCCCTGAAGTTTTTAGTATTTGCATTTTGGTCCTTCTTGTGTGGTTGCACGTGCATCATCACGTGTACTTGTGGGTTAATTGCATGAACTATCCTGGCTTTATTTTATGTTATGTTTTGAAGTTATAGTTTTAATATTTGCAGTTATACCCCTGTGCGTGCTGATTTGGGACTTGTGCGTGAATTATTATGAAAATTGCAGCTAGGACCTTGTACTTTTCATGCTTGTTATTGTTTATGTCCTGAAACATGTTTTCTTTGCATATAGGTCCCTATGTGTTGTGTGCTTGACTTTTATTTTAATAAATAGCAAATTTAGTCCAAAATTCATGAAATCTTGACACATGGCTCCTGCCATGGTGTAGAAATTTACTTGAATTTTTGGTTGCATTTTATTTCCATTTAGTATTTTTAAAAATTCAAAAACCTTAAAAATTGTTACTATTTGCCTTTAGAAATCCACTAAAAAAAGTAAAAAACCTTGAAAAATTCCAAAAATATTCATGTTTATTTTCTTTGAGTTGTTTTTGCTTTAATCTAATATTTGTTGTATTTGCATCTATAAAAGCCATAAAAATGGAAAAACATTAAAACTCTTAGAAAAATCATTAAAAATTCAAAAAAAAAATCAGAAAAATGTGTTCTCTTCTTTTTTAGTTAGCTTTTTGTTTATAGTTTACCATAAAATTGCTGCTCGAATTTTAGAGCATTTTAAGTATTTTTAACTTGCCTTTAGATTCGGGCTGTACATTGTTTATCATTTTTAGCCTTGTTCATTTTTAGAAAATTAATTAAAAATCAGAAAAAAAACAAGAAAATCAACAAAACATCTGAATATTTTAAAAACCTAAAAATATTTTTATTTGAATTTTCTGGGTATTTTTTATGCTTTAAATAATTATTTCTTTGTGTCCTTTTGAGTCCTTTTAGCATTTTTCCTAATATTAAAAATTCTAAAAAAAATTGAAAAATATAAAATCCGCCAAATTCTCATTTTTTGGGATTCCTAACTACTTCGTAGCTCGCGCATTCCGTGCTCCTTGTGTTGACCCTGGTAGCTATACCCGGTAAAATAAATTAGCGAGATCGCTATTTGTTTGCTTGATTGATTTATCTCTATTTTTGGTGGTCTTCTTTTTTTCTAGATTGAGCCCGGTCCAAGTGGTTGAGGTCGCAACGACCATTGATACCATTCCTACCTTAGTCGCTCGGGTTTTCGCGCTCATCAGTACCTCGAGTGTTGATATCTGACGGGGGGTCTCATTTCGTCAACGACAAGGTAAAGGCCCTTGCTAGCGAGTTCAACATTGACCATCGTGTAGCCACACCATATCACCCTCATTCCAATGGTCTTGCTAAAGTATCGAACATGGAGATCAAGACGATATTGCAGAAGGTAGTCTGCCCATACCGAAAGGATTGGTCATAGCTTTTGGACTCGGTCTTGTGGGCATACCGGACTTCCTTCAAGACTCCTTTGGGTACATCTCCCTTTCATCTCGTTTATGGCAAGCCCTGCCATTTACCTGTTGAGATTAGGCACAAGTCACTCTGGGCTATCACAGATATATTACTGGATCCAGTGAGTATAGGAGATCAAAGGAAGGCAGAATTGGCAGCCCTGGATGAGCTTAGAGATACAACCTTTTCGAGCAGCCTACATTACAAGGAGCGCGTGAAGGAGTGGCATGATTCTCATATCAGCCAGAAGCAGTTTGAGCCAGATCAGAGAGTATGGTTGTTTCATTCCAGGCTTAGATTATTTTCAGGGAAGCTGTAGAGAAAGTGGAAGGGATCGTATCTAGTCCAAAAGGTACATGACAATGGGAGCATTGACATATCTGAGATGTCATCTGATTTTACCTTTCGTGTTAACGGGCATCGGCTCAAACCATATCTAGATCATGAGCCATTGGTCGTTGACGTCGCCCCTATTCATTTCTCGTGAGATGTGGTCTTTGACTCACATCTATTGCATCTCACGCCTGATTATCACTGTCTTCTGCATTGTATAGATCCAAATGTCCATATGATACCATTCTTCAGCCAAACACCCCATTTGCATCTTATGATTATGCTATACTTATTGTGTACATTACCCTAAGTATATGGGGGGTGTTGGACTCTTGAGTATTCTTTTGATTCTTTTTACCTCTGTGTTGCTGCCTATACTTTGGGACCTTTTACCCTAAGTATAGGGGAGGTAAACCCTGTACATCCTATCACTCAGGTTTCCCTTTTTGTACAGTTTGCTATACTTTGGATTACTTGATCCTAAGTATAGGGGGAAAACACCGAGCTCTCTTCACTCTATTCATTGATTCGTAGTTGTAGTATAGCCTTCCTTTTCACTTCCCTATACTAAGCACGAGTTATGTCTTCTTCATCGCTCTTGATCCACTCTGAGGACATCGTTCAAGCTAAGTATAGGGGGTGTCGTATATATACTTTAGCCATAACTCATACTTTGTGTGAGTGTGAATATAAATAATATGTCTAAAAAACTTTTGTTAAAAAAATGAAAAAAAGCATAAAAATTTAAAAAATTTTCTTCTACATAAAATTCTTTCTGGCACATACATAGCTATTTATAAAACTATTTTTGTACAAATGTTTGTAAAAAAGTCTTGTGTGTAAAGAGTTTGTAAATGCTTTGATATCAAAATTATGTATATAATACAAAATGGTTTTTAATTGTTTGAAAAAAACAAAAATTTGCAAAAACCCTTGTGTAAATGTGTGTAAATAGTTTGCAAAACTTTTGCATTCATGCATTCATTTATTCAAACATTTTTCAAAAATTTTGCACATCTTCAAAAATTTGCATAAAAAGATTTTTGTATATACTTGTACAGTTTTTCTGAATCCCAGTTGACATTTAAACTAGCCTGTAATTAAATTGAAAAATAGAGCTTGGTTAAGACCTTAATCCACCTAATTCTAAGAAGAACCTTATAAGACTTAGGGTTAAGACTTTTCAGGTCTATTTGGGACTTAATTGTTTGAGTCCACTAGGCTACGAGAACATGTCATCTTGATGAGCCTAAGTATAACACTTAATGGCGCACACATGATCCTCACAGACAATGGCTTTACTTACACCAGCACCTTACACCTAGCTCTCTACGAATGAGGTGATGAGGAGGAAGTCTTCTTTGGCTTGGGGTAGCATACGAGGGTAGTATTTCTAGGCAGAACCTCTCGTCTTCTTTTAGTGAAGGAAGTGCGTCTCAACTTGGTCTGGCAGTGTTGAGGTCTAAAGACAAGAGTTGCAGGTTAGAATAAATCTTCAAAAGAGGGATAGTCTACTCGCTTAAGAGGAAAAACTCCTTATGTATATATGTTGCACCATGTAGATACCTTGTAAATATGCACATAAAAAAGTGCAAAAAAAAGAAAAACTCCAAAAGTGGTGGGTGTGATAGAAAATGAAATACCCACTGGAGTGTATATAGCCAAATAAAGCAAAGCTTATCTCATGAAGCTTGCAGCAGGAGACTTAGCTATACTGGTTGGGCTCCCAAGGATACAAGACTACACTAGTCATGGTCCATTCTCTTCTTCCTCGTCTTCTTGAGCCAGTTGCACTTGAACTTAGAAGGGAATACCCCGTTCCTCGAGGAAAGAGCTGTTGGACTAGGGCATTAGAGTTACCTTGCTAAGGGGGGTTGTTACTTTGCCATTTCTGAGGTGGGGAGCTACATATCACTTACACAGTACAAGAAAAGATTCATGGTCATTAGAGGTTGTGTATGTAGACTTGTTCTGATCTGGATTATTGTGGTGTCTTGACCATAGATTGGTGGAACTTAAAGGCTATTAAGTTTTAATCCTAAGTCCAAATAAGGTTCCAACAAACTAATAATCCAAAGGCATGACTGATCTCCATACTTCAATTTAATGAATACAAGTTTAATAATCATCCTTGATTCTCCTTCTTTTTCTTTTCTTTTTCTTTTCAGCTCTTTTTCCAATAAGTGTTTGCTAATGGACTAGCAAAAGTAAAGTATAAGGGGGTGATGAATCCCCATTCATCACTCTTTATTATTTTATTTTTGCTATTTATCTTGGCAAAGCATCATGTAAATATGTGTAAATATAATAACTTAGCATTATGCATGCATGTGTTATTATCTCATAATTAGCATGTATTCATGAAAAAATAAAAAATTGAATAATAAAAGAAAAAGAAGGAAATATTTAGAATAAATATTGAGTGACCCAAACCCAAGAGAGGGCCAAGCATTGGCCTGATTGCCAAATAAAATAGGTAGAGAGAGATAGAGCCACTTCACAGTGTATATATGTACCATATGCGTACAGAATTTATTTTTACAAAAATAAATATAAAAATATGTATTTAAATCCCTTGTATATATTTCTAAAAATAAATAAAAATAGGGAAAATAAAAGAAAAACAAAATAAAATTCTCTCTTGTGTACATAATACTTGTATATATATCTTCTTCCCTATTTATTATATACCTGTAAATAAATAATAAAAAATAAAAAAATATTTTATACTCCAAAAATTATGTTGAAAATAATTAAAATTTTGTAAAAATAATAAAATAAAAATAATTGTATAAAATAAAATATTGTATATAGATGAATTTATTTTTCAAAAAAATAAATAAAAATCACAGAAAAATAGTTTGAAATAATAAACATTTTTCATTTTATACACTTTTTGATTTAAATTCATTTATTATTTTGTATTCAATTTGTAAATATTTTTGTAAATCCTAATTTCTGTCCGGAGGTTGACCCTGGTCAACCCCCTCTTCCTGGGCATGACCCGACCCGACCTCTTCACCGGACCTTCTTCTCAGAATTTCCTAGGGCGGATCATGCGTGCCCATGCTCTGATTCTTTGACCACATCTTCCCCATGGATGCATGATCCTTGTAGATCCCTAGGAAGGCACGGATCTTCCTTGGTTCACATGCTCCTACCCGATTTCTCCAGTCACCTAGGAGCACTATAAGATTCGCTGCACCCTTCTCGATACCCTAGAACCCTCCAACGTAGTGACAGCCGTTGGAGGACCCCTTTGGTGGTCGATTTGGTGCCGTGTAGACGACACTCCCCCTTCGTAGCCGGAGAACCGCCGCGAGTGGCCTCCTTTGCCCGCCGTAGCTTGGTCGAGGCCACAACCCCATCGTTCATCTCTCCTGGAGCTTAGGATCATAGTCAAAACCTCAGGTAGCTCTTTGATCATTCTTAGCTCCATTATTTATCCAGTCTTTCATATGTACATCACCGTATCTCCACCAGCTCTAACTAGCAGGTCGGAGCTCCGTCACCCTTACTCATCCTCTCAGATCGTTACCCACGCTCACCCTCCATCATCACCTGTAGCCTGATCACTCTCACTTTCGATCATTGCATCGAGATTAGGAGATAGGTCTCTTCTATCATCTTCGTCGGAGACCCACCCCCGTCCACCGTCGCTTCTTTGTTGTCCCGACCTAATAACCCAGACCGAAGTGCAGCTCCGAGTCAGAGCTTTCCCTTGCAGACATTGACATGCATGGAGAGTCCCTATTTCACCCTCGCACACCCTCGCCAGAGCACTTCCAGGTCACTCACGCCTCCTCGCCGATCTGACCAGTGGAGCCTCCATCCATGCTGACCATCTGATGCAGAGTAGGCATACGACTCCACCGATGCCATTAGATCCTTCATCAGAGCCACATATCACCCCTTGTGCGCCAGCGAAGTTCACCCAGGCGCAGTTCTTCCAGCCATCCTCTCTGCCGTTGGATCGTACCCATCGTCCAGACATCACCCTTTCCATCCATCCACTGGAGATATCAGACCATTAAATGTCAGATCTGACGGTCCCGTACCAGCTACGTCCCTGACCAGAAGAGAACCATCAGATCTGACACCTGACACGTCTAGAGCTGCACGATCGTATTTCACCAACGACAGCCATGCGTCCCTTCACGCGCCCCTCACGTGCCTCCATGGGTATATTTCATCTTCTACCTTGCATTTATTTTAGTCTGTAAAATAAAATCACAGTTGAACTATTTTGCATTATAGTACCTGTAGTTTATCATATTTGCTTTTTAGTCCTGCCTGTGTGGAACCACGTGCTTCGTTATGTGTGTAGTTGGGATATCTGCATTAATGGCCCTGAACTTACCTTCTGTTATTGATAGAATATTTACTTTTTATATTTGCAAATATGTCCCTCTGAATGTTGATTTGAGTCATGTGTGGATTTTGATGGAGAAATTGTAGATTGGACCCTAGGGTTTTATTGTTTGTTATCTTTTGGTCCCATAACTTAATTTATTTGCGTTTTGGTCCCTCTGAGCAGTGTGTCTTATTTTAAATCAAATAAATACCAAAGTACTCCAAAAATTCTGAAAATTTTACACGTAGCTCCTTCTACTGTGTATGATTTTTAAAAATTTTTGTGACCAATTTTGATCTTATTTGGTATTTTATAAAATTCAAAAATCTTAAAAAGTGTATCTGTTTACTTTGAAAAATCCATTAAAAATACAAAATGTCTTGAAAAAATTCAAAAAAGTTCGGGGTGTTTGTTTTGTTATGTTTTAACTTCTCCATGATTTGGTTCTGTTTCAATTTATAAACCCCTTAAAAATAAAAAAAGACTAAAAATCCCATAAAAATAATTAAAAATTCATAACAAAAACAAAAAAAACGTGTTTTCTTTTTCTGTAGGTACATTTTATTTTGTAGTTTCACATAAAATTACTGCTAGGATTTGATAGGCATTTTAGACAATTTTAATTTACCTTTAGATGCCAGTTGTACAATGCCAACTGTTTTTGACCTTCTTCTTTTTTAGAAAATATTTATAAATCAGAAAAACACATAAAATTCACAAAAACATCTAAATATTTTAAAAACATAAAAATATTTTTGTTCTGAATTTTAGAGCATTTTCGGACCCTTAAATAGTTGTTTGTGTGTGCTTTCTTCATCTTTTCTCTACTTTTCTTATTAATTAAAATCATAAAAAAAATAAAAAATTAAAAACCACCAAAAATTTCTTCGTCTTTTTGATTACCTAACTACTTCGTAGACTTGTCATTCCGTTCTCCTGTGTTCGAACCTGGTAGCTATACCAGGTAAAATAATTAGCAGGACCACCTGCCTTGTTTTTATTGTTGATTGATCTTGTTGGTGGTCTCTTATTTTTCTTGTTGAGCTCGATTCGAGTGATTGAAGCCGCAACGACCTTTGATATCTCTTAACCTTAGTTGCTCGGGCCACTCATCACAGGCCGCCCACTGTCCATCACCTTCCCGATCCGACACCTAGCGCTCGTTGTCAACACTCTTGGATAACACTTCTCCATCGACCAACCACCATCATGCTAAGAGCTCCTCCCCTCCTCGATGTCGACCAATAGAGGAGAAGCCATCCACTACCACTGCCGTTAAGAACTTGCAAGGCCCAGCTCCCCCTGTCATCGCCACCATTTGCTAGTCCACTGTCGCCACCTCCCTTGCCATGCGGAACCATCGCAACCTTCAACTTGAGCAGTCCCCGCCGTGCCATTCCCACTGCCCTTGTTTGGAGGAGAAGTGGGTGGGGTGGTTCCCGATTCCCCTTTGGTTTGAATGAAGGCAAACATGACATAAATCACGCCCAAACCCTATTAATCTCGCAAATATCAATCAGACCCCCATATTTATGAGAATTTTGCAAAGACTCCTGCCAGCTCTAGTTCAGTACGTGCTTTGCACGTCCTCCCTAAAAATATCGTAAAACTAAAAAAGTTTTTTATGGATATTTTGAGCATTTTTGTTATATTTGAAAAATCCAAAAAAAATACATCTCTTTCGTGTATAAAATTACTTTGAAAAATTGAAAATTTACAAAACTAAAATCTATTAAAAATTTAAAATCAGAAAAAATATAAAAATATAAAAATTTAAAAATTTAAAAGATAAAAATCCTACAAAAACCAAGCATAGTGTACACTGGCATTTCCTTCTTTTAATTGATTCTTTCAATTATTTTAATAATCCTCGGGATTGTAGCCTCCCTATGTTCGATCATGTCGCTATACAAGTAAATTAAATAGCAAATTGTCTTGTTATCATTTTATAATTAATTTAGTTTGAGAATAAAAAAATAATTTTTTAGTTGAAGCTTTATTGGGTTGCAATGACTTGTTCATATTCATCAATAATCAAAAACCCAAAAATCTTTGCCCAACAATCATCCTTGTGCATTGGTTCTCATCGTCAGTGAAGAGCCAGGCGCACCGTTCTCCACGGACGGAGAAACCGATGTTGTGATATTTTCAAGGTACGATGTTTTAAGTTACCTCCTTATTGTTGGATTCATACATCTTTGTTATACGATCTCTCTATCCAAGTATCATATACATCCCAAGTTTTCATTCGGATAAATTTCTATTTGAATTTCGATTTCCAGGAGGATAAGTAGTTACCTTAATAGTTGGTTTTGGGAGCAATATATACACTTGACGTTTAAATTACATCAACCCAATGTACTATCACAAATTAGAAACTATATGTTATTACATGTTCGGTCGGGTTTTCTATCCAGAGATAGAGCAAGAGATGACTTTAGATTAATTTCAGGTTTGGGATCCATCGTTATAACTTCCCTCTTAGCCTCTTAAAGGAGATAATCTACCCTAATGAGCAAAAGTTCACCCCAATGAAATTCATCTTGACGTGCTTGTCCACGGGTACTTTTTTTTAAAATCCACCTTCTCTCTTCCATAATAAAGCCGCTACTCTTTGATATGTCCATGTAATATAATTGTGATGTATGGAAGCTATATATCTCATTCGTAGATACAGTATTGTGAAGTTACACGTTAGCACAAAACTTGTTGATGCCATTCACGTAATGTGCAACAAATATTTATTCTTATTCTAATGTTACAAGTCCTAGCATGGTATCTGTATGACATTTACTTGCAAGCAGTTAGAGCCAGGACTAAATAAAAATATGTTCCACTGACATTGTTTGCATGGATGGAGGCGATATTACAAGACATTCTTTAGTGACAAACTATTAAGTGATTAGAAATGAGAGGTTATGCCAACTTTTGTATGGTTGTCTATGGATGACTGGAGATTTTGTGAGGGTCTATAGTAGTCTACACAAGGCGAGAACTACAATGGCGATGAAGCAACCGTTCACGAAATCCCAAAAAATCAACAATTAACCCACAATAAGAATTAAGCAATGAAAAGAAAAATTTGTGGAGTTAAAAATTATTATAACTCTACAATAGATGTGTATAGTGTGCAAGTATGTAAAGGTCGAACACATGCAACAAAATTGGTAGATTGTGCAATGAGATGCAAAAATTGTGTGCTTCTTGTCATGTATGTATTTTTGTGGGTTTTTAAATTTTGATTTTTTATTTTTATAATATTTTTTAATTGTTCTTATTTTTTAATTTTTAGTTTCTTTTTATACTTTTAGATTTTTTAATTCCTTTCCTTTTAAGGATATAATATAAGATATATAAGGGTATATATACAATGTAAGCAAAAATAAATATAAATACTAATAAAAAACAAAATATAGATTTTTAAAGTTTTAATAATTTTTTACTATTTTGTGATTTTTAGTAATTTTTTCTAATTTTTTATATATTTTTAAAGTAAAAAATATCCCAAATCAGGGATTAAATAAATATGAAGAATTGAAATGGAAATTAAAAATATCAAATGATGTCCAAATTTTTATAAATCAATTTTAACAGATAATTAATAATATAAAGAAAATTATAAAATAGAAAATGGTATTTTCTGATTTTTAAGAATTTCTTAGATTTTTGTAAAAGATTTTGGATCTTTTTAACATTTAAGAGTTTCTTTTTTCTTTTTAAGTGATTTTTGGTCAGAAGGTTCGAAATTCTTAACTAAACAAAATATATTTTTTTGTGGAATTTTACAAAATGATTTTATTCTTCTGGTATTTTATACTACAAACAGAGAATATTTATGTTATTATTTATTTTTATTAAATAGAGAAAAGTCCTAAAATGGTGATTTAAAAATGTGGCGTGAATCTACAACATAGCAGGATCTTAATCCTTTTTTGGGTATTTTTGAGCATAGACACTATATTTAATAAATAAAAGAAATCAAGAAAAGTTACTGAACTTACAAGGGCATAGATATAAATAAATTAAAGTCAGGCGTCTTTCTGTAATTTTCATAAAAATATATAACTGCAATAAATATTTAATGGACCAAATTGCAATACAAAAGTTCCAAGATCTAAACTATAAAATGCACAGCTCACGTGGGACCACATGTGAGTTAAGCTGGTATGGACTAATTTATAAATAAAAATAGTTCAGGGGCTTGTTTGCTAAATATTACAAAAATTTTAAAATAGTAGAGGGATGTTTATAACTTATATATTAAATACAAAAAGTTGTGGGGAAGGAATGCAAAATACCCCTGCCTAGTGTGTGATCGGACGATGGCGACGAAACCACTTATCCATAGGGCGAGCCCCTACGCCGTAATGACGCTTTGCTGTTGGACGTCTAGGATTAAATCCCAAGTCTGATCTGATGGATGAAGGTGCGAACAATCTAACAACTCTGACTCCATCTAGGCGCATGTTCTTGATTCAATGGCAGAGAGAGGATGGGGAAGAATAAAGAGGAAGCTCCAACAAGGCAAGCTTCATCCATCTAGAACTCCCTCCTATGTCGAGGTATGTTGCTCCAAAATGGCCCAGACACCTCCGATAAGTGTCCCCTATCTTCTAAAAGCCTCAAAATGTCGTAGCTATGGCCTGAATTCTCCTAGGAGGATGGAGGAGCAGTGTTGCACTAGGTACCTGGCCGAGATCTAAAAAATGCTGGCCCGATTAGAGGGAATGGAAGTGGGGGGGTCCAGGTGGTGGCTCTGGTGAAGTGAGGTGGAGGAGCCTCGAGATCCGATTCTAGGGAGGAGCAGGTTGTATGGGGTACGAGGTAGCGTAGGAAAGTGATGGGACAAAGATGTGGTGGTCTGGTAGGTCGGCAACAGTCGAAAACACTAGAAAAGGTGCACCGAACTCTGCTCTGGCGAACTACGATTTCAGGATCTAAGGCTAAATCACACAATTAAAGAGTAATATAAGAATGTGAATCGAATGCTGGAATAAAACCTAAGCTAAAAGCGATAAAGTTGATACCTCAACTAGGTCGGAACTGAGGAGATTCTACCTCACAACGACGAAGGTCGTCGGAGGTGGTGGACTGTGACTGCTCACACCCGACCTTGCTTAGATCAAATAGAGGGAGCCTTTATCACAAACATCAATCCAGAGCTTGAAGGAGCCAAAATAGGGCAAAGAGCGATTCAAAAAGGAGAAGAAGGCAATGGGTCTCTTTTGTGCAGGCGTATGAAGGTCTCCAAAGAATGAGGCGAGGGAAGTGATTCAATGGCCCATTGGCAAAGAAATCATAACTGCAAGTATGTATAATGATCAAGAATGAGAAATACAGAAGAAATCAAGCCCATTCGATGACTATATCGATCGGGGAAAATGGTAGAAAACAGGTCAAAACCGTAGGTGTATCAGATCTAAGCATGGGAAGGACAGTTGGACGAAGTCAACTGCAGACTATGTTTATTATTTTCTATAATATTTTATTATGATTTTTATTTATTTTTTTTGAGGTTATTCATTTATGTATTATATGTTCTTATTTTATTTTGATATTTGATTTATGGTTTTATTTTATTCTAACTATGTACAATAGGGGTCTAAAACCTAATTTCCACAGATTAACTCCAAAAAATATGAAACTCCAAAAAATTATGTTCATTAAATAACTTATCAAATGTTATATACAATTAAAGGTGATTTTGATATATTTTGAGCTTTTATTTATGGGATATGGGTCTGGGAAGTTGGGATTATGGCTTTCTATTTTGAGTATAAATGAACATTGAATATTATTTTTACGTAAAATCAATTTTGTATTTTTCTATATATTATTATCTACAACTTTTATGATAAGGTTTATTTATTTGAGGTATAAAAAGTGAAAAATAATATAGGTATCAAAAATGAATTAATGATGAATAAATAAATGGGATTTTTTGATATATTAGTGGCCCTTATCTCCCCCTACTTTATTCTTTATCGACCAAGTCATCAAGATGCCTAGGTCTTGTATTTTATTCTTTTTCTTTTATTTTCTTTATTCTATAGTTTTGGCATTATAAATAATATTTTGTACACAATAAATGGAATAAATAATGAATGTTAATTTCTAAAAATTGATGTTATTTACATACATTAGCTAGGGTTTTTAAGGCCAAAATGATAGAACAAAGGTGATGAAATGGATATTCATCACCCCACTGTACTTGTCTTTGTTAGTCCCCTAGCAAACACTTATGCAATAAGTGCAGAAAAATAAAAAAAGAAAAGAAAAAGAAAGTGGATTAAATTCAATTCTCAAACATGTCTTCACAAAATCAAAGTTTGGAGCTTAAGTCGGACCTTTGGAATTTTAGTGCGGTCTAAACCTTTTGGGAAACGGATTTGAAACACAAAAACCTTCGGGAATCTAAAAACTCTGCTCAAGTCTCCTCAATAGATAGGTCAGAATACTTCAACTTATACGCAAACTCTTATGGATATGAATCTTACTTGTATAGTGTGTGTGTGTGTGTGTGTGTGTGTGTGTGTGTGTGATAGTGTCTCCCTCAACTGAAATGATAAAGAGGTTGGCTTATCCAATATGACAACCAATGATTTCCTAACCCAATAACTCTTTCCTTAAGGAGCAGGGTATTCCTTTCTAAGTTCAAGAGACAACCAGCATAAGGGGAGGGGTGAAGAGAACAATGCATGGTAGTCAATCTAGCTACTTATCCTAGGATGCTAGACCAATATAGCCAAGTCACCCAGTTGCAGGCTCACATGATATGACTTTGGAGCTCAAGCTTGGTTTATTGACTATATAAATATGTACACTCCGACAGGCATTTTATTTTCAATTAGGCCTGTCCACTTTTCTGAAGTTTTTTTGTATTTTTTTGAAATACTATATACAACAACATTTACATATGGGCCTTTTCATCTTGAACAAGTAGACTATCACTCTTTTGAAGTATTATTGCAATCCACACTCTCCTATCTTTAGACATCTCTGCTACTGGATGAGTTGGGGTGCACTTCCCTCCCTAGATGAGGATAAATGTTTCTACTTGGGTGTGTCTCATACTGGAAAATCCACTCCCCTCACTACTCCAATTGAGTTGAGTCGGGTGACTACAGGTATCCAAGTTAGGTCAATATCAACAAGAGATGTCTGTGTGCTCCAACATACTCTACTTAGGCAATCAAGAATACATTGAACCAAGTCTCACGATTCTCAAAGAATTAAGTCAACTAGACTTGAAGTACCTCAACTCCAGTTACTATAAGGTTCCTGTGATTAGGTAGATTTAAGGTCCAACCAAGCTCCAATCTTCGACTTTACTTACACTTGTTCAATTATCAAACTTAATCAAAAAAATGCGAATGCTATGCACAATAAAAAATATTTTGTGATGCAATTTTCAAATTTTATTTTATGGATTTTTGAAAAAGTTTTTGCAATTTTTATGCAATTTTCGATTTTTTTTTGCAAATGCTTTTGGGATTTATAAATTTTGTAATGTTTTTTGCGATTTTTTTCAAAATAAAAGATTTTTGGATAAAAGATAGGTATAAATATGTACATAGGGATGCATCTTATTATTTACAAGAGTTATGGTTTTAAGAATTTCCAATGAATATGCGATTATAAATTAATAAAGAAATTTTGTGTGATCTATATATTCCTCAAACTTATTTGAAAATTATTTTACAAAAATTTTGAATAATAAAGTCCAAAATAATTTCTACAAACATTTACAAATTTTGAAAATCATTTTGCAAAGTTTTTTCAACTAGCATATATAGATTTCCAAATATTTGTGCAACCATTTTCAAAACCAGTTGCAAATTGTTTTTCAAATATTTTTATTTCACTCAAAGAGAAGAAATTTTTTCAAACAAAATATTTTTATAAAGGTTGAAAATATTTAACAAAATATTTTCCAAGTAGTTTCAAAATATATTGTTCAAAAAGATTTTCAAACTATTAAACACTTTGCAAAAAATATTTTTACCTGATTTATTAATAAGTAAAAATAAAAAAGAATTTAAGAAATAATAGTCATCTTTTTATTAAGTGATTTAATGAATTTTATAGTATATATAGTATTTTATACAAAGTTTTATCCATATTTATTAAAAAGATACGAAAATACGAGTTATAGCTAAACTATATACATAGTATATACTAATCCCCTATACTTAGCTTGAGTTATGTCCTCATAGAATAAAGAGAAAAAGAGAAGATATAACTCATACTAAGTATAGAAAAGCCCAATGAATAAATGGATGAAGAATGAACGAATGAGAAGTCAATTGTCCACACATACTTAGTATCACATAATCTCAAGTATAGAAGACTGTAGACAAGGCATGGAGGGTCGAGGGGTGGAATAAACAGATCATACTCAGACTATCTCCCTCTAATACTTAGGATCAGATATCACTAAGTATAGACAAGAAGATGAGACAGTGGAGATGATCAAAGAATGAAAGAACTCAAGGTGCACAACCCCTATACTTAGGACAAATAAGTATAGAAGACCGACAAAAAGGGGCGATACCTTCAGTAGAAAAAGAAATATGAAAATGAAAAGAAGAAAAGAAAAAAAGAAGAAAAGACATGAAGTTAGAAGAAGATATCAAAGAGAATGTAGGAATTACTCCTCCTATACTTCAGGTGAAAGAACCCAAAGTTATAGGCAATAAAAAGAGTGATAAAATAGAACAAAGAAAGAACATTCGACTCGTCCACCCCCCATACTTAGGACAAAGTATGTCCTAAGAAAGGCAACACATGGATATGGGGTGGATGGGAAAAAATGGTTGATGGACAGAAGAAAACAAAGCAATTGTACAACGAAATGGATATACATAGGATCAAGATGGTAGAAAGCTGACCTTCTTGCGAGATCGCTGAGGAATGGATTTGATAAGGTACAGGTCGATATCGGGGTCCTCAGTAGACATGAACCGATCAGGATTGACCTGATGAAGATTCTAACTAGTATCAAAATGGAATGACACGAGCTGGTCAATGGAAGTAGTGTGATCATGTTCAGCCTGTGAAGTCTCCGCTAGGTCATCATAAAAATGAAATAGGATGAACTCATCTATTGGAGTAGTCAGGTCATGTTCACCCTATAAAGTCTTGCAGATATCAAATTGAAAAGGTTCAAACTCAACAATGGAAGTAGTAAGGTCAAGTCTATCATGACGAGTCTCATCTAGGTCAAAATCAAAGGAAACGAACTCATATGTAGAAGAAGTAAGGTCCTATTTGTCTTATGACGTTTTAACTAGATAATCATACTCATCAAAAGGCCTGAATTTATTTATAAAATCAATCAGATCGAATTCTGCCTCATCAGTCTCTACAATGTCTACCCTCTACTCAAAGGTGTCGATAGTGTAAATCCTGTGGTTGTCATCAGCACAACATAAATAACAAGAAGAGGGAGCTTTAAGGTCTATGCTTTCCGAGTCTTTCTCCCAGTAGAGGAATTCTCAGGTCTCATCATCAGTCATAAAGCAGACCTCTCTAATGTCAGCAGATAGGTCATAGGCTCCAGGTCAGCTAATACATGTGTAGTCAAATCAGGTGCAGGTCTTTGGTCGCCAGTAGGTGCAATGTTCAACACATCGCTCTCATCATAAGGATGGAAGCAAATCTCTCCTAATCTGTAATCAATAACGACTCTTGTAGAGGCAAAAAAGGGTCATCCAAGGATGATTGGTGAATTCCCCCCAGTGGTTGGGATCTCCATGGGAAATACAACAAAATCAATAGTGTAGATCATGCCCTAAATCCAAATGATAACATTCTCTATAATACCATTCGACCTCTTTATTGATCCATCAACAAATTGAATGATCATCTTAGTTTTCTTTAGAGGCCCTAAGTGAAGAGATTGTACCAACAAGAAGAGTATGATGCAAATTGGAGCACTGTCATGAAGGATAGTGTGATAACATGAATAGTTAGAGATGGTTCATCTGATGAATGACGTAGTAGTGTTCCCTTTACTAGAAGAAGGGCAGTGGGTGATGGCGTGGGCAGTGGACATCGTCAAGATATGACGCTCAGATCTGCTCCTTCACTTTCTCTTCTTAGGTTGAGGAGCAGATAAATGGGTCATGGACTTGCGAAGTGGGGCATCAAGGATCTCATGAATAACAGTTAACACTTCAGGTTCAATCAACATTTTTTGAATATTTGGACCTCCTCCATACAAGGGAGGAGATCAGAATCATCATCTACACAAGGACAACTAAGATCAGTCTGTACAATGTAATTCATGGGGTCAAAGGGATCAAGAGAGCATGATCGGTCAAGTAAAATGTGTAAGAAAAAATGCACAAATACGCAGAGAGATCGAGTATGCACACAAACAAACATAAACAATATACACAATACAAAATACACCCCTTAATTCACGTACTCAACACATTGAAGATCGAAAAAAGTTCGGTATATTTATCTTGTCGGTTTTAGAGTTAGGTGAGAATCACAAAATTGCATAATCACTTATGGGCATGGGATTTCGGCACCAGTACTTATGTGAGCAATTTGAAATGAAGGCAATGATGGGGTTACTCTCCCCAAGACAAATATTTCCTTTTTTATTTATTTTATTATCGAGTAATACTAGTATTCCTGATTTTATTGATTATCATTTTTTTGTATTTTTAATAAGAATACACGAGCCTATCGAGGAGTCAATTCCTTTAGCAACCTTGGTGGTCAAAATCAAAGGGAGAGAGTTGGAAAAGAAATACAAGTGACAAATCGATGATGAATACTAAAGCATAAATGCTCACCTTACCTCCATCTCTCAACATGCATGGATGCTAGACAGAATTGAAACCTATCTATATGCAAATGTAAGCTGATGAAATCACCCTAGATGAGAATATACTATTACCGTGAAGAACTGTATGCTAAAACATTAGATTAGAACCAAAGGCTCTGATCTTGGAGCCTCCTTGGTGCCCACCATAGTGGACCCTGCAAGAATTGTATGGAAGGCTCTCGCGACACGTGGTTCTGTTACTAAGTAAAGAGCAATTAAAAATTTGAGTAAGTCCAAATGAGACTATAGATACAGACAAATATAATTAAGTATTTAGACTTAAGCAGATCCTACACCTAGGGATCAATCATATAAAATAAAGAAAAACTAAAATCGAAAAACAAAGAAAAATAAAAGCAATGCAATACACGACAAAACCGACGAGGCCCCCAATCGAACTATCCCTCAGACACTGGACTTGTGAAGTGTCATAGTTTCCTGAGAGTCCTGAATATTAAAAATTAATAGTCCCTCTCTCACTTTGAGTTACAAATAAATAAATACCATAAATGCACAAAAACTTTGTCTTCGAAATTCCTCCAAGTCCTTTGATACTAGGTCAGAAAGTAGCCTTCACTTCACATGGGTTTGTAGGTGCTCCTTGTAGAGTGCCTCCCTCGATCCATGGTCCCAAAATAAATAAAAAGAAGGAAGAGGAGA
The DNA here is from genome assembly GCA_037367405.1 of Ottelia alismoides. Lineage (NCBI taxonomy): Eukaryota > Viridiplantae > Streptophyta > Magnoliopsida > Alismatales > Hydrocharitaceae > Ottelia > Ottelia alismoides. The sequence continues at coordinate 323,587 of JAZKJV010005853.1, forward strand.
TTAGAAAATTTCAACAATAATGTCCAATAAAATAAAAAATGAATAAAAGGAAAATAGATACAATAAGACACGCTCAAATAAAACCAATCTATGCATAGTTTCTCCCCGACAACGATGTAATTTGATGATTAGGGATTTTACTAGGGTCTAAAGTAGTCTACACAAGGCAAGAACTACAATGTCGCTGAAGCGATCGCTCACAAAATGCCAGAAAATCAATAAATAATCCAAAATAAGAATTAAGCAATGGAAAGCAAAATTTATTGAGCTAAAATTTATTATAACTCTATAATAGATTTGTATAGTGTGCAAGTATGTAACGTAACAGACTCCACATCATTTGTGAAAGCAATATCCAACGAATGACTAATAGATACTTTCCAATTTGTGAGTAAGGGACGACCCATAAGGTTACAACCTAAGCTTGGATTTTTTGGAAGACTACTAATATGATAGTCGGTTGCTCTACTCTTCAGTGAGGACTCTCGGGTAGCCGGAAATGGTCCGGGTTTCCTTAGCAGAGTGTGAGGTTTAGAGGACATTGCTAAGGCTCTGTCCTCAAGTAAAGTGGTAGCTGGAAACTATCTATTACTTAATCCCACACTACTTGAAAGTAGGCGATTAGCTGTTCAGACTTGGGATAGTTTTTTAGGAAGTTCAAACACTTATCAGCTCACATAAATTGGAAAAGGCTTGCTTTGCCAAAAACCTTACAACTAAATAGATTAACGGTAGGTTGAGTTGGTGAATCAAAGGTTTTGCTTTGTGTTTGTTTTTGTGGTGTGTGTCTATATCTTCCAAAACCCTATCAATCAATCTTCTATCTTATCAATATGATGGGGAGGTTATCGCTTCGATCGACTCTGACTGATCCTCTCTTTCGCGCACTTGCCTGTTCATCTAGGTCAGTTCGGGTTGTCCCCTTTCCCAAAATGAAATATCTCTGTGTTCCATCTTCCAAGCGTGACTCTGACCCCGGAAGATTTTCTCCCACTCCATCTTCTTCTCAATATTTATCATCATCACCCTCGGTTCGAGAGAACCCTCTTCTATATCCACAATTGCATATCAACCTGGACGAACGTGATCTAGATTCTTTCTCCTTTCCAGAAGACATGGCCGGTAAAGGACTGCAACAACCCAGACTACTTCGGTAGTAATAGATCATGTTGCAATCAACAGTAGTCTTTTAGCGTCCCTTGAGTCAATGCAAAATTAGATAAGGGATAAGGGGAAACTGATGAATGACGTCTGTGCAGAGCTGACACAATGTAGAGCCCATAGAGAGACTCCTGATGTTGAGATCCCAAGAGATGAGACTGGTGAACAGAATGGAGCAGAGAGACCTCCACTTGATCCGAACAGAACGATGAAGCAACTCTACATCCCTCAAGCAACTACCACACACTGGTGGATATGTCTCCTTATCATACATGGTAATTTTGAGCTTCAACCAGAGACTATCTAGTTATTTCCCAAGTTTCATGGGCTATCTACAGAGGAGCCGCATCTACACTAACAGAAGTTTGAGCTTATCTGTAGTACAGAGCATGATCTTCATGTGAACGAGGACACGATAAAATTTATCATATTTTCATTCTCCCTCATGGACAGAGCATCCAAATGGATGAAACATTTAGGGAGATATGTTTTTACATGGGAGTAGTTGAGAATTGAATATCTCAATAAGTACTACCCACTTTGTCACATGAACACTACTGGAGATATGATAAGAAACTTCACCATGATTGGGAAAGAATAGATCCACGAAGCATGGGACGGATTTAGAGAGCTCATAGATAGGTGTCCCTACCACGAGATCTCGAAGATGAACCTAGTTCAGAGCTTCTTTATGGGCTGACACCCGAGTTGTAGGAGCTGGTGAACGCTTCCTACGGTGGATCGTATTTTTTGAAGTCTGAAGACCAAGTCTGGGCCATCTATGAGGAGATGGTAGAGAATTACACTACGATGTCCCAGATTAGGTTTTACACTCAGAAAAAGCCAGTGACCTACCACCACCACTCTCGCATGGAACAAATTGAGGGGACTCCTTATTCTACTATTTCTGCCCATTCTCAATTCTCATCAGCTGATATGGGGATCATATGCCAGAAGCTGGTTGGTAAGGAGATCATAGAGAAATAGTGACAGAACTTAGACAAGCTCGATAAGATTGACGAGCTTGAGAGATGTCTTAGTGATCTAAATACACAAACCATGTGCCTTCAAGAGACACTAGCTGATTCCATGAAGTCTTCGAGATCATAGGCTGACTCAGGGAACAGAGATCGAGGAATTATTCCATGGACTCCGATTCACCACATATATCATGTGCATTCTGAGGTGACTCACCAATCTCATGCTTACTAGCAGAACCCAAAGACACCATCATCTGACACCCAGATGATGGTGTATCAGAGTGATTAGTCGCTCGCGTCTATGCCCCCTACTTATTCTGAGATGCATCAACCATTGGTTGAGGTCAATGGGATATGATACAACCAGCAACAACAACTAGGGATCTGTCATGATCATCCTGATTTCCATTGGTCTTCAGCATCAACAATCAGGGATTGTCTTTGTTTCCATCTGAAAAATGCCCCCAAACCTACTATTCTACAATAAGTATAGTGTCATAGACTCGGCCGGGTTGTTTTTACAGAAAATTTGTTTTTTAATTATTTATACTCCTAAACTTAAGTGTATAGTGAAAGTATGGAAGTGTCGAACTCAGGAAGGCAAACTGTTTAGAAATTTGGGTAAAATATAGAAAACTAATGTAAATTAGTTTATCTAATTTTTAATAATTTTTAGGTATTTTTCTGGATTTTTATCTAGTTTTTGAGAATTTTATATTGTTTTATGATTTTATATACCTATTAAAGATTATTTTATAATTTTATATTTTAGTTTTAGTTTTATGTTTTTATGCGTTTTAAGTATTTTATTTTGGTTATGAATTTTTAAGAGTTTTTTAGGATTTTTATTGATTTTTGAATTATTATTAAGGTTAAAAATGAGATTTTATTTGGAAAAATATTTTTTATTTTTTATTTTCAAAATAGAAATAGAACGAATTATTTTATTTTATTTTATTCTAAAGTAGATGAAAATACCTTCAAAACGATGTATTGTGCGTATTTTTTGAATTTTCTTGAATTAATTATGAATTTTTAAAGATTTTATGTATTATTTTTTATTGATTTTAATATTTAATTATTACTTCATCTTTGGTTTATTATAAAGATATAGTGAAATACACTCTAGTTAATTTTTATAAGATTTTTAAAGGTGTTTTTATAATTATTTATGAATTTTATGGAGTTGTGTATTTTTTAAAAATGATTTATTAAAAATATAAAATCTTTTTATTTTTCAAATCTATTATAATAAAGTACATAAAATCCAGTACTATATATTTATATGTATTTTATTGTATTGTATTTTTATTTATTATTTATTATAAAAGTATAGGATTTATATACTATATAAGGTATATGTGTAATTATTTATACGGAAATCTGGGGCACGTAATAAATCTGCAGAAGCAAAGAGGTTCATGCACAAAATCTCCACCAATCACATGCTACTTACGTGTTAGACAACTGGATGGACATGTTCGAGATATCAAAAACTTCAAGGGTACGCTCATAAAATTGCCAAGAAACCACGCGCTAGGCATGTACAAGCTGTTGCTCGAGACCTGTTTGGAATATAGTACAAGTTCCAAAATATCTCGCCTTATGCGCGTGCAATGCACATGATATGCCTTGAACGCTGGGGTGGCGAGTGACTCAGATTGATCCGCCGAAATCAGATCGACGATTGCTGCTTTCCCTGATCTCCTTTGTGTTCTTCCCTCTTTTGCAAGTGCAGGAGGCAGATCAGCAGTAATTGAACAATTCGTGGGCAACAAATGCTCCGTACATGGCAGAGATGCTCCGATGGCTCGAGTTTGGCCGTAGCGATGTTATGTAGATATTTATTTGTGGTGGTGCTCTCGAATGGAGCACTTCTGCAGTGGCTTCGGATGGCGATGTCGGCAAACGATCTGATTATTGATAGGTCATTGCATCTCCAGATGATGCAATAGAGATTATCCTCGCACGGTGTCTATGCCCCAAATGATAAAGACATGCAATGGCATTGGTTGACTCGAGGTAAACCTCAGTCGAAAATCGAATGCAAAAGAATTGGAAATGAATGACCGATCATGTGCAGTTGTGGGGGATGAGGATCTAAAAGCTCAGTTCTGTGATGATATGTAATGAACAGGGATGGAAGTAAGGTGAAGAAGTGGATCAGGTCGAAATGAGGTGATCAGATTACGGTGGATATGAGTCAAACATATGTATTTCGACAAAAACATGAAGAGAATAGAGAGATCAGGAGAAGAAACAGAAGAAGACAAGAGGGATTGAGAGGAGAATGAGAAGGAGGAAACTCTACCTGGATGTGGTAAAGGGGTTTCATGTGGAATGGAGCTCAAGAGGAGCACCAGGGTCATGGCCTCAACTTGCGGTGGGAGGAGGCTACTCATGCAGCGGAGCGAAGTCCACGTCGGTGAAGGATCTCGCCGCACCTTGCCTAAACTCCCTCAACAATGAGGAAGAGGGAGTTGTCACCACCCTTGGTTCTTTCTCTCTTGGAGCTCATTGAAGGGAGATGGTGCAAATGGTGGATGTGTTCCAGAGAGAGGGGTATGGGTCCTTAAACAGAGGAGGGTGGCTTGGAACACATAGCTACAGCTCTCGTAACTAGCAGAGGATAATAAGAAGGAGGTTTGTTAAGAGAACAACCGACAAACGATCGGGCATTGGTGTGATTAGCGACGAAAGGAGGAGGGCAACAGGATCTAGGGAAGAAGAAGAGAACGGGGAAGAAGGAGGGGTAAGAGAGAGAAAAATTGAAGAAATAAAATTAAAATAAATAATTAATTTTTTATTTATAATAAATAATTAATAATTAAGTAAATAAATTAATAATTAATAAATGGATAAATAAAACTTAATAAATTATAATTAACTAGATAAGTAATTAAATAAATAACTAAATTAATTAATAATTACTTAATAATTTAATAAATAATTTAATAGTTAATAAATAAATTATATAAAAAATAAATAATTTTTATTTTAATTTAATAACAAAATATTAATGAAATATATATAAGATGAAATGACATATTAATTGGATAAAATTAATATACATTATATAATTTATACTAATAGGGTCCCAAAACCCATATTTTACATATTAACATCGATACAAAATCATTTTTATTTGGTATATAATTAAATAAATTAAACATTGAAAGTGACTACGCGTAGTTTGGAGTCTATATTGTCGAGTTATGAGGTCCGAAAAATTTAGATCTTCGTGGCTTCGAGATTTGTTAGCATTTGGGCTTAAGTTATATTTTTGTATTTTTCTATTGATTTTTTAGGAATTTATTAGAAAATAAATTAAGTTCAATGGATTTATGGATAATTAATTTGAAAATCTAGAAGTTTCTACACATATTACATATAGCCAACAAGGCTCAAATATGAAAACTCGCCCATTTTATTTTAATATATTTTTATATTTTTATAAATAGTATTATTTATAAAGTTTAAAAGTGAGTTTGGTCAATTTAGAGTTTTCTATAAATAGTTATGAACCTTAGAGGTCGGATTTTACAGCTGTTTCGGTTCACCATAATTAATTAATTTTTTATTCATTAAATAATTTTTCTAATATTTTTATATATTAATATAAAATTTAATAAATAATTTTTGTGAAGAAAATGTTTTGTTTTGAGGTTTTAGTGATGATAAATAAAATATGTGAATTTTTACAAGATGAGAAACGTGTAAATATGTTTTTATGTTCTAGATTTTCTGAAATTTTTATATATTAGAATCCTTATCCCCCCTACTTATTCATTTTGTCGATCTAGTCAATATTGACCTGGTCTCTGGGTTAGTATCAATCTGCATATTTTATATACATCATTCTCTCTCTTTTATTTTTCATTCTCTTTATTATTTTATTTTGGATAAAATAAGTGTTAAATATATAAAATTAATCTTTGTGGTTAGAATGTTATCTAATGGAAATTAGTGAGTATTTACATGTATTTTACCGAGTATTTTTTAGCTAAAATGAAAGAATAAAGGCGATGAATCATAGATTCATAATTCCCCTATACTTTACCTTTGCTAGTCCATTAGCAAACACTTATTCTATAAATAAGTGCAAGAAAAAAGAAAAAGAAAAAGGGAAACTTTAAAAATCTTAGAACATGCATGTTTCTTTAAATTGAAATTCACTTCACCCAAAATTTAGAAATTGGATTAGGCCTTTGGATTATTAGTTTGTCTGGATTCTATTAGAATTAGGATTTAAGCCTCGACAACCCTCAAGTTCTACAAATCCTTATAAGGTTTACCTCAACAGCCAACTCAGATCCACCCATCCATCACACAAACTTTTCGGCTTTGAAAGCAATTTGTACTGTGTATGAAGGGTTTTAGCTCTTCTTGCTTAGAGAAGTGAAGAAATCGCCCAACCCACTAATACGCTCCCATTGGGACCTCATCTAGCTACTCGATTCTCAAGTAGGTGGGTATTTCCTTCTAAGGTCAGGTTGTGTTGTGTCCACAATTGAGTAGAAAGAAAAAAATAAGAATGGAAAGAGAACTGGAGTGTGATCAGTGTAATCCCATCTCCTTGTGAAGCTTGGCCAGTTTACCAAATCTCAACTAAGGTAATGCAGGCTTTTCTGAAGCTTGGACCATTGTGGTTATATTTGTATTGGGTGTATTTAGCTTCTTTTTGGTATAAATGATTGTTGCACTGCATAGATCTTTTATGCCCCAACGGATATAGCATCTTTTCTTTCCGTCCATTTTTGGGGTCTTGGAAAAAATGTGTCAATAGATCGTTCCCACATCCGAAGCTTTATTTCAACCCCAAACTCTTCCATCTTTAGACGTCAGCGCCACTAGACAAGGATGGAAACACACCTATGCAAGATCTATTTAGCCCCATCAACCTTATGCCCTCCCAATTAATAAGATTGATATATTTTTTGAGGACCTAAGGATAAGTGCAAGCACTGCCCCCATTTCTCACTGATCAATTCCCATCACTCACCGAGGGTTATCTGTGGGAGTATGCGACATTTCCTAGATACTCGATTTTACTCTCCACTTGTATATCATATCTACTGTATCATGAAATAGAGTCTTCTACGTCTTTGTATTTGGTCTCATTCTCTAAGTGTGCAACCAATCTCTCGACTATCGAGACTGAATCTTCTAAAATATTTTACTCCTTTAAGTCCCCTTTCCTTGAAGACCCTCGAAAGAATGAGCTCTGACTTGTGATATTAGGTGATATCCCTGCTCTATCGACCTTATGTCCATCGGATACCAAGTTGCGTAGAGAGTCTCCCGATCTTCATTTTTTGTATCTTACTGAGACAATGATTGATGTGGAGGACTATATCACTGCTCGTTCCTCCTCCACATTTAACTGTATCGACTTTTTTATTCACTTCTTGTGAGTCGATCATTTCTTTCATGTTACTGATCTCCAGAATAGTTTTTTAAACTCTTCTTTCCCGGTACCACACACCCATGTGATTTTATATTCATGTGTTTTTATTCTATTCTTTTCTGATTGTGTTGTTGCTTTCACAGGGAGACATAGACGAGAGTACGATATTCATTTCACAGATGACATCCTGCACAACTATTCCTACTACTTGTATACATGTGTTTCATCTTTCCATTCCTTTTTTCTTTTGCACGTTTTCCTACACCCCAGATCTCTTGTCAGATATTTGTATGTATACTTAGTATATACTTTATCGTAAGTATAGGTGGGTGCCACCACCATGTTTTTCTTTCTTCATTTAATTGCATCACTCATATTGTTACTTATGCTTAGGGATCTCTTACACTAAGTATAGGGGAAATGATGTTGTCCATTCTCCCATCCTTATTTGTATTGTCTTTATTTATTTTTCATTTCTTTCGATCCCCTTACTTGTTGATATTATGTTTTATATTTAGGTTTATTGTAACCTAAGTATATGATGAGATATAATGAGCTTTTTATTTGTTCATCCTCACCCTCGATCCTCCTCGGTTTGTATATAGTCTGCTATACTTAGGATTAGTTAATCTTAAGTATAGGGGGGACGATCGACTTCTCTTTCTTTTACTTAGTCGTAGTAGTAATATTTTCTATACTCAACATAAATCATGTCTTCCTTTTTTCTCTTTGATCATTATGAGGACATAGTTCACATTAAGTATGAGGGGTCGAATATATATTGTATATATTTTAGCCATAACTCATACTTTTATATTTTTAATAACATGGCTTATATACTATATGGGGTGAGGGCATATGATAATTCAATTGTAGAGAATACACTATATACGTACACAATTTTTCAAAATTCACTGCAAATATGATAAATAAATTGGTTTAAAAATATTTTGTAAAATGATTTGGAAATGGTTGCCAAAGGTCTTGAAAAATCTTTTGAAATCATATGGAAATTTTTTTATGAAATGTTTTCAAAATTTTGTGAAAAAAATTTGTAGATATTTGCACAAATTTATTTTATTCATTTAAATAAAAATGTCTTGAAAATTAGTTTGTAAATGATTTGGAAAATGGTTGAAAAATACTTTGAATATATATACACACATTTGAAAAATCTTTGTAAAATTATTTTCAAATTTTGTAAATGTTTGTGAATGGTTTGTAAAAATTATTTGCAAAAAAAGTTTCAAAAATGTTTGTTAAAATGTTTTCAAATTTTTTTGAGAACCTTGTATATAATTGTAGTATATAAGATACATATGCATACAAACCTTATATATAATTTGTGAATATTAACTGACTTATGTACAAATTCATAATGTAAAAATCCATACCAAATTCTTGTAAATATGCACGTACTCTCGTTAAATACTTATACATACACCTTTCATTAATCTTACCAAATATCCCTAAAATTTTCAAAACATGTAAAAATTTACAAAATGTTTCAAAAATTGCATATTTTTTTTAAATGTACATAAAAATATTTTCTTGTATTGTATTTGCATTTTTCATATTGATAATGGCAACTAAACTCGTTTGGAATAAAATCCGAACATTAGAGCTTGGTTGGACCTTAATCCACTTTATCACAAGAACCTTATAGGAATCAGAATTGAGGCGTTTCAAGTCTGTTAGACTTAATTCTTTGATATCACAAGACTATTTTCATATGTCATCTTAACTTCCTAAGTAGAATATTTTTAAATGCATGCATGATTCTTGTCGATAGTGACCTAACTTGGACACATGCACCTTACACTCAGCTTAATTCAGATGAAGTGGTAGAGGGCTGGATTTACTAGCACGAGACATAAGAGAATGGAAACATATGAAGTCACAATCTATGGCCATTGTACTCCAACCCAATCCAGTAGAGACGAGGTCCAAATATAAGATGTTGTAGGTTGCGATAAAGCTTCAAAAGAAAGATAGTATACTGGTTCGAGAGGAAAAAGTCCTTATGTAAATACTATTGTACATATACGTTCAAAAAACTGTATGTAATAAAGACTCAAAAAAAATTAGATGGGCAAAAATTAAAGAAAAATAAATTCTTGTCGAAGTTATGTATTCAATAAGCATGGCTTATTCTTCAAGGTTAAATATTTTAGGGTGCCTTTAGCTGGATGACTTGGCTACACTAGTCAAGCATCTTAGGATAGGTAGCTACATCAGCTACCTTTCATTTTCTTCTCCATCTCCGCTTCTTGTGCCGGTTACACTTGAACTTGGAAGGGAATACCCCGGTCTTTTAAGAAAGAGTTTCCAGATTGGGGAATTAAGGTCACCATGTTGGAAAAGATTGTCTCTTTTCCGCTTCAACCAAGAAGAGCTATATATCACTTACACTGTACAAGATAGAATCATAGTCATAAGGGTTTGCATATGATGTAGATTTATTCTGACCTGGCTTTTGAGGAGACATGGATAAAGTTTTATGGTTCTTGAAGGATGTTGAGTTTCAGGTCCGATTCCAGAAAAGGTTCCGAACAAACTTAAATTATGAAGGGTCTGACTGAGCACCAATCCTTTATTTGAAGATAAGTTAAAAGTTAAAACTTATCCAACTTATTTATTTTTCTTTTCTTGTTTTTCTTTTTACGCACTCATTATCAACAACCAGAATGTATAAGGTTAGAGGCAAGCCTTTATATCTCTCAAATTCATGAAAGTCAGAAATGAAGACTTAGGGGAAAAGTTTAGGGATTAGGGCTCTATCCTATGGTTTGTGTCCTCACCCCCTCTATCCGGAGGCATGTACCTATGAATAATGAGGGGATTGCTCTCCTGTAGTACAAGTTTAATTTTACTCCATTTTATTGATCAACATTATTAATCAATCCTTATTTTAATAGTTAGGTTATCATTGTATTTATGTGAGCATAAAAAACATCACCTATTGTCTGGTCCTAGTTCCTTTTGACCCTAAGTTGAAAGCTCAAGAGATAGGATCCAAGTAAAATCGAATGTAGGCGAGAATCGATGATTGATGCTCAGGTTAAAGAATACCTACAGTGATCAAGTCGGTGAAAATCTGCACCTAAATATAAGTTCTATTAGTAGGAAGAAGATAAGTTAAAATTTGAGCTGAAATAGAACGAGCTATTTATGTCTTATTATAAATTTTATAAGATACGTAAATCTGTCAAGGTATGTGTGATCTAAATTTACGATGGCATAGAAATGATTTTTCAAGGTATGTCTCATCTGAAATTACGATGGCATAGAAATGATTAGATTAAATGAAGCTCTAAGAGATGTACACCCATCCTAATTTCAATCACTCAAGTATAGCCTCACCCTTGGGTCAATGGTGAAACATGTCTCGACACACCGATGAATCTGTGATTCATCACTCTAAAAGTTGAAAATAGAGCTTTGTTCCCGAGTAATTAGCTGTATATTTCCACTTATCTTGCATAAATAACATTCATGCATACATCCACAATACATGAATTTTATTATTCATAAGAAGCCAATTCATTTGTAAAATTCACTTGTAAAATACTCACCAATAATTCACCTAATTATCTGTATTTTATATCACCTCCACAAGTCAATAAAACCTTCCTTATACTGCATATATTACTAGTTAATAGTATAAGGAAGAAGGCCACAAATTCCTAGCTTGTAAATTACCCAAACCCAATTAGAGACCTAGAACTTAGAATGCACACATCCCTCTCACACAATCTCCGAATTAGGTCTACTCACTTCCAGATTAATACATATTCAGAGACCTCTAAAATGAGACCAATTTCATTCAAATCGGAACTCGTATGCAAAACTTGGGTTTTGGGCCCCTTTGTATACTATAGATATGTATATTTATACTCTTATAATTTTGTATCATATTTGACCTCATCTCCATTTTTGGTCAACATGAAACTTGTAGATCTCATCAAGATCTACAACATTCATGTTTTGAGTTCTACCAAATTTGGCCTCCTTCTCTCTCTAAATTCACATTTTTTCAACCATTTAGAGCAGGCCACATGGCACCCTCTGATTGCGCCATGCGGCCCGCTTCTTTGCGCGCCATGTGCGTTCCACCTTTGTCGTCCGATCGCCCGCATTCTCTCTCTCGATCTGGGCCATCCAAGCCGCAATGCTTCTCAACCCTTCGATCAAAACCCTGGATCCAATTCAGGTCGATCACCAACGTTGCGTCCTCATGTTGCCACGCGTCTCCTCTCCTCCACCGTTCGATGGTCGTCTCTCTCTCTCTCAATCCCCACCGTTCATCATCCAGATCACCTCCACCCTTCGATCGAAGCCCCGACTTCATCGCAGTCGTTCGCCTTTACCTAACTCGTAGCACGCCACGTGTAGTCTCATGGACCACACGATCATATCCTTGTGATTTCATCCCAACCGTCCCTCTCCACTTTCACTCACGCCCTCCACATGGCTCCATCTCAACCCTTCGATCATTTCCCTCCGATCTAATCCTAACCTTCCTTTTCCGCCCTTCTCCTGACCGTTGGATCACTCGATCAGACAGTCACGACGTTGTCTTCTACCTTCCGCCTCGCCCGCTCCCATGTCGTCCACTTCTCTGACAGTTCGCCCCCTTCCTATTTTGGGAGCCACTCTGGCCACCCTCTCCGCCTCCTGTCAGCACCAGTTTGTACCCCACTCTCCCCTCATCCTCGCTGACTCCCTCGAACACCATGAAATCACCCCACTTTGCTCCACGATGTCCACCAACTCCATCACATCACCACCTATGTCATCATCTCCCGCCTATAAATACGCCTCCACCATCGACCATCAGCCCCATATGCTAGTACAGGAGGCTTCCCCGAGCTCCACTCTCCTCATCGGTGACAGTGATTGGGCATGACATCAAGTGAAGATGGTCGACTACCTCCGGCGAGATCCGCGGCACACATCCGTCGTGTCGCCGCTCCTCCATGGCGCTGCACGAGCTCGAGACACTACCTGCCCTTGAGCGACGACTAGGTCCGAGCTTCTGACCCTAGGTAGACCCATCCATCATCTTCTCCGATCTCTACCTACGTTCCTCGCGATTTTCTCTGATTTCATTCCGCTTCTCTGCTCGACATCACCATCAACCAACCATTGCTCGAGCTTTGCACCGAAACTTCCATCATCGCGCACCCCTCTGTTCATCTCCACGCTCTATGGCAACACGTCTGACCACTGCTCCTCCAGTCACGGCGGAGGGACACACTGGTGTTCACCCACATCGCCCCACATGCCTCGCATCACTTACTTCTTCCTAGCAAGCACAAGCATTGTCTTTTTGGCATTCACTAACACTGCAGGAGCATCATTCATCATTGGCCGGACTTCTCGCCGGAGCTTCTTCGAGCTCCTTCTTCTTAGACATACCCGCCCCGTCCACCTCTTCCAGGAATCCCAGCTTCTTGGCCAAGCCTCAACGAATCTCTTCGACCGATCAGGAGCTTCGGGGGTTCTTCATCGAGCGCGGGAGAAGGCAGCGGATCTCGCGGCCCATCGCCGGAGCCCCGCCAAGTCCGTTGTAAGAGGCGGCAGACCTGAGAGGATAAAGCACATGGACCGTATGATCTTCCTGATCTGACGGTCTTGATCATGACACGTTGCACTGAGCCCATAACCGTTGGATCACTTTTGATCTAGCGGCCCAGCATCCGCCACATGGAGTCTCCGAGCATCTTTCCCCACCTTAGTCTCGGAGCCACCGAAGCAGACCCGAAGCTGATTCGGGACTCCTGAGCCATCCGAGCCTCTGACTAAGCCTCGACCGCCATCCGAGCCTAGCCCCGCACGTGGTTCACAGGTCGGTTGGGTAAATTACACAAAGGCCCCTGCAACTTTCAGAAATTCCTAATTGGTCCCTACCAGGCGCGTCACGCGAGGAGCGAGTGTCTTCTTAGGAAATTTGCATCCACATCCTCAACATTATAGGTAATTGCATGTACATCCCTGTCAACACGTTTTATTTTAAGCAATTATTATTTCATGTATTGTATTTTGATCCCTGTCTTTGCACGCATCTTTAGGAAGTCATTTGACAACATTTTTCAAGTTTGAAAATTGTATTGTGTCGATTAACTTGTTCTCTTTTACATGTGACATTTGTCATATTTTTATGATAACAGAGGATTTTATTATTAATTAATTGGTTGAACTTTGTCTTATTTTGCCCATTTAAGCCTTTTAATTTGTAGTAAATTCTTTGTGGCTCCAAAAATCCTCATTAATTCACATTACACATAGGATAATTAAGTTCACATTGTGCACAAAAATCAACTCGTTTGCACGCATCTCGAGGCTTGAATAAATCATTTTGTGATTTCCTTAATTGATTTTTAATGGGTCCATTTCACATCGAAATTTAGATTTATTAATTTTTCTGTATTCTTCACATTTAGATCTATCTAGGATAAATTTTATATATGAAAATATTGTGATTTGCTATTTATTAAAATTAATTCAGTCAAAATCACCTTGCATTTATTTTTTAATTCGCTGTAAATTCATATAGTGTCAGAAAAATCCAAAAAATAGCATAGCTTAATTTCATTGCATTTCACCATGTGGCAAAGTTTCATGATTTTTGGAATCAATTTGTCAACTTTTCTGAATTAACTTGTAAACTGGCTTGATTTTGCATGAGTCTTTTATTAAGTGCATAAAAATTGTTTAAAAAGACCAAAAACAATCTTCTGAAAATCCGACCTCTTAAATCTTCTTAAAATCTACCTAAGGAGACAACTGCCTCCCTGAGTTCGACCTTGGGCTTGGCCAAGTAAAATAAATTTGCCGCTCGAAATTAATTGAACTTTGATTGAAAGTGGTTTTTGATTAGTCCTTATTACCTGACTACAACGAATGACACGAAAATTAATTTGACCATTAATTTGATTAAATTAACAAGTGTAGTAAGACGACTATCAAAATGGCGCCGTTGCCGGGGAGGCATAGCTTAGGTTAATTTCTAGTTAATTTTGGAGTGTCTGATTTTCCATCCCCGAGTAATCTGACACCCGATTTTCTTGTTAATATTTATCTATCTTTTATTTTTGAGTATTTTTGTGTCATTCTTTATTTGACCTCATTTTTTTGTGCGAGGAACACGAGGAGTCCCTAGGCACTTCGAGGAATCTATATTTTTAACTTTTTGAGCGATTTGAGAGGATTTGTAATATTTATTTTTCATTATTTTTGCATTATTTCCAGCGGTTCCCGTTTGGGTTCTCGCGTGTGTAAATATAGTGGAACCGTGTCCCCGTCTACTGTGTGGATTGAATTTTTAGACTAGGCTTGCACTAGCGGCTCCTCGATCCACTCTAGGATTTGCTTGTACTCGTAATTTTCTAGGACCACACATCACATAAAAGACTCACTTAGACCGCAGATCTAGTCAAATCAAACCTATGCTTCACTCACTAATAGAACTACCTGTCTAGGAGCAGATTTTGTCATCTGCATTTGCATATAGTATAAAAATTTCAATTCTGTTCTGCATCCTGCATAAAAGTGAAGGGATCACTATAAGTATTCTACACTCAACATTCACATCATTGATTTTTCGTGCATCGGCTTTTCTCGATTTATCTCTCTTAGTTTTTCAAAATTAAGTAAATGGAAATTGGGACTGGACGATAGGCGTGCTGTGTGGAATTGACTAAACCAGTGATAACTTAACTTAAAACCAGGATTGCTAACATTATTAACAAAAAATCAATAAAATCAGAAATTCTGCTTGCAGGAGATTAACCCCGACCTTGTTTTCAGGCTGAGTGAGGGTACTTGAGCGTGTGTGAACACCATACGGCAGAGCCCAAATCGCCGCCTTCCATATCAGGTACCAACTGATCCTAGCAAATATCACGAGTTGAATATTTTTAGGTTCATTGACTAGTACCAAGTAACCTCCATCTGTTCACAAGTAGTCAAGGGAGAACCAGTGGTATTTCGCGAGAAGTTGCTAGTAGCCCCTCGGGGTGAAGTTTTAGCCTTGTCAACCTTCTCCTGCTTGCAGGTAGATAGGGGCATGGTCTTTGAATCCATCAACTTGGGATAGGAGCGAAGAAAGGAAGGACGCATGTATCTTAGACGACAGGTTAAATAGGGAAGACGCATCCGACGTTGAGCTGACTTCCCTCTAGGCCACGTAACCTTTGTTATTTTCTTGGAAATCACACTTAAAATCAACCAGATTAATTGGACTCGGTTTCGGGTCATTCACCGTGTTGAGTGTGAAAATACAGGGTTTGAATTGAATTGCTTGCTTCAGGTAGGAGTAAAATCCTATCTTCACTCAGAACTCCTGATTCTTCTTGCCAATCCAAGAAGACGGACCGGGGGATATCGACTGATATTATTCGCCAATCTCTCTTTGAGCCCCTCACATAACTCATCTTCACTGGCCCAAGCGCAACTTGGACCACCCAAAGCTCATGACCCTCTTGAGTTCTGGATCCCTCACACCCAGGGTGGTTACTCTCAAACCAACCCTTTCATCTCCTCTAAGCTTATCGAGGAAGACCATCGCCTCGGTAAGAACCCCTTCCTTGTTATATCCTCTAACCAAGATCACATTCTTTACCCAGGGCTAGAGGATAAGATGCCACCAAAGTGACCTCCGGATGAGGAAGAACACAGAGATGACCCACTCTAGAAAATCCTTACTCACCTCGCTACAGCCGAACAACAGAATGCTGATCTTACAGCAAGAATGGGACAGATCATTGCAGTAGGAGGAATCGACCGACCAATGGTTGATGCCTACAACCCAGCAGAAAATGAGATGCATAGTTGGCTAGCACCAGCGCACCCCCCCCCCCCGAAGCGTTCGAGCTGAAGCCCCACTTTCTAAGCTTGCTATCGATGTTTAATGGAAATGTAAACGAAGAACCATATGCCTTCCTCGGAGACTTCGAGCTGGTTTGCAACAACCTTAGTCACCCTACGGTTGGGCAAGATTATATCAGGCTGAAGTCTACCCCGTTTGCCTTAGGAGATAAGGCAACTCATTGGTTGAAAAATCTTGGGGTGAGATGAACAACCTGGATGCAGTTAAAGGACCTTTTCTTGAAGAAGTTCTACCCACTCAGTAGAACTAATCAAATTAGAACAAATATCGCTAGTTTCTCCCAAGGACCCAATGAACCATTCCATGAAGCCTGGGATAGGTTTAATGACCTTATTCAGAAATGCCCCTACCATGGCATTTCAAGAGTGATCATAGTCCAGACCTTGTTCTGTGGCATGACCCCAGAGATGCATGGGTTAGTGAGTGCCGCCTGTGGAGGAAGCTATCTAAACAAGAATGAAGATGCCGTACGGAACATCCTAGAGTAGATGGCGGAAACAGGCAGATCTCATGCCACCCGGGCCTATCACTTGTCTCCTTCGAACCTCTCCAACGAGACAACCTGGAGGACTGTAACGAATCTGACAGATGACCATATCCCTAGCTTGGGGATAATAGCAGATAAATTAACCATGATCGAGCGGATTCACAAGAGGGTCACTGACCTTGAGTCTCTCTCGAGATTGCCGAAGCAAGTGGAGGAGCTTACCGAGAGGGTAGCTAAGATAAAGGTACCTGCCCCTTCTGCACCACTTGTACATGTACACCGAGTCCATCTTGTACAGGAACATGCACCGGGGCCTCAGAATAGCTGGGTAGAGGAGCAAACTAACACTCAGCAGGACCAACACGTACCCCCACAAGTGGAGATAGGATACGAGGAGCCTCCGCAGGTGTTCGAGATCAACGGGCCATAGTATAGCCATGACCCCGTCGGTAGACAATCGAAGATAGGGAACAGTTAGCCACACCGACCTTCCCTAGCTTACTAGGAAAACGGCTCCGTCCCCTCACCATGCTTTGTTTAGTCTAGGCCCGAACGAGGGTACCAGCCTCAGCCACACCAGCAATAGTAGCACACTTTCCACTAGGGCTCGTAGGGCCCGCCACCTTCCCATCAACAACAGCAGTACCGACATGACCAGCAGGGCCAGTACAGGACCTCATCCTCAAGTCAGCATCAACTAGCCCAGCCCACCGAATTGGAGTCCCTCACCTTGGCGATCCAGACCCTGACTGATAGGGTCCAACAGATCCAGAATGACTATCTGGATATGAGAACCGATCTGAATCATGTTTCTCGTACCCAGGACCAGCAGATGGCACCAAAGACCCCAATTCTCGCCCAGATTCAGGCCAACCCAAATAGCTTGAATCAAGGCCAGAACCGACCACGAGATCTGGTATACTATTCATATAATTCTTTATCTGAACATGAGATCCTTTCGTACGATAATGTAAAATATAAGTCCCTCAGGAGCGGAAGGACCGTGATCATACCTGATCGGGCACGGGCACCGGAGGAAGAAGTCACCAAGTCTCTACCTAAGGAGTGTTGGAAATGCGAGCCCACGGCGAGCCATTATGCAATAAATGTTATTGCAAATATCATTCCCTGATCTAAAATGAAGAATGAATAATTTGCATAATAGGTCCCTTAGTACAGTTAAGGTTATGTACCACGGCCATCTTAATAATCATACAGTTGTTGATTCAACTATTGAATCATAGAGGCTGGTGCTTGGATGAATATCTAAAGAGTTAGATTGAGGACTCATCAAACACCGTCAAATGATTGTTAAGAGATGATCTCCAGCCTGAGTAGGAGATGGCAATCCTAATCTCTGAAGGCTGATATCTAATCGACCTCTTGATGCAGGTCCTTTGCATAGGAATAGAGATTCAGAGGTGTCAGATTAGTTAGGTCAAAGAGTTGACTTAACGAGATCGAGATAACCGAAGTCCTATATCATATGCTGTCATGATATAGGCACACATCCTCTGACCGAAGACAGATGTGTTACTATATGTCTGAGTATGTACATTTGGTAGACCAATAGGTTGATGACCTAACCAAGATCTATACACCGACGTGCTGGTGTGCATGTAATGGCATATGAGTAATATGATCTCTCAAAGGGATCATACAGGTTCATTTACTGAGCCGGAAGACATGAGCTCACTCATGAGATATTGGGAAGAATCAAATTCCGTGCACGGTCGTCTTGCTTTGGAAGCTTGACTGAATTTATAGGTTTGATATATACTTTTGGAAAGTATATGATCAAGACCTAGGTATGATATATGCTTTTGGAAAGTATATGATCGATACCAACTTCCAATGATCGAATGGGAAACTTACTGATAAAACCATGAAGTAGACAGTGTAAAGTTGATCTAATACTTCGGGTTTAATCTGAGTCTACCAGTATGCAGGATGTACAGGTATTGGGAATACCTGAGGGTGATTGTATAACCATGACGCTTCCATTCCTAGGGAGTGATGAAACGGGTCTGAATTTTACTGACTCCTATCAGTAGAGAAGTGATCTAATCTTGGTCCAAATGTTGGACATTGATCTGAATGTGATTCAGATACAATAAGAAGATTAGATTTGCGGTCTTGATTTAATCAAGCATCAATGGGAGGCTCGCGATCTGGATTCGAGATATGATCTCAATATCCAAGTCACTATACATGGAACAATACAATGGCCCTGTCCTTATCTCCAAGTATTTGCAGAGAAAGCGCATTATCCTTGAAAGAGTTCATGGATAATTCTATTGGTTATATATGTATCCGAGCATTGAGAAAATGGATAGTTAAATGTGATTTAATTATCACGATTAATATGAATTTGATTCATTTTATAAAGAGAGTAATCTAAGATAATTAAATGTGATTTAATTATCAAAGATGAAAATAATGTGAATGTGATTCGTATTATTTGGACACAAGAGAATAGAGATCCAAGATAATTAAATGTGATTTAATCATCATGGATATGAATAATGTGGATAGCAATATCCATACTAGTCATGTATATTATAAATGTGATTTATAATATATAAGAGAGAGCTATTTGTAATTTACATTTGTTAATTAAATGTTAATGTGAATTGGATTCACATTGGACATTAAATTGAAAATGTAATTTACATTTTATTTTGGGTTGTGAATGTGATTCACAATTTTTTAATGGCAAGATTGCAATATTCACAAAATAATTATGAATTATTTTGTAGAATAATTTACAACAATTGTTGTTGCAAATATTGGAGATATATGCAATCTTGGAGATTGCATTGGAATCTCCCTTTCCTAATAGGAGAGGGGGGACTGCCACTAATATGGAAGGGAGGAGCCTCCTTTCCATTATCTGCAATGTGGATTGATTTAATTTGGTGATTGAATTATGTTGATTTATCAATATAGATTTAATCTAAATTAAATTAATTGTTGTTGGTTTTTACCAACACAAATCTTAGCCATTAAAAGAAACACAATCAATGTGAACCATTAGATTTGTGTTGTCCCAAGGATTGAGATCCATGGATCCCAAAACCCTATAAAAGGAGAGGCACTCCATTTCTCTTCTTTACACATAATGCTTGAGAAGAATATCTCTCTCTCTTTCTCTTTCTCTCCCTCTCATGGCCGTCCACCATGGATGCCCTAGAGAGGCTCTCCATCGTCGCGGTACCGTCGTTATGCTTCCCGATGTTTTGCTCATGGAATTCCGTCTACATGGGCGTGCCTTGCTTGTGAAGAAGACGTCGGATCTCGTGTGTCGAGATCAGAAGATCCACCGCTTGGATCATCAACATGGATTGCGAGAAGCACGCGGTTCATCCCCGCACTCGCAAGCGTCTCCTCCGACGGATCGGACTTGAGACAGGAGGTCTCTTCGTTTAGAGACTTGATCGCAATCATGCTTCAAGAGGTAATACTAATGCTTATTTTTGGTTCAGACGAAATGATCCGAGAAGTGTTCTTGGATCATGTCGTTTCGTCGCATAAAAAAATTTTAATTTCCGCTGCATAGAACAACTAGTGCGACTAGTCGTTCTTCATCGTATCCGATACGACGATCACGCTTCCGTGATGTGCTTGAGGATCTAACTATATCCTTCAAGTGGTATCAGAGCCAGGTTGACGGTTTCGAATATGATTCGCAAACCGAGGACGACTTGGGTTCGTTAAGGTCGCGAAAGTTTTTATCGCATTTGATTTCGCAGATCTGTTTGGTAAATAATTTCGGCCATGTTTAAAATGTTTAAGCACAAATTATTTACGTGGATTTTGTTCCCCATTAAATAAGGAAATCATAGGATCTGAGTTTACGTAAATCGGATTTCGTATGCTCCAGATATGGTTGTTTTAATGAACATGTATGCACTGTTGCGGGAACAGTAGATTTTAACATGATTAAAGAGTTAATTACTGTTATCATCCACCTCGAAATGCGTAAAACACCACTTGAGTTCTGTCCTAAATCAAGTTAGAATCTTTGAAAATTGATTTTGTCTAATTTGGATTTAAATTGATTGAGATATGATAATTTTAGTGAGTAGGGGTCACTACTGAAATTACATTCCTAATCTAGAACCAAGTGATTGTCAATTAGTGAAATTAATTGTTAATTTCGTGAAATAATCTTGAAAAATATTTGAGAAATATTGGAACATGATTATTTGCCTAATTGACTTGGCCCCAACCAATTAATTATTTAGATTTGATCTAAATCTTAATTGGAATCACAATCATCAAACTCCTTGCTTGAATAGGATTGGGAATTTGTCTAGCAAATTTCCTTACAATCAAAATTGTTTTGATTACTATATGGTATAATTTTCGGTTGAAGAACCGATGATCATCTCAAGTACAAATTAATCAATTTGGCATTATCCTTTTTTGAGGTGGATATGGTGTCTAGTCGGGGATCGCTGGGTTAGCGGGTTGCAACGTGTGCGGTCCGTCCCACTCCCGTCGGTACTGGCCATGACAGCGGGTAGGGCCGGGATAATGTCCGAGGGATTATGATGTATTTTTCTAATTATTAAAATACGAATTACTACGTACTTTGAGAATAATACCATATATATTCAAGTAATATATTCAAGTTTGTTGATTGAATTGGATTGATAATTAATTTAATATGATTAAATTGATTATGTCCAATTAGAATACTCTAATATGATTAGAGTTAATAATTCCCTTGGAAGAATTAATTATGTGAATATAATTCATGGTAATTAATTAAAATTTGAATATGAGGTGGAGGATCACATAAGTGACATCCATGGTCTCCCGTCAAGACGAAGGGTTCCGTCGCCAGATATTGTATATAGGAGACGCATGTCCGAAGTGACAGCTCCTGCATACGATCCATTTGGATCGGGCTCTTCGCTTCTCGAAAGAGTAAGGACGTATGCGTAGTGACCCCAATATCGGGTCCTCATATTATTGGGGCGATATTGGATTGCGCATAGCGAGTTGTATTCCTGTTGATGGTTGGTTCAATTAATGACGGGTCAACATTGCCTTAGGGGTGGTGGGCCCGGGTGTTAAAGACCGAATTGGGAGATGCAAGTTAGACTTGCAAGGCAGAATGTGTTCCCGCTTCTTTTTATCCGAGTTGTAGGTTCTCATATTATTGGGATGCAACAAAGATAAGGAAGGAGATCCCAGATCTTGCTGAGATATGTTGGTAAGTATATCTCTTACATTGAAAGTAAATAAGGGAATGAACTTTCAGTGTTGACAAGACAAGACAACTTTGATATAAAAATTCCTAAATCAAAGTAAAATATGTATATCTATATATATGTACACTTATGCAAATTTCTTATTTCAGATAATCCTTCATTAAAATCCACTCAATAAATATTCAATGATAACCAGTAAAATATCATGGATTGGACTCATGATCCAGATATTGTACTTGCATTTGGACACATAATATATGTGGTTGCAATGTGCAAGTTTCCTCATAATATTGAGGAATGACAATTAAATAGATAATGGGACTACAACCCTAGGGTTTGTATGTCTCTATAGTCTTGATCTCATCGGATGTACTTTGGAAGTGACATATCGATGATGATCACAATTGTCAATTAATCCTTATAAAATCTAAGAAGACTTTCTGGCATACATATGTGCTCTCAACATTTAATCATGAATGACATGGTTCTCTGCATCATGCAGAATGGTGGCTCCATAAGAGATGATGTATTCAAAATGTTTGAATACCTACCTGAACCAATATTTTGAGGGTCTAGATGGATGTAGACATGATGAATGTCATCATTCTACTGTCTATACTCTAGTCATTCATGAAGCTTCATAATATTCATATTGTATGAATTTAATGAGGCATGTATAAATGTTGAAATACTCTTACATTGAATTCTTTTCGAATTTAACATAAGAGATCCTTAGTCTTAAGCAATGGTTCTTTATAGATAAAGGGAGCGCAGTGGAAGCATGGGTTGGACCCAAGTAAGAAGTATAGTCAAAGAGTTGACTGTACTTCTATGACTTCCATATGACATCCAAAGAGCTGGATGAATGCCAATACTGCAATAAGATGATGTGTTGATAGTATGACTATCAAGTCTGTCTAGAATCCTTAGAGAAGGACTCGGATAGAGCATCAGAATAATCTACATAAATCATTGATATTGACTTGCTCATTAAATAAGATAAAGTCTTGTAATTGTATCTCAATCTTTTATAATACTTGCAATGGGTTGCGTATGTTTTAAAAGACTGGAATAATTGATCTTAAGTTCTGTAGTTATCCACATGGATTTTGATGCAATGGTTGCAATAATCTCTGTTGGATTGATAGACTTGTTAATTTCAGTGGGAGAGCCCTTAGTCTTAGAGAATGTCTCTATGACCTAGACATTAGAATACACTCATTGTTTGTTTCTAAATGTTGGAAATAAACATGAAATCTGGAATGGACCTATCATAAGGAGTTATAATGGAGATATTTCAGAAAGTAATCTAAAATCTAGTGGACTCCACTAAATTAGAAAATTAATGAATGGTTCATTAACATTTCTAAATACTGAAATTAAACCTTAAGATCAATAGGAGGATGAAGATCATTTGACAATGATCTAGCATCAAGCCTTGGACATTTTTCTATTGATTTGATCAATAGGCTAGTAAGAGATGAAACTTTAGAATGTCTAACATTTCAAAACTTACATACTTATGAATACTGTATTCAAAGTAAAATGTCTAATTCACCCTTCTTTGGGAATGGTGTAAGATGTCAAGGTATTCAGGATCACATACATATTGATGTATGCGAATCATCTATATCATAGTAAACATTGTGGATATGTGATATCTACTAATGATTATGTATGATATGAGATTTCTTCTCTTCACTTAGAAACCTTTGAAATGTTCAAAGATTTCATCGTTTTTGGTTTACAACCAAAGTTTGAAGGAAGATAAAATGAATTTGATCTAATCAAGGTAGCTTGTACCTGTTAGATGAATTCAAAGGATACCTTAAGGAGATATAAATATCATTTCTATCTCAATCCTCCTAACACACCTTAACTCAATAGAGTTATAGGGAGATACAATTGGATAATGTGTGACATGATCTTATCAATGATGAATTTTAGCATAATTATCCCTTAGTTTGCAGGTATAAATATGTGTAGTAGAGACTACAATGTATATCCTTAAAAAGGTTCCATGCATGATGGAATCTAGCACTTGAGAGTGTTGCTTCATTAGGAAAATAAAGGATGGTATTGGATACCTACTTTATGTCCTTGAGATTCTTAAAATATCTCATCTCTAAGAATGAGATTCTTAGAGGTAGAGACTCTTAAGAATCAAGACGAAAAATGAAGTATAGGAACTCATTTAATCTTGAAAAGATAATGAGGAATCTGAAATAGGAAACTAAAAGGACAATTAAAGATGAAACATTAAAACCTTTTCAAATGAGTTTGAGGAAGGATTCCATGTGTCAGAGAAATCTGACAATGATCGAACTTCATGTGATGAAGCTTTTGAAGATCATAGCATGGATAGATGGATGATTAGCAATAAAAGTCTAATGTAGACTTAATATACAAGTGTTGTATATAGAACCCCGAGGATCCACCTATATGGGTAAGACCTGTAAAGGTGTAAATGGATCTTCAAGAGAAAGGGAACTCGATGAGAAGGTAGAGACCTTCAAAGCACAGTTCGTAGCCATGAGCTACACACTGGAAGAGAAGACATTGCTTGCAATGAGACTTGCTCTTCGGTGACCATGCTTAAAATCATCGGAATATTGCTAACCTTGGTTGCACAACTTGACTATTGCATCTTCAAGATGTAAGTCAAGATTGCATTCCTCTATAAATACCTCTCTGAGGATATTCACATGAAGTAGCCCCAGGGCTTCATGGTTGAGGAAATCAAGGTGTGCAAGCTAAGGAATCCATCTAAGGACTCAAATAAGCTTCTTAAAGTTGGACCATAAGATATGATGAGATTATAAATGTTATAATTTCAAATAGAATCTTGATGAGCCATGTGAAGCTTAGTGGGAGTGCCTTTGTGTTCATCATGCTAAATGTAGATGATATCCTAATCATTTAAAATGATATAAGGATAATAATGAGTGTTTTATTATCTGGTTGTTCCATAACTTGAGATATGATCTCAAGGATGCCTCTTGGATCTTAGTTCTGAAGGTGTTCAGTAGCAAAGTGAAGAGGGTATTATGACTGTCATATTAGTAGTACACCTTGGACATATTCCATTTTATGGAAAATTCCAAGAAAGGCTTCCATCCCTTAAGATATAATACTGACCTATCTGAAGGAATAACACCTCAAAGAGTTGAGGAAGTAAATGCTAGAACTACTTGCACTTGTGCATTAGTTACGAGAAGATGAGTGTATGCTAGATGTGTACAAAAGCCAGATATCTGTCATACATTAGGAGTAGTAAATTGTTACTAGTCCTACTATGGAGATAGAATACTTAATTGCAGTAACAACAAAATCTTCATAGATGACAATATTTTTGAGATAGTGATCTCAAACTATTATCTTCAAAAGCTTAAGACTTTATAGATAGAGATCTAAAAGGTCTTAACTGTGGATACCTTAAGAGATTGTGATCTCCAGGAATAAGGGTATTCTGATAAGGATTATGGAAATACTGGTTATGATAATTGTTAAGCTGTAGTGTCAAGGACACTATGACTAACAAAATTTGAGTATTGGTTGCATGAGATGCAACATTCGCATTAAATGCGAGCACTGTTACTGGGGATATGCAAGTGTCGTAAAAGGACTTGGCATAGTCTCGTGGGAACAGAGTGACTGATCAGCTCACCTAGTTATTTTCTAAATAGCCTATGATTGTCACATGAGTGCGAGTTTAAATGATAAGCCCATCAATGGCTCTTTGGGCTAGTGGGATATTGATGGAAATGCGAGCCCACGGTGAGCCATTATGCAATAAATGTTATTGCAAATATCATTCCCTGATCTGAAAAGAAGAATGAAGTAATTTGCATAATAGGTCCCTTAGTACAATTAGGGTTATGTACCATGGCCATCTTAATAATCATACAGCTGTTGATTCAACTATTGAATCATAGAGGCTGGTGCTTGGATGAATATCTAAAGAGTTAGATTGAGGACTCATCAAGCACCGTCAAATGATTGTTAAGAGATGATCTCCATCCTGAGTAGGAGATGGCAATCCTTATCTCTGAAGGCTGATATCTGACCGACCTCTTGATGCAGGTCCTCTGCATAGAAATAGAGATTCGGAGGTGTCAGATTAGTTAGGTCAAAGAGTTGACTTAACGAGATCGAGATAACCGAAGTCCTATATCATATGCTGTCATGATATAGGCACACATCCTCTGACCGGGAGACAGATGTGTTACTATATGTCTGAGTATGTAAATTTGGCAGACCAATAGGTTGATGATCTAACCAAAGTCTATACACTGGCACGCTGGTGTGCATGTAAGGGCATATGAGTAATACGATCTCTCAAAGGGATCATACAGGTTCATTTACTGAGCCGGAAGACATGAGCTCACTCATGAGATATTGGGAAGAATCAAATTCCGTGCACGGTCATCTTGCTTTGGAAGCTTGACTGAATTTATAGGTTTCATATATACTTTTGGAAAGTATATGATCAAGACCTAGGTATGATATATTCCTTTGTAAAGTATATGATCGATACCAACTTCCAATGATCAAATGAGAAACTTACTGATAAAATCATGAAGTAGACAGTGGTAAAGTTGATCTAATACTTCAGGTTTAATCTGAGTCTTCCAGTATGCAGGATGTACAGGTATTGGAAATACCTGAGGGTGATGTGACCATAAACGATTGTATAACCATGACGCTTCCATTCCTAGGGAGTGATGAAACGGGTCTGGATTTTAGTGACTCCTCTCAGTAGAGAAGTATCTAATCTTGGTCCAAATGTTGGACATTGATCTGAATGTGATTCAGATACAATAAGAAGATTAGATTTGCGGTCTTGATTTAATCAAGCATCTATGGGAGGCCCGCGATCTGGATTTGAGATATGATCTCAATATCCAAGTCACTATACGTGGAACAATACAATCACCCTGTCCTTATCTCCAAGAATCTGCGGAGAAAGCGCATTATCCTTGAAAGAGTTCATGGATAATTCTATTGTTGATGTATCCGAGCATTGAGAAAATGGATAATTAAATGTGATTAATTATCACGAGTAATATGAATTTGATTCATATTATAAAAAGAGTAATCAAAGATAATTAAATGTGATTTAATTATCAAAGATGAAAATAATGTGAATGTGATTCGTATTATTTGGACACAAGAGAATAGAGATCCAAGATAATTAAATGTGATTTAATCATCATGGATATGAATAATGTGGATAGCAATATCCATATTAGTCATGTATATTATAAATGTGATTTATAATATATAAGAGAGAGCTATTTGTAATTTACATTTGTTAATTAAATGTTAATGTGAATTGGATTCACATCGGACATTAAATTGAAAATGTAATTTACATTTTATTTTGGGTTGTGAATGTGATTCACAATTTTTCAATGGCAAGATTGCAATATTCACAAAATAATTATGAATTATTTTGTAGAATAATTTACAACAATTGTTGTTGCAAATATTGGAGATATATGCAATCTTGGAGATTGCATTGGAATCTCCCTTTCCTAATAGGAGAGGGGGGATGGCCACTAATATGGAAGGGAGGAACCTCCTTTCCATTATCTCCAATGTGGATTGATTTAATTTGGTGATTGAATTATGTCGATTTATCAATATAGATTTAATCTAAATTAAATTAATTGTTGTTGTTTTTTACCAACACAAATCTTAGCCATTAAAAAAAACACAATCAATGTGAACCATTGGATTTGTGTTGTCCCATGGATTGAGATCCATGGATCCCAAAACCCTATAAAAGGAGAGGCACCCCATTGCTCTTCTTTACACATAATGCTTGAGAAGCATATCTATCTCTCTCTCTCTTTCTCTTTCTCTCCCTCTCATGGTCGTCCACCATGGATTCCCTAGAGAGGCTCTCCATCGCAGCGACACCGTCGTTATGCTGCCCGATGTTTTGCTCGTGGAATTCCGTCTACTTCGGCGTGCCTTGCTCGTGAAGAAGACGTCGGATCTAGTGTGTCGAGATCAGGAGATCCACCGCTTGGATCATCAACATGGATTGAGAGAAGCACGCGGTTCATCCCCGCGCTCACAAGCGTCTCCTCCGACGGATCGAACTTGAGACAGGAGGTCTCTTCGTTTAGAGACTTGATCGCAACCACGCTTCAAGAGGTAATCCTAATACTTGTTTGTGGTTCAGACGAAACGATCCGAGAAGTATTCTTGGATCATGTGGTTTCGTCGCATAAAAAAATTTTAATTTCCGTTGCATAGAACAACTAGTGTGACTAGTCGTTCTTTGTCATATCCGATACGACGATCACGCTTCCGTGATGCGCTTGAGGATCTAACTATATCCTTCAAGGAGAACTTGGAGGCAGAGGAGCAACAACTCCACCACCACCACCGATAGAAGAAGAGGATTTCTGAGTCCTCAAAGAAGCAAGGGAACCGCACCAGTAGAGAGTCCACTGAAACCGATGAAGAGCCCACACCTCCATCTGAGGAGGAAGTTCCAGCAGTCGCAGAGGATGCATCACCGGTTTCGCACCAACAGTTTTCTTTTCGTCATAGTCAAAGTCCGAGTTAGTTTCAGAGTCTGAGTCCTGTACAGAACTCAGTTCCCACCTTGAATGAAAATCTTTCAGTCTCAGAATCTGAGTTAGAGTCAATAGTCCCTTTCCCCCGAGCTCTTAAGGGTGGAAAGAAGAAAACCAAAAAAATCCAAAAAGATGACTCTGAGATGACAGAATTTTGCAACAACATATCAAGGTCACGATCCCCTTTGACAAGTATGTGGAGATGACACCTGCATTCCAAACATACTTTAAGGTGAGATGCACAACTACTAGGGTTAGCAGGAAGACCAAAAGCCGTGTACAGAAACACTTCCTGTCAGTAGCCATGACTTGCACAATAAAGAACTCATTTCCAAGGAAATGAAGAGACATGGGTGCACATTATGTGGTGAGCCATGTTAATGACACTGTGTTTGCACACACTCTCCTAGACAACAGATCCTCAATTAACTTAATGCCCATAGCCCTCTATGAACAGCTTAATCTCGGACCTCTTAGGAAATCTAGAGCCCTCCTTCAGTTCGTTGAGAAATAAACCAAGAGGTTCCAAGGAGAGTTGAGGAATGTTGTTATCAAAGTCGAGGGTCAGGAATACATGGTGGACTTTACCGTCCTTGATATGGAAACCCCTAGTAATAGGAGAGATTCCCGGATCATACTAGGCAGACCCTTCCTCAGAACAATGGGGGCCTTGTTTGATTATAAGATTGGGAAGATCCAGTTCCAAACTCCAGGCGGAGACGAGGAACTCGAGATGAAGCAAACCATATGGTAGAGACCGGATTCCGAATACAGCACCGAGTACTCTTCATCCGAAGCAGATTGCATTCACATAGACATTGTTGGGCCATGGAGAAAGAACCTAGCCGGCACCGATGAGTCCCTCTCCTCTGGAGAAAATCTTGTGCATGAGTCAGTTTGCGAGGTCCTTAGAAACGAGTACAGCTCAGAACCTACATCCCCCTACATCTTCGATGACTTAGAGGCCCAGCTGGGCCTGTCAGTCCTTCCCTCATTAGGACAATCAGAAGATGAGGATGGGTAGTCGGACGTGGCTTTTTCCGATTACATAGAAACCTTTGACGATCCGACTCCAGAGCCGAATGAATTGGTGGCATATATTTTAAAGACAGATCCAGCCACTTTCAACACTCAACAAGATTCAATTGAGCCAGACTTCCTCGATGATCAAACATTACCTGAGCTCAAACCCTTACCCACAACATTGAAATATGACTTCCTTACGGGAAAAGAGAAGAAATATTCGTTCATCATCTGCTCGCGATTGACCGAGGAGCAGGAATCTCGCTTGCTAGAGATCTTGGGGAAAGCCGCAAGGCAATAGGCTGGAGCATCTCCGATCTCCACGAGATAAAATACCGCTCTGTGTTCACACCATATATACTTAGAAAATGAAGCTAAACCCTCTCGTGAATTCCAAAGTCGGTTGAATCCAAATTTATGAGAGGTAGTGAAGAAGGAGATAGAGAAATGGTGCAACGCAGGTTTCATTTATCCCATCTCCGACTCCAAATGGGTGGCCCCGATCCATGTTGTCCCGAAAAAGTCGGGAATCCAGACAACCACCAACGAAGATGAAGAGGAGATCGTGACACGAGTACCCACGTCGTGGCGTGTCTGTGTAGATTATAGATGCCTGAATGCTGCGACGAAGAAGGATCATTTCCCCCTACCATTCCTTGATTAGATCCTAGAGAGACTAGCAGGGAAAGAATTCTTCTGCTTTCTGGATGGGTTATCGGGCTACAATCAAGTAGCCATAGCTCCAGAGGACCAGGAAAAAACCACTTTCACATGCCCCTTTGGTACCTTTGCTTTCATACGTATGCTGATGAAGCCCAATTCATCACTCTTTATTCCTTTATTTTAGCTAGAAACCTTAGCCTAATACCCTGTAAATAGATGTAAATATCATAAATTGCCAAAACACATGCATCTTGGAAATAGGCATAATTAGCATGTTTTTGTGTCAAAATAAAGTAATAAAGAAACACAAGAAAAAGAGGGAAATATTTAGAATAAATATTGAGTGACCTAATTCCAAGGGAGGGCTCAGCATGGGCCTGACCGCAAAAGAACCCAAGTAGAGAGAGATAAGATCAATCATACATGTACATAACCCTATCTGTATAAATAAATTTATTTTCCTCCAAATAAAAATAAAAAGTATTTCTCATATTTTGTACATATTTATTAAAATAAAATAAAAATCAGAAAAATAAAAATAAAAATCAAAATAATAAAAATCATATTCAACCTTGTATATATGCCATGTACATATATATAAGCCTATTTATTTAACCCATGTAAATACATCATAAAAATAAAATAAAAATACCTTATTATTCTAAATTTTATATTGTAAATAAATAAAATATAAAATTAGAATAAATGTACAAAAATAAACAATTAAAAATAAAAAAAAATACACATTTGTATATACCTATATATAATAATAATATAATGTAAATACAATATTTATTTTTCAAAAAAATAATTAAAAATCACTAAAAAATACTTTGAAAATAAATAAACATTTTTCATGTTGAAAAGTTTTTGAAATAAAATCATTTACTAATTTTAAATGAATTTTCAAATAATAAACCAACGGAATTTTCCTATTGGTCCACGTGGGATTGTTGACCCCCGGTCAACTCCCCCCCTTGGACCATTTAGCCCGGATCCGCGTGATGATCCGACTTTCCCCGATTTTTCCAGACACGATCCGACCACCGAATAATCAAACCCCGGGCCCCGATTGCTCTTGCTTCATCATTGATCCACGCCAGGGGATTTGCCTAGGAATCCGAGCTCCAAATCTGTCGCCCGACCTCCTTCTTCTCGGACCCCTAGCACTATAAGACCTCTCCTACACCACACATTTCACGCCATCTTTGGCTCCGCCTTCCCATCTCAGGACCTCCACTCTCTTCCCTAGAGTGACAGTTATCGGATAAGAGTGTTGCAGCGAGGAGGGAAAGACCCCGACGATTCCATGAGGAAAAGACCCTCAGAGCTCCGCCATCTCATCCACAGTCGACTTCGATCACCATGTAGCTTTGTTACCCTCTAGATTAGCTTGACTTTCAATTACGCCCAATTTGCGTCGCCAGCAGTCGCCGGCTAATTCACTCCATCCCTCTCATCTATTCAATCACCGGACCACTGATTCACCTTTGGAGACCCCTACCCACATTCTTCACCCATCCGATCAACCTGTCTCGCCTCGGAGCAGGATCTCGAGTCTCCTCCGCCGTCGCCTCATCTGACCATCCTTTCCACCCCTAACCGGGTCGAAAGGGGCCAATCTTATCAGCACTTTGCCCTCGACCCAAGAGTTGTTCTGTGCATTTTGCAGGTCGAAAGGGGCCCATCTGAGGGTCCGAACACTTAGCCACAGCAGCTCCAGCTCTCCTTCATCACCGGGCCACTCCGGTGGTCCCCGGCCTTATCAGAGGCATCCACCAGCTGCGGACCAGCCTAGGCTAGTGTTTCCCCATCTTAGCAGCTTCATCGGAGCTCTCAACGCGCGGAGTTGGCCGGCGAACCTCGCTGGTGGCTTGTTCTTGGAGGAGCTCCAGATACCGTCCAATCCGGACCGAGGCTCTAATTTTGATCGTGGCCACCCGATCGCGAGAGACCTTCACCGCCCGAATCAGCGGAGCTTCGATCCGGACCGTCCATCAGCGAAGAGGCGTCCCTACTCCAGACACCGTCAGATCATACACGTGTCGCCTCGTCCACCATCGATCTTAAATAAAGGGGTAATACTACTTAGTCCCCTCTGTTTATTGCATTTATAGTTTAGTCCTGTAAATATTTAGTATAGTTGTTTTTATTTTGGATATTTTGCCCTGAGGACCTTGTGTTTACTTTATTTGCATTTTCGTCCATGTCTACGTGGAACAAGTGCTTCGTCACGTGCTATTCTGGGATATTTGCATGTATGGGCTTGGGATTTATGTGTGTTATAAAATGGAATTAAGTTTTTGATGTTTGCATTTATACCCTTGTGCGTGGTTTTATCTGAGCATGTGCTGATTTATCTGGGATTTTTGCACTTTCTCTCCTGAGCTTTTAGCACGTGTTACGTTTCAGCCCTAGAAATATGTTTCTTTGCATTTAGGTCCATGTGAGTTGTGTGCTTTGTTTTTATTGAATAAAATAGCAAATTAAATCCAAATTAGGTGAAATTTGGATACGTGGCTCATGCCACTGTGTAAAAATTTCCCTAAATTTTTGGTACATTTTTAGGCTTTTTACTATTTTTAAAAAAAATCAAAAATACGCATTTTTGTTACTTTTTGAAAAATAAAATCAAATAAAAATATAAAAACTTCCTTAAAAATTCTAAAAAATTAGTGATAGTTAATTTTAGTGTTTTCTAGCATGTGTCAAATTTTTGGCCTGTTTGGCTTTATAAAATCCCTAAAAATTGCAAAACCCTAAAATTCTTATAAAAATTCTAATTAATTATTTAAAAATTAAAAAAATACAAACTCTTTTTTGGTAGTTTAGTTTTTACATATGCTTTTCATAAAAATTACCTCGAAATTCATAGATCAATTTTATATTTTTAATTAATCTTTCAAGTCTGGCTGCACAGTAGCCCTTATTTTCCCTCTTTCTTGATTTTTATAAAATCAAATAAAAATTGAAAAATTTTGAAAAATTCACCAAAAACACTTAAAAACCTAAAAAACATAAAAACTATTTTATTGGAATTTTCTGTGTACTTTTGAGTTTTTTAGTAATTGTTAAAGTTGCTTGTTTTTATATTTTCTTATAAAATCAAAAATACAAAAACATTTAAAAATCATAAAAATCCATCGAAAACATTTTCTCTTTACTTTTTCGATTTTTGACTACTTTGTAGGCCGCAAGTCCATCCCGTGCACCTTGAGTTCGACCCTGATCGCTATACCAGGTTAATAAAAATTACGAGGGCCGCTCTCGATTTTATTGATTGATTATATCTATTTGATGATTCCTTATCATATTTTCTTGATTGATCAAACCACGAGATCCAGGTCACAACGACCCTTGTTTTTACCTTTACCCGGATTTTGTGGGATTTTTCGGTCTTCAAAATGGCGTCGTTGTTGGGGAGCACAGCTTTGTAGTCGTTTTCGATTTTTCCGCGGCTTTTTTTCATGGATTTTTGTAGATATTTGTATATATTTTTCTCTAACTTGTTTATATACATTTTTCTGGAATGACACTTTGGTTTCTGTTTCTTGCGAGGGTCCGAGGACTGAGGCGGCTTTTTCGGAAGCCGAAGCAACCGTAGGAGTCGGAGGCGGCTTCTTTCTCTACGACGCGAGGAGGAGCCGAAGTTCGGGAGCCAAGGAATAGCCGCAAAATAACCATAGTTTAGTTTAGATTGAATTAGTTTATTTTTTCTGCAGATTTATTAATTTGTAATAATATAGGGAAAACTTGGACACTTGGTAGATTTCGGGGTCTGTTTTGCCGAGCACTGGTGTGCTTGGGGGACCTCACCGAGATTTTCGCAGCTTTTCACGTTTTTCTAGATTTTTGAACATTTATTTACTGCTCATTTGATTTACGTGGTTTTCAGCCCTAGCTTAGGAGTTTTCATTGATTGTGATGTAATTAATTAAGTCCAAACCCTAATTATCTTCCTGTTCCTATAGCTCGATAATTGGACTTAATTAATTAAATCACCAAGAAAAAGCCGGATTATTTGAGCTCTGGTCCACGTGCCTTGAGGAGTCACATACAACGCGTGCAGGATCTGTTGTGGCAGACATCGAGTGGCTCCCAAGATAGGACTCCGGGCCTGGGCTCAAGTACCCGGCTAATGTTCTTCACGAGTAGAACTGCTTTGTTTAGGGTCGGTTTCCGCGTGCATCATATAGGTAGTTTATATTCAGTCTTTTATTTATGCGTGGATCACCCTGCATGTAGACCGCTGGAGTCAGGTACGCATTTCTTACTCTGCATGCATCATTGATTCCCGCGCATCGGCTTTTTCGTCTTCTCCCCCTTTTTTGGACTTAAAGTAATCAGGAGAACCGAAAAATTCGTTAGGTATTGTTTGATTTGAAAAATACCTAAAAACAAAAACTATAAAATTAGGACTGTTAAACAAAATTGACCCTAAAAGACACCTCACCTAAAAATCTGTCTTGGGGAAAGAAACCCCCTCATTGTCTAGTTTGATTGCACGAGAGAGTGACCCGCACACTAGGCTAGAGCCACATCCGAGCCCTGATCAGACTACCGGCCTTTTATACGGGACAGTCTGGTTGGCGGATTGGATTCCTACCAGGTCACGTAACCGCTCTGATATCCTGACATGATCACCTAAATAAAATTGATAAGATAATTGACCGAGCTCTTACGATCTTCAGCTCAGCGTGGAGTAGGTGAACCCGGGGTTTGTTTGCTCATCCTGTTTATTTTCCAGATCTCATCCACCCGACTCGCCAGATCAAGATGATGGGCATGAGGTCTCTTAGGCAGCCTCTGGCTGCACTGCTTTTTAGCACACCAGCCTGTTCATCTAGGTTGGATTGTGAGAGCCCAGTCCCGCTCTCCGAACTCGAGTTCGATTCCGCCCTGTTCCCCCTTACCACCCTTCTTCTATTCCTGAGTTGCCAGTGCCAGATGCGAGACCACGGGCAGATGATATTTCAGCACCTGAGTTTGGGTCTTTTGCCTTTGTAGAGACCATGGCCAACATCGAGGATCGCACCGAGGGTCAGCGGTCATAGATGACCACATATGTTCTGGACCAGGGTGCGATCAACACCACCAAGCTAGCCTCCCTTGAGACGATGCAGAGACAGATACGAGACCAGGGGGCTTTCATGGTGGAGATGAGGAGAGAGATGGAGAGACTCCGAGAGCAGAGAGAGCAATCGCGAGCCGATGGACGCTGGGGTCCAGACCAGCCAATTCAGCCAGACCAACCGGCAGCAAATCCGAGACCGATGCGAGAGTTGCACAACCCCGGCTCGACACTGACACACCGGTGGGTGGTTCTTCCGGCGATCGTGGGGGACTTCAAGTTCCCTCGAACACACTTCAGCTCCTACCCCGCTTCCACAGGCTTGCCACTGAGGAGCCCCATCTTCTTATCCAGGAGTTTGAGATGATCTGCAGCACCGTCCACGATCGGCAGGTGGACGAGGATACTATTCGGATGATTGCTTTTCCTTTCTCCCTGGCCGACAGAGCAGCCAACTGGCTGAAGCACTTAGGGAGATTTGTTTACACCTGGGAACAGCTCCGCACCATGTACTTAAACAAGTACTATCCACTTGGGCGGACCAATGCAGCGAGGGCCCTGATTAGCATCTTCTCCATGCTCCCCAACGAGCAGTTCCATGAGGCATGGGAGAGGTTCAGAGAGCTGACTGATAGATGCCCACATCACGACATCACAAAGCCGAACCTAGTTCATTGCTTCTTCTGCAGGTTGACACCAGAGCTCCAGGGCCTGGTGAACGCTTCTTGTAGGTGTTCCTACTTCGCCAAGGACGAGGTTCACCTTGTGTTGTCTTGGGAGAAGAGTCACTTCACGGTGACTCAAGGGACAGTGCTTGGCCATATCATCTCAACAGGGGCAAGGAGGTTGATCCGGCCAAGGTGGATGTCATTAGAAAACTCAATCCACCGTCCAACTTGCGGTAGTTACGGTCTTTTCTGGGGCACGTCGGTTTCTACCGACGCTTCATTCATGATTTCAGCAAGATTTCCCGACCGTTGACTGATCCGCTGATGAAAGACACCGAGTTCCTTGTAGATGATAAGTGTCTATCGTCATTTGAGACTCTCAAGAGCTGTGTTGTAGAGGCTCCTGTTCTCCAGCCACCCGATTGGTCTCTCCCATTTGAGATCATGACGGACGCCTCTGATTTTGCCGTGGGGGCCGTTCTGGGACAGAGGAGAAATGGAGTCCCATTTTCCATTCACTACACTAGCCGTACATTGGATGTCGCGCAATGGAACTACACTGTCACTGAGAAGGAGATGCTAACCGTAGTCTTTGCCCTGGATAAGTTCAGATCTTACATCATTGGATCTAGAGTGACCATTTACACCGATCATAATGCCATCAGGTACCTCATGGCAAAGAAGAATGCCAAAGCTAGATTGACCAGATGGATCCTTCTACTCCAGGAGTTTGATATAGAGATTAAGGATAATCCTGGACTCAAGAATGTGGTGGCGGATCATCTCTCCCGATTGGAGTATCTTGAGGATTCTGAGCAGATTGAGCCTATTTGTGAGACCTTCCCAGATGAGGCGATCCTTCCTATCGCCTCGCTCCCATGGTATGTCGATATTGTGAACTATCTTGTTGCCAAGAAAGTTCCACAAGATTGGCCCAGGCAGAAACTTGAGACCTTCCTCGCGAAGGCCAGGTTTTACCATTGGGAGGATCCCGTCCTTTACCACGAGGGAGGGGATACTATCTGGCGTAGGTGCATTCCTCAGGATGAGCACCACAACGTCCTTACTTACTGCCACAAGCTTGAGGCAGGAGGACATCACTCAGGGAGGAGAACGACACAGGAAATGCTCCAATCCGACGTATGGTGTGAAGGATATGGTTAGATCCTCAAGCGCATCACGGAAGCGTGAGCGTCGCATCGAATACGACGAAGAACGACTAGTCGCACTAGTTGTTCTATGCAGCGGAAATTAAAAATTTTCATGCGACGAAACCACATGATCCAAGAACACTTCTCGGATCATTTCGTCTAAACCACAAACAAGTATTAGGTTTACCTCTTGAAGCGTGGTTGCGATCAAGTCTCTAAACGAAGAGACCTCCTGTCTCAAGTCCGATCCGTCGGAGGAGACGCTTGCGAGCGCGGGGATGAACCGCGTGCTTCTCGCAATCCATGTTGATGATCCAAGCGGCGGATCTCCTGATCTCGACACACGAGATCCGATGTCTTCTTCATGAGCGGGGCGCACCGAAGGAGACGGAGATCCACGAGCAAACCATCGGGCGGCATAACGACGATGCCGCGGCGATGGAGAACCTCTCTAGGGCATCCATGGTGGACGGCCACATGAGAGAGAAAGAGAGAGGACGTGTAGAGAGAATGAGAGAGAGAGAGATTTATTGCCTCCACTTATGTGTCTTGTGTAAAGAAGAGCAATGGGGTGCCTCTCCTTATATAGGGTTTTGGGATCCATGGATCTCAATCCATGTGTCAACACAAATCCAATGGTCCACATTAATTTGTGTTTCTTTCAATGGTCATGATTTGTTACTAAAAACACAACAACAATTAATTTAATAAAAAATCAAATATACAATCAATATAATTTGATTTTATATCAAATTAATCTCCAATGGAGAAATAGGAAAGGAGGCAAGCCTCCTTCCATAAGGAGGGTGGACGGCCACCAATTCCCCATGGGAATTGTGGCCGTCCCCTCTCCTTTTTAGGAAGGGAGCTTCCTTTTCCTATTACATGAGATTATATTATCTCATGATTCTCTCCAATATTTGCAACAACTTTTGTTGCAAATTATTTCACAAAAATAAATCCAATTAATTTTGTGAACATTACAATCATGCCATTGGAAATTTGTGAATCACATTCACAACCCAAAACAAAATGTAAATTACTTTTTCAATTTAATGTCCAATGTGAATCCAATTCACATTAACATTTAATTAACAAATGTAAATTACAAACATCTCTCTCTTATATATTATAAATCACATTTATAATATATTTGATTAATATGGATATTGCTATCCACATTATTCATATCCATGATGATTAAATCACATTTAATCATTTTGGATCTCTATTCTCTTGTGTCCAAATAATATGAATCACATTCATATTACTTACATCTTTGATAATCTAATTATCTAAGATAGCTCTCTTTATAATATGAATCAAAATCATATTAATCATGATAATTAAATCACATTTAATTATCCATATTCTCAATGCTCGGATGCATATATCAACAATAGAATTATCCATGAACTCCTTCAAGGATAATGCGCTTTCTCCGCAGATACTTGGAGATAAGGACAGGGCGATTGTATTGTTCCACGTATAGTGATATGGATATTGAGATCGTATCTCAAATCCAGATCGCGGGCCTCCCATAGATGCTTGATTAAATCAAGACCGTAAATCTAATCTTCTCATTGTATCTGAATCACATTCAGATCAATGTCCAATACTTGGACCAAGATCAGATCACTTCTCTACTGAGAGGAGTCACTAAAATCCAGACCCGTTTCATCACTCCCTAGGAATGGAAGCGTCATGGTTATACAATCGTTTATGATCACATCACCCTCAGGTATTCCCAATACCTGTACATCCTGCATACTGGAAGACTTAGACTAAACCCGAAGTATTCGATCAACTTTATACTGTCTACTTCATGGTTTTTTCAGTAAGTTTCTCATTCGATCATTGGGAGTCGGTATCGATCATATACTTTCCAAAAACATATATCATACCTAGGTCTTGATCATATACTTTCCAAAAGAATATATCAAACCTACAAATTCAGTCAAGCTTCCAAAGCGAGACGACCGTGCGCACGGAATTTGATTCTTCCCAATATCTCATGAGTGAGCTCATGTCTTCCGGTTCAGTAACTGAACCTGTATGATCCCTTTGAGAGATCGTATTACTCATATGCCCTTATATGCACACCAGCGCGCCGGTGTATAGACCTTGATTAGGTCATCAACCTATTGGTCTGCCAAATGTACATACTTAGACATATAGCAACACATCTGTCTCCGGTCAGAGGATGCGTGCCTATATCCTGACAGCGTACGATATAGGACTTTGGTTATCTCGATCTCGTTAAGTCAACTCTTTGACCTAACTAATCTGACACCTCCGAATCTCTATTCCTATGCAGAGGACCTGCATCAAGAGGTTGGTCAGATATCAGCCTTCAGAGATAAGGATTGCCATCTCCTACTCAGGCTGGAGATCATCTCTTAACAATCATCTGACGGTGCTTGATGAGTCCTCAATCTAACTCTTTAGATATTCATTCAAGCACCAGCCTCTATGATTCAATAGTTGAATCAACAGCTGTATGATCATCAAGATGGCCATGGTACATAACCCTAATTGTACTAAGGGACCTATTATGCAAATTATGTATTCTTCATTTCAGATTAAGGAGTGAATTGCAATAACATTTATTGCATAATGGCTCGTCGTGGGCTCGCATTTCCAACAATCTCCCACTAGCCCAAAGAGCCATTAATGGGCTAATCATTTAAACCCGCACTCATGTGACAATCATAGGCTATTTAGAAAATAGCTAGGTAAGCTGATCAGTCACTCTGTTCCCGCGAGACTATGCCAAGTCCTTTTGCGGCACTTGCATATCCCCAGTAACAGTGCTCGCATCTAATGCGAATGTTGCATCTCATGCAACCAATACTCAATCTAGTTGGTTACATTGTCCCTGACATCATAACCAGTATCCCCATAATCCTTATTAGAATACCTTCATTCCCGGAGATCTCTATCTCCTAAGGTATCTATAGTTTA
Organism: Ottelia alismoides; assembly: GCA_037367405.1. Lineage (NCBI taxonomy): Eukaryota > Viridiplantae > Streptophyta > Magnoliopsida > Alismatales > Hydrocharitaceae > Ottelia > Ottelia alismoides. Next base: position 363,870 of record JAZKJV010005853.1, read on the forward strand.
GACCTTTATAGATCACTATCTACATGGTTTTAAACTTTTGAAGATAAGACTTTGAGATTACTATCTCAAAAATCTCCTCATCTATGAAGATTTTGTTATTACTGCAATCAAGTGTTTTATCTCTACAGTAGGATTAGTAACAATTTACTACTCCCACTGCATGACAGACATCTGGTATTTGTACACTCTAGCATACACTCAGCTTCTCGTAACTAATGCACAAGTGCAAGTAGTTGTAGCATTTACTTCCTCAACTCTTTGAGGTGCTATCCCTTAAGATAGGTCAGTACCATATCTTAAGGGTTAGAAGCCTTTCTTGGAATTTCTATGAATAGAATATGTCCAAGGTATACTACAAATGTGACAGTCCAATTATCCTCTTCTCTTGGCTTCTGAACAACTTCAGAACTAAGATCTAAGAGGTATCTTTGAAATCATATTTCAAGATATGGAATAACCAGATTATAAAACACTTATTATCATCCTTATATCATTCCAAATGATTAGGATTTTATCTACATTTAGCACGATGAACACAAAAGCACTCCCACTAAGCTTCACATGGCTCATCCAGATTCTATCTGAAATCATAACTTTTATAATTTCATCAAATCTTATGATCCAACTTCAAGAAGCTTATTTGAGTCCATAGATGGAGCTCTCTAGCTTGCACACCTTGCTTTCCTCAATCATGAAGCCCTGGGGCTACTTCATGTGAATATCCTCAGAGAGATATTTATAGAGGAATGCAATCTTGACTTACATCTCGAAGATGCAATAGTCAAGTTGTGTAGCTAAGGTTAGCAATATTCTGATGATTTTAAGCATGTTCACCGAAAAGCAAGTCTCATTGCAAGCAATGTCTTCTCTTCCATGTGTAGCTCATTGCTACGAACTATGCTTTGAAGGTATGTACCTTCTCATCAGGTTCCCTTTCTCTTGAAGATCCATTTACACCTTTACGGGTCTTACCCATATAGGTGGATCCTCGAGGGTCCATATACAACACTTGTACATGAAGTCTACATTAGACTTTTATTGCTAACATCCATCTATCCATGCTATGATCTTCAGAAGCTTCATCACATGAAGTTCGATCATTGTCAGATTTCTCTGACACATGAAATCCATCCTCAAACTCATTTGAAGAGGTTTTAGTGTTTCATCTTTAATTGTCCTTTTAGTTTCCAATTTCAGGAGCCTCATTATCTTTTCAAGATAAATGAGTTCCTACACTTCATTTTCATCTTGATTCTCAAGAGTCTCAACCTCCAAGAATCACATTCTCAGAGATGAGATATTTCAAGAATCTCAAGGTCATAAAGTAGGTACCCAATACCATCCTTTATTTTCCTAATGAAGCAGCACTCTCAAGTGCTAGATTCCATCTTTCATAGAACCTTATTAAGGATATACATTGTAGTCTCTACTACACATATATATACCTGGAAACTAAGGGATAATTATGATAAAATTTATCATTGATAAGATCATGTCACACATGATCCAATTGTATCTCCCTATAACTCTATTGAGTTAGGGTGAGTTAGGAGGATTGAGATAGAAATGATATTCATATCTCCATAAGGTATCCTTTGAATTCATCTAACAGGTACATGCTACCTTGATTAGATCAAATTCATTTTATCTTCCTTCAAACTTTGGTTGTAGACCAAAATTATGAAATCTTTGAACATTTCAAAGGTTTCTTCAGGTGAAGAGAAGAAATTTCATATCATACATAATCATTAATAGATATCATATATCCATAATGTTTACTATGATATAGATGATCCGCATACATCAATATGTATGAGATCCCGAATACCTTATCATCTTACACCATTCCCAAAGAAGGGTGTATTGGACATTTTATTATGAATACAATATTCATAAGCATGTAAGCTTTGAAATTTTAGACATTCTAAAGTTTCATCTCTTACTAGCCTATTGATCAAATCAATAGACAAATGTCCAAGGCTTGATGCTAGATCATTGTCAAATGATCTTCATCCTCCTATTGATCTTAAGGTTTAATTTCAGTATTTAGAAATGTTAATGAACCATTCATTAATTTTCTAATTTAGTGAAGTCCACTAGATTATTAGATTACTATCTGAAATATATACATCATAACTCTTTATGATAGTTCTATCTCAGATTCATGTTTATTTCTAACATTTAGAAACAAACAATGAGTGTATTCTTATATCTAGGTCATAGAGACATTCTCTAAGACTAAGGACTCTCCCACTGAAATTAACAAGTCTATCAATCCAACAGAGATTGTTGCAACAATTGCATCAATATCCATGTGGATAACTATAAACCTTTAAGATCAAATTTTCCAGTCTTCTAAAACATATGCAACCTATTGCAAATGTCATCAGAAGATTGAGATACAATTATTTGACTTTATCTTATCAATGATTTATGTAGATTAATCTGATGCTCCATCCGAGTCCTTCTATAAGGATTCTAGATAGACTTGATAGTCATACTATCAACACATCAACTTATTGCAGTATTGGCATTCATCCAACTCTTCGGATGACATATGGAAGTCATAGATGTATAGTCAACTCTTTGATTATACTTCTTACTCGGGTCCAACCCATGCTTCCACTGCGCTCCCTTTATCTATAAGCAACTATTGCTTAAGACTAAGGATCTCTTATGCAAGAGCATTTCAACATTTATACATGCTTCATTAAATTCATATAATATGAATATTATGAAGCTTCATGAATGACCAGAGTATAGATAGTAGAATGATGACACTCATCATCTACATCCATCTAAACTCTTAAAACATAGGTTCAGGTAGGTACTCAAACAATTTGAATACATCATCTCTTATAGAGCCACCATTCTGCATGATGCAGTGAACCATCTCATTCATGTTAAATGTCAAGAGCACATATGTATGCCAGAATATCTTCATTAATTTTATAAGGATTATTTGACAATTACGATCATTATCGACATGTCACTTCCAAAGTACATCCGATGAGAGATCAAGACTATAGAGACACACAAACCCTAGGGTTGTAGTCCTATTATCTATTTAATTGTCATTCCTCATTATTATGAGGAAACTTGCTCATTGCAACCACATACATTATGTGTCCAACTGCAAGTACAATATCTGGATCATGAGTCCAATCCAAGATATTTTACTGGTTATTATTGAGTATATCATTGAGTGGGTTTTAATGAAGGATTATCTGAAATAAGAAATTTGCATAAATACATAAATATATATATTTTACTTTGATTTAGGATTTTTATATCAAAGTTGTCTTGTCTTGTCAACACTGAAAGTTCATTCCCTTAATCACTTTCAATGTAAGAGATATACTTACCATTATATCTCAACAAGATCTGGGATCTCCTTCCTTATCTTTGTTACATCCCAATAATATGAGAATCTGCAACTCGGATAAAAAGAAGCGGGAACACATTCCGCTTTGCAAGTCCAACTTGCATCTCCCAATTCGGTCTTTAACACCCGAGCCCACCACCCCTAAGGCGATGTTGACCCGTCGTTAATTGAACCAACCGTCAACAGGAATAGTACTCGCTATACGCAATCCAATATCGCCCCAATAATATGAGGATCCGATATTGGGGTCACTACGTATACGGCCTTACTCTTTCGAGAAGCAAAGAGTCCGATCCAGATGCGCTTGCATACAGGAGCTGTCACTTCGGACAGGCGTCTCCCACATACAATCCTTGGCGACGGAACCCTTCGCCTTGACGGGAGACCATGGATGTCACTTATGTGATCCTCCACCTCATATTCAAATTTTAATTAATTATCGTGAATCACATTCACATAATTAATTCTTCCAAGGGAATTATTAACTCTAATAATATTAGAGTATTTCAATCTTAATTGGATTCCAATTAATCTAATCATATTAAATTAATGATCCAATTAATATCCAACAAACATTTTAATAGTTACTTGAATAATGGTATTATCTCAAATACGTATTATTTCGAATTTTAATAATTAGAAAAATACATCTTAATCCCTCGGACATTATCCCGGCCCTACCCGCTGTCATGGCCAGTACCGACGAGAGTGGGACGGACCACATACGTTGCAACCCGCAACCCCAATGCTCTCCGACTAGGCACCATATCCGCCTCGGGAAAGGATAATGCCAAATTGATTAATTTGTACTTGAGATGATCATCGGTTTTTCAACCGAAATTGTACCATATAGTAATAATCAAAACATTTTTGATTAACATTATAATGAGCACGGGGATGAACCGCGTGCTTCTCGCAATCCATGTTGATGATCCAAGAGGCGGATCTCCTGATCTCGACACACGAGATCCGATGTCTTCTTCATGAGCGGGGCGCACCGAAGGAGACGGAGATCCACGAGCAAACCATCGGGCGGCATAACGACGATGCCGCGGCGATGGAGAACCTCTCTAGGGCATCCATGGTGGACGGCCACATGAGAGAGAAAGAGAGAGGACGTGTAGAGAGAATGAGAGAGAGAGAGATTTATTGCCTCCACTTATGTGTCTTGTGTAAAGAAGAGCAATGGGGTGCCTCTCCTTATATAGGGTTTTGGGATCCATGGATCTCAATCCATGTGTCAACACAAATCCAATGGTCCACATTAATTTGTGTTTCTTTCAATGGTCATGATTTGTTGCTAAAAACACAACAACAATTAATTTAATAAAAAATCAAATATACAATAAATATAATTTGATTTTATATCAAATTAATCTCCAATGGAGAAATAGGAAAGGAGGCAAGCCTCCTTCCATAAGGAGGGTGGACGGCCACCAATTCCCCATGGGAATTGTGGCCGTCCCCTCTCCTTTTTAGGAAGGGAGCTTCCTTTTCCTATTACATGAGATTATATTATCTCATGATTCTCTCCAATATTTGCAACAACTTTTGTTGCAAATTATTTCACAAAAATAAATCCAATTTATTTTGTGAACATTACAATCATGCCATTGGAAATTTGTGAATCACATTCACAACCCAAAACAAAATGTAAATTACTTTTTCAATTTAATGTCCAATGTGAATCCAATTCACATTAACATTTAATTAACAAATGTAAATTACAAACATCTCTCTCTTATATATTATAAATCACATTTATAATATATTTGATTAATATGGATATTGCTATCCACATTATTCATATCCATGATGATTAAATCACATTTAATCATTTTGGATCTCTATTCTCTTGTGTCCAAATAATATGAATCACATTCATATTACTTACATCTTTGATAATCTAATTATCTAAGATAGCTCTCTTTATAATATGAATCAAAATCATATTAATCATGATAATTAAATCACATTTAATTATCCATATTCTCAATGCTCGGATACATATATCAACAATAGAATTATCCATGAACTCCTTCAAGGATAATGCGCTTTCTCCGCAGATACTTGGAGATAAGGACAGGGCGATTGTATTGTTCCACGTATAGTGACATGGATATTGAGATCGTATCTCAAATCCAGATCGCGGGCCTCCCATAGATGCTTGATTAAATCAAGACCGTAAATCTAATCTTCTCATTGTATCTGAATCACATTCAGATCAATGTCCAATACTTGGACCAAGATCAGATCACTTCTCTACTGAGAGGAGTCACTAAAATCCAGACCCGTTTCATCACTCCCTAGGAATGGAAGCGTCATGGTTATACAATCGTTTATGATCACATCACCCTCAGGTATTCCCAATACCTGTACATCCTGCATACTGGAAGACTTAGACTAAACCCGAAGTATTCGATCAACTTTATACTGTCTACTTCATGGTTTTTTCAGTAAGTTTCTCATTCGATCATTGGGAGTCGGTATCGATCATATACTTTCCAAAAACATATATCATACCTAGGTCTTGATCATATACTTTCCAAAAGAATATATCAAACCTACAAATTCAGTCAAGCTTCCAAAGCGAGACGACCGTGCGCACGGAATTTGATTCTTCCCAATATCTCATGAGTGAGCTCATGTCTTCCGGTTCAGTAACTGAACCTGTATGATCCCTTTGAGAGATCGTATTACTCATATGCCCTTATATGTACACCAGCGCGCCGGTGTATAGACCTTGATTAGGTCATCAACCTATTGGTCTGCCAAATGTACATACTTAGACATATAGCAACACATCTGTCTCCGGTCAGAGGATGCGTGCCTATATCCTGACAGCATACGATATAGGACTTTGGTTATCTCGATCTCGTTAAGTCAACTCTTTGACCTAACTAATCTGACACCTCCGAATCTCTATTCCTATGCAGAGGACCTGCATCAAGAGGTTGGTCAGATATCAGCCTTCAGAGATAAGGATTGCCATCTCCTACTCAGGCTGGAGATCATCTCTTAACAATCATCTGACGGTGCTTGATGAGTCCTCAATCTAACTCTTTAGATATTCATTCAAGCACCAGCCTCTATGATTCAATAGTTGAATCAACAGCTGTATGATCATCAAGATGGCCATGGTACATAACCCTAATTGTACTAAGGGACCTATTATGCAAATTATGTATTCTTCATTTCAGATTAAGGAGTGAATTGCAATAACATTTATTGCATAATGGCTCGCTGTGGGCTCGCATTTCCAACATGGTGGCCTACTCTCTTCAAGGACTCTGACGAGTTCGTGAAGAGGTGTACTGACTGTCAGAGGATGGGCACTTGTGGACAGCGTGATTTGATGCTGATGCAGCCCATACATTTCTGTGAGGTTTTTGACGCATGCGACATCGATTTTATGGGTCCATTCCCTAGGAGTCAGGAATTTGAGTACATTCTGTTGGCCGTGGACTATGTGAGTCGTTGGGTTGAGGCCATCCCCGCCCGAACCGCAGATGCTAGGACAGAATGCAGATTTTTGAGGAAGAATATCATTTCACGGTTCGGGGTACCTCGAGTGTTGATATCTGACGGGGGGTCTCATTTCGTCAACGACAAGGTAAAGGCCCTTGCTAGCGAGTTCAGCATAGACCATCGAGTTGCCACTCCGTACCACCCTCAGACGAATGGTCTTGTTGAAGTGTCAAACAGGGAGATCAAGACTATATTGCAGAAAGTCGTCTGCCCTGACCGAAAGGATTGGTCACAACTTTTGGACTCGGTATTATGGGCATATCGGACATCTTTCAAGACACCTTTGGGTACATCTCCCTTTCACCTCGTTTATGGCAAGCCGTGCCATTTACCTATTGAGCTGAGACATAGGTCACCTTGGGCAGTCACAGATATACTTTTGGATCCAGAGAGTGTAGGAGATCAGAGGAGGGCAGAGTTAGCAGCCCTGTAAGAGCTTCGTGATACCGCCTTTTCAAACAGCCTACATTATATAAGGAGAGAGTGAAGGAGTGGCATGATTCTCATATCCGCCACAAGCAGTTTGAGCCAGGACAGAGAGTATGGATGTTTGATGCTAGGCTTCGTCTATTTCCAGGAAAGCTACAGAGCAAATGGAAGGGACCATATTTGGTTAGAAAGGTGCATGATAATGGAAGTATTGATATATCTGAGTTGTCTTCTGATACTACCTTTCGAGTGAACGGCCAGCGGCTCAAGCCATATCTAGATCATGAGCTGCAGGTCCTTGATGTTGCCCCTATTCACTTTGCGTGAGATGTGGTCTCTTGACTCACATCTATTGCATCTCACGCCTGATTATCACTATTCTTCTGACTTGTATAGATCCAGTTGTCCATATCACTCTATTCTTTAGTCCCACATCCCTTTTCTCATCTTATGATTATGCTATACTTAGGGTGTACTTTACCCTAAGTATAGGGGGGATGTAGGACTCTCGGGTATTCTATTGATTCTTTCTACCCATGTTTTGCTGCCTATAATTAGGGATATTTCACCCTAAATATAGGTGGGGTAGACCCTGTACATCCTTCCACTCGGATTTCCCTTCATGTACAGCTTTTTATACTTAGGATTATTTGATCCTAAGTATAGGGGGAAACACTGAGTTCTCTTGATTCTATTCTTTGATTCATCGTTGTACATACCATTCCTTTTCACTTCCCTATACTAAGCACGAGTTATGTCTTCTTCATCGCTCTTGATCACTCTGAGGACATCGTTCGAGCTAAGTATAGGGGGATGTATATATTTCATATATACTTTAGCCATAACTCGTACTTTGTGTGAGTGTGCTAATAAATAAAAATGGCTAAAAATCCATAAAAATTAAAAATTTTCCCTTGTACATAAAATTCATCTTGGACATACCTATTTATTTATAAAATTATTTTTGTACAAATGATTGTAAAATCTTTTTATGTAAATAGCTTGTAAATATTTTCATATCAAAATTTATGTATATAGTACAAAATTTTTGTAAAATATTTGAAAAGCAAAAAGTTTGCAAAAACCCTTGTGCAAATATTTTGCAAAACTTCGCATTCATGCATACATCCATGTTTTCAAACATCTTTCCAAAATTTTGCACATGTGTAAATATTTGTAAAATTGCATCTTTGTAAATTACATCTTTGTAAATACTTGTACAGTTTTTTTTAGATCATAGTTGACATTTAAACTGGCCTAGAATTAAATTGACAAATGGAGCTTGGTTAAGACCTTAATCAACCTAATAATAAGAGGAACCTTATAGGGCTTAGGATTGAGACTTTTCAGGTCCACTGGGACTTAATTCTTTGGGTCCACTAGGCTATGAGCATATGTCATCTTGATGAGCCTAAGTAGAGCACTAAACAACACACGCATGACTCTCAGAGACAATGGCTTTACTTGCACCAGCAGTTTACATAAACCTCTTCAAGGATGAGGTGGTGAGGAGGCAGTTTCCTTTGGCTTGGGGTAGCATATGAGGGTAGTACTTCTAGGCGGAACATCTCTTCTTCATCTAGTGAAGGAAGTGCGTCTCAACTCGGTCTGGTGGTTATGAAGTCTAAAGACAGAAGTTGTGGGTTGCAATAAAGCATCAAAAGAGGGATAGTCTACTGGCTCAAGAGGAAAAATTCCTTGTATATATGCTGCACCATGTAGATATGTTGTACAGATGCACATGAAAAAAATGTGCAAAAAGAAAAGAACTCCAAAAAAGTGGTGGATCGGATTGAAAATTTAATAATCCCACCGGAGTGTATATAGTCAAATAAGCAAAGCTTGATATCCATGTTCCATCTCATGAAGCTTGCAGCGGGAGACTCAGCTACACTGGTTAGAGCTCCCAAGGATACATGGCTACACTGGCCATGGTCCATTTTCTTCTTCCCCCTCTTCTTGAGCCGGTTGCACTTGAACTTAGAAGGGAATACCCCGCTTCTCGAGGAAAGAGTTGCTAGACCGAGGCATTAGAGTTATCAGGTTGAGGAAGGTTGTTTCTTTGTTACTTCTGAGGTGGGGAGCTACATATCACTTACACCGTACAAGGAAAGATTAATGGTCATTAGAGTTTGTGTATGTAGACTTGTTCTGATCTAGTTTATTGAGGAGTCTTGACCATAGATTGGTGGAACTTAGAGGCTGTTAAGTTTTAAGCTTTAATCCAAATAAGGTTCCGACAAACTAATAATCCAAAGGTCCGACTGAGCTCCATATTTCAATTTAATAAAGGAAAGTTTAATAATCAACCTTGATTTCGCCTCCTTTTCTTTTTCTTTCTATTTTGCACTTCTTTTTCAAATAAGTGTTTGCTAAGGGACTAGCAAAAGTAAAGTATAGGGGATGATGAATCCCAATTCATAACTCTTTATTCCTTTATTTTAGCTAGAAACCTTAGCCAAATACCCTGTAAATAGGTGTAAATATCATAAATTGTCAAAACACATGCATCTTGTAAATAGGCATAACTAGCATGTTTTGTGTCAAAATAAAGGAATAAAGAAACAAAAAAAAGAGGGAAATATTTAGAATAAATATTGAGTGACCTAATTCCAAGGGAGGGCTCAACATGGGCCTGACCGCAAAAGAACCCAAGTAGAGAGAGATAAGGTCAATCATACATGTAAATAACCCTATGTGTATAAATAAATTTATTTTCCTAAAAATAAAAATAAAAAGTTTTTCTCAAATTTTGTACATATTTATTAAAATAAAATAAAAATCAACAAAATAAAAATAAAAATAAAAATAATAAAAATCATTTTCAACCTTGTATATATACCATGTATATATATAAGCCTATTTATTTTACCCATGTAAATACATCATAAAAATAAAATAAAAATACCTTATTATTCCAAATTTTATGTTGTAAATAAATAAAATATAAAATTGGAATAAATATAAAAAAAATTAAAAATAAAAATAAAAAATACATATTTGTATATTCCTATATATAATGATAATATAATGTAAATACGTTATTTATTTTTCACCAAAATAAATAAAAATCACTAAAAATACTTTGAAAATAAAAAACATTTTTCATGTTGAAAAGTTTTTGAAATAAAATCATTTACTAATTTTAAATGAATTTTCAAATAATAAACCAACGGAATTTTCCTATTAGTCCACGAGGGATTGTTGTCCCCCAGTCAACTCCCCCCTGGACCATTTAGCCCAGATCCGCGTGATGACCCGACTTTCCCCGATTTTTCCAGACGTGATCCGACCACCGAATAATCAAACCTCGGGCCCCGATTGCTCTTGCTTCATCATTGATCCACGCCTGGGGCTTTGCCTAGGAATCCGAGCTCCAAATCACTCACCCGACTTCCTTCTTCTTGGACCCCTAGCACTATAAGACCTCTCCTCCACCGCACATTTCATGTCATCTTTGGCTCCGCCTTCCCATCCCAGGACCTCCACTCTCTTCCCTAGAGTGACAGCTATCAGATAGGAGTGTTGCAGCGAGGAGGGACCATCCTCAGCCACTGATCCAACGATCTTCTTCGCTGTACGCTGCCGCGAGGTGCGCCGAGCCTCGGACCCCGACGATTCCTTGAGGAAAAGAGCCCAGAGCTCCGCCATCTCATCCACAGCCGACTTCGATCACTAGGTAGCTTCGTTATCCTCTAGATTAGCTTGATTTTCAATTACGACCAATTTGCACCGCTGGCAGTCATCGGCTAATTCATGCCATCCCGCTCATCTATTCGATCATAGGACCACTGATTCACCTTCGCGAGACCCCTACCCACGTTCTTCACCCATCCGATCAACATGTCTCGCCTCGGAGCAGGATCTCGAGTCTGCTCCATCGTCGCCTCGCCGGAGACCACGCTTCGCCCTCACCTGACCATCCTTTCCACCCCTAACCGGGTCGAGGCACTTTGCCCTCGACTCAGGAGTTGTTATGTGCATTTTGCAAGTCGAAAGGGGCCCATCTGAGGGTCTGAACACTTAGCCACATCATCTACAGCTCTCCTTCGTCGCCGGGCCACTCGGTGGTCCTCGGCCTCATCAGAGGCATCCACCAGCTGCGGACCACCCTAGGCGAGTGTTTCCCCATCTTAGCAGCTTCATCGGATCTCTCCACCGCGCGGAGTAGGCCGGCGAACCTCGCCGGTGGCTTGTTCTTCGAGGAGCTCCAGATACCGTCTGATCCGGACCGAGCCTCCAGTTTTGATCGTGGCCACCCGATCGCGAGAGACCTTCATCGCCCGATTCAGCGGAGCTTTGATCCGGACCGTCCATCAGCGAAGAGGCGTCCCTACTCCAGACACCGTCAGATCGTACACGTGTCGCCTCGTCCACCGTTGATCTTAAATAAAGGGGTAATATCACTTAGGCCCCTCTGTTTATTGCATTTATAGTTTAATCTTGTAAATATTTAGTATAGTTGTTTTTATTTTGGATATTTTGCACTGAGGACCTTATGTTTACTTTATTTGCGTTTTTGTCCCTGACTACATGGAACACGTGCTTCGTCACGTGCTATTCTGGGATATTTGCATGTATGGGCTTGGGGTTTATGTGTGTTATGAAATGTAATTAAGTTTTTGATATTTACCTTTATACCCCTGTGCGTGGTTTTATTTGAGCATGTGCTGATTTATCTGGGCTTTTTGCACTTTCTCTCCTGAGCTTTTAGCACGTGTTACGTTTCAGCTCTAGAAATATGTTTCTTTGCATTTAGGTCCATGTGAGTTGTGTGCTTTGTTTTTATTGAATAAAATAGCAAATTATATCCAAATAAGGTGAAATTTGGACATGTGACTTCTGCCACTGTGTAAAAATTTCCCTAAATTTTGATATATTTTTTAGGCTTTGTACTATTTTTAAAAAATAAAAAATACGCATTTTTGTTACTGTTTGAAAAAGAAAATCAAATAAAAATATAAAAACTTCCTTAAAAATTCTAAAGAAATTAATAATAGTTAATTTTAGTGTTTTCTAGATTGTTTCAAATTTTTGGCTTATTTGGATTTATAAAACCCTTAAAATTGCAAAAAAACTAAATTTCATATAAAAATTCTAAAAAATTCAATAAAAATCAAAAAAATACAAACTCTTTTTTCTGTAGTTTAGTTTTTACATATACTTTTAATAAAAATTGCCTTCAGACTTTTATAGTTCAATTTTATTTTTTTAATTGCATCTTTCAAGTCTGGTTGCACAGTAGCCCTCATTTTTCCTCTTTCTTGATTTTTATAAAATCAAATAAAAATTGAAAAATTCTGAAAAATTCACCAAAAATACTTAAAAACCTAAAAAACATAAAAAAATTTTATTGGAATTTTCTGTGTATTTTTTGGTGTTTTTAATAATTGTTGAATTTGCTTGTTTTTACATTTTCTTATAAAATAAAAAATACAAAAACGTTTAAAAACCATAAAAATCCACCAAAAACATTTTCTCTTTACTTTTTCGATTTTTGACTACTTCGTAGGCCGCAAGGCCATCCCGTGCTCCTTGAGTTCGACCTTGATCGTTATACCGGGTTAATAAAAATTGTGAGGACCGCTCTCGATTTTATTGATTAATTATATCTATTTGGTGGTTCCTTATCATATTTTCTTGATTGATCGAACCGCGAGATCCGGGTCGCAATGACCCTTGTTTTTGCCTTTACCCGGATTTTGTGGGATTTTTCGATCATCACATGCCCTTTGGGTTATGTAATGCTCCCGGTACTTTTCAAAGGTGCATCATTGTTGTATTCTCCGAAATGGTCGGTGAATTCCTAGAAGTCTTCATGGACGACTTCTCGATCCATGGCAATTCTTTCGATTCATGTCTTAGGAATCTGGGTTGAGTCCTCAAAAGATGTTGTGAGGTCAATCTGGTGCTCTCCTGGGGGAAAAGTCACTTCATGGTGACGGAGGGCATTGTGTTGGGGCATGTCATCTCCAAGAGACGAATGATCCTGCCAAGATGGATGTGATCAGACGACTCCAGCCACCAACCAATGTAAAACAGTTGCGGTCGTTCCTCGAGCATGTCAGATTTTATCGGAGAATTATCAAGGATTTTTCTAAGATTGTCTGACTGCTAACTGAGCTTTTCGGCAAGGACATGGAGTTTATTGTTGATCACAAAGGTCTTGAGGCCTTTAAGCTATTGCAAGGGATGATCATGGACGCCCCGATCCTACAAGCCCAAGATTGGTCTCTGCCTTTTGAGATCATGACGGATGCCTCAGACTTTGCTGATGGGGCTGTGTTAGGACAGAGGAGGGATGACGTCCCGTTTGCAATACACTACGCAAGAAAAGTACTTGATACTGCTCAGTGTAACTATGCAGTTATGGAAAAGGAAATTCTTGCGGTAGTATTTGCCTTGGACAAGTTCAGATCTCATTTAATCGAATCCAAGGTAATTGTGTTCGCTGACCACACAACATTATGATAGTTGATGGAAAAGAAGGACGCGGAGGCACGTCTTCTTAGGTGGATTCTACTTATCCAGGAGTTTGACTTGGACATCCGTGATAAACCTGGAAAGAAGAACGTAGTAGCTGATCATCTCTCCCATCTCAAAGATCTTAATACTTCCGAAGATTCACCGATTCGAGACTCCTTCCATGACGAGTCGATTTTTGTTGTCGACTCACACCCATGGTATGCCAACATCATGAACTATCTTGTCTCGAAGAAGATTCCCAAAGATTGGCCCAAGAGCCACATAGACTGACTCAAGTTGGATTCTAGACAATACAATTGGGAGAATCCGATCCTTTCCTTTAAAGGGCCGGATTGTGTCTGGAGACGGTGTATTCCTCAAGAGGAATACTAGAGTGTACTTTCTTTATGCCACAACCTGGAGGCAGGAGGAAACCTCTCCGGGAAGAGGACCGTATGGAAGGTACTTTAGTGTGGCTTTTACTAGCCGACTCTATTGTGCGATGCCATCACCTTTGCGAAGTCGTGCCCAGTATGCCAGCGAATGGGAGGAACCGTTGGTTCCAAGGATGAGATGTCGATGCAGCCTGACATCATTTGTGATGTCTTTGACGCTTGGGACATAGACTTCATTGGCCCATCCCCTGTTAGCCATGGATTCGAGTACATCCTTCTTGTGGTTGACTACCTATCCAGGTGAGTGGATGCTATTCCAACCCGAGCCGCAAACGACAGGACTGTCTGTAAATTCATCAGAGACCATATCATCTCTAGGTTCGGGATCCCCAAGATGTTGATATCGAGTGGGGGTAGCCACTTTGTAAACCGAGATGTGAAGAAGCTTTTAAAGGACTACGGCATCGAACACCATATCGCTAGTCCTTACCACCCACAAACTAATGGTGTGGCTGAGGTGTCGAATAGGGAGGTGAAAACTATATTGCAGAAGCTTGTCTGCCTAGACAGGAAGGACTGGTCTCAGATCTTGGATCAATTCCTATGGGCTTATAGGACAGCTTACAAGACACCTTTAGGAACCTCCCCATTTAGGATGGTATTCGGAAAGTCGTGCCATTTGCCTGCAAAATTAGTGCACAAATCAGAATGGGCAAACAAGAAGGTCAACTGGAACGCACACCTAGGGCAGAAACAACGAGAAATGGATCTAAATGAGCTAGTAGAAGTCAGAAACCGAGCATACGACAACAGTTTGGTGTACAAGGACAAGGTAAAGCGTTGGCATGATAGATATATCATACGAAAGACCTTTGTTCCTGGACAGAAGGTATGGTTGTTCAATGCAAGGCTGAAAGTCTTCCAAGGAAAGTTGAAGTCCAAGTGGACGGGTCCATTCATTGTCCGAGCGGTGCATGATAGTGGATGTGTTGAGATCTCAAATCTCACAGAGAACGCACCGATATTCCTAGTAAATGGACAGTTGTTGGATCACTTCATCGAATCCAATGAACAGTTAGTCCATGTTGAGGATATCATATTCATGCACGAGATAGTTTCAGCAGATACACATCGAGCCGCGCATGAGACCTTGCAGCAGCGAGCTATCGCCATCAGCAGCATCTTGAAAGGTTCAGACCATGATCCTTGTATATATCCATCACTCCTGTACATTCTTCAACTCCCTCCCACGACTCTAATCATTCACCCCGACATTCATGTATCTCCATCTACGACTATACTTAGGATGGCCAGATCCTAAGTATAGAGGGGTGAGTCAGCTGAGTCCGTTCACTGTACATCCTCCAGATCACATCGGTCCTCATACTCACTCCAGTCCTATACTCAGGATGACCTGAACCTAAGTATAGGGGGGAATCGATGCCCGCCTTGTATATATATTCTTCCACTTCTCCTCTTGACCTCTTTCGCCCCATTTTTGATCTTCTTCTACACTTAAGCTTCCAAGAGCCTAAGTATAGGGGGCAAGGACGACTTCTATAAATTTTCGCTCCCTTGGTCTCTTACGCTTAGCACAAGCTATGTCTTTTTCCTCACTTTCCGTTCTCTGAGGACATAGCACACGCTAAGTATGGGAGGGTGTATATATTACATATATACTTTACCCATAGCTCGTACTTTCACATATTTCTTGTATATATTACGTGACAATTACGGGATGGGTAAAATTGGAGAAATTTTTTTGTAAAATACACTTGTATAATCTGTATAATACTCATAAAACACTTGTACCATAGGAGGTATACCAGATTCTTGTGAAAAAAATGGAAAAATCATAAGGCTTCTTATATACTCTTGCACATCATCTCTGCATCTGAAAAAAAAAGGAAAAAAGACTTGTATTTCATGTCATCTACATCTCATATGCATATCTTGCATATGCAAGGTGAAAATCTAGTGGGTTCTGAACCAAGTTATGAATAGATGTTGAGGATGGACTTGATTTGACCTTGATCCACCTAATTTCAGAGGAACCTTATACGAGCTGGAGTTAAGATTTCTTGGGTCAAGTGACTTAATTCTTCGAGTCTGCAAGTCTATGTTCACATGTCATCTTGACTAGTCTAAGTAGAATATCTCGTGCACACGCATGATTCTTGTAGACAGTGACCTAACTTGGACAAGCACAATGCACATAAGTCTTCATTGATGAGGTGGTGAGGAGGTAGAATCCTTTAGCTTAGAGTAGCACACGGGTGGAAACATCCGTCCTCCTCTAGGGAGGGTAGTGCATCTCAATCTAGTCTAGTAAAAGTGAGAATAAAATACTTGTCGGAGTATGTATATTAGCAAAGAAATGCAGCTGGATGACCTGACTACACTGGTCAGGCATACCGTGATAGGTAGCTACACTGGCTACCGTCCATTCTTTCTCCACCCCCTCCTCTTTAGTTGGTCACACTTGAACTTAGAAGGGAATACCCCGCTCCTCGAGGAAAGAGTTACTGGACCGGGGAATTAGAGTTACCTTATTAGAGGAGGCTACTTCTTAGCTACTTCTGATGTGGAGAGTCATTTTACACTTACACAATACAAGTAAGAATCATAGTCATCAGAAATTTGCATTTGAGGAATTGTTCTGACCTGACTATTGAGGCATCTTGAATAGAAGACTTGTGGAACTTGAAGTCTGTTAGGTCTTAAGTTTAGATCCCAATAAGGTTTTGCCACACAATTAATCCAAAGGTTGAGTCAAGCTCCATTTTCACCTTTTATTCATGACCTTGGTATGGAACCCAATAGCATTTCACTCTTGCATTTCATTTTAGTTTCTCGTGGACGAGCAAGGTTTAAGTGAAGGATATTGAGTATCCTTAAGCGCATCACGGAAGCGTGTTGATCGCATCGTATGCAATCGGAGCAACTAGTCGCACTAGATGCTAGATGCGGCGGAAATTAAAATTTTTTTAACTAAAGATGAAACCACATGATCACGAGAATACTTCTCGGATCGTTTCATCAAACCACAAAGTATAAGGAATACCTCTTGAAGTGTGGTTGTGATCGCAAGATCCCAAAGTAGAGATCCTCCTGTCTCAAGTCCGATCCACGAAGAACGCACTTACGGGCGCGATGATGAGTCACGTTCCTTCCCGCAATCCTCGATGAAGATCCAAGCGATGGCTCCCCCGATTTCGTCAAACGAAATCCATCGTCTTCCTTTAGAGTAAGCAACTCCAAAGAAGATGGAGATCCATGAGTTGTCGAAGGCGAAAGCCGAGAGTCTCTCCTTTCCCAACACAAGATGGACGGCCATCTTTTGGAGGAGAGAAAGAGAGAGGGCGAGAATATGAGAGAGAGAGAGAGTTGTAACCTTGTACAACTCTTAATGATGTATCTTGGAAGGCTACCCTAGCCCTCCTTTTATATTAGTTTAGGATCGAATGGATCTCAATCCATGGGACACATGGATCCAACGGTCAGGCTTGGTCCATGTAAAATCAATGGCTATAATTATTGTTGGTTAAAACCAACAACATTTATTTATGATTAAATTAAATATATGTTGTAACATTATCAACACATTTTTAATTTAACATAAATAAGTTAGTTGAGAGATTAATCATCATAATAAAATGGAGATAATATTGCCTCCTAAAATGGTAACTTTATTTCTCCTTTTTATTATATTACATTATCCCTCATTTATCACAAAAATATCCACCAAATTAATTCCAAATTAATTTGTGAATATTTCAATTATGCCATTAAAAATTATGTGAATCAAATTCACAACCCAAACTAATTTGTAAATTACATTTCCAATTAATTAATGTGAATCCAATCCACACTATTAGCAAATGCTATTTACATAAATTCTCTCTCTTCAAAATATGTATTATATATCATATTTATAATACACATATATCATGGATAGTATTATCCACATTCTCTAATCCTTGATAATTAAATCCCATTTAATTATCTTAGATAATAATTCTCACAATATGAATCTCATTCATATTATGCTTGATAATTAAATCTCATTTAATCATCAAGTCCTTCTTGCTTGGATATGCATTTCATCAAATGAATTATTCTTGAACCCCTTCAAGAATAATGTGCTCTCTCCGTAGATACTTGGAGATAAGGACATGGCGATTGTATTGTTCCACGTATAGTGACTTGGATGTTGAGATTTCATCTCAAAACCAGATCTTACAAACCTCCCATAGATGCTTGATTAAATCAAGACCGCAAATCTAATCTTCTCATTGTATCTGAATCTCATTCAGACCAATGTCTAACATTTGGACTAAGATCAGATTGCTTCTCTACTGAGAGGAGTCACTAAAATCCAGACATGTTTCATCACTCCCTCGGAATGGAAGCGTCATGGATATACAATCGTTTATGATCACATCACCCTCAGGTATTCCCAATACCTGTACATCCTGCATACTGGAAGACCTATGATCAACCCGAAGATCAAGATCAATTTCATACTGTCTTCTTCAGGGTTTTATCAATAAGTTTCTCATTTGATCATTGGGATTTGGTATCGATCATATACTTTCCAAAAGCATATATCATACCTATGTCTTGATCATATACTTTCCAAAAGTATATATCAAACCTACAAATTCAGTCAAGCTTCCAAAGCGAGAAGACCGTGCACGGAATTTGATTCTTCCCAATATCTAATGAATGAGCTCATGACTTCCGGTTCAGTAGTGAACCTGTATGATCCCTTTGAGAGATTGAATTACTCATATGCCCTTATATGCACACCAACGCGCCGGTGTATAGACCTTGATTAGGTCATCAACCTATTGGTCTTTCAAATGTACATTCTCAGACATATAGTAATACATCTTTCTCCGGTCAGAGGATGCGTGCCTATGCTGTGACAGCATTCAACACAGAACTTAGGTTATCTCGATCTCGTTAAGTCAACCCATTGACCTAACTAATCTGACACCTCCGAATCTCTATTCCTAAGCAGAGGACCTGCATCAAGAGGTCGACCAGATATCAGCCTATGTGAGAAAGGATTGCCATCTCCTACTCATGCTGGAGATCACATCTTAACAATCATTTGACGGTGCTTGATGAGTCCTCAATCTAACTCTTTAGATATTCATCCAAGCACCAGCCTCTATGATTCAATAATTGAATCAACAGTTGTGTGATCATTAAGATAGCCATGGTACATGACCCTAATTGTACAGAGGGACCTATTATGCAAATTATTTATTCTTCATTTCAGATCAGGGAATGATATTTGCAATAACATTTATTGCATAATGGCTCGCCATGGGCTCACATGTCCAAAATTAAGTATAGGGGGTTGATGAATCTATGATTCATCACTCTAAAAGTTGAAAATAGAGCTTTGTTCTCGAGTAATTAGCTGCATATTTCCATTTATCTTGCATAAATAATATTCATGCATACATCCACAATACATGCATTTTATTATTCATAAGAAGCCAATTCATTTGTAAAATTCACTTGTAAAATACTCACCAATAATTCACCTAATTATCTGTATTTTATATCACCTCCACAAGTCAATAAAACCTTCCTTATACTGCGTATATTGCTAGTTAATAATATAAGGAAGAAGGCCAAAAATTCCTAGCTTGTAAATTACCCAAACCCAATTAGAGACCCATACCTTAGAATGCACACATCCCTCTCATAAAATCTCAGAATTAGGTCTACTCACTTTCAGATTAATACATATCCAGAGACCTCTAAAATGAGACCAATTTCATTCAAATCGGAGCTCGTATGCAAAACTTGGATTTTGGGCCCCTTTGTATACTATAGATATGTATATTTGTACGCTTATAGTTGTGTATCATATTTGACCTCATCTCAGTTTTTGATCAACATAAAACTTGTAGATCTCATCAAGATCTAAAACTTTCATGTTTGAGTTTTTCCAAATTCGGCCTCCTTCTCTCTCTAAATTTACATTTTATTCTCAGCCATTCAGAGCAGGCCACGTGGCACCTATGATTGCGCCACGCGGCCCACTCCTTTACGTGTCACGCGCCTTCCACCTCCGTCGTCCGATCGCCCGCATTCTCTCTCTCTCTCTCTCTCTCGATCTGGGCCATCCAAGCTGCAACACTTCTCAACCCTTCGATCAGGCCCTGGATCCAATCCAGGCCGATCACCAACGCTGCATCCTCATGCCGCCACGTGTCCCCTCTCCTCCACCGTTTGATGGTCGTCTCTCTCTCTCATTCCCCACCGTTCATCGTCCAGATCACCTCCACCCTTCAATCGAAGCCCTGACTTCAGCACAGTCGTTCGCCTCCACCTAACTCTTAGCACGCCACGTGTAGTCTCATGGACTGCACGATCAGATCCTTGTGATTTCATCCCAACCGTCCCTCTCCGCTTTCACTCACGCCCTCCACGTGGCTCCATCTCAACCCTTCGATCGTTTCCCTCCGATCTAATCCTAACCTTCCTTTTCTGCCTTTCTCTTGACTGTTGGATCACTCGATCCAACGGTCAAGATGTTGTCTTCTTCCTTCCGCCTCGCCCGCTCCCACGTCGTCCACTTCTCCGACAGGTCACCCCCTCTTATTTTGGGAGCTACTCGGTGACAACGATTAGGCACGACATCGAGCGAAGATGGTCGACTACCTCCGACGAGATCTGCGACACACCTCCGCCGTGTCGCCACTCCTCCACGATGCTGCACGAGCTTGGGACACTACCGGCTTTTGAGCGACGAATAGGAAGCTCTCATCCGAGCTTCTAACCCCAGGTAGACCCATCCATCATCTTCTCCGATCTCTACCTACCTTACTCGTGATTTTCTCTAATTTTATTCCGCTTCTCCGCTCGACATCACCATCTACCGACCATTGCTCGAGCTTTGCACCAAAGCGTTCATCTTTGCGCATCCCTCCATTCATCTCCATGCTCTATCGCAACATGTCTGACTACTGCTCCGCCGGTCACGACGGAGGGACATGTCGGTGTTCACCCACTTCGCCCCACAGGCCTCGCATCACTCACTTCCTCGCAGCAAGCACAAGCACCATCTTTTTGGCATTCACTAACACTGCAGGAGCATCATTCATCATAGGTCGGACTTCTCGTCGGAGCTTCTTCGAGCTCCTTCTTCTTCGACATACCCGCCACGTCCGTCTCTTCCAGGAATCCCAGCTTCTCGGCCAAGCCTCAATGAATCTCTTCGACCGATCAGGAGCTTCCGGGGTTCTTCACCGAGCACGGGAGAAGGCGGTGGATCTCGCGACCCATCGTCGGAACCCCGCCCAGTCTACCGCAGGAGGCGACGGACCTGAGAGGACGAAGCACAGGGACCGTAGGATCTTCCTAATCCGACGGTCTTGATCACGATACGTTTCACCGAGCCCGCAACCGTTGGATCATTTTTGATCTACGGCCCACATCCGCCACGTGGAGTCTCCGAGCCTCTTCCCCGACCCTAGGCTCGGAGCCACCGAAGCAGACCCGAAGTTGATCCGAGCGTCCTGAGCCATCCGAGCCTCTGACCGAGCCTCGACCGCAATCCGAGCCTAGCCCCGCATGTGGTTCTCATGTGAGGGATGGGTAAATTACACATAGGCCCCTACAACTTTCAGAAATTACTAATTGGTCCCTATCAGGCGCGTCACGCGAGGAGTGCGTGTCTTCTTGGGTAATTTGCATCCACCTCCTCAATATTATAGGTAATTGCATATATGTCCTTGTCAGCACGTTTTATTTTATGCAATTATTATTTCCTATATTGCATTTTGGTCTCTGTCTTTGCACGCATATTTAGGTAGTCATTTGACATCATTTTTCAAGTTTGAAAATTGCAATGTGTAGCTTAACTTATCCTCTTTCACATGTGACATTTGTCATATTTTGTAATAACAGTTAATTTTATTATTAATTAATTGATGGAATTTTGTCATATTTTTCCCATTTATGCCTTTTAATTTGTAGTAAATTCTCTGTGGCTCCAAAAATCCTCATAAATTCACATTAGACTTAGATAATTAAGTTCACATTGTGCACAAAAATCAACTCATTTGCACGCATCTCGAGGTCTGAATAATTCATTTTGTGATTTCCTCAATTGATTTTTAATGGGTCCATTTCACATCCAAATTTAGGTTTATTAATTTTCCTGGATTCTTCACACATAGATCTATCTAGAATAAATTTTATATCTGAAAAGATTGTGATTTGATATTTATTAAAATTAATTCAATCAAAATCACTTTGCATTCATTTTTAAATTCGTAATAAATTCATATAGTGTCAGAAAAAATCCAAAAAAATTAGAATAGCTTAATTTCATTGCATTTCACCATCTGGCCAAGTTTCATAGTTTTTGGAATCAATTTGACAACTTTTCTGAATTAACTTGTAAACTGGCTTGATTTTGCACGAGTCTTTTATTAAGTGCATAAAAATTGTCTAAAAAGACCAAAAACAATCTTCTGAAAATCCGACCTCTTAAATTTACTTAAAATCTACCTAAGGAGATAGCTGCCTCCCTGAGTTCGACCTTGGGCTTGCCCAAGTTAAATAAATTTGGCGCTCGAGATTAATTGAACTTTGATTGAAAGTGGTTTTTGATTAGTCCTTATTACCTGATTACACCGAATGACACAAAAATTAATTTGACCATTAATTTGATTAAATTAACAAGGGTAGTAAGACGACTATCATACACCACATAATAAAATTAATGTATCTTACTAAAACCACGAATTATCAAACGAGAACCATTGTAATGGACATAATAGATTATTACAAATATCTACAACAAAGAAATTATACAATGTAGACAACAAGCTAGCTTCCTCTTGGACTTCTGTAGTTGATGTAGACACCTTCCACCAGGAATCCCAAGCTCCTTGCCTGCACGTAATACCAAGCATCCTCAACTCCATGGGTCTTGCCCCAATAGCATGTTGATTAGATACCAAAATATGCTACATAATAAAATGCATTACAATATAATACATACACGTGCATAATCACAACACCATGCATCTTATTTACAATGCCAATCATGAAATCCAATTAATATAAGATAAGCCCTAAGATATAGATGTCTTCAAAATATCTACGTTAATTCATTAATGTATCCATTTAATAATCCACCTAGATCAAGTAATAAATATCTAGAAACTAATTAGATCATCAATATGATGAAATCAATAAATCTATGGCATACGTTTACTTTAGATTCATCTGAGAACAACATGGTTCGATTGTCGCGAGATAATACAATCATGGCATTGAATTCATTAATGAATAAGCAAGATATCGATCTGAATTATTCATAATCACATAGATCAACTTAGAGAATTAAGTATACCAAATTAAAGAGCATCACAAGGGCTTTTAAAAAAAGATAAAAATCACTTCAATTGGTTTTAATGTTCTCCATATATTAAATAATCATTCCACGAGCTGGAATGCAAAGAAACGAGATTTTAAATACATACAATATTACAAATAAGTCCCATCAGTGGAATCAATGCCATTAATGAAAATCAGATGGGTTTTAAATGTAAATAGCCATGTATGAGGCTACTTATGCAATATAGGGGACCCAGAGACATACGTACAATATAGCAAGGAGCATCACGTGGGTCACATGCTGAGGTGAGATAGATATGCAAATTGGATAAGTAATAGATCTTCGACTGCAAAATTCCCTTTGTCCCTTATGTGGGGCTCATGCATCAAAGCCTGGAGCTTGGTTCAGTAGGGGAAAGTGGTGTTCGGGCCATGTGGGTAGCCCAAGTGCTTCAAGGTGCAACTCGATCCCACCGAAGCTAGTGGCTCATGTTGGGATGTGCATATCTCATATGAGTCATTAGATACATTAGATCCAATGGTATCTGCTTTTTGTGGGCTTCTAGTCTCCTCCGCAAGTGGTGGACAACCAATAGAGCTCCAATAACATCCATCTTCTACCTCCATGGTCCCCTCGCCTTGCTGAAGGTCGGTACACCTCGGAGAGAGGCTGCCAAAGATCATCGATGCTCTAGGAAGGGTCAAGGAATAATGTATTACTGAGTCGATGTAGCATATCCGGAGGTGGATCCCTAGAACCGCGCTTACCTCAAAGATTCAACCATTGAAGGAGTTGGGTACCTGCGAGCGTTAGGAAGCATTGTCGAACTAAAGGGGCTTGTTTGGATTGTATTGGGGATTTAATGAAGGGCTAGCTGGGCGGTGGAAGGTGGATCCCTAAGGGGTTTCTCCTCTTTGCAGAGGAAGAAGATGGTCAAGGTGGAGGACATGATTGAGTAGATGAGAGGATGATCGAACATGTGTGCGAGGATGGTGGAAGAGTGGTGATGTTGTGTGAGTAATCAGATGACAACGGGGATGTTTAGAATAGCATAAATAAATCGGATAAATAAAAGAAAGGAAACGCATAAAATTATTGGGTCCTTGAAGAAGGTCGTCGGGTGAAGGAAGTGTCTATGCTTGAGCTCCTGAGGACCTCAGGGTCATCTCTTGACAATGTCGTCAAGCATTGAATCTTTAATAGCCCTGTCAGGGTTGTGTACATGGTCCATTGTCCATGGATAAACACCAGAGTCCAGGATCCATCGTGGTCCCTCGATCCATCCTCTTGTTGTCAACAGATGAGGGGAAAGGCTAGGGCAGACCTTGCATAAAGGTGGATATTGGTGACAGTTGGTTGAGAAAGAGTTTTTATGTGGCGGGAGGCGGTGGTTGTCGTAGGTGGTTTCAACCACCTCTAGTTAACACACAAGAGCGATTTAGAGGATATGGGAGTTATGCGGGGATAAAAGATGAGAGATAATTAAAAGAGCATTGTAATCATGGACGAATGGCACTTGGAGTGGCTACGAGAATTAGGACAGGGAAGGTCAGCTAGGGATGTTTTTGTTAGGGTAGGAACTGCTTGAGGTAGGCAACAACATTAGTGTCGTTGGATTGTGAGATCTAACGACCCTAGATGGGGCATGCAAGGAAGAACTGGAGCTGCTTGATCATCAGATCAAGTAGCCTTGATTAAGATGGGTTAGGAATGATCCATACCATCGGATTAAATGATGAGATGACTCAGAATGGAGGCATGAGCTACTGAAGAGACAATCTACGTTGGGTGATGTGGTTGGGCCATGTGGACCAATCAGAAAAGCGATAAATGAAATAAATCTTGTAAATAAAAAAATATCAAGTGGAGTCAAATGAAAAATTATTCAACATGAAAATTATTTATCTTTTCAAGATCTACAAGTTTCGTATAGAATTCAAATAAAAATATATCATAGATACATACTTATTTTTGCAACTATTTTTAATAAATAACTTCTTTTATTTCTTTTATTATTTTTGGTATTTTTTATATAACGCATAATATAAAATACATTATATACTTATTAAACTGACTTTTATTGGATTTTTTAAGAAACATAACAAATAAAGGAACCTTAAACACATATATTTGATACTTAATTATATATATATTAGCTTCATTTGTTTACAAGGGGTAAAGTGTTAAATAAAATAAATTAATTATTAGATTAAATGACTAGTATAAGATAGAGGGATAATTAAATTAAAACGATGTTGAATATGATATTCATAAACTTTCTCTCCGGTTTCTATAATTTGATATATTCACACTATTCATTAAACTTGTTGTCAATAAATTTGATCAATCTTTTAGCTTGATGTGAATAATTCCTTTCCCTACAATGATCTCGAGGAGGTCTACAACATGTAGCCACTAGGATACTCCATTGAGAGGGAATATATACGAGAAATTTTTATTGTCATTTATGTCCTAAAGAAGAGTCCACAAGCATGGTTTTACAAGCTTCTCTTGGCTTCCATTGGATGACCTCTGATTACTATATATTCGTCAAATGAAGATCTTCTGGACCAGTGATATTGACAATTTATGTTGATAATATGGCGATTACTTGTGATGATCAAGCAAGCAATCTAGAGACCAAGGCCTTCCTTCAGAAGGTGTTTGTCAACAAGGTCCTTGGTCAACTCAAATACTTCTTTGTCATTGAGGTGATACGCAGTATAGAGGGATTACACCTATCACAACAAAAGTATTGTAGAGCCGCTTATAACGCTTATTAGATGCAAATCATCTGGCATCCCAACGGAATTGCGGAAACATACTTCATCTACTAATCCACAGAAGGATACTACATGATACAAAAGCCTAGTAGACAAGATGTTCTAACTCTATCATTTAGTCATATATATTTATATATATTGTATGATGTACGTATAGCCAACTAGTACGTGGAGAAGCCTCATTATAGTCATTGGTAGGATGTTCTTATGACCCTTCAATACTTGAAGGAATCTCTAAGAAAATGCCTATTCTATGGGGCTAAAACAACTGATATCACTACCTAAGCATATGATGATTATGCATGATCTCTTGAGGAAAATCGATCTATCACAATTTATGCCATATTTGGTGCTAGAAAAACCTTGCTATGTGGCAAAGAAAGAAGCAAATTTTTTCTCCAGATCAAGTGCAGGGGATGAATACATTGTGATGTCTTTGTCCACTTATGAGATTACCATGTAAGTCTCATTTTATAAAAAATCTTGGACTTCCTGTTGCTGCTATAGATAACAAGTCCGCTACAAACATTGTCACTAATCCATTATTCCATGAGAGTACTAAGCACATTGAAGTTGATTGCCTTTTCATTCGAGATGTAGTATGAGGAAGGAAGATCACTACTCCACATATCTCCGTGGACCTTCAAGTTGCAGATGTATTCACAAAGGTCCTGACAAAGAAACACATATCATGGTTGATTTTTATGTTGGACATCATTGATAGATAGATATGCTTCAAGTTGAGGAGGAGTGTTGAAGTTATTTGATTATCCTCTTATTTCATTTATTTTTATAGTCCTATAACCCTTCAGAATCTATTATGTAATTATCACCACCTAAGCTCTCCAATTAAACGTTATATAAGAAATCCTATGTTCCCTATAAATCGTTCCATTCATTCCCTATTATTCTTCTTCACAAAACATATAAATTTAACATTCAGACAACATGTGATGCACAAATAGCAATTATACATAATATAATCATCAAAACTACAAGAGAAATACACGAATCTCTTAGATTTTATAATGTGGCATGAGCATGTAAATATGCACAATCAATTAAAAGAAGAGAGGCTTCCATTTTATTTCTTTTAATGTTGTCAATTGGCTTGCGATGCTTGCATAATTAATATATATCAGAATGGGAGGAACCATCATGGAAAATATTAGAAAAGTAATGTCAAAGGACATAGATAGATAGGTCCCATAATTAAGGCAAGTACCTCAAGAAGGTGGTGCCATAGTCGCAACCAAGATTTGAAATAACTAAAGGTGAAATGAGACAGTTTCACCGGAAGCAAGGCAAGACATAGCCTTGAGGCAATCATTGCGTAAGCCTAAGTTTTTTCCCAAAAAATTGCATGTAAACATAATATGCTATAAAAAATGAATCTATTCTATAAAACACTGAATCATGTAAAACAAATAAAAGTTTTTTAATCATTTTTATAGACTTGCAATTACTACTATTGCTAGAATTAAACACAAAACAAAATAATGAGCAAAAAACATAATAACATTCATGTTTCAAATTCTAATTCTAGTCCAAAAAGCAAAAATGTAGAATGCTCAATCCATACTGTAGACTCCTAACGATCTTCTACGCATTGCCCTAAACTCTAAGATATGTATCTAAGACTTCGACTATCACTCTCCAATTCAATATTGCTCATTGGATCATCCAATGAGTCATCCATGTACTTTAAATTTGCTTCATCCTCATCTTCATCACTAACTTCTTCGACACCATGAATCCCATCCTCGTCAACAACTATCAGAACTTTACATGTATTATAGAGTACCATTATTAATTATGTTGTCTTATTATACTAATAAAATAAGCTCAACATAACATTTACCTTTCTTTCTCTTCTTCCTACAATAATCATCTTGTGCTTCCTCATCTTCCTCAACATCCTCCTCCAATAGAGTATTTGCATGAAGCTCTTGATATGCATCGTATTTACAAAATCGAATCTTTGAATCAATTCATCACCAAAACCCATGTCATCCAAGTAGAAGGGATCCTCTATAGTTGTTTTCTTGACCTCCCGTGCTTTAACTTCAAGTTGAACATCGCGTACATCAAATCATCGAGTTTTTCTTGTGTGAGTCGATTTCTCTTTTCGTATGTACCTACCCAATATACATGGTCAAGCTTATATATATATATATAGAGAGAGAGAGAGAGAGAGGAAGTATGTCTAGAATATACTCAATTAATATACTACCAGATTAAATGATCACCAATTACGTTCATGTTCAAACACACTAAATATTAAACTCAAAATTTTAATGGCAAACTTTGTCAACTCGGAAGTATCTAAGAGCCCTCCACCACTCAACTGATGATGGTCATAATTTATAGTTAGATTTAAGAATGAAAGCAAATAAAAATACACCAAGATGAATAAATACCAGGACTCCTTTTCATATGTGTGTGCACAATATTAGAATATTCAACAAGCCTCGTGCACTCATGAAAGTATCTATTTGTAGATCTACTTTCTCTCTCTCTCCAAGGATTCACTTAAAATCTCTCCATGCAAGAGTATAATCCAATTTTTATCTCAATAGGGATCTTAGTGATAATGGAGATTGAGAAATTAGGCGGCAACATGCAAATGAGTGTAAAGTTCGAGATCCCAACTATCATCCATGTTGTCCAAAATGGTTTTATACTTTTTTCATCATAGCCTAGCGCTAGCAAAATTTCTTACTTGGCTATATTCATGGATTCATAGAATGATCATTTGGAGATTATTTTTTGGAATCAACTATTCGTAAGACCATGACCAAAGGCTTGGTTTTTCTAATTATAAAGGCAATGTTGTGCAAAAATATTTATATCTCAAAATTGTGTTGCAGGCACTTTGACCTTGGGTCTTGGAAGCATGGGGATTCTTTTTCCATGCATTGGAAGTAAAAAAATATCTCAAGAACGTTCCTAATAACAATCAATCTCTACTATGCGAAGAAAGCCGTAACGAAATGCATAATAAAAGGTTGAGCCAAAAGTCTTCAAATCTTTACCTGGATCATTGCTGAAAACCAACCATGACCACAATTGTAGTTTATGGCTCTTTTGACTATTTTGTAGAAGGAGGAATGAAAAGGCAACTTAAAACTACCTTTTAGCAATAAATAAATGCAGTGGGCATCACACGAGGTCTAACATAAATGTTTACTCATCTCCATCAACAATTTTCCAGCATAGGCATTGTCAGTTATAACTTGTATGACTTACCGTCACTAACGTAGTCAACTACCTCATCGAGCAGAGAAAAAAAAGTAAATGTGTACTCTTTCATTTGTTGAATGCGTCAATGGACTTCAAAAACTAAGTCCTAGTCAGATTTTTTACCGAAAAATTGATAAGAGAATGACCTTTTCATTTGTGTCTATCCAACCATCATACAAGATGTTACATCCTGTCTCTGCCCAAGAAGCCTTTTTTACATCCATTAGATCACCAATGTTATTCTCTTCTTCCTTTAGTATCCAAGATATCAACTCTTATGTCGTTGGAGGTTTTACTCCCCATCACAAATGCACAAACAAAATGAAGCAATGTTTGGATTGATTGACCATTTGCATAATTGAACATTAATCAATTCTCAAATAAAAATCTTTCAATATCAAGACAAACATGAGTCCTCTCATCTTTCTTCCATGTTGCATTCAATGTTATATGATGCCACTTCTCGAGGATATTGATAGTCCTAATCGTTGAACCTTCCAAACTGGATGTACCAATAAATGACTCCATAGGATCCCTCACTTGCTTCACACTGCTAGATCTTGTCAATGTATGATGTTCGTTACTTCCACGAGGTTCTTCCATTTCATAAGCATACACTTTGCAAAGTTCATCCATGTCTTACGTTGTCCTTCCATTTATTTCTTCGTGTGTTGCTAGTAAACACATCATTTCTGTTAGTACTTCAACAATGACTTTTGGACATGCTTTAATATTTTTCAATTTATTTTCAAGGTGGTGCTTGAGTCTCACAATGCCACCAGTTATCTTTATAGCATAGAATTTTTGCAGTACATAAAAGAAGTTTTTTTTATCATATGTACACTCCTTAAATTTTGCAATAGTAGTTATGCCTTTCCCTTTTTAGTAATCAGCTACGCCTTATGTTCTTACAAAGTTCGTAGTTCTGCCCTTTTGTGATATTTGTTATGCCCCTATTTTACCTTAACGAGATGACAGAACTGTGAATTTTGTAAGGATGTAAGAGCCCAAATGATATTGCAAATGGGGTGGGGGGCATAATTGATTTTGCAAAAGTTAAAGAAGGGCATAAGTGAAAAACCCTAAAAATACCTATTGCTTTTCATATACTCTTCCATTTCGACTTGAACACAATATTTCCATCCATGGTTGCTTCAACCTCTTTCGCAGTGATAGAGGGAGGATGGGGTGGATAGGTGCTAAGCGTCCCATCCTTTGATAATTCCATATATATTTTTTTAAAAAAGAAGGCATTTTTTATCCATGTAAAAAAGAAAAAAATGAGGGAGGTAAAGAAAATTTCATGGTAAATTTGGGGATTCATTTCTGTCTCCAAAAAAGTAGGAAAATCAGATGGGGATTAGAAACGGGAGCATGTGTGACTAACAAAGAAGATGGAGGTGTGGATTATTTCACGATTGATTTCGCTAATTGGAGAACAGAATCAGGATAAAATCAAAATGGAATCTTTTTTTACTTTTAACCTTCCTGATTATTATTGTTGGTCTTCATAATTCTATTTTTCAGTAATATATACAGTATATGATAAAGTCACTGCAACACGTGATACAATCAAACCTTTCAACACCATTGTCGTATTTTTGATATACTACTTTATGCTGTTATGCTAGTCAAACTAACTCGACTACCTCCTGTCATCTAAATTCCAATAATCTTCACTTATCACCTTAAAAAATTATATATTTGTTCACATAAAATTCCTTCTATATTGTATTTTATTTTTGTA
Organism: Ottelia alismoides; assembly: GCA_037367405.1. Taxonomy (NCBI): domain Eukaryota; kingdom Viridiplantae; phylum Streptophyta; class Magnoliopsida; order Alismatales; family Hydrocharitaceae; genus Ottelia; species Ottelia alismoides. The sequence continues at coordinate 395,221 of JAZKJV010005853.1, forward strand.
TTATCAAATTTCATGAATCTAATCTGAATTGCTAAAGTATGTTGATATCATCATTATGTAGTTGTATTCATCATTCAAATATTACTCATACAGTTATGTTTCTCCTTTTTATCAAATTTAATATATTTCTATTTGTAAATAAATAAAATACACTACATAATAAATAAAAATTATATCTAGGATAGAATCAACTATCAATGGATTTGGTTTAATGTCATGACTCGCAAAGAGCACAATTTAACTAAATTTAGAAATATATACACTCAATGATCTTTTTATTCAAAATTTAAACTTTGAGTCAAAATTAATAAAATATATTTTTCCTCTTATGAAGTTCAAGTTATTTTCTATTCAATAACTTCATCATATATTTTCTAAGATGTGTGAAGAAAATATTAAAAATGATATTTATATAACATGTATCCTAATTTAATTAATATTAGTGTAAGTCCCAGGTATAAAAGTATGGCTTCGTCTATGCTCTTTTGGAATTTTTCTCACCTTTCTTGTTTGCTTTCGACCTCCTTCATGGATGTGTGTTCACGTTAGCGATGTCACACCTCAAACACCTTTTCTATTCATGAATCCCCATCTTTTGTTTGCTTGATATTTCGTGTAGATCTTTCCTCTCCTCTGGTTATCAAAAGATACACACTCAGAAATCTTGTCTTGAGGGCCACACCAATAAATAACTAGCTGTCAAGAAGGAACCCAAGTTGATGATGAATAAGTCCAATAATAATGAAATTAGAGGGGTGGCAAGTTGATAAGCCCTATCCTTTGCCCTTGGCTAAAGAAACAGGGTGGTACAGTGCCAACTTGGAGTAGGATAATGACCAAGATTCAAAGACAACCTCCAACTTGGAAGTATTAATATTCCTGACGTACCATTATGTGCATGATCCAGCTTTGTGGTGCATGCATCCAAGAATCTTTGTATATGACACATATCCCAATCCGTAACTTGCGATCCAAGATACAATGGTGATGACCATGTGCTTCATGCACACAAGGAAATGCAAGAGATAGAAGTCAAATGTATCACTGTTCATCACAACGAGATGTTCTATTTAATTATATCTGGAATCCAAATTTCAACCTGGTATTATTATCTTCGTAAAATTAAGCATATTTGGGTTAAGTCTATCTAAAGCAAAATTGTCTCCTTTATCCAAACTATCCTCAAGGCATAGAGGCCAGCCTTCTGTAACTGTGTATGTCATGTTTGTCGGCTTTTGAATGTGTTTCAGGTGTTGCGAGCTCTATTGCCAAACGGGAGATGTATCGAAGCAAAAGGATCGGATGAGAGGAGAAGCATTGGATCAAAAACACATTGCGGCAACAACCTTTAATGGTGGAAATTTAGTTTGCGGCAGAGGATTCTAACTTCTACTCACTAATGCTCTCTGTCAAAAGCTTGGTAACCATAGTTTCCTTCTGCAATTAGCAATTTATTGTTTCACTGTGAACGTCCAGCAACAGAATGTTCATTGGCAAAGAGATGTTTTGTTATTGCTGTAACTATTAAGGCTTCACCAATCTCCTAATTCGACATTTCATAGGGTAGGCTGGTGGACGACGACGATACTGTAGTCGATCTCCAGTGTGGGACTATTTTGTTAGGATGCGTTCGGTTCGGGATAAGCAGAAATAAGAATGGCGAATAAGAAGAACAAGGGTCTATTTTTTATTCGGCCGGATGATAGGGATAAGGAGAATAAGGTGAAATAAAGGTAGCTAAGGTGGAATAAAGATAAGAATAAGAGTGAAATATGATGTAATAATGAGGAATAGTCGTACCACTGGGAACCGTGTCGGGAGGAGAATTGGTCCCTTATTACAGAGCATATTCTCCAACCAAACAGGGCCTTAGGGTTTCTTTTTTCTGTTTTTTTGTGTCTAATGTTCAATTAATTATTTTTCTATATACAATAATGTTTGCCTTTTATTCTAATAATATAACTCCATTATTTCCAAAATATTAATTGTGGAAAGAGATAGCATTTATTTTGAACATGTCCTACCAGAGAAATTTAATGACTTCCTTCTTAGTTGTCTGTACTTCATTGGAACACTGCCGGAACCTATGAAAATTGTGATATCACGTAAATATTAGATTGGTCGAATCCTAAAATGATCCCGCATAATTAATCTATTATGTGTACGCAAATCTGTGTACTCTTGTAGTAAGTTCTGGTTTATTTATTTTCTTTTGGAAGGGTCACCTACTTGCAAAGCAACACCTGAAAACAAGCAGCAGAATCCTTTGATTGCAAATGGGTTTGATCAAATCCATCGTTGCCTTGCGTAATCCCTATGCTTTCCTTCCATTACATCATACAAGGATTTTTTATATTTATTGTATACTTATTCTACTAAATTGTTGGTAATTTTTCAAAAAAAGAGGCGATCAACAACTCAGGAAGGCAACATCTTAGAAGTTCTAAAACCGTTTAACATTGATGGTCTTGATGGATTGGATATAAACTTTAAATTAAGTTGAATTTGAAATGACACCAAGGTGGAATATATGGTAATCTAATTCCCTCACGGTTTTATGCCATTAATGATGGTAAAATGACTGGTTGAAATTACACATCTCACCATCTCATATATGCTCCATCCCACATGATCACTCCTCAGAGAGAAATGAGTCTCTGTTTTGATAAATTGAAATAACATACTAGAGAGATATAGTGATGAAATTACAAGATAGTATTTTCAGAAAAAACAAAAAAATCACTGAAAATAAGACGAAAGCATCCTCATTATATATAGATATATATGGTTTAATGTGGTTGCCTCATGGGCTGCCCCCACAACATATTTCGGTGAATTATTTTTGCTTTTTTGGAAAATACCGCCATATATTTTTATCAATATATTCTTCTAATATATCATTTCAATTTCGTCAGAAACAGAGACTCTTATGTCTCCATCTAGAACAGGTCGATTACAACAATTCTAATACTATTAAAATCACATGTTCTAGATGGAGCATAGAAGTCTCTGTTTCTGACGAAATTGGAATGACATATTAGAGGGATATAGTGATGAATATACATGATGATATTTTTGGGAAGAAAACAAAAAAATCACCAAAAAATGGGGTGGAGCAACCCCATTTTCCCACACATATATATAGGAAAAAAAAGAGTATGCTCCTTGGGAACATGTAACTAACATGCTCCCACCCTTTTTACCATATTTCTCTATTTTTCTGAAAATAAACTTAGTGGAATTTAGATCATAATATGTGACTATGGTGTCATTCAAAATTTGACTTAATTTGAGACTTTTATCCTTTCCATCAAGACTGTCAATTTTACCGATGTTAGAATTGCTTAAATTAACCCCCTTTCAGATGGAAGCATTAGGAACGTTTGTTTTACACAAAATTTGAAATAGATATTCCACTTTTTGTTCTTAATAAATCCCATCAGGTTTCATTTCAAAAAAATGGGGAAAGAAATGAGAGAGCATACTCATTTAATTCATATATTTATATTTATATATGAAGGTTTTCAAATGAGGTGTCACCTTTCCTTGGTAATGGAAAGGTGATAATTTTAGTCGTTGGATGATGATTGTACACATGAAATTGAAATCACTACATGGAATATTGTGATTTTCGTGCCAGCTATTCTTCTTAAAATGAGAAATCCACTTAAATAATGCTTAACTTGTTATCCTTACTATATTTATCTAAACAACGTTTAGTATGCATTATAGTTTCCTTGTATTTGTTGCAAAAACAATATGCAATTATGAAATAAATATTAGAAATTTAGAAAAGATAATCCTCTTTTCAAAAAACTAATTTAAAAATTAAAATGCACTGCTAGATAGAAAGGATGCGATATTTGACATGCCAACTAAACTTCCTACAAATAAGAACTAGCAAATATATTGGTTATTTTACCAACTATACTTCCTAAAACGAGGGATCCACTTAATAAGTGCTCCATGTGATGAGACTTGCTAAATTCAGAGTATGACTCACATTATACTTTGAAATTTCTAAAAAAATAAGATGTAATAACAATTTGCATTTTGAAGTAAGGGATATCAAATTACAAAATTCGATTACGCCAATTAAAAATATATATGCAATTTTTAGCATTGAGAAGGTACACGTGTTTGAAGTTATAACTACGCGTGTGTGTGTGTCTATATATATATATATATATATATATATATGTGTGTGTGTGTGTGTGTGTGTGTGTGTGTGTGTGTGTGTGTGTGTGTGCTTTCCATACTAAAAAAATAGTTTATATTTCACATTCAACGGGTTTATTTTACATTCCATGTACAAAGTTTATGTACATCCAATATCATGTCAAACAATACCAAAACGAAAGCTTGTAATAAACGAATCCATCATTTTATTAACATATTGATGAATCCATGATTCATCGCCTTTATTATTTCATTTTAGCTAAAATCCTTAGTAAAATACACGTAAATATTCACTAATTCTCATTAATTAACATTTTAATCACATTTGTTAATATTAGTATTTGACACTTATTTATCCAAAATAAAATTGTAAAGAGAAAAAAAGAAAAATAAATGAAAAGAAGGATGTAGATATGAAAGATATACAGATTGATCCTAACCCCGAGACCAGTTCAATATTGACTTTGTCGATAAAATAAATAAGTAGGGGGAAATAAGGATCCTAATTTTATAAAAAAAATGTTAAAAAATCAAGAACATCAATGTACATATCCACATTTTTCACATTGTACAAATTTCACATATTTTATTTATCATTCAGATCATCTCAAATTAAAATATTTTCTTCACAAAAAATATTCATAATATATATATTAATTTCTAAAAAATATCAGAAAAATATTTAACGAATAAATAATTAATTAGATGCACCTAAAAATCCATAAAAGCTAACTTCCAAAATTCATAACTATTTATAGAAAACTCCAAATTGACAAAACTCACTTATAAACTTCATTTTCTAACTAATACTATTTATAAAATATAAAAAAATGATTAGATTAAAACGGGTGAGTTTCGGCATTTGGACCTCTTTGTATATATGTACTATATGTACTATGTATATAGACCTTCTTTATTTTCTAATTAATTACACCTTCCTTCCTCCATCAATGGACCAACGGCCTGGCCATTTGGGTTGTTTCCCTAACCGCTTCGATGTCCTACTGTGCTCCGCCGATGATGCCACCCGACGATGTGCTCCCCGCATCTCCAACACCTATACAAGGAACCCTATCCCCTCTAAGCTCGATCATCTGCCACTTGAGAACCATCTCTCCCTATGAGCTCCGAGAGAGAAGTCGAGAGGTGACAAGTTCGGTTGCTCTACCATTGAGCGAGATAGATAGGGAGGTCTCCGGCAAGATTAGGTCATTGGCATGAGCTATGCTCTACCGTATGTAGAGGCCACAACCTAGTGGAGCTCTGTCAAGTTCCGCATCCACATGCAACCTCCTCCATCCACTTTAGATCCAGGCTACAATATATTCCTCTGATATCATCTCTTACTCCCTTCTCCTCTCAATCCCTCTTTTTTCTTCTCAATCTCCTCCGTTCTCTTCTCAGATCCTCTATTCTGCTCTCAACTTATCTTCTCTCTAATTTTGATTCGATCTCTTGCGAATTCTGATCACCTCACCCATAGATCTTGTTTCTCCACCTTCTGCCTACATCTGTTCCCCTTAGATCGGATCTAATCTGAGTTTAGGGGATCAATCTCTCATCCGTTGGAGCTCCTTCACCCCTCTCATTCGTTAAGATTGGACCGAGCATTTTGCCTCGAGTTGGGTCACTAAATTTGCAGGAACGACAAGCTTCATCAAAGCAACTGGAAGCGAGGTCTTCATGAAATGACATATGATCACATGAATCCTTCGACATGAATCAAACTATCAGATCTGAAACACATGAGTTGATTAGCATGTATGAAATCGACTAAGCACCATCACGTGCAACGAACACCAACCACCTATCGAGATCTGAGCACAATCGAGGTCAATCATATTCAAGTCCTCTTCCACCCTCACATGAGCTTTCTCGGTCATCATCATTCCATTTTCTTATGCCTTACTTTCGACCGAGGTCACAAACCTCGAGTCTTGTTTGACAAATTGCAGGTCCTGCAACACAAGGAGGTAATCCTCTTCACCTGCAGGTTTGAGTGATTAGATCATCATTGACCAATATTTACCATGAGATCATCTCTTACCTGGAACATAACCTACATTGCAATCAAAGAAACCATGCAATTAACCACTTCCAGAGACGAAGCACCCTTGAGCGCATCATCGGAGTACCTGCAAATCCGAACATCATACCTGGAGTAGCGACACTTAGAAACACCATGAACGATTGAGATCTGCCTAATCGCCACTCTTCGAGGATCTGATCGTCGGACCGAAGCCGAACTACGTAGACCGAAGAGATTCTCTATCTCAGTCGGTGGAGTCGAAATTCACAACTGTCATCCTTAAAGCCTTTATTACTCACAGAACCTAACCTCCTCTCCAGATTCATCATTCGACACAGAGTCGCTGTCTACATATAAGTTTTGGGGAAGAAATCCCCAAATATCAGATCCGATCGATTTCACCTACCGATCAAGCCACATGTAACGCCCGGATTAAAACCACCGCCAAATCGATGGAATCAGGTTCGTGCTAGGTTTCTAGCCGTTGGCGTCCCCACTATCGAAGCTTAAGAGGAGCCCAGTCACGTGCGCCTCACACACAAGACCTGAGATATTTCGTGCGAATTTACGCTAAAGTTCCCATTACAATATACTTAATAATAGCTAATAAAATTTGTATTAAATGATATATAAAATATAAAAATCAAATTAAAAATGTATACATACTTAGTATTATACTATATACAGTACTAACATAGTTTTTAAAAAATAAAAATATTTTCTAGTTTTAATAATCATTAAAACATCAAAAACTTTACCATACATAAAAAATACATAAAAGAATATAAAAATACCTTTAAAAATCCTATATAAATTACCTAAAATATATTTTACATAATAAGTAAAAAATAAAATAAAAATTGAATATAAACCAACAAAAAATCTTAACACATAAAAACTTCAAAAATGCATAACTAAAAAAACATAAAAATACGTACAATACCTCTTAGAAAGGTATTTTTATCTACTTTGTAATAAGAATAAAATAAAAACATCTCTTTAGTGTTTACAATTTTGAAAACAAAAAATAAATACCCATTTTCAATAAAAAAAACTAGTTTTCTTCTTTAAAATTAATATAAAATCCATAAAATTCTTAAAAACCACCTAAAAATCCATAAAAATCTTAAAAACCACCTAAAAGTACATAGAAATAGTAGAATAAATTAAAACATAAAAAAATAACAAAATAAAAATCAAATATCAAAATTTAAAACCTACACCTATATTTTTATATAGGTATATTAAAATTGTAAAAACAACATAAAAATTATAAAATAAAATAAAATTACAAAAAATCTTTAAAAATAAATAAAAATAAGGAAACTCTTTTACCTTAGTTTCTCTATTATTTTACCTTAGTTTCCCTCAGTTGCCTCACTGAGTTCGACACTCTCGTACTTACCGCTATACCTTTGAGTTTAGGAGTATAAATAAGATAAAAATAAATTTTCTGGTAAAATCTATCTGGTCGATACAATGACCATTGTTGTTCTTTCCTTTTAGAACATTAGATCATGTGTGGTTTTTCACATATGTTACGATTGTAATTCATATTTCATATTTATTTCATTCTTTTTAAATTCGTAAGACATCTGCAAGATCTGGTTATCTTGATCTTTATTCTTCTTCCTCTCATTGAAAGATATTCTAGTAATATAGATAATGTAAAAATAGATAGAGATATGTAAATAGAATAGGAGAGTATAAAATGATTGCAGGTAACGTAAAAATAACTAGAATGTGTTTGTACAAGTGGTGTAGTAGTCTTTTAAATGTAAAATACATTATGGCATTGTAAAAATGAGACAAGGAACTATAAAATGAAAATATGTATTGTAATTAGGTGTAGTGCATGGTAAAATTGAGGTAATTAAATGCTAGCCATGTGAGCCTGAGGTGAACCATTCCTACAATAAAATGTTATTGTAATATTTGATTTATCAAGAAAAGTTATCGAATTTTTTACTTGCTATATAAAATTAAATGAATAAATGCACTATAAGGTCCCTATGTAAAATTATGGTTATGTACCATGGTTGTGTTAATGATCATACAGATGTTGATTTAATAATTGAATGATAGAGGTTGGTGCTTGAATGAATATCTAAGGAGTTAGATTGAGGACTCATTAAGTATCGCCAAATGATTGTTAAGAGATGATCTCCATCCTGAGTAGGAGATGACAATCCTTTCTCACTAGGATGATATCTGATCGACCTCTTTATGCATGTCCTCTGCATGGGAATAGAGATTCGAAGGTGTTGGAATAGTTAGGTCAAAGAGTTGACTTAACAAGATCGAGATAACCAAAGTCCTATGTCGTATACTGTCATGATATAGGCACACATCCTCTGCCGGAGACAGATGTGTTGTTATATGTTTGAGTGTGTACATTAGATAGACTAATAGGTTGATGACCTAACTGATATCTATACATTGACAAGCTGGTGTGCATATGAGGGCATATAAGGAATACGTTGTCTCAAAGGGATCATACAAGTTCTTTTGTAAACCGGAAGACATGATCTCACTCATAAGGTATTGGGACCGATCAAATTCCATGCATGGTCGTCATGCTTTGGAAGCATGAAAATAATTTGTAGGTATGATATACGTTTTTGGAAAGCATATGATCGATACCGACTCCCAATGACCAAGGCTAAGAAACTTGATAATGAAACCCTAAAGATGACAGTGTAAAATTGATCTATATCTTCGGGTTTATCACAAGTCTTCCTGTATGCAGGATGTACATGTATTAGGAATACCTGAGGGTTATGTGATCATAAAGGATTGTATAATCATGATGCCTCCATTCCGAGGGAGTGATGAAACAGGTCTAGATTTTAGTGACTCCTATCAGTAGAGAAATAATCTGATCTTAGTCCACGTGTTGGACATTGATCTGGATGAGATTCAAATGCAATAAGAAGATTAGATTTACGACCTTGATTTAGTCAAGCATTTATGAGAGGTCCATGAGATCTGGATTTGAGATATGATCTCAATATCCAAGTCACTATACATAGGACGTACAATCACCCTGTCCTTATCTCCAAATATCTGCGTCGAAAGCGCATTATTCTTAAAGGGGTTCAAGAATAATTCTATAGTTGAATTATATCTAAGCATTGAGAAATTGATAATTAAATATGATTTAATTATCATGAATAATGTGAATTTGATTCATATTATTTGAATGCATGAGAATGATGATCCAATATAATAAAATGTGATTTAATTATTATGGATATGAATAATGTGGATAGTACTATCCAAATTTATTCATAATATATTATAAATGTGATTTATAATAGAGAGAGATTATTATGATTTGTATTTGTTGATTAATTATTGTTGTGAATTGGATTTACATTCGATAATTAATTGAAAATGTAAATTATAGTTTATTTTGGGCTGTGAATGTGATTCACAAAATTCTAATGGTAAGATTCTAATATTCACAAAATAATTATGAGTTATTTTTGTAGAATAATTCACACCAAGTGTTGTTGTAAATCTTGGATATTTCCAAAGAATATTTTAATCCATGGAGATTACATGAGATTACACATTTCCTTAATGGAAGGGTAGACAACCACCCAATCCCATTAAGAAAGGGTGGTTGTTCACTCTATTTCATGGAAAGATTTTATCTCCTTTCCATTATCTCCATGTTTAATTGATTTAATTTTAGGATCAATTTATAGTTATTTATCAATTATACATTTAATCTAAATACAATTGACTATTTTGTGTTTTTACAACAAAATTTTGGTCATTTAAACAAGAACAAATCAATCTCATCAATTGATTTTGTGTAGTCCATGGATTTAATCCATGGGCTCTCAAAGTACTATATAAGAAGAGGCACCCCTTGCTCTTCAAGTTACAACATCTATTATAACAACAAGCTCTCTCTCTCTCTCTCATTCTCACGTCTACTCTCTCTCTCTCTCTCTCTCTCTCTCTCTCTCTGCTTGGGAGGCCATCCATCCAAACCCTAGAGAGAACGTCGCCACCATCGTCAGATCATCATTGTGTTATCGCTTCAACTGCTCTAGGTTCTTTATCTTCTTTGGAATGCTTCGCTCATGAAGAAGACGTTCAATATCATATGATGTGATCAGGAGTTCTCTCACTTGGATCAAAGACTTGAATTTCGAGAAGCACACGACTCATCTCCACGCTCACAAGTGTCTCTTCTGTTAGATCAGACTTGAGATCGGAGTTCTCTTCTCTTAGAGGCTCGATCACAATCGTGATACAATAGGTATTCTTTTATGTTTTATGTGGTTGGATGAAACGGTCCAAGAACTGTTCTTGGATCATGTGGTTTCATCGAGTGAAATTTTTTAAAATTCAGTCGCATCGACCTACTGATGAGCGACCTGAGCGAATAAGGTAAAGAGGTATCAATGGTCGTTGCGACCTCAACCTCTCGGATCAAACTCAATCAAGAAAACTCAGTCAAGACCACCAAATATAAGAAAAATCAATCAAGTCAAATAGCGGTCTAGCTATTTATTTAACCTGTATAGCTACCAGGGTCGAACTCAAGGAGCACGGATTGGTAAGAGCCTACAAAGTAGTCTGAAATAAAAATAAAATGATAAAATATTTTTTGGTGGATTTTTTAGTTTTTAGATTTTTTTGTGATTTTCAACTATAAAGAAAATGAATAAAGCAAGGTAAATGGGGACAAACCAACAATTATTCAACACACAAGGACAAGTCAGAAAATTGAAATAGAATTTTATACTTTTTCAGGTGTTTTTGATATTTTTCTTAGATTTTTAGGATTTTTAATGAATTTTCTAAAAATGAAAGAAGGCAAAAAATGAAAACCAATGTACAGCCAGAATCTAAAGGCTTTTTAAAAGAAACTAAATATCCTATAAAATTTCAGAGACAATTTTATGATGAAATAAATATAAAAAACTAACTACTAGAAAAGAAATAACATTTTAAATTTTAAAAATTTTTAATGATTTTTATGAGTTTTTTAGGGGTTTTTCAATTTTTAGGGTTTTTATATATCCAAATCAGACAAAAATGGCACATATTCAAAAAGACAACAAAACACACAAACCAATTTTTTTTAGAATTTTTAAAGGCTTTTTAATATTTTATTTAATTTTTCAAGTTAGACAGTAGAGAAAATAGGGGTTTTTGAATTTTTAAAAATATAAAACAAAAGTAAAAATGACCCAAAAAATCAATGAAATTTTTACACAGTGGGAGGGGCCACGTGTCCAAATTTCATGAGATTTGGAGTCAATTTGCTATTTTATTCAACCAATAAAATATGCACAACACACATGGACCTAAGTGCAAAGAAAGTAAATGCCAGGGCCCAAATGATAACACGTGTAAAAAGTATGGGACCAAATCTGTAAAAAGCCCAAGGTCGTGCGTGGGTTGCATGTGATTCAAACACAGAGGGGCATAAATGTCATTCCTATTTATAAAAGATCAATCCATAACAACATTAAGGTCCAAGAGGAAATATGCAATTAACCCACAAGGTCACGTGTCGGTGCACGGGCTCCACACACAGAAGGACTAGATTGCAAATAAAAGAAACTTAGGGTCCTATGTGTAAATTATCCAAAATAAAAACAACTTCAAAATATTTACAGGACTACTAAATAAATGCAAAAAATAACGAGGGCTTAAGTGTAATTTACCCCTTTATTAAAGACCTGACTGTCAAAGGAGTATCACTGATGATCGGACGGCTTTGATTAGATGATACACCTTCGACGCTTGATGCTCGGGATTAGATCCTCAGAAGGATCGAACGGATGTGAGCTCTTCGTAGAAGGATGGCGAAGATGAGACCTGGCGAAGGAGCTAGATCTGACGGCTAGGAGGGTCCCTGGAAGAACAGCTCGCCGGCGAACTTCGACTGGCCAATACGCGCGCTTGGGGGATCCGATGTCAGTGAGCTCCGATGGGGTCAAGAAGTCCTGGAGGACCCCAGTGAAGCTAAGACACCTGGAGCACTGTGCTTCAATGGTCGAACCTCCATATGAGGTCCATTCTCCTTCGAACATGCACATCAAGAGATCTGGGTCGAGGGCAAAGTGCCTAGACCCGGTTATGGGAGGAATGGGCGGCTGGGTGAGGCGGAGCGACGCTCTCCGGCGAGGCGACGGTGGAGGAGAGCGAAAGCCCTATTCTGGTTCGAACCAGGGTGAATGAGGGGGTGAAGAACGTGGATAGGAGTCTTGCGAAGATGATGGGATGGTCGGGAGGGCAGATGGATGGTCGAAGGAGGCACGGTGGTCCGATGAAGGAGGAATGGCCGTAATCGAAAAATCTAAAATTAACACTAACTAATGGCTAACTACACTACCTGATGGAGATGATCGTCTAATCTAGAGGTGGTGGACCTTTGGGGGTCTTTGCCTCAATGGGGTGACGCGTCCAGAGGCTTGGGCTCTCCAGTAGCGGAGCACGGCGAGGAGCTCGCCGGATCTGGGGCAAACAACATCGGTCCCTCGCTGCTACGCGCTCCCTCGCTAGTTGTCACTCAAGGAAGGAGGATGGAGGTCACTGGGGTCGAATAAAATGGCAGAAGATGCGTGAAAATGGCGTCTCCATTGAACTTTATACTTGACGAGGTCTGAGAAAGATGGAGATCGGGTGCATACTCCGAGGAGCAGACCCCTAAGGATAGTATCGGGCGAAAATCGCAGGTCAGTCCTCGGTATACGGAGCCTCAGATCAATGAAAATGGTGGGCAGATTGATGCGGGATAAATCGGGGAAGACAGGTCGAAATGCGGATCCGAGCGCAAGTGGTCCAGGGGGAGAGTTGACCGGGGGTCAACAATCTCCCGTGGACCAATCAGAATAAAGATAGTTAAAAATATTTATAAATTAAATTAAAAATAGAAAATGATTATTTCAAAATATTTACAAAAAAATATTTATTATATTTCAAAATATTTTTTAGTGATTTTTATTTATTTTTTTGAAAAATAAATTAATGTATAAACATAATATAAATATTATATACAGGTATAAAATACCTATGTAGTTTATATTTTTATTTTATTTCTTATTTTTGTACAAATACCCCAATTTTATATTTTATTTATTTACAACATAAAATGTAGAGTAAAAAATAATTTTTATTTTATTCTTGTTATTTATTTACAAGGGTAAAATAAGTAGATCTTTTATTCCTATATACATGGTGTATGTACAAGAAGAGAGAGGAAGTATTTTATTTTTAGTTTTATTTTACTTTTCTCATTTTTATTTAGTTTTATAAATATATACAAAATAAGAGAAATGCATTTTTATTAAAATAAAATATATGCACCAAGAAGGAAATATACACAAGGATGAATGGCCCTATCTCTCTCTACTTGTTTTATTTGGAGATCAGGCTTTTATATTGGGCCCTCTCTTGGGTTCAGGTCACTCAATATTTATTCTAAATATTTCCCTCTTTTTTCTTTATTTCTTTATTCTTTTATTTTTTTCACAAAAATATGCTAATTATTCATATTTACACAAAGCATGAATTTTGGTAACTTATGATATTTACAATCATATACATGGTATTTTGCCAAGATATCTAGCTAAAATAAAAGAATAAAGAGTGGTGAATGGGTGTTCATCAGCTACTAGTGTGATTGTATATGATACGATTCTCATGCTTCCGTGATAATCTTAAATATTATTCCATATCCTTCAAGTGATATCAGAGCCAGGTTGGAGGTTTTGGATGCGATCCATAAACTTAGGAAGACTTGGGCTCATTAGGGTTTGTGAAAACTTTATCGTATTTCATTCATGCAGCCCTATTTTGTCAATATTTCAGGCCTTGTTTAAAAAATTAAATACATAACTATCACTTTTATTATGTTCTCCATTAAATAAGTAAATTGTGGGATTTGAGTTTGCATGATTTGGAATCTGATTGCTCAAGTTATGATCGTTTTAATGAAAATGTATCCACTGTTTTGGAGATGGCGAATCTTGACGTAATTAAAGAGTTAGTTACGATTTTAAAATGTGCATAAATGCTTGCAAATCACTTGATTTCTGTTTTAAATCAAATTAGTAAACTTTGAAATCTTATTTTGCATTATTTGGATTTAGATTGATTGAGATATGCTAGTTTTAATAAGTGAGGATCACTGTTGGAAATTACAGTCCTAATCAAGAACTACGTGATTGTCATTTAATAAATTAGTGAAATTAATGATAATTTCTTAGAATAATTACAGATAAATTTTTGAGAAATATTTGATCATAATTATTTCCTTACATGACACTGCCTTAACCAATACTTGATTACATATGATCTAGATCACAATTGGTTACATGATCTTCTTTCCAACAAACAAACTTACTTGAATAGGATTGGAAAAATTTTTAGCAAACTTCCTTATAATATAAATCAAAATGGTTTTGATTATTATATGATATAATTTCGGTTGAAAAACCTATTATCATCTCAAGTACAAAGTGATCAATCAGCAGTATCCTAACCTGAAATGGATATGGTGTCTAGTCGGGGAGCGTTGTGGCAGCAGGTTGCTCCATGGGCAGTCTATATCACTCATGTCTTCACTTTCCATGAAATCAGGTAGGGAAGGGATAATGCATGATGGATCATGATATATTTTTGTATTTATAAAAAGTTGAATAATACGTACTTTGAGATTATACCATCCTTTCAAGTAATAATCATGTTTGTTGATTTAATTAGATTGATAATTGATTTAATGTGACTAAATTTTTTATATCCAATTGAAACACTCTAATATTAATAGATGTGTATTTCCCTTTGAAGAATTAATTATATGAATGTGATTCATGATAATTAATTAGAATTTGAATATGAGGTGGAGGATCACATAAGTGACATCCATGGTCTCTTGTCAAGGTGATGGGTTCCATCACCAGGGATTGTATGTAGGAGATGCATGTCGGAAGTGACAGCTTCTGCATACAAGCGTATCTGAATCAGACTCTTTGCTTCTCGAATGAGTAAGGCCATATGTGTAGTGACCCCAATATCGGGTCCTTATATTATTGGGGCAATATTGGATTGTGCATAGCGAGTACTAATCCTTTTGACGGTTGGTTTAATTAACAATGTGTCAATATCACCTTAGGGGTGGTAGGCTGATGACACAAAAATTTCCGAGCGACTAAGGTAAAGGTACAGAAGTGGTCGTTGCGACCTCGGTCACTCAGACGATGTGTCGATCAAGAAAAATCGAACCACTAAATAAATCAAAAATCAATCAAGCCCGAATAGCGGTCCTGCTATTGGATTAACCTGGTATAGCACCCAGGGTCGAACTCAAGGAGCACGGATTGGCCGAGAGGCCTACGAAGTAGTCAAAATAAAAGGAGAAAATCTTTTTAGTGGTTTTAAATTTGTTTTATATTTTTTTGGATTTTTAAGTTTATTAAGAAAATGATAAAAACAACCAAGCACACAATTCAACAATTTATTAAAGGTACTAAAAGTCAAGCAAAAATTCCAACAAAAATATTTTTATGTGTTTTATATTTTGTAGTGTTTTTGGTGAATTTTTGAGAATTTTCTTATGTTTATTTTTTTTCTAAAAATCAAAAAGTGAAGCAAACAATGGGTACTGTCCAGCCGAGCCAAAAAAGCCCTAGATAGAATATCTAAGGGCCTTAAAATGGCCTGGAGGTAATTTTCCTGTAAAGATGATAAAACAAGGGAAATTTAGGTACCAATTTTATTATTTTTGGATTTTTAATTTTTTACTAGAATTTTTATGGGTTTTAGAGTGTTTTTAAGTTTTTAGTGGTTTTCAGTGATGAAAAATAACCAAAATCGGCTAGAAAATCAAACTAAGCAAAACAAATAGTGGACAATTTTTTTGTAATTTTTGGACACTATTTAATATTTTTTTGTGATTTTTAAAGTTAGACAGTAGCAAAACTGAGTGTTTTTGAAATTTTAAAAATAGCAAACAAAATCAGAAATGTCCTCAAAAATCCGTGAAAATCCTACACCATGGCAGGAGCCATGTGTCAAACTCTCATTGGATTTGGAGGTGATTTGATATTTTATTCAAAAATAAAGGTAGGATACTATGCATATGGACTTAAATGCAAATACCCAAAGTTCTGGGGGTCCCGGTGCAATTAACCCAGCAAAACACGTGCCAAGCATGTGCCTGGGGCACTCAGGGACCTAAATGTAACAAAAACAAGTCCCGAGGACTTATGGGTAACACGTACCAAAAGTCCAGGGGCCTCACTTGCAAATTACCCAAGATATCACGCACATGCGGAAATAAATCATTCACAGGGGCATAAATGCAAATATCAAAAAGATTTCATTCCTTTAAGAACATCCAGAACTGCAAGGGCTTTAATTGCAAATACACCAAAATAACACGTGACGAAGCACGTGGCTCACAACAGGCAGGGGTATAAATGCAAATAAACTAAGCTCGAGGTCCTCTATGCAAATAAACCTAAAACTAAACAATTGATTCTAATATTCACAGGACTAAAGTGAAATAAAAACAAAAGCGGTGCCTAAGGGTAAATTACCCTTTATTAAGCGGGTGGTCTGGATGCGCGCCACGTGGCGATCGGACGGCGGCTGGCAATGGGCGCTCCAGATGACGTCTCCTCAGATCTGACGGTGCTAGCTGCTCAAGGGATGGACGGCTCAGATTGGAACTGGAGCGAGGAATGACGATCGACGGCGCTGGAGGATGCTGGAAGAACAAAGCCCCGGCGAGCTTCGCCGGGCTCGTACGTGCGCTGCGCTCCTCCTTGGAGCACTCTGAAGGCCGGAGAAGAATGCTGGAGTGCTCCCGCGTCTGCTGCGATGCTCCGATGATCGGCCCTAGCTCGGAGGAGCTCAGGGGCGGTCGGCGGAGCTGGGTCTCCTGGCCTGAATGACCAAGCCCTCAGATGGGCTCGGTGGAACCTGCAAAGTGGCTCAAAAGACTCGCAGGTCGAGGGCAAATTGCCTCGACCCGGTTAGGCTATGTGAAGGTGGCTGGTGCGTCGGAGTGGCGGGCTCCGGCGAAGGTGGTGGACAGAGGAGCCCGGTTCCCAGCTGATAACCGCCCGAACGACTAAGGTAAAGGTAAAGAAATGGTCGTCGCGACCTCAATCACTCGAGCTAAGTATATCAAGAAAAATCAACCACTCAGAACATGTAAAACTAATCGAGCACAAAAGAGAGCGGTCCTGCTATGAGATTAACCTGGTATAGCACCCAGGGTCGAACACAAGGAGCACAGATTGGCCTTGCGGCCTACGATGTAGTCAGAAATCCGAGAGAGTATTTTTTAGTGTTTTTAAGGGTTTTTATATATTTTTTTTAGGATTTTTGGAATATAAAGAAAACAGGAAAAGCACACAAA
Source organism: Ottelia alismoides (assembly GCA_037367405.1). Taxonomy (NCBI): domain Eukaryota; kingdom Viridiplantae; phylum Streptophyta; class Magnoliopsida; order Alismatales; family Hydrocharitaceae; genus Ottelia; species Ottelia alismoides. The sequence continues at coordinate 412,827 of JAZKJV010005853.1, forward strand.
CAATTAACTTGAACAATTTATTTAATGCATTAAAAAGCAAGCAAAAATTTAGACAAAAATATTTTTATGTGTTTTATATTTTTTATGTTTTTGGTGAATTTTTGAGATTTTTCTGATGTTTATTTTATTTCCTAAAAATCAAACAGTGCGAAAAGCAAGGGGTACTGTCCAGCCAGACCCAAAACCCAAAGATAAAATATCTAAGGATCTCAAAGGGACCTGGAGGTAATTTTCCTGTATACTAGAGAAAACAAGGAAAATTTGAGCACCAAAATTATTGTTTTTGAGTTTTTAAATTATTTATTATGATTTTTAGGAGTTTTGAGGTGTTTTTAAGTTTTTAGGGTTTTTACTCAATGAAAAATAGCCAAAATTGGCTAGAAAATCAAGGAACACAAAATAAACAGTAACTAATTTTTATGGAATTTTTAAAAGGGTTTTGATATTGTTTTGGGGTTTATGACTCTAAACAGTAGTAAAAATAAGGGTTTTTGAATTTTTAAAAATAGCAAATGAAATCAAAAATGTCCTCAAAAATTCATAAAAATTCTACACCATGGAAGGAGCCATGTGTCAAATTTTCATCGAATTTGGAGGTGATTTGATATTTTATTCAAAAATAAAGGAGGGGCACTGTGCACAGGGACCAAAGTGCAAATACCCAAAGTTCTGGGGGGTCTGGTGCAAAATACCCAGCAGAACACGTGCCAAGCACGTGCCTGGGGCACTCAGGGACCCAAATGTAAGAAAAATAAGTTCCGAGGGCTTATAGGTAACAAGTACCAAAAGTCCAGGGGCTTATCTGCAAAATACCCAAAATAAAACGCACATGTGGAAATAAATCACGCACAGGGGTATAAATGCAAATAAGTAAAAGATTTCATTCACTAAAGAACATCCAGAACTACAGGGGTCTCTATTGCAAATAAACCAAAATATCACGTGTCGATGCACGTGTTCACAACTGGCAGGGGTATAAATGCAAATACGAGAAAGTACGAGGTTTAATATGCAAATATCCCAACGTAAATAAAATTCCAAAAATATTTACAGGACTGAAAGCAAACACATAAACTACGAGGGGGCCTAAGGTAATTTACCCCTTTATTAAGTCGAACCGATGGATGAACGCCACGTGGATAAATGGACGGCTGAGAAGGGGGTGGCGCCCAGGGCTCCGGTCCTAGAATGTGATCCGACGGTCCAGGTGCTGCCACGTTGCAGATCGAACGGTGGACGGACGACGAGGCTGAGCTGCGCTGGATCGACGGTGGAGATCGACCCTCGAATGGATCTGACGGTTGACGCTGCTCCTCAAATGGACGAACGTGATTGGATCTGGAGCTCGGGGGTCAATCGGACGGCGGAGGAGGATGGTGGACGAACAGGGCTCCGGCGAACTTCGTCGGACTCGTGGCGGCGCTGGTCTCCTCGTGGACGCTCGCTGAAGGTTGGAGAAGGAAGCTGCGAGCCCTCCGCGTCTAATGGAGCCCTCCGATGGCCCAGCCGATCCTCTGGGAGGTCCGGCGAGGTCGGCGGAGGTGGAGCAGCTGGACCAAGTGGTCCAAGCCCTCAGATGGGCTTGGATAGACCTGCAAAGTATCCCAGTAAACTCGCGGGTCGAGGGCAAAGTGCCTCGACCCTGTTAGGCGTGGTGAAGGTGATCGGGGAGGCGAAATGGGCAAGCTCCGGCGAGGCGATGGACGGAGGAGCTCGAATCCCAGCTCCTGTGCGAGCTGGGTTGGGCGAAGGGGTGAAGAAGATGCGGAGAGGTCTGGCGAAGACGATGGTCGGGTCGGAATGACAAATGGGGTATCGGAGGTGGCTGGCGACGGCGGTGGAGCTACGCTAACAGTAAACTAAAAATCGAGATTTATGCTAAACTATGACCTAAAGGATCTACCTGGGTGGAGCGGAAGACTGTGCTGGGGCTTAGCTAGCTCCCGGTCGTAGCCTCGAAGGGCGTCAAGGCCTGAGGCTCGAGCTCCTGCAAGCGGCGGAGCATGGCGGCGCGAAGCTGCCGGATCGATGATCGGGGCACCCTCTCCTCACTGCAACAGGGGCAAACGCGAGCTGTCACCTCGGTGATTGCTCTGGAGGTCACGGGAATGAAAGTGGCGAGCCAAAGATGAGGCGCGGAGGCGGCGGAGGTCGGGATATATATGGAGACAGGGCCGATTAGGGTTGAGTGGAGGCAACTATGGAAGGCGTGGATCCCACGGCGAAGGATCTGGCGAGGATGTCGGATGAACGGCGAAGAATCCGTGCGCGAGGTTCGCGGGGGCGACAGGCTGGAGACGCGTGGAGAAATCGACGAAGTCGGGTCGGGCGCGAGTCGACGCAAAAGGAAAGAGTCCGCGGGGGAGTTGACCGGGGTCAACAATCCCCCGTGGACCAATCAGGAACTGCCACGTTTTTATTTTTTTGTTTATTTAATTTAAGGTAGAAAAAGGCCGAATTAAGAAAAACTCAAAACATGAAATATTTTTCTTTTATTTTTTTCTATTTTTTGGTGATTTTTAATTAATTTTTGGAAATAAAAATAGGGTAGCTATATATATATAGGTATATGTACACTATATAGATTTTAATTTTTGATTTTTTATTTGTTATTTTTATGTATTTTTATGCCCATTTTATATTTTATTTATTTACATCATAAAATAAAGAACAAAATGGTATTTTTATTTTATTTTAATTATTTATACACAAGGGTGAAATAAATAGTTGTATACATTTATATACATGGTATCTATACAATGTATTTTTGTATTTTTAATTTTGTAATTTTTATTTGATTTTTGTTTTGTTTCTTGTTATTTTATGTATTTACAATATGTAACATAGAATATTTACAAAAAGTTTAGAAAATAATTTTATTTATTTATAGGGTTAAATAAATAAAGGATGATGGTCTATGTACATGGTGAAAGGGCATTTTTGGAATTTTGATTTTTTAAATTTTTATTTTGTTTTTAATAGTTTCTACATATATACAAAATGTATACAAGCATATTTTTGGGTGAGGAAAATATAATTTTATTTATTTACAAAAGTATGTACACATGAGCTCCTATCTCCCTCTACTTTGGCTTTTATGCGGTCATGCCCATGCTGATCCCTCCCTTGGGTTAGGTTGCTCAATATTTATTCTAAATATTTCCCTCTTTTTCTTTTTACTCTTTATTCTTTTATTTTTGCACAAAAACATGCTAATTATATCTTTTTACACAATGCATGCTTTTGGTAATTATTTGTATTTGCACATATTTACATGTATTTGCAAAGGTTTTTGTAGCTAAAATAGAAGAATAAAGAGTGATGAATGGGTATTCATCACCCCCCTATGCTTAACTTTGCTAGTCCCTTAGCAAACACTTATTTGAAAAAGAAGTGAAAAAGAAAGAAAAAGAAAAAGAAAAAGAGGATGTACATGGATCAAGGTTGAATTATTAAACTTTCCTTTATTAACTTGAAATATGGAGCTCGATCAGATCTTTGGATTATTAATGTGTCGGAACCTTATTTGGACTTAAGCTTAAAACTCAACAGTCTCCAAGTTCCACCAATCTATGGGCAAGACTCCTTAATAAACCAGATCAGAACAAGTCTACATACACAAACTCTAATGACCATGAATCTTTCCATGCGGTGTAAGTGATATGTGGCTCCCCACCTCAGAAGTAACAAAGAAACAACCTCCCTCAACCTGGTAACTCTAATGCCTCAGTCTAGCAACTCTTTCCTCGAGAAGCGGGGTATTCCCTTCTAAGTTCAAGTGCAACCAGCTCAAGAAGAGGGGGTAGAAGTATAGAGTTTTGGAAGCTTAGCCAGTGTAGCTAAGTCTTCCGCTGCAAGCTTCATGAGATGTAACATTGATACCATAAGCTTTTGCTTTATTTGATTATGTACACTCCGGTTTCAATCCGACCCACCACTTTTTTGGAGTTCTTTTTGCATTTTTGCATTTTTTTTCAAAGACTTCTGTACAACATATCTACATGGTGCAGCATATAAGAAATTTCCCCTTGAGCCAGTAGACTATCCCTCTTTTGAAGCTTTATTGCAACCCACAGCTTCTGTCTTTAGACTTCATCACCACTAGACCAAGTTGAGGTGCACTTCCTTCACTATAAGAAGAAGAGAGGTTCCGCCTAGAAGTACTACCCTCATATGCTACCCCAAGCCAAAGGAAATTGCCTCCTCACCACCTCATCCGTGGAGAGCCATGTGTAAGTGCAGGTGCAAGTCAAGCCATTGTCTCTAAGAGTCATGCGTATGTTGTTAAGTGCTCTACTTAGGCTCATCAAGATGACATATGCTCATAGCCTAGTGGACTCAAAGAATTAAGTCCTTATGGACCTGAAAAGCCTTAACCCTAAGTCCTATAAGGTTCCTCTTAAAGTTTAGTGGATTAAGATCTTTTTCAAGCTCCATTTCTCAATTTAATTCCAGGCTTAGTTTAAATGTCAACTCTTATCCAGGAAAAACTATATACATATATGTACACAAGATGCTATTTACAAATGTTTTACAATTATGCAAAATTTTTGAAAAATGTTTTGAAATCATGAATAAATGATGCATGAGGTGCAAGTTTTGCAAAGAGATATTTACAAACATTTACACAAGATTTTTGCAAACTTTTGATTTTCAAAACATTTCGGAAAAATTTTGTACTATATACATAATTGTGATACAAAATATTTACACAAGCTTTACACAAAAGATTTTTGAAATCATTTTTACAAAAATACTTTGTACACTAGCTATGTATGTGCAAGATAAAAGAGGTTTATGTACATGAAAGATTTTTAAATTTTTGTGATTTTTAGCCATTTTATTTATTAACACACTCACACAAAGTACGAGTTATGGCTAAAGTATATATGAAATATATACACACCCCCTATACTTAGCTCGAACGATGTCCTCAGAGTGATCAAGAGCGATGAAGAAGACATAACTCGTGCTTAGTAAAAGGGAAGTGAAAAGGAATGGCTAAGTACAGGAATGAATAAATGAATAGAATGAGAGGAACTCGGTGGTCTCCCCCTATACTTAGGATTAACTAATCCTAAGTATAGCAAGTTGTACATGAAGGGAAAGCCGAGTGAAGAAGATACAGAATCTGCCCCCCCTATACTTAGGGTAAAATATCCCTAAGTATAGGTAACAAAAAACAGGAGCAGAAAGAATGAAAAGAATACTCGCAGGTCCGACATTCCCCCCTATACTTAGGGTAAAGTACACCCTAAGTATAGCATAATCACAGGATGAGAAAAGGGATGTGGGACTAAAGAATAGAATGATATGGACAACTGGATCTATACAGACGGAAGAACAGTGAGAATCAGGCGTGAGATGCAAAAGATGTGAGTCAAGAGACCACATCTCACGCAAAATGAATAGCGGCAATAATAACGTCCCGCGGCTCATGATCTAGAAATGGCTTGAGCCGCTGGCCGTTCACTCGAAAGGTACTCTCAGAAGATAACTCAGATATATCAATGCTACCGTTATCGTATACCTTTCTGACCAAGTAAGGTCCCTTCCATTTGCTCTGTAGCTTCCCTGGAAATAATCGTAGCCTTGCATCAAACAACCATACTTTCTGTCCACTCTCAAAATGCTTGTGGCTGATATGAGAATCATGCCACTCCTTCACTTTCTCTTTATAATGTAGGCTGTTTGAGAAAGCTGTATCTCTAAGCTCTTCCAGGGCGGCTAACTCTGCCCTCCTCTGGTCTCCTACACCATCTGGATCCATAAGGATATCTGTAACTGCCCAAAGTGACTTGTGCCTCAGCTCAACTGGTAGATGGCATGGCTTGCCATAAACGAGGCGAAAGGGAGATGTACCCAATGGAGTCTTGAAAGATGTCCGATATGCCCACAAGACCGAGTCCAAAAGCTGTGACCAATTCTTTCGGTCAGGGCGGACGACTTTCTGCAAAATATTCTTGATCTCCCTATTCGACACCTCAGCTAGACCATTCGTCTGTGGATGGTAAGGTGTGGCAACACGATGGTCTATGTTGAACTCGCTAGCAAGTGCCTTTACCTGGTCGTTGACGAAATGAGACCCCCCATCAGAAATCAGAACTCGTGGAACCCCGAATCGCATGATGATGTGCTTCCTCAAAAATCTGCAAACTGTCCTCGCATCAGCGGCTCGGGCGGGGATAGCCTCAACCCAACGACTAACATAATCTACGGCCAACAGAATGTACTCAAATCCCTGACTCTTAGGGAATGGACCCAGGAAATCGATGCCCCATGCGTCAAAAACCTCACAGAAGTGAATGGGCTGCATCGGCATCATATCACGCTGTCCACAAGTGCCCATCCTCTGACAGTCAGTACACCTCTTCACGAACTCATCAGAGTCCTTGAAGAGGGTAGGCCACCACAAGCCGGATTGGAGCACTTTCTGTGCCGTTCTTCTCCCAGAATGATGTCCTCCTGCCTTAAGCTTGTGGCAGTAAGTGAGGACACTATGATGCTCCTCCTGAGGAATACACCGACGCCAGATGCTATCCCCTCCTTCGTGGTAAAGGATGGGATCCTCCCAGTGGTAGGACTTGGCCTTCGCAAGGAAGGTCTCAAGCCTCTGCCTGGGCCAATCTTGTGGGACTTTCCCAGTAACGAGAAAGTTCACAATATCGGCATACCACGGGAGTGAGGCGATAGCAAGGATCGCCTCATCTGGGAAGGTATCTCGAATAGGATCAATCTGCTCAGAATCCTCAGGCTGCTCTAATCGGGAAAGATGATCCGCCACCACATTCTTGACTCCAGGCTTATCCTTGATCTCAATGTCGAACTCCTGGAGTAGAAGGATCCATCTAGTAAGTCTGGCCTTGGCATCCTTCTTTGACATGAGGTACCTGATGGCGGTGTGGTCAGTAAACAAAGTCACTCTAGATCCAATGATATACGATCTGAACTTATCTAGGGCAAACACTACGGCTAGCATCTCTTTCTCTGTGACCGTATAATTCCGCTGGGCAGAATCCAATGTGCGGCTAGCATAGTGTATGGCAAATGGAACTCCATCCCTCCTCTGTCCCAGCACTGCCCCCACAGCAAAATCGGAGGCGTCCGTCATGATCTCGAATGGGAGAGACCAATCGGGTGGCTGAAGGACAGGAGCCTCAATAACACACTGCTGGAGAGTCTCAAAGGACGAAAGACACTTGTCATCGACAAGGAACTCGGTGTCTTTCGTCAAGAGATCAGTCAACGGTCGGGCAATCTTGCTGAAATCATGAATGAATCTCCTATAAAATCCAACGTGCCCCAGAAATGACCGTAGCTGCTTCAAATTGGACGGCGGTGCGAGTTTTCTAATGACGTCAACCTTGGCCGGATCAACCTCCATGCCTCTGTTGGAGATGATGTGGCCAAGCACCGTCCCTTGAGTCACCATGAAGTGACTCTTCTCCCAAGACAGAACCAAGCGGGTAGCAATACATCGCTGGAGCACTCGGTCTAGGCAGTCAAGACAGGAATCGAATCCGTCGCCGTAAACCGAGAAGTCGTCCATGAAGACCTCCAAACACTCCCCTACCATGTCCGAAAAGATCGACAGCATGCATCTCTGAAAAGTCGCAGGGGAGTTGCATAGCCCAAATGGCATGCGTCGGAAGGCGTATGTACCGAAGGGACAGGTAAAGGTGGTCTTCTCCTGATCCTCAGGAGCAATGGCCACCTGATTGTAGCCCGAGTACCCATCCAGGAAGCAATAATGGATCTTCCCTGCCAGTCTCTCTATGATCTGATCAATAAAAGGCAGGGGGAAATGGTCCTTCTTGGTGGCCTGGTTGAGTCTCCTGTAGTCAACGCAGACCCGCCAAGAGGTGGGTACTCGTGTAGCAATCTCCTCTCCCGACTCACTGATCACAGTCGTGATGCCCGTCTTCTTGGGCACCACATGCAAGGGGCTAACCCACTTGGAGTCGGAAATGGAATAAATAAAATCTGCACTCCACCATTTTGATATTTCCTTCATGACAACCTCTCGTAGGTTGGGGTTCAGTCGCCGCTGGAACTCACGCGACGGCTTTGCCCCTTCCTCGAGATAGATATGGTGGGAGCACAACGAGGGACTAATCCCATGGAGATCTGCTACGCTCCATCCAATTGCCTTGCGGTTCTTTTCAAGAACCCCCATCAGACGGGATTCTTGTTCTCCAGTCAGATCGGCAGAGATGATGACTGGGTACATCTCAGACTCTCCCGCAAGGAATCGATACTTCAGCGAAGTAGGGAGCGGCTTCAGCTCTGGACAGCTGGGTGCTGGCAAATCTGGCTTCTGAAGAAGATGTGTGTATGCTGACAATTCTGCCAAATCTGCCTGGGAAAATGATAAAGAACTCTCACAAACTTGATCTGGAGAAGGCGGGTCCTCTGCATTGTCTCTAATCTGCTCTGCCTCTACCTCCTCCTCATCTGTAGGCTCAGGTGGATCCAGGTCTGGTATCTGATCATCACAATCTGCCCAATCAGATTCTGAATCCGAGGGATCTGTATCAACTGCGGTGGCATCAGTACCACCGTAGAGCAGGGTGGCCTCAGTACCACCATCACTGAAAATCGTGTCGCGATCAAGGTCCGACTCTGCTGACTCAATAGTATCCTGAACCAGGGCTGTGCTCTCCAGACCATCCTCTGCTATCATCTCTGCATCAGTTGTATCTGAATATGAGAGGATGGTCTGTGCTGCAGGATCTGCCCAAGCTGCCTCATCATCTGTGATCGCAAAATCACAGTCCTGGTGTATGTCTGGCTCTATATCTGTCAGCTGTTCTGAATCTGTACTGCCCTCTGAGCGGGATCTATCTCTGGCTCTTTGGTCCTTAACCGTCTCTATTTGTATACTCTCGCCCTGGACGCGAAAGAATACCTTCCCACTGTCATGGTCAGTCACTGCCTTGGCTGTGGCCAAGAACGGGCGACCGAGGATGATGGGGGAATCGGTCAACGAGTCAGGGGTCTCCATGTCCAGCACTACGAAGTCCACGGGGAATTGCAAACCCTGAATCGTGATGACAACGTCTCGCAACAACCCCTTTGGCCTCTTGACAGACCGATCAGCAAACTGAAGGTATGTCCTGCTCTGTCTAAGAGTGCCCAACTCTAAGTGGTTGAGAAGGGCTGCCGGAAGAAGGTTGATCGACGATCCGCTATCTAATAGAGTACGGTCGAACCTCTGCTCACTAATCTGACATCTGACATATGGGGCTCCTAAATCTGGCCTCTTGGTAGGCAGATGGTTCTGGATCGCGTAACACGTGGCTTTTGTCAACACATGAATCTCTGCGGTTTTGTTCCTCTTCTTCCTCCTGACTGTGGTTCTGTCTCTCAAGGATCACTGAAGAAGAGGGATGTGTTGCAAAGCCTCATGGAGGGTCAGCTGGATGTGAAATCGGTCTATCATGCTCTGGCTGAACTCCTCCTGCTCTCTCTTTTTTGGATCTTTTTCTCTTTTCTTCCCCTTCCCCAACTCAAGGGCTCTAGGAAAGGGGATCACAGGGTCCTTCTCAGATGAAGGACTAGGAATAGGCCTAGACGGTTCGATGACTGGATCCTCACATACATCATTCACCACAGTGGGATCAGAAGAAACTAAACCTTTTCCTTTATTCAAAATAGAGTCCTGAGATACATTCATACGAGGAAAGACAACATCTCTATCAGAATGAATATTGGTGGCCTCAGTACCACCGCTAGTTGGCTCTACAACTAGACGTCTTGCGGCCTCAGTACCGCGGGCTGGCTCGGCTCTACTGGTGGCGTCAGTACCACCTCCTCGATATGGTGAAGCGGCGGCCTCATTACCGCCGGTGGAATCAGCATCTCTGGTGGCATCAGTACCACCGTCATCATCATGTGCGGCTTCAGTACCGCTCTCCTCTTCCTCATCTGGCGCTCTAGATGGATCCTCGCGTTGTCGCTCAGATGAGGCGCCGCCTGCTGGTCTTCTACCGCTCCTAAGTGTGACAAAATCAGCATCAAATAGATCCGACGATATATCATCAAATGAGTCACTAGGAGTGGTAGGCTCAGTGTGAACTACCTGCTCAGACTTCCTCTTCAAGCTATTCGGATTAGGCTCGATCTGTGCAGGGATGGCGGCCTTCCCTCTCATCAGGTCCTGCATCTCCTGGCGGAACTCGTCCATCTCCCGTCTAAATGTAGCCTGCTGCTCTGTGAAGATGCGGGCTAGATCATCCAAGGCGGGGCTCTCATGGGAGCCCGACGGGTTGCCTCTCTGGTAATGAGGCTGCTGGACCTGGTGCTGCTGCGGCTGAGAGGGGTAAGAGGAAGGATGTTGCTGCTGGTGAGCCTGCTTCTCACGTCTCCAAGTCTGTCCCTGCTGCTGGTAGGGACGAGGTACGAAGGACGATGGCTGGTGTGGCTGGTATGCTGGGGGCTGCTGGTGATCTCTCTGCTGGGAGTACTGCCCTCCCTGACCGGCTGGCTGCTGTTGGGACTGGTTACCCCCATTCCCCCACCTGAATCCGGGATGGTCTCTTCGGATTCCAGGTTGAGGACGGTCATACCAAATCCCGTTGACATCCATCAACGGTTCCGCATCGTAAGGGGCTGGTGGGAGTACATCCAGAGGCTGATCCGGCTGATATACCACCATCTGTAAGTCTGGAGATGGTGGTGACTGGTAAGAGGGCTGCTGCTGCTGGTACGGCTCCGCCTGTACAAGGTGAACTTGTCTAGGCTGCTGCAAGGAGCTGGAGCGCTGGGACGAGCTGCGGCTGCCGCCGGAATCGCCTCGCGACAGAAGACGGGGCTGAGAAGCCGTCTGTGCCTCCTGAAGACACAAGATATGGGTCTTCATGTCGCTCAGAGTTTGTGCCATTTGCTCCATCTGAGTTATGCCCTGGCACTGCTTCTTCTCTATTATTTCCATGCGGTCCAACTTCTCACTGATAATCCCCATGTCCGCAGCGGCAGATTCTGCCTGTGCGGTTGCAACTGTGGACGAACTGGATGGACCTGCATCAACCCGTGCTATCCGTTGGTACTGCACGGGTCCTGGCGGCTGCTGAGATCTCTGTGTGTACAACCGAGTCTGAGACATCACCATATAATTTTCGGCCATCTCCTCGTAAATGGCCCAGACTTGGTTGTGGTCCTTGGCAAAGTAGGACCCGCCGCAAGAAGCATTCACCAGACCCTGAAGCTCTGGCGTCATCCCACTAAAGAAGCTCTGAACTAGGTTCGGCTTGGAAATGTCGTGGTGTGGGCATCTATCCAGAAGCTCTCTGAACCTCTCCCATGCCTCGTGAAACTGCTCGTTAGGGAGCATGGAGAAGTTGTTGATCAGGGCCCTCGCTGCATTCGTCCACCCGAGTGGATAGTACTTGTTTAAGTACTCGGTGCGGAGCTGCTCCCAGGTGTAAATAAACTTCCCTAAATGCTTCAGCCAGGCGGCTGCTCTATCTGCCAGTGAAAAAGGGAAGGCCATCATCCGAATCGTATCCTGGTCCACATGACGGTCGTGGACAGTGCTGCAGATCATCAAAAACTCCTGGAGATGGAGGTGGGGCTCCTCGGTGGCAAGACCGTGAAAATGAGGAAGCATCTGCAGGGTGTTTGGAGGGAACTTGAAATCCCCCACGATAGCAGGTACCACCACCCAATGGTGCATCAGTGTAGATCCGGGGTTGTGTAACTCCCGCATCGGTCTCGGTGGTCCCGCTCCGGCGGCGGCTGCCGCTGCGGCAGCCGCTGCTGCGGCTGCTGCCTCTGCATCAGCATCAGGAATGTCCTCAGGCTCGCTCTGATCTCTCTCTTCTCTGAGTCGCTCCAACTCCCTTCTCATCTCAATCATGAAAGCTCCCTGATCGCGTAGCTGCTTTTGTACTGTCTCTAATGATGCGATCAGGGTGGAGTTGATCGCTCCCTGGTCTAGTACAAAATGTTCGGGTTGTCGGGAGTCTGGGTCTGAACTGCCGGCTCCGACCATAGTGACATCTGCAAAATCAGATGAGCCCAACTCAGGTTCTGTCAAATTAATTCGTCTTTCCTCGGGCTCATGTCTCTCAGTAGCAAAAGAAAGGGGATCGAGGGGGAACAGGGTGGAATCGAACTCGGGCCCGGAGAGCTGGTCTCGACTCTCATGGGCCAACCTAGATGGTGAAGTAGACGCGCCTGAAAGCGGTGCAGCCATAGGCTGCCTAAGAGATCGTCTACCCATCATCTTGATCTGGCGAGTTGGGCGGATGGGATCTGGAGAAAATATGATCGCAAAGCAAACCCCCGGTTCACCAACGCAACACAATCTGAAGACCGTGAAAGCTCGGTCAATTTATCTTGTCAATTTTATTGGGTGAACACACAGAATATCAGAGCGATTACGTGACCTGCTGGGATACCCGATACTCTCTCAACCGACTGTCCCGCACAGAAGAGTCGGTAATCAGTCGAGATGAGCACCGGAGGGCTTTACCTAGTGTTCGGGTCACTCTCTCGCACAATCAAACCAAACAATGAGGGGGTTGCTCTCTCCAAGACAAATTTTTAATGTGAGTGTCTTTTAGGGTCAATAGTGTTATCCAGTCCCAATTTTTTTGTTTTTCTTTTTAATTTTTTTTTTCAAAATAAATACAAGCGGCCTAACGAATTTTCCGATTCTCCTGATGATTAAGCCAAAAACAGAGGGAGAAGACGAAAAAGCCGATGCGCGAAGAAATCAATGATGCATGCAGAGAAAGAAATGCATACCTTGTCTCCAGTACTCTACATGCAAGTGATCCGCGTAGAATTTAAAGACAGAATTAAACTACCTAAATGGTGCAGCGAGGAAAAACTGAGTCCTAGATGAGCAATTCCTAGCGCAGAACCGTCTAACTTAGTCACTCGCCCTTGATCCAAAGAGTCCGGTCTTGGCCCACCCCTCCTCTTCTCGACAGGTCGAGTTCAGGAGTAGCGCTTGCGGGGCAGGCTCGCGGCGCGTAGGTTCTCAGGAAAGCGACTAAGTTATTTTTATTATTTATTATTAGTAGGTCCAATTAACGATCTATAGGAACAGATAAGCAATTAAGTGTGGGGACCCTACTAATTACGGCACAAGCAAGAGAAATTCCTAAATCTAGGGGCTCGAGAAAAACCGCGTAAACACCGGAAAAGGCAGCTAGCTATCAAAACCGCAGAAAAAGCCGCGAAAATCCAAATGGGTCCCCCGAGCACACCGGTACTCGGCGAAACAGACCCGCTAAGTTACAAGTGTCCACAAATGTCCAAGTTCTAAATTATTACAGAAAAAATATTGTTCTCTCTCAAAAATAAGAATTCCTTCTTCTTCTCCCTGCTTCTTCTTCCCGTGTGGGTCCTCAAAAATAAACTCCAAGTTGTCCACGCAGTACCTCGCACAAAAATCAAAGAGAGAGAGTGTCAGAAAACAATGATAATATAGAGAGACAATATGGAAAAATGACTACAAAGCCGTGCTCCCCGGCAACGGCGCCATTCTGATAACCGCCCGAACGACTAAGGTAAAGGTAAAGAAATGGTCGTCGCGACCTCAATCACTCGGGCTAAGTATATCAAGAAAAATCAACCACTCAGAACATGTAAAACTAATCGAGCACAAAAGAGAGCGGTCCTGCTATGAGATTAACCTGGTATAGCACCCAGGGTCGAACACAAGGAGCACAGATTGGCCTTGCGGCCTACGATGTAGTCAGAAATCCGAGAGAGTATTTTTTAGTGTTTTTAAGGGTTTTTATATATTTTTTTAGGATTTTTGGAATATAAAGAAAACAGGAAAAGCACACAAACAATTAACTTGAACAATTTATTTAATGCATTAAAAAGCAAGCAAAAATTCAGACAAAAATATTTTTATGTGTTTTATATTTTTTTATGTTTTTGGTGAATTTTTGAGATTTTTCTGATGTTTTTTTTATTTCCTAAAAATCAAACAGTGCGAAAAGTAAGGGGTACTGTCCAGCCAGACCCAAAACCCAAAGATAAAATATCTAAGGATCTCAAAGGGACCTGGAGGTAATTTTCCTGTATACTAGAGAAAACAAGGAAAATTTGAGCACCAAAATTATTGTTTTTGAGTTTTTAAATTATTTATTATGATTTTTAGGAGTTTTGAGGTGTTTTTAAGTTTTTAGGGTTTTTACTCAATGAAAAATAGCCAAAATTGGCTAGAAAATCAAGGAACACAAAATAAACAGTAACTAATTTTTATGGAATTTTTAAAAGGGTTTTGATATTGTTTTGGGGTTTATGACTCTAAACAGTAGCAAAAATAAGGGTTTTTGAATTTTTAAAAATAGCAAATGAAATCAAAAATGTCCTCAAAAATTCATAAAAATTCTACACCATGGAAGGAGCCATGTGTCAAATTTTCATCGAATTTGGAGGTGATTTGATATTTTATTCAAAAATAAAGGAGGGGCACTGTGCACAGGGACCAAAGTGCAAATACCCAAAGTTCTGGGGGGTCTGGTGCAAAATACCCAGCAGAACACGTGCCAAGCATGTGCCTGGGGCACTCAGGGACCCAAATGTAAGAAAAATAAGTTCCGAGGGCTTATAGGTAACAAGTACCAAAAGTCCAGGGGCTTATCTGCAAAATACCCAAAATAAAACGCACATGTGGAAATAAATCACGCACAGGGGTATAAATGCAAATAAGTAAAAGATTTCATTCACTAAAGAACATCCAGAACTACAGGGGTCTCTATTGCAAATAAACCAAAATATCACGTGTCGATGCACGTGTTCACAACTGGCAGGGGTATAAATGCAAATACGAGAAAGTACGAGGTTTAATATGCAAATATCCCAACGTAAATAAAATTCCTAAAATATTTACAGGACTGAAAGCAAACACATAAACTACAAGGGGGCCTAAGGTAATTTACCCCTTTATTAAGTCGAACCGATGGATGAACGCCACGTGGATAAATGGACGGCTGAGAAGGGGGTGGCGCCCAGGGCTCCGGTCCTAGACTGTGATCCGACGGTCCAGGTGCTGCCACGTTGCAGATCGAACGGTGGACGGACGACGAGGCTGAGCTGCGCTGGATCGACGGTGGAGATCGACCCTCGAATGGATCTGACGGTTGACGCTGCTCCTCAAATGGACGAACGTGATTGGATCTGGAGCTCGGGGGTCAATCGGACGGCGGAGGAGGATGGTGGACGAACAGGGCTCCGGCGAACTTCGCCGGACTCGTGGCGGCGCTGGTCTCCTCGTGGACGCTCGCTGAAGGTTGGAGAAGGAAGCTGCGAGCCCTCCGCGTCTAATGGAGCCCTCCGATGAACCAACCGATCCTCTGGGAGGTCCGGTGAGGTCGGCGGAGGTGGAGCAGCTGGACCAAGTGGTCCAAGCCCTCAGATGGGCTTGGATAGACCTGCAAAGTATCCCAGCAAACTCGCGGGTCGAGGGCAAAGTGCCTCGACCCTGTTAGGCGTGGTGAAGGTGATCGGGGAGGCGAAATGGGCAAGCTCCGGCGAGGCGATGGACGGAGGAGCTCGAATCCCAGCTCCTGTGCGAGCTGGGTTGGGCGAAGGGGTGAAGAAGATGCGGAGAGGTCTGGCGAAGACGATGGTCGGGTCGGAATGACAAATGGGGTATCGGAGGTGGCTGGCGACGGCGGCGGAGCTACGCTAACAGTAAACTAAAAATCGAGATTTATGCTAAACTATGGCCTAAAGGATCTACCTGGGTGGAGCGGAAGACTGTGCTGGGGCTTAGCTAGCTCCCGGTCGTAGCCTCGAAGGGCGTCAAGGCCTGAGGCTCGAGCTCCTGCAAGCGGCGGAGCACGGCGGCGCGAAGCTGCCGGATCGATGGTCGGGGCACCCTCTCCTCACTGCAACAGGGGCAAACGCGAGCTGTCACCTCGGTGATTGCTCTGGAGGTCACGGGAATGAAAGTGGCGAGCCAAAGATGAGGCGCGGAGGCGGCGGAGGTCGGGATATATATGGAGACAGGGCCGATTAGGGTTGAGTGGAGGCAGCTATGGAAGGCGTGGATCCCACGGCGAAGGATCTGGCGAGGATGTCGGATGAACGGCGAAGAATCCGGGCGCGGGGTTCGCGGGGGCGACAGGCTGGAGACGCGTGGAGAAATCGACGAAGTCGGGTCGGGCGCGAGTCGACGCAAAAGGAAAGAGTCCGCGGGGGAGTTGACCGGGGTCAACAATCCCCCGTGGACCAATCAGGAACTGCCACATTTTTATTTTTTTGTTTATTTAATTTAAGGTAGAAAAAGGCCGAATTAAGAAAAACTCAAAACATGAAATATTTTTCTTTTATTTTTTTCTATTTTTTGGTGATTTTTAATTAATTTTTGGAAATAAAAATAGGGTAGCTATATATATATATAGGTATATGTACACTATATAGATTTTAATTTTTGATTTTTTATTTGTTATTTTTATGTATTTTATGCCCATTTTATATTTTATTTATTTACATCATAAAATAAAGAACAAAATGGTATTTTTATTTTATTTTAATTATTTATACACAAGGGTGAAATAAATAGTTGTATACATTTATATACATGGTATCTATACAATGTATTTTTGTATTTTTAATTTTGTAATTTTTATTTGATTTTTGTTTTGTTTCTTGTTATTTTATTTATTTACAATATGTAACATAGAATATTTACAAAAAGTTTATAAAATAATTTTATTTATTTATAGGGTTAAATAAATAAAGGATGATGGTCTATGTACATGGTGAAAGGGCATTTTTGGAATTTTGATTTTTTAAATTTTTATTTTGTTTTTAATAGTTTCTACATATATACAAAATGTATACAAGCATATTTTTGGGTGAGGAAAATATAATTTTATTTATTTACAAAAGTATGTACACATGAGCTCCTATCTCCCTCTACTTTGGCTTTTATGCGTTCAGGCCCATGCTGAGCCCTCCCTTGGGTTAGGTTGCTCAATATTTATTCTAAATATTTCCCTCTTTTTCTTTTTACTCTTTATTCTTTTATTTTTGCACAAAAACATGCTAATTATATCTTTTTACACAATGCATGCTTTTGGTAATTATTTGTATTTGCACATATTTACATGTATTTGCAAAGGTTTTTGTAGCTAAAATAGAAGAATAAAGAGTGATGAATGGGTATTCATCACCAGCTCCTGTGCGAGCTGGGTTGAGTGCGTGGGTGCAAAAGGTGCGTCGGAGGGAGACGGTGATGGTGGTCGATTCCGATGATCGAGATAGGTGATAGGGTGGTCGGAATCAAGGAACGACGGCGGAGATGTGATTTGGGCAAAAACGGAAATCGAACGAAATGGGAAAGCTAAATGGCTACCTGAATGGTCGAAGAGACTGTGGTGGAGCTGGGGAAGCTCCCGGTCTTGGCCTCGAGGGACGTCTCAGCCCGAGGCTCGATGCTCGCTCAGGTGGCGGAGCTACGGCGGCTACGTCGCCAGATCAGTGGATTCCTCCTCCTCTCCTCACTGCAACAGGTGGAATCGCTCGCTGTCACTCTCGCGGTCTCTCTGGAGCTCACAGGGAAGGAGGCGAATGACCAAAGATAATCAAATCGAGTGGCGGAGCTCCCGCTTTATATGGCTAGGGGTCCGGTTAACAGAGGTCGGGGCGAGCAGCGTAGCGCGCGGATCCCCAAAAACCTCCCCGGGCGTGGATCATGATCGAAAAATCTCGGATTAGAACCCGGGGTTAGGCGGAGTGGTGATCGGGTCGAGCGGGTAATAATTGGAGAAATCGGGTCCGGAGCTCGAACCCGTGGGAAGTGGTCTTGGGGGGGGGGGGTAGTTGACCGGGCGGTCAACATCCCCAGGACCCAATGAGGATGGGCCACGTGGCAGGATCTTGAAGCTCAAAAATAAGGTAGCAAATGTCCGAATTTGCACAAAGTTAAAACATGAAATATTTTTATTTTGTTTTTTTCTATTTTTTTGTGATTTTTAATAATTTTTCTGAAATGAAAATAGGCTATATACATAGTATGTACTATATATAGGTATATACAATATATATAGGGTTTTGATTTTTGATTTTTATATATTATTTTTATGCAATTTTATCCTTATTTTATATTTTATTTATTTATAGTATAAAATAAGGAATAAAAAGGTATTTTTATTTTATTTTTATTATTTATGTACATAGGTAAAATAAATATATATACATCTATATACATGGTATATGTACAATGCATTTTTATATTTTTTATTTTTCTATTTTTATTTTGTTTTGATTTTTAATTGTTTTTATTTTATTTACAATATATAACATAGACTATTTACAAAAATTATAAAAATTACTTTTATATATTTACAGAGCTAAATAAATATATAGGTGTGGTTTATGTACATGATGAAAGGGAGTATTTTTTATCTTTTTGATTTTTAACTTTTTATTTTGTTTTTATATTTTTATAAATATATACAAGTATTTACAAACATATTCTTGGGTGAGGAAAATATAGTTTTATTTATTTACATAAATATTTACACATGAGCCCCTATCTCCCTCTACTTTGGCTTTTATGCGGTCAGGCTCATGCTGAGCCCTCCCTTGGGTTAGGTTGCTCAATATTTATTCTAAATATTTCCCTCTTTTTCTTTTTAATCTTTATTCTTTTATTTTTGCACAAAAACATGCTAATTATAGGTTTTTACACAATGCATGCTTTTGGTAATTATTTATATTTACATATATCTACATGCCTTTGCAAAGGTTTTTGTAGCTAAAATATAAGAATAAAGAGTGATGAATGGGTATTCATCACCCCCCTATACTTAACTTTGCTAGTCCCTTAGCAAACACTTATTTGAAAAAGAAGTGAAAAAGAAAGAAAGAAAAAGAAAAAGAGGATGTACATGGATCAAGGTTGATTATTAAACTTGCCTTCATTAAATTGGGGTATGGAGCTCGATCAGATCTTTGGATTATTAATGTGTCGGAACCTTATTTAGACTTAGGCTTAAAACTCAACAGTCTCTAAGTTCTACCAATCTATGGGCAAGACTCCTCAATAAATCAGATCAGAACAAGTCTACATACACAAACTCTAATGACCATGAATCTTTCCATGCAGTGTAAGTGATATGTGGCTCCCCACCTCAGAAGTAACAAAGAAACAACCTCCCTCAACCTGGTAACTCTAATGCCTCGGTCTAGCAACTCTTTCCTCGAGAAGCGGGGTATTCCCTTCTAAGTTCAAGTGCAACCGGCTCAAGAAGAGGGGGAAGAGGTATAGACTTTTGGAAGCTCAGCTAGTGTAGCTAAGTCTCCCGCTGCAAGCTTCATGAGATGTAACATGGATACCATAAGCTTTTGCTTTATTTGACTATATACACTCCGGTGGGGTTATTAAATTTTCAATCCGACCCACCACTTTTTGGAGTTCTTTTTGCATTTTGCATTTTTTTTCAAGGACTTCTATACAACATATCTACATGGTGCAGCATATATACAAGAAATTTTCCTCTTGAGCCAGTAGACTATCCCTCTTTTGAAGCTTTATTGCAACCCACAGCTTCTGTCTTTAGCCTTCATCACCACTAGACCAAGTTGAGACGCACTTCCTTCACTAGAAGAAGAAGAGAGGTTCCGCCTAGAAGTACTACCCTCATATGCTACCCCAAGCCAAAGGAAACTGCCTCCTCACCACCTCATCTGTGGAGAGCCATGTGTAAAGTGCTGGTGCAAGTCAAGCCATTGTCTCTAAGAGTCATGCGTGTGTTGTTAAGTGCTCTACTTAGGCTCATCAAGATGACATATACTCATAGCCTAGTGGACTCAAAGAATTAAGTCCTTATGGACCTGAAAAGCCTTAACCCTAAGTCCTATAAGGTTCCTCTTAAAGTTAAGTGGATTAAGATCTTATTCAAGCTCCATTTCTCAATTTAATTCCAAGCTTAGTTTAAATGTCAACTTTCATCCAGAAAAACTATATGCATATGTACACAAAATGCTTATTTACACAAATTTTACAATCATGCAAAATTTTTGAAAAATGTTTTGAAATCATGGATGAATGATGCATGAGGTGCAAGTTTTGCAAGAAGCTATTTACACATATTTACACAAGATTTTTGCAAACTTTTGATTTTCAAAACATTTTGGAAAAATTTTGTACTATATGCATAATTTTGATACAAAAATATTTACACAAGCTTTACACAAAAATATTTTTGAAATCATTTTTACAAAAATACTTTGTACACTAGCTATGTATGTGCATGATAAAAGAAGTTTATGTACATGAAAAAAATTTTAATTTTTGTGATTTTTAGCCAATTTATTTATTAACACACTCACACAAAGTACGAGTTATGGCTAAAGTATATATGAAATATATACACACCCCCCCTATACTTAGCTCGAACGATGTCCCTAGAGTGATCAAGAGCGATGAAGAAGACATAACTCGTGCTTAGTAAAAGGGAAGTGAAAAGAAATGGCTGAGTACAGAAACGAATGAATGAATAGAATGAGAGGAACTCGGTGGTTTCCCCCTATACTTAGGATTAACTAATTCTAAGTATAGCAAGATGTACATGAAGGGAAATCCGAGTGAAGAAGATACAGAGTCTGCCCCCCCTATACTTAGGGTAAAATATCCCTAAGTATAGGCAGCAAAACAGGAGCAGAACGAATGAAAAGAATACCCACAGGTCCTACATCCCCCCTATACTTAGGGTAAAGTACACCCTAAGTATAGCATAATCATAAGATGAGAAAAGGGATGTGGGACTAAAGAATAAAATGATATGGACAACTAGATCTATACAAGGCGGAGGAACAGTGAAAATCAGACGTGAGATGCAAAAGATGTGAGTCAAGAGACCACATCTCACGCAAAATGAATAGGGGCAACAATAACGTCCCGCGGCTCATGATCTAGAAATGTCTTGAGCCACTGGCCGTTCACTCGAAAGGTACTCTCAGAAGACAACTCGGATATATCAATGCTACCATTGTCGTGTACCTTTCTGACCAAGTAGGGTCCCTTCCATTTGCTCTGCAGCTTCCCTGGAAACAAACGAAGCCTCGCATCAAACAGCCATACTCTCTGTCCAATCTCAAAATGCTTGTGGCTGATGTGAGAATCATGCCACTCCTTCACTCTCTCCTTATACTGTAGGCTGTTTGAGAAAGTTGTATCTCTAAGCTCCTCCAGGGCAGCTAACTCTGCTCTCCTCTGGTCTCCTACACCATCTGGATCCATAAGAATATCTGTGACTGCCCAAAGTGACTTGTGCCTCAGCTCAACAGGTAAATGGCACGGCTTGCCATATACGAGGCGAAAGGGAGATGTGCCCAATGGAGTCTTGAAAGACGTTCTATATGCCCACAAGACCGAGTCCAAAAGCTGTGACCAATCCTTTCGGTCAGGGCGGACGACTTTCTGCAAGATAGTCTTGATCTCCCTATTCGACACCTCAGCTAGACCATTCGTCTGTGGATGGTAAGGTGTGGCAACACGATGGTCTATACTGAACTCGCTAGCAAGGGCCTTCACCTGGTCGTTGATGAAATGAGACCCCCCATCAGAAATCAGAACTCGTGGAACCCCGAACCGCGTGATGATGTGCTTCCTCAAAAATCTGCAAATTGTCCTCACATCAGCGGCTCGGGCGGGGATGGCCTCAACCCAACGACTAACATAATCAACGGCCAACAGAATGTACTCAAACCCCTGACTCTTAGGGAATGGACCCATGAAATCGATGCCCCATGCGTCAAAAACCTCACAGAAGTGAATGGGCTGCATTGGCATCATATCACGCTGTCCGCAAGTGCCCATCCTCTGACAGTCAATACACCTCTTCACGAACTCATCGGAGTCCTTAAAGAGGGTAGGCCACCACAATCCGGATTGGAGCACTTTATGTGCCGTTCTCCTCCCAGAATGATGTCCTCCTGCCTCAAGCTTGTGGCAGTAAGTGAGGACGCTATGGTGTTCCTCCTGAGGAATACACCGACGCCAGACGCTATCCCCTCCTTCGTGGTAAAGGATGGGATCCTCCCAGTGGTAGTACTTGGCCCTCGCAAGGAAGGTCTCAAGCCTCTGCCTGGGCCAATCCTGTGGGACTTTCCCAGCAACGAGAAAGTTCACAATATCGGCGTACCACGGGAGTGAGGCGATAGCAAGGATCGCCTCATCTGGGAAGGTATCTCGAATGGGGTCAATCTGCTCAGACTCCTCAGGCTGCTCTAAACGGGAGAGGTGATCCGCCACCACATTCTTGACTCCAGGCTTATCCTTGATCTCAATGTCGAACTCCTGGAGTAGAAGGATCCATCTAGTCAATCTGGCCTTGGCATCCTTCTTTGCCATGAGGTACCTGATGGCGGTGTGATCTGTGTTCAAAGTCACTCTAGATCCAATGATATAAGATCGAAACTTATCTAGGGCGAACACTACGGCTAGCATCTCCTTCTCTGTGACCGTGTAATTCCGCTGGGCGGAATCCAATGTGCGGCTAGCGTAGTGGATGGCAAATGGAACTCCATCCCTCCTCTGTCCCAGCACTGCCCCTATGGCAAAATCGGAGGCATCTGTCATGATCTCGAATGGGAGAGACCAAACAGGCGGCTGAAGGACAGGAGCCTCAATGACACACTGCTGGAGAGTCGCAAAGGACGAAAGACACTTGTCATCGACAAGGAACTCGGTGTCTTTCGTCAGGAGGTCAGTCAACGGTCGGGCAATCCTGCTGAAATCCTGAATAAATCTCCTATAAAATCCAACGTGCCCCAGGAATGACCGTAGCTGCCTCAAATTGGACGGCGGTGCGAGTTTTCTAATGACATCAACCTTGGCCGGATCAACCTCCATGCCCCTGTTGGAGATGATGTGGCCAAGCACCGTCCCTTGAGTCACCATGAAGTGACTCTTCTCCCATGATAGAACCAAATGGTACTCAACACATCACTGGAGTACTCGGTCTAGGCAGTCAAGACAGGAGTCGAATCCGTCGCCGTAGGCCGAGAAATCGTCCATGAAGACCTCCAAACACTCCCCTACCATGTCCGAAAAGAACGACAGCATGCACCTCCAAAAAGTCGCAGGGGCATTGCATAGCCCAAATGGCATGCGTCGAAAGGCGTATGTACCAAAGGGACAGGTAAAGGCGGTCTTCTCCTGATCTTCAGGAGCGATGGCCACCTGGTTGTAGCCCGAGTACCCATCCAGGAAGCAATAATGGCTCTTCCCTGCCAGTCTCTCAATGATCTGGTCAATAAAAGGCAGGGGGAAATGGTCCTTCTTGGTGGCCTGGTTTAGTCTCCTGTAGTCAACACAGACCCTCCAAGAGGTGGGTACTCGTGTAGCAATCTCCTCTCCCGACTCACTGATCACAGTCGTGTTGCCCGTCTTCTTGGGCATCACATGCAAGGGGCTGACCCACTTGGAGTCGGAAATGGGATAAATAAAATCTGCACTCCACCATTTCGATATTTCCTTCATCACGACCTCTCTCAGGTTGGGGTTCAACCGTCGCTGGAACTCACGCGACGGCTTCGCCCCCTCCTCGAGATAGATATGGTGGGAGCACACTGATGGACTAATCCCATGGAGATCTGCTACGCTCCATCCGATTGCCTTGCGGTTCTTTTCAAGAACCCCCATCAAACGGGATTCCTGCTCTCCAGTCAGATCGGCAGAGATGATAACTGGGTACATCTCAGGCTCGCCCGCAAGGAATCGATACTTCAGCGAAGTAGGGAGCGGCTTCAGCTCTGGACAGCTGGGTGCTGGCAATTCTGGCTTCGGAAGAAAATGTGTCAATGCTGCTAAGTCTGCCAAATCTGCCTGGGAGAAAGAAAGTGAACTCTCGCAAACTGGATCTGGAGAAGGCTGCTCAACTATACTGTCTCTGATCTGCTCTGCATCTACCTCCTCCTCATCTGTAGGCTCAGGTGGACTCAAGTCTGGCATCTGATCATCGCAATCTGCCCAATCAGACTCTGAATTCGAGGGATCTACATCAAACGTGGTGGCATCAGTACCACCGTAACACAAGGTGGCCTCAGCACCATCATCACTGAAATCCGCGTCGCGATCAAGGACCGGCTCTGCTGCCTCTGTGGTATCCTGAACCAGGACCGTGCTCTCCAGACTCTCCTCTGCTATCATCTCGGCATCAGCTGTATCTGAAAATGAGAGGATGGCATGTGCTGCAGGATCAGCCCATGCTGCCTCGTCATCAGTGATCACAAAATCACAGTCCCGGTGGATGTCTGGCTCGACGTCTGTCAGCTGTTCTGAATCGGTGCTGGCCTCTGAGCGTGCTCTCTCTGGCTCTGTAGTCCTCGACCGTCTCTATTTGTATACTCTCGCCCTCGACGCAAAAGTATACCTTCCCGCTATCATGATCAGTCACCGCCTTGGCTGTGGCCAGGAACGGACGACCGAGGATGATGGGGGTATCGGCCACTGAATCAAGGATCTCCATGTCCAACACTACGAAGTCCACGGGGAATTTCAGGCCCTGAATTGTGACGATAACATCTCGCAACAACCCCTTCGGCCTCTTGACAGATCGATCAGCGAACTGAAGGACTGTCCTGCTCTGTCTAAGAGTACCCAACTCGAAGCGGTCGAGAAGGGCTGCCGGAAGAAGGTTGATCGACGATCCGCTATCCAATAGAGTCCGGTCGAACCTCTGCTCACTAATCTGGCATCTGACATACGGGGCCCCTGAATCTGACCTCTTGGCCGGCAGACGGTTCTGGATCGCAAAACACGTGGCTTTCGTCAGCACATGGATCTCTGAAGTGTGGTTCCTCCTCCTCCTCCTGACTGTGGTCCTGTCTCTCAAAGATCGCTGAAGAAGGGGGATGTGCTGCAAAGCCTCCTGGAGGGTCAGCTGGATGTGGAATCTATCGATCATGCTCTGACTGAACTCCTCCTGCTCTCTCTTTTTTGGATCATTTTCTTTTTTCTTCCCCTTCCCCATCTGAAGGGTTCTAGGGAAGGGGATCACAGGGTCCTTCACAGATGAAGGACTAGGAAAAGGCCTAGACGGCTCGACGGCCGGATCCACACATACATCAAGCACCACAGTGGGACCAGAAGAAACTAAACCTTTTCCTTTATTCACAACAGTGTTCTGAGGTACATGAACTGAAGGAAAGACAACATCTCTATCACGACAAACACCGGTGGCCTCAGTACCACCTCGGGCTGGCTCTGCTACTGCTGCTGCTGGACGTCTCGCGGCATCAGTACCGCGGGCTGGCTCGGCTAACCGGGTGGCGTCAGTACCACCTCCTCGAACTGGTGAAGCGGCGGCCTTAGTACCGTTGGTGGGATCAACATCCTTGGTGGCTTCAGTGCCACCGTCGTCATCAGGAGCGGCCTCAGTACCGCTCTCCTCCTCCTCATGTGGCGCCTCGGTAGTATCCTCGTGGTGAAGCTCAGATGAGGCGCCGCCGCCTGCTGGGGTCCTACCGCTCCTAAGTGTGACAAAATCAGCATCAAATAGATCCGAAGACATATCATCAAATGGGTTACTAGGAGTGGCAAGCTCAGTGTGTACTACCTGCTCAGATTTCCTCTCGAGGTTGTTCGGATTCGGCTCTATCTGTGCAGGGATGGCGGCCTTCCCTCTCATCAGGTCCCGCATCTCCTGGCGGAACTCATCCATCTCCCGTCTAAATGTAGCATGCTGGTCCGTAAGGAGGCAGGCTATGTCATCCAAGGCGGGGCTCTCGTGGGATCCCGACGGGTAGCCTCTCTAGAGATGAGGCTGCTGGAACTGCTGCTGGTGGTAAGAGGGGTATGAGGAAGGGTGCTGCTGCTGCTGAACTGGGTGAGCCTGATGCTCACGTCTCCACGACTGTCCCTGCTGCTGGTAGGGACGCGGACCGAAGGATGATGGCTGGTGCTGCTGGTATGCTGGGGGCTGCGTCTGCTGGTGATCTCTCTGCTGGGAGTACTGCCCTCCCTGACCTGACGGCTGCTGCTGGGGTTGGGCACCACCACTCCCCCACCTGAATCCGGGATGGTCTCATCGGATCCCAGGCTGGGGGCGGTCATACCAAATCCCGTTGACATCCATCAACGGTTCGGCATCGTAGGGGGCTGGCGGAAGTACTGCCAGAGGCTGGTCCGGCTGGTAGACCACCATTTGCATCTCTGGAGATGGTGGGGACTGGTAGGTGAGCTGCAGCTGCTGGTACGGCTCCGCCTGTACAAGGTGAACCTGTCTAGGCTGCACAAGGGTGCTGGAGTGCTGGGACGAGCTGCTGCTGCTGCCGGAGTCGCCTCGCGACTGAAGACGGGGCTGAGAAGTCGTCTGTGCCTCCTGAAGACACAAGAGCTGGGTCTTCATGTCGCTCAGAGTCTGTGCCATCTGCTCCATCTGAGTGATACCCTGGCACTACTTCTTCTCAATCAGCTCCATGCGGTCCAACTTCTCGCTGATGATACCCATGTCCGCAGTGGACGACTCTAACTGTGCTGCTGCGACTGCGGACGAACTGGATGGACCTGCATCTACCCGTGCTATCCGCTGGTACTGCACGGGTCCTGGCTGTTGCGGCTGAGGTCTCTGTGTATATAACCGGGTCTGGGACATCACCATGTAGTTCTCAGCCATCTCCTCGACGATGGCCCAGACCTGGTCGTGGTCCTTGGCGAATTAAGACCCGCCGCAAGAAGCATTCACCAGGCCCTGGAGCTCTGGTGTCAACCCGTTGAAAAAGCTCTGAACAAGGTTCGGCTTCATGATGTCGTGGTGCGGGCATCTGTCTGTGAGCTCTCGGAACCTCTCCCATGCCTCGTGAAATTGCTCGTTGGGGAGCATGGAGAAGTTGCTGATCAGGGCCCTCGTTGCATTGGTCCGCCCGAGTGGATAGTACTTGTTCAAGTACTCGGTGCGGAGCTGCTCCCAGGTGTAGACAAACTTCCCCAAGTGTTTCAGCCATGTGGCTGCTCTATCTGCCAGTGAAAAGGGGAAGGCGATCATCCTGATCGTGTCCTGGTCCACGTGGCGATCGTGGACAGTGCTGCAAATCATCAGAAACTCCTAGAGGTGGAGGTGGGGCTCCTTAGTGGCAAGTCCGTGAAAACGGGGAAGCATCTGCAAGGTGTTCGGGGGGAACTTGAAGTCCCCCACGATAGCAGGTACTACTACCCAGTGATGCATCAGAGTCGATCAGGGGTTGTGCAACTCCCGCATCGGTCGTGGTGGTCCTCCTGCCGCGGCGGCTGCCGCTGCGGCGGCGGCGGCTGCTGCTGCTGTGGCTCGTGCCTCTGCATCAGGTATCTCCTCAGGCTCGCTCTGTTGATCTCGCTCTGCTCTGAGCCTCTCCAACTCTCTCCTCATCTCGATCATAAACGCTCCCTGATCGCGTAGCTGCTGCTGGACTGTCTCAAGTGATGCGATCAGGGTGGAGTTGATCGCCCCCTGGTCTAGTACAAAATGCTCGGGCTGACGGCGGTGATCATCTGAACTGCCGGCCATGGCGACGTCTGCAAAATCAAACGAGCCCAACTCAGGTGTTGTCAAATCTGCTAATCTCTCCTCGGGCTCATGTCTCTCAGTACCAAAAGAAAGGGGATCGAGGGGGAACAGGGCAGAGTCGTACTCGGGCTCGGAGAGCTGGTCTCGGCTCTCGCGGGCCAACCTAGATGATCGGGTAGACGTGCCCGAAAGCGGTGCAGCAAGAGGCTGCCTAAGCGAGCGTCTACCCATCATCTTGATCTGGCGAGTAGTGCGGATGAGATCTGGAGAAACTATGATCACAAAACAAACCCCCGGTTCACCAACGCGACGCGAGCTGAAGACCGTGAAAGTTCGGTCAAATTATCTTGTCGATTTTATTAGGTGAACACACAAAATATCAGAGCGCTTACGTGACCTGTTAGGATACCCGATGCTAACCCAACCGACTGGCCCGCACGGAAGAGTCGGTAATCAGTCGGGACTAGCACTGGAGGGCTCTACCTAGGGTGCGGGTTACTCTCTCGTGCATCCAAACCATACAATGAGGGGGTTGCTCTCCCCAAGACAAAATTTTTAGGGTGAGCGTCTTTTAAGATCAATAGTGTTAACCAGTCCCAATTTTATGGTTTTTCTTTTTAATATTTTTCAAATATCAAACAAACGTCTAACGAATTTTTCGGTTCTCCTGATTATTAAGTCCGAAAACCGGGGGGAGAAGTCGAAAAAGCCGATGCACGATGAAATCAATGATGCATGCAAAGTAAGGAAGGCGTACCTGACTCCAGCACTCTACATGCAATATGATCCGCGCATAAATGTAAAGACAGGAAAGAAACTACCTATATGGTGCAGCGGTGAAAACCGAGTCCTAAACAGGCAATTTCTACTCGACAGAACCGTCTAGCGTAGTCACTCGCCCTCGATCCAAAGAGTCCGATCTAGACCCACCCCTCCTCTTCTCGACAAGTCGAGTTCAGGAGTAGCGCTTGACGGGGCAGGCTCGCGGCGCGTAGGCTCTCAGGAAAGCGACTAAGCTATTTTTATTATTGATTTATTAGTAGGTCCAATTATCGTTCTATAGGAACAGGCAATTAATTAGGTGTGGGGATCCTACTAATTACGGCACAATCAAGCAGAAAATCCTAAATCTAGGGGCTCAAGAAAAACCGCTAAAAACCGTAAAAGGCAGTAAAAAGGAAAGAAAACAAAGCCGCGTAAAAACCGCGAAAAACTCCTAAGGGTCCCCCGAGCACACCGGTGCTCGGCGAAACAGACCTGCTAGGTCAAACACAGTCCAAGTCCAATCTCTGAGTCCCTGTATTATTACAACAATAATAATCAAATAATCCTAATCTAACCTCACCCACTCAACTCTCTCTCTCTCGCTCTCTCCCGCGGCTCCATGCAGAAGGGAGCCGCCTCTGAGTCTCGCGGTTGCGTCGGCTTCTCGAAATCGGCCGCCTCGATCGTCGGGCCCTCGCAAGAAAAAGAGACAAGTAGTCAGTCCAAATTATTATCAGAAAATATCAGAAAAAATATATCTACAAAAATCTATACAAAAAGCCGCGAAAAGAAGAAGCCGTGGAAAAGCTAAAAAAATGACTACTAAGCCGTGCTCCCCGGCAACGGCGCCATTCTGATGACACAAAAATTTCCGAGCGACTAAGGTAAAGGTACAGACGTGGTCGTTGCGACCTCGGTTACTCAGACGATGTGTCGATCAAGAAAAATCGAACCACTAAATAAATCAAAAATCAATCAAGCCCGAATAGCGGTCCTGCTATTGGATTAACCTGGTATAGCACCCAGGGTCGAACTCAAGGAGCACGGATTGGCCGAGAGGCCTACGAAGTAGTCAAAATAAAAGGAGAAAATCTTTTTAGTGGTTTTAAATTTGTTTTATATTTTTTTGGATTTTTAAGTTTATTAAGAAAATGATAAAAACAACCAAGCACACAATTCAACAATTTATTAAAGGTACTAAAAGTCAAGAAAAAATTCAAACAAAAATATTTTTATGTGTTTTATATTTTG
Source organism: Ottelia alismoides (assembly GCA_037367405.1). Taxonomy (NCBI): domain Eukaryota; kingdom Viridiplantae; phylum Streptophyta; class Magnoliopsida; order Alismatales; family Hydrocharitaceae; genus Ottelia; species Ottelia alismoides. Next base: position 442,310 of record JAZKJV010005853.1, read on the forward strand.
TAGTGTTTTTGGTGAATTTTTGAGAATTTTCTGATGTTTATTTTATATTCTAAAAATCAAAAAGTGAAGCAAACAATGGGTACTGTCCAGCCGACGTAAAAAAGCCCTAGATAAAATATCTAAGGGCCTTAAAATGGCCTGGAGGTAATTTTCCTGTAAAGATGATAAAACAAGGAAAATTTAGGTACCAATTTTAGTATTTTTGGATTTTTAATTTTTTTTACTAGAATTTTTATGGGTTTTTGAGTGTTTTTAAGTTTTTAGTGGTTTTCAGTGATGAAAAATAGCCAAAATCGGCTAGAAAATCAAACTAAGCAAAACAAACAGTGGACAATATTTTTGTAATTTTTGGACACTATTTAATATTTTTTGTGATTTTTAAAGTTAGACAGTAGCAAAACTGAGTGTTTTTGAAATTTTAAAAATAGCAAACAAAATCAGAAATGTCCTCAAAAATCCGTGAAAATCCTACACCATGGCAGGAGCCATGTGTCAAATTCTCATTGGATTTGGAGGTGATTTGATATTTTATTCAAAAATAAAGGTAGGGTACTATGCACAGGGACTGAAATGCAAATACCCAAAGTTCTGGGGGTCCCGGTGCAATTAACCCAGCAAAACACGCGCCAAGCGCGTGCCTGGGGCACTCAGGGACCTAAATGTAACAAAAATAAGTCCCGAGGACTTATGGGTAACACGTACCAAAAGTCCAGGGGCCTCACTTGCAAATTACCCAAGATATCACGCACATGCGGAAATAAATCATTCATAGGGGCATAAATGCAAATATCAAAAAGATTTCATTCCTTTAAGAACATCCAGAACTGCAAGGGCTTTAATTGCAAATACACCAAAATAACACGTGACGAAGCACGTGGCTCACAACAGGCAGGGGTATAAATGCAAATAAACTAAGCTCGAGGTCCTCTATGCAAATAAACCTAAAACTAAACAACTGATTCTAATATTCACAGGACTAAAGTGAAATAAAAACAAAAGCGGTGCCTAAGGGTAAATTACCCTTTATTAAGCGGGTGGTCTGGATGCGCGCCACGTGGCGATCGGACGGCGGCTGGCAATGGGCGCTCCAGATGACGTCTCCTCAGATCTGACGGTGCTAGCTGCTCAAGGGATGGACGGCTCAGATTTGAACTGGAGCGAGGAATGACGATCGACGGCGCTGGAGGATGCTGGAAGAACAAAGCCCCGGCGAGCTTCGCCGGGCTCGTACGTGCGCTGCGCTCCTCCTTGGAGCACTCTGAAGGTCGGAGAAGAATGCTGGAGTGCTCCCGCGTCTGCTGCGATGCTCCGATGATCGGCCCTAGCTCGGAGGAGCTCAGGGGCGGTCGGCGGAGCTGGGTCTCCTGGCCTGAATGACCAAGCCCTCAGATGGGCTCGGTGGAACCTGCAAAGTGGCTCAAAAGACTCGCAGGTCGAGGGCAAATTGCCTCGACCCGGTTAGGCTATGTGAAGGTGGCTGGTGCGTCGGAGTGGCGGGCTCCGGCGAAGGTGGTGGATGGAGGAGCCCGGTTCCCAGCTCCTGTGCAAGCTGGGTTGAGTGCATGGGTGCAGAAGGTGCGTCGGAGGGAGACGGTGATGGTGGTCGATTCCGATGATCGAGATAGGTGATAGGGTGGTCGGAATCAAGGAACGACGGCGGAGCTGTGATTTGGGCGAAAACGGAAATCGAACGAAATGGGAAAGCTAAATGGCTACCTGAATGGTCGAAGAGACTGTGGTGGAGCTGGGGAAGCTCCCGGTCTTGGCCTCGAGGGACGTCTCGGCCCGAGGCTCGAAGCTCGCTCAGGTGGCGGAGCTACGGCGGCTACGTCACCGGATCAGTGGATTCCTCCTCCTCTCCTCGCTGCAACAGGTGGAATCGCTCGCTGTCACTCTCGCGGTCTCTCTGGAGCTCACAGGGAAGGAGGCGAATGACCAAAGATAATCAAATCGAGTGGCGGAGCTCCCGCTTTATATGGCTAGGGGTCCGGTTAACAGAGGTCGGGGCGAGCAGCGTAGCGCGTGGATCCCCAAAAACCTCCCCGGGCGTGGATCATGATCGAAAAATCTCGGATTAGAACCCGGGGTTAGGCGGAGTGGTGATCGGGTCGAGCGGGTAATAATTGGAGAAATCGGGTCCGGAGCTCGAACCCGTGGGAAGTGGTCCTGGGGGGGGGTAGTTGACCGGGCGGTCAACATCCCCAGGACGCAATGAGGATGGGCCACGTGGCAGGATCTTGAAGCTCAAAAATAAGGTAGCAAATGGCCGAATTTGCAAAAAGTTAAAACATGAAATATTTTTATTTTATTTTTTTTCTATTTTTTTGTGATTTTTAATAATTTTTCTGAAATGAAAATAGGCTATATACATAGTATGTACTATATATAGGTATATACAATATATATAGGGTTTTGATTTTTGATTTTTATATATTATTTTTATGCAATTTTATCCTTATTTTATATTTTATTTATTTATAGTATAAAATAAGGAATAAAAAGGTATTTTTATTTTATTTTTATTATTTATGTACATAGGTAAAATAAATATATATACATCTATATACATGGTATATGTACAATGCATTTTTATATTTTTTTATTTTTCTATTTTTATTTTGTTTTGATTTTTAATTGTTTTTATTTTATTTACAATATATAACATAGACTATTTACAAAAATTATAAAAATTACTTTTATATATTTACAGAGCTAAATAAATATATAGGTGTGGTTTATGTACATGATGAAAGGGAGTATTTTTGATCTTTTTGATTTTTAACTTTTTATTTTGTTTTTATATTTTCATAAATGTATACAAGTATTTACAAACATATTCTTGGGTGAGGAAAATATAGTTTTATTTATTTACATAAATATTTACACATGAGCCCCTATCTCCCTCTACTTTGGCTTTTATGCGGTCAGGCCCATGCTGAGCCCTCCCTTGGGTTAGGTTGCTCAATATTTATTCTAAATATTTCCCTCTTTTTCTTTTTAATCTTTATTCTTTTATTTTTGCACAAAAACATGCTAATTATAGGTTTTTACACAATGCATGCTTTTGGTAATTATTTATATTTACATATATCTACATGCATTTGCAAAGGTTTTTGTAGCTAAAATATAAGAATAAAGAGTGATGAATGGGTATTCATCATAGGCCCGAGTGTTAAATATCGAATTTGGAAATGCAAGTTAGACTTACAAGGCGGAATGTGGTCCTGCTTCTTTTTTATCTGAGTCACAGGTTCTCATATTATTGTGATGTGACAAAGGTAAAGAGGAGATCCCAGTTCTTGTTAGAGATATAGCGGTAAGTATATCTCTTGATTTGAAAGTGATTAAGGGAATGAACATTCAAATTTGAAAAAACAAGACTAATTTGATAAAAAAATCCTTAATCAAAGAAATATGATTGAATATATATTATTATATATTCTAATATAGTATAGTCTTATTTTCAGAAAATGAAGTCCATATATCCTCTTAGCATGCTTCTAGAGATCTATCAGTGGATGCGAACCAAATTATTCGAATTGGATCTAAAATTCGGATCTTGTCCTATCCGCTAAGCGTATATCTTATGTGTTAACAAAGGACAAGTACTCAGATCTACAAACTCTGGAAGAAATCTCTTATAATGATAAATATGATTAAAATCAAAATTGGGCAAGATGTTACATTCTAGGTTCATTGTCCAATGTACTTCAAAAGCAACATGTGGAAATAAATACTTGCCAAGAGATCATACTGAATCTGAAAGATATGTTCGGTGATGTAAACCGCATACAACGTTATAATATAATGAAAGAGCTTATTCGATGCAAGATGTAGGAGGGGACCTCTGTCAGATAACATGTACTCAAAATTTCTGGGTACCTCTCTGAACTAGAAACCCTGAGAGCATTCATGGATTCTGACATGCCGGCTGATTTCATTCTGTTGTCGCTTCCTAAGTCTTTCAACAACTTTATGGTCACGTTCCACATGAGCGAAGTTGATTATACTAACTCCGAGCTATTGGTCGCATTAAAGTATGATGAAGATGTAATGAAGAATAATGGCCCCTCTAGTAGTGTAATGGTTGCACAAGTCAAGGGAAAGCACGGTCAGAAGCAAGGTTCTCAGAAGGGCCCGGCCCAAAAGAGAAAGAAGAAGATTCAAGGCATTGGCTCCTATTCCAATGCATCTACTTTGATTGCATCAATGAAAACTAACGTTTGTCACCACCACAAAAAGCTGAGGCACTGGAGGTGTAATTGCCCGGAATACCTGAACTCCGTCGATAAAGGTAAAGCCCCTACAGGTATGAAATCTACTTTCATCATTTAAACTAACTTTCTCGTTGGATGAGAAGGAAGTTAGGTTGTTTATTCTGATGCTTTTGTTCATGTATGCAATTTGTTACATCTATTTTAGGAAACTAAGAATCTCAATGAAGGGGAGATAGTCATCCAGAAGGGATTTGATGCAAGTGTTGCAGTAGTTGTCATCAGCATCTGCCAACTATCATTATCTAGTGGAAGAGTCCTTATACTTAAAGACTGTCTTTATGTACCTAAAGTCAAAAGGAATCTTATATATGTATCTAAGCTTGTTAGAAGCGGATATTCATTCCTTTTTTGTAATAAACTAGTTATAAATCGTTATGATAAGTATATTTAGGATGGTGTTTTGACTTCTGATGGATTTTATGAGTTGTGCATTAATGAACATATCGTGAATGTTACAACCATTAATAAAAACCCTAAAAGATCCATGGAGGATGGAAATCATTCGAATATGATTTGGCATCAAAGACTTGTTCATTTATCTGTTGATAGGATCAATAAATTGATAAAGGATGGACCCTTAGGTTTTCTATAGGTTCAATCTTTACCTACCTGCAAATATTGTATTTGAGGTAAAATGACTAGGATGCCTTTCCGTAATAAGGTTACAAGATGTGAGGTATTCTTTACCTAATACATATCGATGTATGCGGTCCCTTCATTATTGCGACTCGAAATGGATATCGATATCATTTGATATTTATTGATGACCATTCGTGATACAGGTTTATCTTCCTACTACAACATAAATCTAAAACCTTTGAAAAGTTTAAAGAGTTCGAGGATTCGGTAGAGAACCAAATTGATAGGAAGATAAAACAGATTCGATCTGACCGAGGTGGAGAGTACCTCTCAAATGAGTTCAGGGAATACGTTAAAGAGAATGGAATTGCCTATAATCTCACTTCTCCTGGAACCCCCCAACTTAATGGTGTTGCTAAACGACACAATAGGACCATCAGTGATACATTCTGTTCAATGATGAGTAAAGAACATTTACCTCTTAGTTTCTGGGGATATGCAACAGAGACTGCAATATATATCCTGAACAAGATTCCTAAAAGGTCTATACCTAAGACTCCTCATGAGCTCTGGTATAGAACCAAACCTAGTGTTAATCACTTGAAGGTTTGGGGTTGCTTGGTTCGTGCAAAGAACATGGATGCAAATAAGCTCGAATCTCACCCTCATGAGTGTTAGTTCATTGGGTATGTTAAAGATGGTATTGGATACCAGCTTTATAACCCTGAGACTCAAAAGGTTTTAGTCTCTAGAGATGTGAGATTTCTGGAGGATGACTTCCTTAACAGTCAAGACAAAAATGAAGTAGAGGACTCATTGAGTCCCCTGAGGATTCTGAGCTTATTGAACCAAAAACTGAAGAGATAATTAAAGATGAAACACTCATACCTCTTCAAAGGAATTCGAGGGTGATTGTACCAATTGAAAGGTATGGATTCCATGTGTCAGGTGAGACTGGCAATGATCTTGTTTCATTTGATGAAGCGCTCACGTATCATGACATGGAAAGGTGGATTCTAGCAATGAAGTCAGAGATTGACTTCGTTCATAAGAACGGTGTATGGACTCTAGAGGATCCACCTAAAGGGGTGAAATCCATTAGGTGTAAATAGATCTTCAAGAGAAAGAGGGGGCCTGATGGGAAAGTAGAGGCTTTCAAGGCACGGCTTGTGGCCAAAGGCTACACAGAGAGAGAAGACATCGACTATGATGAGATTTTCTTTCACGTTGCTATGCTTAAGTCCATTAGAACATTGTTTGCTATAGTTTCATTTCTTGACGACGACATCTGGCAGATGGACGTCAAGACCCAATGGATACCTCGAGGCAGATATCTATATGGATCAACCCCATGGCTTCATAATATATGAAGGTAAAGTATGCAAGCTGAAGAAATCTATCTATGGGCTCAAACAAGCTTCTCATAACTAGAACATCAAATTTGACAAAAACATACAAAGTTTTGATTTTGTGCAGAATCCTGATGAACCTTGTGTGTACAAAGAAGCTTAGGAGGAGCATCATTGTGTTCATCGTGCTTTCGTAGATGATATCCTTATCATTGGGAATGATACAGGGATGATGACCAGTGTAAAAATTTGTCTATGCCATACCTTTGAGATGAAAGATCTTGGAGAAGCCTCTTACAACTTGGGTCTGAAGAAGTTCAGAAATCCAGAAAAGAGGATATTGTAATTATCACAACATGGGTACATTATGAAAATTCTTGAATATTTCCGTATGGAGAGTTCCAAGAAAGAATTCCTCCCCTCAAGGCATGGTATCCACCTATCTAAAGAGATGGCTCTTTAAAGTGTTGAGGAAAAGAAAGTCATGGCTGGATGCACCTATGCATCAACTGTAAGATGCTTAATGAACGCCATGATGTGTACTAGGCCAGATATCTGACATTCAGTGGAAGTGGCAAGTCGTTACCAATCCTGCGACGGAGAACAACACTGGAATGCAGCCAAGAACATTTTCAAGTATCTAAGACGGACGCAAGATTACATATTGGTCTATGGAGATTGTGATCTCTGATGACTCCCAGATTCATCGCCTTTATTCTTTCATTTTGGCTAAAATCTTTGGTAAAATACATGTAAATAATCACTAATTCTAACTGATTAACATTCTAATCACAAATATTAATATTATAGATTTAACACTTATATTACCCAAAATAAAAGAATAAAGAAAAAAGAAAAATAAAAGAAAATACGGTAGATATAAAATATATATACCGACTGATCCTAACCCCGAGACCAGGTCAATATTGACTTGGTCGACAAAATAAATAAGTATGGGGAGATAAGGAGCCTAACCTATAAAAATACTAAGAAAATTAAGACCAAAAATACAATTTATCCATTTTTCACATTTTAAATATTTCACCTATTTTATTTATCATTTATATTATTCCAAACCAAAACACTTATTTTATAAAAATTTATTCAAAAAAATATATATTAATTTATAAAAATATTAGAAAATAATTCATCATAAAAATAATTAACCACAATGAATTGTAAAAGCCATAAAAGCCGACTTCAAGGTTAATAACTATTTATATAAAACTCCAAACGGTTGAAAATCACTTTTAAACTACATTTTACACTTAATATTATTTATTAAAAATATTAAAAAAATATTTAGATAAAACATGTGAGTTTTGGCATTTGAACTCCCTTGTATATGTATTATATGTCGAAACTTCTTGTATTTTTAAATAAATAATCGTAAACCCGATTAACTTAATTTCATTTCTAGAAATCTTCTAAAATTGTATATACAAATATAAAAATATAAGTAAATCAAAACACCAATAAAACCTGAAGCCACGATGTTGCTTCCTAAATTTTCAGAACCTCATAACTCGGTCATATTGACTTTGAATTGAGCAAGCTCAGTTTTAAAACTCGTAATATTTAATTATCTACAAAATGACACTAATTTCGTTAAAATTGAAGTAAATATGAAAAAGGCGGGTTTCAAAACCGTATCGGTATATTATACAATGTACCGTAAATTTTATTATTATTCAATATGTTAATACTATATTCTTCAGTTATAATAAATAAAATTTTATTTATTATTTATTATTATTTATTATTATTTAATTAAAAAAATTATATACTTCATTATTTACCAAATTATTTATTTAATTACTTAATTACCTATTTAATTACTTGATTATCCATTTATTTACTTAATTAATTTTTTAATTAAATCTTAAAATTATTTAATTTTTAATCTAACCAATTATTAATTATTAATTTAACTTAGTTAATTTAATTAATTAATTTTTAATTTCTTTCTCTCACTTCCCTTCCCTTTCTCTCTCCTACTTTCCCATGCTCCATCTTCTTCCACGTCCCTTTCTTCTTCCAAGCTGCTCGCCCACCACCTCCCTCTTCTTCCACCGGCTTCCACCGACCACAACTGCTTCCAACCGCAGGTTGTTGGCCAGTACACCAGCATCCTTACCCCGCTATCGTCCTCTATCGACAATGATCGGACCGCCTGCGCTTATAAATAGGACCTCCCCTCCTTCTAACCTCATGGATATGCCATTTTCTCTACATTTCCGATGAGCTCAACCCCTCCTCGATAATTGTGATAGGATCCTCGAGTGTTCAGGCATTGCAGTGAGGAGAAGAGGAGTAGCACGATCGTCAATGGCGAGCTCTGCTCCGCCGCGCACCTACTCTCCATCTGTCTTAAGTCAAGGCCATCATCCACAGAGCTCCGCTCGAGCTATGTCCCTAGTCGATTACCTCCGCCATCCTCCATCCAGGTTAGAACCCTTCTGATTTCCCTTTTGCTTCATCCTTTTGGTCCTCTTCCATTTCTCCTCTCAGTCTCTATCTACTCCGTCATTCCTCTATAAATCCGATTCAATTTCCAACGCTCCATCAACATTTGAAACCCCTCCAGACTTCACCCTCTATCTTACACACCTATACTTCTCTGGACACGTATGGTGGCCTAAGTTCTGGTTCCTTTCCCTCACTCCATCGGAACCGTCGCTCGCACTTTCCGTTTGCATTTGGACCGAGGTCTCGACCTCAAGTTATATCTCATAATTATAGGTTATTAATTGGAGGAGCGCATCCGTGAAGCTTCACCGCCGCCTTCACGCCTTCAATCGAGCCATCGCTATCCACGAACCAATGGATCGATATATGAATAAGGGGAAGCAAAACTGTGGTCGTCCTCCATCTCCGCGAGAACTCGAAGCATCGCAACAGATCACGCACATGAAGATCTGAAGAACAACATCTGTAGATCAGCATATGCGGGATCGCCATCACCACACCTCGAATCTGAATCATCTTCATCGCTTGTGACTGTGGTTCCATGATTGTCGTTAGAGAAAGAAAGTCCACCGAAGAACATCAACCTCTGCCTGAAGCCTGTCGATTCACCTGAATTGACACCGTCGAGCATCTACGATAGCATCTGCAAATCGAGGGAGATCATCCCTTGAACCGTAACAGATTTAATATCTACCACTACAACACCCTGAGAACTACAACATTGATATCATCAATGAAGCATCCGTTGCTTTGAGGAACACTAAATCCCAGAATCCGTCAGAGATAAACTACAGAGCTACAGAGATAATTGAAACAAAGCTCGAGTCCACTACAGAGCTAGAGACACATCTTATTTTTGAATCTTTTAATTCAGGCCGTTCGATCAAGTTTTATCGTGCGATTTGTGCCCTTCCACATGTCATCACCAAATTCACCCTACCTCTCAAGCCACGCACGTGCGTTGCACGTGAGTCGGAAATATTCTGGGTAAAGTTGCAATTTAACCCCATTTTTTATATTCTGGTCGGTGGTACATCACGCACAGAGCGCATACAAAATATGGTGAATTGCACCCCAAGTACCTACATTTCTATCATATTTTACCCGCACCACAGAATTTCCTACAAATTACACTCGTACTTAGAAAATAACAAAAATACCCTTGTATATGTATATATTATACTATAGTATTATAATACAGCTTGAATAAAATACAAAATATAAAAACATAAAAATACATAAAAAGTACCCTATATTACCCTATATACAATATAAAATAATTTTCACAAAATAAAAATACTTTCTATCTTAAACAAATCATTAAAAACACCATAAAAATATAACAAACTTTAAAATTCATAAAAATATAAAAACCTACCTAAAAATCCAAAAAAAAATTATAGAGAATATTTTACTATATTCTTCATTTTAAACCAAAATTAAAATAAAAATCAAATATTTAAATCAATAAAAAATATAAAATTCATTAAAACTTGTGGAAATCATAACTAAATAAATAAAAATCACCTAAAATGTACAACATAACATTTTAAAGATAATTTCACCTACATTCTTATAAAAATAAAATAAAACATTTTTGTGCGAATTAATATATTAAAAATCATAAATACCTTACCATTTTCACTAAAAAATAGTTTTTTTTCACCTTTAAAAATAATATAAAAATCCTAAAAACCCTTAAAATTTTGTAAAAATAGTAAAAAGAATTTACAACACAAAAAAATAAAATAAAAATAAAATAAAAATTATAAAATATTTTCTAAAGAAAAAAATTACAAAACACTTAAAAATCACAAAACAATATAAAATTCTTAAAAATCAACTAGAAAAATACCTAAAAATAAAATAAAAATTAGGAATCTTTTACCTTAGGATTTGTATAGTTTAACCCTAGTTTTCCAATAGTTTTTCTCCCTGATTTCGATACTTCCGTACTTTTTGTATACACCAATGTTAGGAGTATAAACAAAATAAATAAAAAGATCAACTAAAAATTAATATTTTCTGGTAAAAATCCACCTGGTCGATACGACGATCATAGTTATCTTTAGACCGGGTGCAGTTTTTCAGATGGCATCATTGTTGGGGAGGTAGCACTAAGGTATCGTAGACTTAGGTTTAGGGTTTCTCTTTTCGTCATTTTATTTCCTAACCTCATAGCTTTTGTTTTCTTATTTGTGCAGCACAGATTGAACAAAGCGAGAGAGAACAACAAAGCTGACTAGTTGTAATTTCTTGTAATAAAAATATAAAAAAAAATTACTCGTAGGAAGGGACCCTCCAGGGTATCCTGACTTGTACCTCCTTCTCTTCTTCTCGGGGTATGTTTCACCAAGGTTGTACTCCTAAAGGAGCAGGGCACCCACTGCGATTTTATTGTATCACTATTTTTCTCGATGGTTTTCTATGGCTTTTCGAGGATAGGTGATTGTTAGGATTTCTTAGTTTTTCTCTTCTATACACAACCGTAGCTAGGTACTTGCTTAGGTCGAATCACCTAACTGCTTGCACTTAGGACCATACCAAAAAAGTTTCTACGTAAGATGACTGTTTGAAAATAACCAAAAAAAAGTGAAAACCGAAAGCTAAACATACCTGACACTAAAATGAAACATAAGGATTCCACTAGTTTTGGGCGAAAAATCCCTCACAAAAATTGCATGTAAACTCTCCAGATTTATGAGTGAGAGATGACACATAGGGTGTGTTTGATTGGCGGGTTAAGGCGGGTTAAACTGGTACAGGGTAAACTGTTTTTGGATTTTAGTGTTTGGATAGAGAATTAAGCTGGGGGTGGGTTAGAAGTGGGTTTGGAGTGATATGATCGTATTGAAGTTTGAAAACGTGAGTAGTTATTGTGATGTGATTATATTGAAGTTTGGAAAAGTGAGTAGAAGTGCAGTAGTTTATAATTTTTATATGATATGATGGTATAATATATATTTTTTTGATAGGATTGATGATGTAAAATTGATTTATTTAATTTTTTTAAAAAAAGAATAAAGTGGGTCCCACGAGGAGAGAGGGGGTGTGGGGTAAGGGGAGTAAACTCCTCAAAGGGGAGTTTAATCCGTCGCTCGAACGGCACCATAAGGTAGAGCCAGAGTATGGGCTTCTTTCGAAATACTACTTAGTTCATACTTGAAATCATTTAATCTTCAGTGGGTACTCTTGGGTAGCCAAAAACATGCTGAGTTTACTTAACAGAGTGGAAGGTTTAGAGGACACCGAAGCAGCATGGTCCTCAAGTAACATGGGTAACCGCAAACAGTCTGTACTTACTCCATACTGGCTGAGAATAGGTGATTTCTTGCAAGAACTCGGGACAGTATTTCGAGGAAGTTTCGGGTACCTAACAGCTCACGCTAATCTGTGAGAACATTTGTCTTCCAATTAACCCTAAAATTGATAAGATAAACCACCAAAATCTTAGGGTCAACACCAGATGAAGTTGGTAAATTCGGGGTTTGTTTTGTGTTTGATTTGTGGAGTGAGTCCTTCATCTCTGAGATCTTGATCAACCACTATCTATCAAGATGATGGGTAGGCGATCGCTTCGATCTACTCTGATCGATCCACTTTCTCGAGCACCTACCTATCCATCTAGATCAGTTCGGTATGTCTCTCTTCCCAAACCAAAATTTACTCGAGTTGCTACTTCCAGGCATGACTCTAACCTTGGAAGATTGTCATCGATTTCTTCTCCTTCTCATTATCCCTCATCATCACCTCCAATTCAAGAAGACCATCAGCAGTAACATGTTAACCTGGACATGCATGATTTAGATTCTTTCTCTTTTCCAGAAGACGTGGCTGGAAAGGGACTGCAGATCACATCAGTTGTTATAGATCATGCTGCGATTAACATCAGTCTACTTGCTTCCCTCAAGACTATGCAGAACCATATTAGGGAGAAAAAGAGACTCATGAATGATGTCAGAGCCGAGTTGACTCAGCTGAGAACATAAAGAGACCATACAGATGTCGAGAATCAAGGATCAGAGGAACCTGAGCTACCTGATGGAGCAGAGAGACTACCACTGGGTCCGAACAGAATGATGCAACAACTCTACAACCCTGGAGCTACCACAACTCATTGGTGGATCTGTCTCCCAGTTATTCACAGCAACTTTGAGCTCCATCCTCAGACGATCCAATTGCTACCCAAGTTTCACGGGCTTTCTACTGAGAAACTGTATATGCACCTTTAGGAGTTTGAATTATCTGTAGTACGGTGCATGGGGTGCATGTTAACGAGGACACAATCAAATTGATCGCTTTTACTTTCTCCCTCGTGGATCGATCATCTTACTAGCTGAAACACTTAGGGAGATATGTTTCGATGAGGTAACGGCTGTGAACTACCTATCTGAACAAGTATTATCCCCTCGATTGATAAATACTGCCTGGTCCATGATCAATAACTTCACTATGATTGGGAACGAGCAGTTCCATGAGGCATGGGACCGTTTTAGAGAGCTCATTGATCGGTATCCTCATCACGAAATCTCCAAGCTAACTCTTGTACATAGTTTCTTTAGTGGGCTGACACCAGAGGTACATGGACTAGTGAATGCAGATTGTGGTGGATCGTATTTTTTTATGCATGAAGACAAAGTCTGGGCCATTTATAAGAAAATGGCATAGAACTATACCACGATGTCCCAGACCTGGGTCTATAATCATACAAAACCACCCACATATCACCAACATTCCTGAGTGCCACAATTGAAGGGAATCCGTCTTCTCTTGTTTCAATACCCATCGAATTCTCATGAGCTGATATGGGGATCATTTGTTAGAAGTATGATCGTATGGAAATAACAGAAAAGAAGTGCCAGAATTTAGATAAGCTCGACAAGTTTGATGAGCTTGAGAGATGCCTCAATGATATGAAGACATGGATTATGTGCCTTCAAGAGATTCACGTAGATTCAGACAAGTCTTCTAGATCACATGTTGATTCCTTAAACCAAGACCGAGGCATACTTCTTAGGCCTCTAGTACAACACATTTACCATGCATTCTGAGCCATCCCATCAGTCTTCAACGTACCCATAACATCAGAAGACACCATCATCTGACACTCAGATAGTGGTGTATCAGAGCGATCAACACTTGGCATCGATGCCCCCAGCTTACTTTGATATGCCTAAGCCATTGATTGCGGTTAGTGGAATATTCTACAACCAGCCGCAGCAACCAGAGATCCATCACGATCACTCTTGTTTCATTTATCTACAGAAGGTGCCTCATCCTAGTAGCCACTACAGGCACAGATGGGGTAAAACAAAGAGTCACAACAACATTCCGATCTCGCCGGTATCATCAATCTCAGTGGAGGCAGAGCACATATCAGTTTCAATATCAGTAGAATTATCCTCCACAGCAATAGTCAGCTCCACAGTAGCCTATGTATCATCGAGGTGACTCATCCAGGTCTCATGGCCCCTTCCTTGACAACCCAGCATTAGAGTATCTCGCCAACCTGATTACTTACCAACAGGTCACTTTTAGGCAAGAAATGGATGATTTTAAAACTAATGTCACGAATCTGGTAAAAGGGAAGTCTGCCTTGCCTTCTTAGATAGAGACGAATCCAAATAATCTGAAGCGAAAGTTAGAGCAGGTATATTTGATCGAGCCCACCCTCCAATAACGGGTATTTTCATATGATTATCTTTTATGTGATGACGTTGATTTCATTTCTCTTAGGAGCGGTAGGATACTAGTAGGCAGATACTTAATTAGGCTTGACGAGGATATACATGAGGATACAAACGTGCATGTTGAGGATGTTAATGGTGGTGCTATAGATGTCTATCCCTTTAATAGTGAAGATGGTGGTGTTGAAGCCACCAAGTCTGAAGAACAGGCAGAGTCAAATTCCAACATAGATGTTTTACATTTCTCTTTATATAGTGGTGATGGGCGAAAATCACAAAAAATATACAAAAGAGAAGAACTCAAAAAAGAAATAAAAAGACAGTTGATCAATCTCTATATTTCTTTGATAATTCACAAAAAGCAAACCCTAGTTTTCCAACAGTTTGCCTCTTGAGTTTGACACTCTTGTACTTTCACTATACATCAAAGTTTAGGAGCATAAATAACATAAAAGAACATTAACTAAAATTACTCTTTTTTGGTAAAAAATTCACCTGATCGATACAACGATCATAGTTATCTTTAGACCGAGTGCGGATGATCTCCAAGTCTTGAGATACACAGATTTGTACTCCCAGTCAGATATTGATGATCAAAAGTTGACATCAGAGTTTGTGCTCCTATTGAACGATGGTGCCATGAGCTGGAAGAGGAAGAAGAAGGACCCTATAGTATATTCAACAATAGAAGCCAAATACATTGCTGCATCGGATGTTGCAAAGAAGGTAGTGTGGTTACGCAAGTTCATCCTGGAACTTGGCGTAGTTTCCTCTGATACTCCCATCCCGTTACTCTGGGATAAGACAGAGCCACTGCCCAAGAGAAGGAACCCATATGGCATCAAAAGAGCAAGCACGTAGAAAGGAAATAGCACATCATTCGAGAGATTCAAAAACATGGTGACAACATCATCACCAAGGTGGCCTCTGTCGACAATGTTGTTGATCCTCTTACCAAAACTTTGACACAGAAGATTTACAACCATCATGTAATGAGTATGGGTTTAAGGATTGTACCTGAATAGTTCTAAGGGCTAGTGGGAGATTGTTAGCCATGTGAGGCCGAGGCAAGCCTTTCCTACAATAAATGTTGTTATAATATTGAATTTATCAATAAAAGATATTGATTTTTTTCAATCGCTATCTGAGATTAAATGAATGAATGTACTATAAGGTCACTCTGTACAATTAGGGTTGGCCATCTTAATGATCATACAGATGTTGATTCAATAATTGAATCATAGAGGCTGATGCTTGAATGAATATCTAAGGAGTTAGATTCATGACTCATCAGGCATCATCAAATAATTGTTAAGAGATGATCTCTAGCCTGAGTATGAAATGGCAATCCTTTCCCATTAGGCTGATATCTGACCGACCTCTTGGTGCAGATCCTTTGGATGGGAATAAAGATTTAGAGGTGTCAATTTTTTGGATTTTAGATGCACAAATGAAAAATGCAAACTTTTTTGGGATTTTTATGCAATTTTCTTGCATGCGAAATGCAAAAATTATGAAATTTTTACTGAAAGTGAAATATGATGAAATTGGGGCTACATTATTTTTTTTGGAATTGTCTGATAATGTAAGATTTTTTTATGATTTTAGAAAAAAAAGAGAGACTATGAGTATTTAACTCCTAATTAATCCATAGAATTAAATTATCCAGAACAAAAATTATCTCAAATAGATATTATATTTGGCAATCCAGGAAAGTTAAAAATTTGCAAAAATGATATCAGTGGATTTAATTAAAAATCAATTACTAAAATCACTAAGCAATTTATTTTATGCAAAAAGACAAATCCATTTTTTATGAAATATAGATAGTAATTAAAGCACAACTAGAGGCATCAATTGACATTTTTACACAATTTTTGGAGAAATATTTGATTACATATGAATTATAGAACACGGAATGGGTAAAATACTCATTTTTTCTCCAAAACAATTTTAATTGATTACCCAATGCTCTCCAAAATCTAATTAAATATCCACGAGATAAATAATTAAATGTTCTGCAAAATACTATTTTTATTAAAAATTGATGCAAAATAAATGTCCAAATAAATTCATAAATGCAGGTATGTCTTTGCAATACATAAATAAAAACTTAACAGAACAATCTGTGCCTAAGGGCACTTTTGTTTTTAAATGAAGGTTACAGGCTAAGAATGCAAATTTTCTAATAAATAATAAAATATCAAAAAAATGAAATGAGCCAGAACGCATACGCATACTCTAGGGCACACGATCTGGGTAGGTGCGAGGAGCATGGTACACAGGCAGCGGCGGCCACGCGCGGCCGCGCACGTAGTGGTGGACGACCGAAGAGGGAGGAGGCATGGGTTGGGTAACAGCAGCTGGTGGTCCGCGAGGCGGAGGTCGGCGGGAGCGTCGGGTACGGTTGAACGACGACAGGGGCAGCTAGAGGTCATGGAGGGTCTGGAGCGGACTGCGTCGCGCAGGCGGTGGCGCTGCAGGAGGTCGGCGCTACCCGCAAGCAGGGAGGCACGGAGGGGCATCGGATGGAAGAAGGTGTCTACGACTGCGGGTGCGACATCTGGAATAGGAGCATGGCGGAGGTTGGCGGTACGGGCGAACGGTAGTGGGGGAAGCCATTGCTGGAGGGTGTGCGATGACGTGCGGGCAGCGCAACAAAGCTGGCGGTGGAGCACACGGTTGGCACGACCGTCGGCGGTGTAGAAGAAGGGGGATACGGTTGCTCATGTTCTTTTTTTATTATTTTTTTATATTTTTTTGTATTTTTTTGTAAATAGGAAATAAAGTGCAATGAAGAAGTGGTGTTTGTGTGTGATGATTGTGATTTGGATGTGGTAAAAAATGAAGATAGTGATAGTGCTATATCAATAAGAAAAAAATTATTAGATAAAATTAAAATGACAAGGAAAAGGAGAGGGATTACTTACCTATGGTTCACCAGGTTTTGGAGGAGCTATGGTATGCAACCACCATCGTGATCTCGATCATCTTGGCAAAAAGCCGAGAAGCTAAAGCGCTTCCAAGAAGGAGGAGCGACGAAGGCTGGGAACCTTCAGATCTCACCGTGAAGCTTGTCTTCGCTCAAAGCCATCCTCATCGAGCTGTCACCTAGACGAAGGGTCGAGCTAGAGATTCTCCTATCAGAAGGCGGATGATGAAAAATGGATGAGGAGATGGGAATAAAAAGGAGGAGAGGGGAAGTTAGAAAGGGGTGGAGAATGTGGAGGAGTGGTGGAGGAAGTAGAATGGTGACTTGGAGTGGAAGACAAGTAAAGAGAGAAGACGTAAAAGGGAAAAAATAATAAAATAATAAAATAAGTAGGCTACTAAAAATAATATAATATAAATATTTAAAATAATAATAATAATAAATCTGAAAATAATCAAAAATGGGGTGACACGTGGCAGCTCCAAGAGGTGCCACGTGTTGCTACCAGAAAATTCAAAATTTAATATAAAGAAAAAAAAAGAAATAACAAAAGGGGTTAAATCAAAAAGTTGTCAACATGAATATTGCTTGTCTCGACGAGAT
Organism: Ottelia alismoides; assembly: GCA_037367405.1. NCBI lineage: Eukaryota > Viridiplantae > Streptophyta > Magnoliopsida > Alismatales > Hydrocharitaceae > Ottelia > Ottelia alismoides. The sequence goes on from JAZKJV010005853.1 coordinate 460,206, forward strand.
CGACAAATTTCGTGAAGGGCTGAAAATCAAATAAAATCATCTATACATAGTATATTTTTGGGTGGTACCTTATAGGTATAAAATACCACATTTTTTCTTTTGCATTTTTTTTCATTTTTTAAATAAAAGAAAAATCGAAATAAAAATAGAGAAATATGAAAGTAATATTTCAAATTTAAAATAATTTTATGGATTTTTAATAATTAAGAAAATCAAAGGATAAAATACAAGGGCAAAAAATATTAATGTGTACAATATACAATAGGGGCCCAAAACCCAAGTTTCATATATGATCTCCGATTTTAATGAAATTGATCTTGTTTTGAAGGTTTTTGAATGTATATTACTTTAAAATTGAGTAGGCATAAATCAGACACTATATGAGAGAGATACACGTTTTAAGGTTTGTAATTTCAAACTTGGATTTAGGTTTTATTGGAAAATTTTACAAGTTTGTATTTTCTGATATTTTTCCTTTATTAGTGTTAGTAATATATACACTATGGGGTTGATTTTATTGGATTTGGGGTTAGTATAAAATATATACAAATAGGTGAATTTAGTGAATATGTACAAGTGATTTTTGGCTCCTTATTTCATGCAAATATGAATGCTAAAATGTAGATATTATTTGCAGATACATGAATGCTAATTGTGCATTGTAAGTGGAGATATGCATCTAATTACGTGGGAACAAAGCTCTATTTTCAACTTTTAGATTGATGAATCACATATTCATCAAAGACTGAGTGCCACATTCTTACCATGGCCACTGTTCATGTTATCACCCATCGTCTACCTAATAAGAAAAGGGACTATGAAACAACCTTCATTAGATGTGTCATTTTGATCATCATTTTGGTCACACTCTCCTTGACAGCAGTGTGTCAATTAATATAATACCCCCTCACTTGTCCAAACACTCAATCTCAAGCCTCTCAAGAAAATCGGGATGATTTGTTAATTTGTTGACTGATAAATAAAGAGGCTGAAGGGTATTTTTGAAAACATTGTCATTCAGATTCAGGACATGATCTATACTGTAGACTTTATTGTATTTTTCATGGAGAGTTACACCCCCGTGGAACACACTCCAATCATCCTGGGTTGGCCTTTCCTCGCTACTGCAAAAGTCATTATTGATTATTGATCTTAAGAGTTACACTTTCATTCCCACAATGAGATCATTGTGATTGAGATAATCATTACAACTATTGCAACCCAGAAACCCACCCTTGATGAGAGTGTACCTTTGTCAACCGACTCAGAGGACTATGACCTAGTTGTTGAGATCAGAGTGGTTTGTTACACCATGGATGATACTGAGACCCGAGAATTCCTCTTCAAGGGGGAAGACTTATAAAGCATATACCTCTACATTCCTCCTTCTCGTGTGTATAGAAGTGTTGATGAGATCTGCAGTATTTACATTGTTGATACTTTATAGCGGATGGCAGAGGAAGGAGAGACTCCTAGGCTGGAACTGACCTTACTTCTTCCATTGATGAGTTCATGCCTTTTTATTTGAGACAAATGAGGACTTCCACCACATCGATCCTGATCATGCTTCGTCAGCAGTAGACCCCAATATCGGCTTGGACTTTGTCATATCTATTCCTCAGAGTTTATGCAAGAAGGCTAAGTTTCTACCTTCTTGAACACCATATATTCTTACTTCCTTACATATTTCTATTCATTTCTTTCATTCCATCTTTATTTTATCTCATCCACCTCAATCCGTGCATTTGTCTTGATTAGGATGTGCTTTATCCTAAGTAAAAGAGGAGGTAGACAAATCGAGTGTTCTTTCTTTGTTCCATTTCATTATTCCTAGCATTGCTTGTACTTAGGGATCTCTTACCCTAAGTATAGGGGAGTGATATTGTCAATTCTCTCATTTTTTATTTTCCCTTTCTTTCTATTCTCTCGCTTGTCTTCTAATTTTTTGATAATTCTTTTCCGTACTTAGGGATATTTCACCCTAAGTATAGTTGGAGACAAATCAAGTTGTTGATCAACTTCTTATTCTTTCATTCAGACATTGTAGTATAGACTTTTCTATACTTAACATGAGTTATGTATTCCTTTATTGCACTTTGGTCACTATGAGACATAGTTTGAGCTAAGTATAAGGGGGTCGTATATATGCTATATATATATATATATATATTAGCCATAATTCGTACTTTCATACGTTCAATAATATGACTAATATACTACATTGGATAGGTATACGAATAAAGCAACTGTAAAAAATAAATTAATACTTTAAATATGCATACACTTTTTGTGAAATTATTTGTAAAATTAGTTCGAAACTATTATGATAAATTATTTGCAAAAATGGTTGTAAAATATCTTTTTTTTAAAACCTTTAAAAAATCTTTTATAAATATTTTCAAACCATTTAAAAAATAATCCATGTAAAGTGTTTGCAAAAATTGTTTAGAAAAATATTTTTCAAAAATTCTTTGTAAAATTATTTTCAAAAACTACTTTTTAAAAGGTTTGATAAGTGCTTTCAAACTATTATGAAATCCATGTAAATAATATGCTTGTAAAAGTTCTTCAAATAAAATATTTCTATATTGTATAAAATTATGTATAAAGATGCATAAAAACATGTGTACAACTTGAATAAAACTATTTATTAATATGTGAATTCACTAACTCTTTTGTTTTTAAAAAACACTATAAAAAATGCAAAATTCTAAAAATCCTCAAAATATTGAAAAATATTTTCAAATTCTATAAAAAGATTACAAAACCTTTTTTAAAAATACATAAAAAGTTCAAAATTAGAAAATATTTTCACGAAATATTTGTCTTGCATTATGTAAGCATTTTGCTTGAATAATTTTGATAATTGAACAAGTCTAAGTAAAATTTGAAGATTGGAGCTTAGACTAGACCTTAATCAACTTAATTTTACATGAGTCTTGTAGGAATTGGAATTAAGACTTTTCATGTCAATGAGACTTAATTCATTACATCTACAAGACTATGTTTACATGTCATCTTCATTATCCTTAGTAGAGTATTTCGATGTGCATGCATGACTTTTGGTGACAATGACCTAACTTAGACACGACACTCAGCTCAACTCTGAGGAGGTTTTGAGTGCATGATTCTCTATCTTGTGGAAACATACATCACCCCAATAGGTGGCCAGTGCCCTCCAACCCGATCTAGTGGCATGGATGTCTAAAGAAATGACATTGTGGTTTGCAATAAAGTTTTAAAAGAGGAATAGTCTACTGGCTCAATAGAAAAACTCATTGTATAAATGCTAATGTATATAGTATAAAAATGCAAAATCAAAACTCCAAAAAGTATAAACGGGAAAAATCAAAGAAAAATCAAATCACTTCGGAGTATGTATGAAATAAGCAAGGCAATATGCTTCAAGGTAAATTATCTCAAGGTTGCCGACAACTGGAGACTTGGCTATACTAGCCAAGCTCCATAAGATATGTGACTACACTTGTCACAATCCATTCTTCTCTCTACCCCCTCTTCTGGAGTCGTTTCCACTTGAACTTAGAAGAGAAAACCCTGATCCTCGAGGAAAGAGTAGCTAGATAGGAGAATTAGATTTATCTTATAAAGGGAGACTGTTCCTTTCCATTTCTAATGAGAATAACTACATTCACATAAATTGTACAAGTAAGACTCATAGTCATAATGGTTTCTATATGAATTAATAGACTTATTCTGACCGGGCTATTGAGGAGTACTGAACAGAGGATTGTGGAACTTGAGGGCTATTAAATTGTAGATCTTGTTCCTAGTAAGGTTTCAAATACACTAACAATCCAAAGGTTGTAACTGAGCTCCAAACTTTGATTTTGTAATGATAAGTTTAAAAGTTTTAATCATTCGAACTTCCTCTATTTTCCTTTTCTTTATTTTTCTCTTTTACACCACTTACTCTTCTAATAAGTGTTTTCTAGGGATTGGCATAGGTAAGTATAGGGGGTGATAAATAGCCATTCATCTGCCTTTATTTTTCTATTTTGTCTTTAAATCTCTAGAAAAACAAAAAAATATCAATAAATCGTACAAATTAACATTCTTCATTCATTTGTAAATGATAATTAATTATATGTATTTAAATCTAAAATAAAATAATAAAGAAAAGATAAGAAAAACAAATGAAGTATCAAAGATGTCGAATGACCCTAAACTCCGATACCAAGTCAATATAGACTTGGTTGATGACGAATGTGCCTGAGTGGGTATATGATGTGCTCATTGTAGCACGACACTCAATAAATTAATAAAAATCGAATAAAATATCTCTGTGAAGAGGACTCGATTTTCAATTTATATCTCGTGCAAGTCTGGGGTAGAACATAGGGAGGCAAAGGAACAACTTTGAATCAAATCAGAATAATTAGGTCTATGTTTCCGATGTGGATTTTTTTGTAATTTTTAATGCTAAATGAATGTGAATGCAGAAATGCAGATGAACTAGGTTAAGCAATTAAGCAGCTTAGCCAAATTAATTTTAATGTGAAATTAATCCAAATTACACAAATTGTATTTTTCCTAAAAACCTAATCTAACGATACATGAAAAATGAATTTTTTTGGAACTTATGGGTTTAAAATGCAATAATGAAAAATATACACTTGTTATTGGATTTTATATATTTTTTCACACAAACAAAATGAAAAAAATATGAAAATTTTACTGGAACTTAAACACGGAGAAATAAGTCTACAACATTTTTTGATTTTTTTGAAAATATATGAAATTTTATGAATTTTTAAATGAAAAGAAAGTAATAGTGAGTATTTAATTCCTAGTCAATCCACAATGTCAATTTATCTAGAAAGCGAATTAGCTCAATAAGGTATCTAAATATTCAATCCAAAAGAGTTGAACTTTCGCAAAAATAATGTGTGGATTTAATTAAAAATCAATTACAGAAATCACTCAATAATGTATTTAAGGTACAAAACAATTCCAATTTATATGAAAATTGGATAGTAATTAAAGCACAATTTAAGGCACCTTTTCTGATTTCTGAGGAATTTTTGGAGCAACTATGGATTAACAATGAATTTAAGACTACAAATAGGGTAAATTAAGCAATTTCCACTAAAATAATTTTGATTAATTATCCAAAGCTCACAAAATATAAATAAATAGACAAATGATAGAAAATTAGTTGCTCAACAACATGTTATTTTTCATTAAATAAAATGATGCAATCTTGAGGTCCAAATTAACATGCAAACATAGGGGTATCTGTGCAATTCGGAATTCAAAATTAAACAACACAACTGTGTTCAAGGATACTTTTGGAATTATAAAAACATATATAAAATAAAGTGCAATTTTCAAAAATAAAGAAATGAAATAAGAAAGAGGACAACTTTCTTTTTTTTATAGGTAATGAGTACTTTGTATTCCAGTATACTAAACAAAAATTACAATGGGAACACTTCCCAGTGTGTAGCTAATCAAAAATTGAAGGCCTCCACAACCAACAGGACTGTAGGGAGAGCACCAAATATTTAACCACTGCAAAGCACAGCAGTTTCGTGTAAAACACAAAAAATGTGAGTCAAAATCCAGTCAAAATGTCAGTGAAATCCTCACGGTGGAGATTATATTCTTTGCCAGCATTTCCGCATAAGAGCTGCGCCCAGAGTTCCAACGGTTGTTTCGTTCTTTTCAAATCTCCCAAATGGTGGTCGCAAGGGCACAACAACCCAACCTCCGGAGGTTGACAGAGGGGAGTTGGTCATTCCACTGCAAGGTGTTGATGAGCGACCGGGAAGGCGACTGCGGAAGACCCAGGCCCACCAGAACCATATCCCACGCATCCACAACATAGTTGCACTGCAAAAATACATGTTCGCAAGTTTCATTGGCATTCTGGCACAAGTAGCAAACAGCAGGAAGATTAATCCCAATCCTTTCTAATCTGTCCAATGTTGGTAGTCTATTGAGGAGAGCCCGATACAACGTGCAGGAGTGCCTAGGCACCACTCCCTTGCTCCACACAACGCCCGCCCAAGGAACCAACGTGCCCCAATGCCTGATCGCATCCACCGCCGACAAGAAAGGGAAACTATGAGGTACATTAGAAGGAGAAATTGAGTTAGCAGAGCTTGGGAAGCATCCCCAGAAAGTGTCTCTTCCCCGGAGCAGCGCCTTCCAAATCCTCGAGTCCCCACGCTTGGCCCTAGCCTCATGGAAAGAGCAGCAAGACAAGTATTTAGGCCTCATGTAATCCGCCCAGAGAGAGTTATCCGCAGTAAGGAGCCTCCAGGTCGACACAAGCATTGTTGTGTCACGCAACATCAACATCGACCGTAGGCCCAGTCCACCTTCAGACTTTGGGAGGCATATCGTGTCGCAACAGACATAGTGCCTCCCAAATCCCCAGAGGAAGTTTGCACACAATTTATCAACCCTAGATGCTTCACCCCTTGATATAAGGGTCCCGCCAACCCAATATAAGGAGATACCACTGATGACAGAGCAAAGGAGTTGCGCCCTCCCAGCCAAGGAGAGTGTACTAGCCTTCCATCCACCAATCGTTGCTTTAATTATGTCCTCAAGATTGAGCGTAGGGGAGCCTCTGCCAAGCGAGGTGGTAAGCGGCAGCTCGAGATAGGATGTAGGAAAAGCGTGCCTAAACACCCCCAGCCAAAGGGTGCACCCAAAGTCAGGGGGCACATTTTTCGGTTTGAAAAGCTTACTTTTGCGGGCGTTCATCCTAAGCCTGGAGATATTTTCAAATTCATCGAGGACACCGGCAACCGCAAGTAGCGAGGAGGAGGGGGCCTTACAGAAAAATAAGAGATCATCCGCATAAATGATGTGAGTGGGTGCCAAAGTTCTCCCCCGGCCCATAGGCTTGATCAACCTTTTAACCACAACCGCCTCCACCAACATGGTGAGAAATTCCATACCCATAACGAAGAGGAGCGGGCTAAGGGGGTCACCTTGTCGCAGACCTCGCGTGCCTTTGAAGAATCCAACGGAAGTCCCATTCAAGAGAATGGAGAAGGATGTAGTAGTGATGCAGTTCTTTATCCAAGCAATCTGTTAAAACCCATAATATCTAGCGCCTTCAGGATGAAAGAATGATCAATTGTGTCAAACGCTTTAGTAAGGTCCACCTTAAGGCACGCTATCTGTGAATTCCTTTTGCAATCAAAGGCACCAATCAATTCTTGTGCCAGGCGCGTGCTGTCCCCAGTCGATCTGCCCTTGACAAAGGCCGTTTGATTAGAGGAGATAAGATTGGGTAGCACCGTCGCCAAACACGTGGCAAGAAGCTTAGCAAAAATTTTATAAATCACATTGCAACAAGCAATGGGTCTATAGTCTCCCAGCCCCAAAGGAGACTCCACCTTAGGGACCAAAGTGAGAAAGGAATGGTTGACTTCATGAACCATATTGCCCCCGCTATGGAGAAAGTCCATGGCAGCACAAATGTCGGACTTCACCAATCCCCGATGTCTTTTAAAATATCCAGCATTAAAACCATCCGGGCCCGAGGCTTTAGTGGAAGGAATGCTACGGAGAGCATCCCAAATCTCTAACTCGCCCCAAGGGCGAACTAACCAGGAGCTAGCCTCACCCGTAAGCACCATGCGAGGGACAGGGGGGTCAGGCCTAGAGGGCCGATTATCACACGGGCCAAGAAGAGCCTCGAAAAAACGTATCGCCTACTTAGCGACCTTGGAGCTTGTATCCACAAGATGCCCGTTACCATCCAGAAGGGATGGAATGTAATTCCTCGAGATCCTACATTTCTCCGAAGAGAAAAAGAACTTTGTTCTCTTGTCACCGAGTTGTAGCCAATCCACTCTACTCTTTTGTTTCCAGGTGGACTCGAGGTCATCATCAAGCTTAGTCATGTACTCCTTGGCATCCAACTCAATTTGAGCAAAATGAGGGTCAAGAGGGGAGTCACTTAACACGCCATTGATCTTCGATAGAACAACATCCATTTCCTTAGCCTCATTGAATATATGTGCCTCCTTGCACGCCCATTCCCGCAAGGCCCTCTTCACGGCCTTTACCTTCTGCATCAAACGAAATAAGGGATTGCCCAGGACCCGTGTTGACCACGCATCATTAACAATCTCCAAATAGCCCTCCCTAGTGGCCCAATAGTCGAAGTAGCGGAAAGGTGACCGTCTACAAGGCCGATGAGCGAAGCGGATAGATAGAAGATGGTGATCGCTGAACATGATCGGCATGTGAACGAGTTTCGAGTGTGGGAGCTGAGATATCCAAGCCTCATTGACCAAGGCCCTATCAAGACGAGCGGCGATCCTGAAGGGGCCAATAGAAGAGTTGGACCAGGACCAAAGGTTCCCAATCACGTCGAGGTCCATAAGATTGCAGTCCTCAATGCAAGTGTTGAATTGTTCCATTGAACCTCTCCCAGGTGCCAGACCACCCATCTTTTCCGAGCAGTAGCGAACAATGTTGAAATCTCCGAGGACCACCCAGGGGGCATGGTTAGGGATATGTAGTCCCCTCAAGTAATCCCAAAGTCCCCTGCGAGCAGAAGGATTGTCATCACCATAGACCATAGTGACAATGATGCTAAGACCCCCCAAGTTAACGCAAGATAGGGTAATAGCCTAGTTGTGGGTATTGAGTGTTGTACAGGACCACGTGGACACCTTCCATAGTATGTAAATACGGCCCAGATCAGTGTCATTGTGCACAAAACTCCAGCCTGAAGGAATGCGCGAAGCAAACGAGCTTCTATTAGTCGGTCTTATCATGGTCTCCAATAGGCTGATGAGATCGGCATTCAATTCTCCATCACGTCTAATCAAAGCTTTCAGCAATCCCCTTTGCTTGCGTGGCCGGTTCAGCCCACACACGTTGAGTGCAATAATTGACATTAATGATGCTGAGAGTGGCCTACATGGCCAGGGATTTTGGCAGTTTCAGGAAGAGTCTTCTTCTTCTTGTGTGTTGCTGTGGTCCAATTTGGATTAAGAGTGGTCATCATTTGTGGTTCCGCATACCCACTAGGGACATCTTGAGTTGGTGCTGGTTCCTGAGATGCCGGGGTGTTGAGATCGACCTCCATCGCAAACCTGGAGGAAACCCTCTTGGCCGAGGCCTGGTGACGCTGTAAAAGGGCTTTGGGACCAAAAGGAAAGGCGTTGTAAGGCCTACCAGCTGACCTCTGCAATCCTTTCCCTTGGGGATTAATTACGTCTACCTGGGATGTCGCTGCAGAGGTAGCATTGTGTCCATCTATGATAGATGACTCGTCCGCCACATTATGCCCATCCTCCCTCTGCACCGCATCGGAGGAGCAAGGCTCCAGGTCCAAAACGTGAGGGACTGGCCAATCCAGAATCCCCAGCAGACCCTCTAATGGTGAAGGGGGGCTTTGACCATAGGGAGGGCTATTGTGAGTCATATCCCAAGGGAGGTCAGGCCTCGGACACGACGATTGAGCGGTGTGTAAGAGTGGGCCGCCTTCAAGAGCTGGGATCAACGAGTGGGGGAGCTGCGAATGGGGAGTAATCACACTTCTTGTCGGCTGTCGAGCAGAGTCATCCGCGAAAAGAGAGTCCTTTGGAGCTGAAGTTTTGGTAACTCCCTTCCCCGGCTTACGGGTGAAGGTTTCGACTAACAGCATCGTTGCTTCTGAATCGCCTACGGCAGTACCAGCGGCTTCCTTTCCAGCGACTGAAATGGTAGGACAGGTAACCGTGCGATGTTGTGGTCAAAGGAAACACAATGGTCGCACTGGGGCGGCTTCCATTCCAGCTCGACACCAATCAATTGTCTCTGCCCGTTATAGAATACCAGCGGGACCTCCTTGGGTATTTCCTTAGCAGCGTGAATAGAGATGCAGCAGCGGGCGTAACCATCCCTCTATCCGGCCACGGTTACGGCATCCATGAATAGCGGTGTGCCCACCAGGCTCACAAGTTTGTTGAGGATGGCATCAGAGGAATGTCCGAGACTTAAACCATGGAACCTTACCCACAGAGGTATTTCCGATAGCAGGTCCCTCTCCAGGCACGCACCAGCTTCCCACCTCCGTAGGACCATGAGCCTTCACTGGAAAAGCCATGGTCCCCCGTCCAAGATGCACTGACAGGACTCCTTCGAGTAGAGCTTCAAGTAGAAGAATCCGTTCGGCCGTGGGAACAGCTTAAAAGCCCCCTCGGGCTTCCAAACCTTATCAATGAAGTTGAGCACTAGTTTTCTGAAATGGGCCTTGCCCAGGACGTAAAATACCAATGTGCATGCCCATTTCTGGTCGAGGGCATCGACGTCTTCCTTGGTAGCAAAGGCTACATACAAACCATCCAATCGAACAAAGGGGATGAACCCCATGCGGCGGGAGACAGGGGGGAGCGAGGTGCACCGCACACTTCACTCCAGGGGCGTGAGGGACGCGTGGTGGGTAGGGAAGGAAGGGGGGGCCTAGGGGACGCACCCGAGCACGATGGGGAAGGAGACGAAGAGACGATGGAGGCAGGGGTAGGGGTCGACGAGGGTGGAGAAGGAGAAGAGGGGCGGGGGGTTGCATGAATGGTAGATGGGGAGGTACATCAGGAGGTGGGGAGGAAATGGTGGCGGCGTTAGGGTTGTCATCGAGGGTTCTAGAGGGGGAGGGACAACTTTCTTCTTCATTGGGTGGTTGGCTCTAGCGTGGCCTGTGCGGGAGGCACGCTCCTGGCGACAGGAGGCCATTGGCAGAGTTGGACATCGAGGTGGCTGTACGAGCTGGTGTAGAGGCAACGACGTGCGTGGGTGCGGGCACACAATGGCTGGAGGAGGGGGTGCAACCGTGCACAGGCTTGGTGCATATTGGATAGGACGACAGTGGCCAGGTGGTCGCATAGGTGGGTGGAAGCACGTGGGGGTTCATGATGGAGGGACGAGGGTGTCGAATGGGTGCAGTGGGCGGGGGAAGGGAGGCCAGGGCGACGTGCTGCTCTGCTGATGCAGGGGCGGCATGCTACTCTGCTGCTGCGAGGGTGGCATCGGATGGCCTGCAACCGCAGGTGGCTGCGCTGGAGAGAGGATCCACGAGCAAGTGCACGTGCGGTGTAGGAGCAAGCAACGATGAGGGGGAAGCAGACGCAACCTGCAGCAATTTTTCCTCTTTTATTTTTTCCTTTTTGTTATTTGAGTTTTTTGTTTTTTTAAAAAAGAAGGGAATATAAATGAAGATGAAAATGAAGGGGAGGTGATGTTGTGAATGATGATTATGAAGTGGGGTGATGGTGATTTGGATGTGGTGTAAAAGACAAGGGAAATTTTGTTAGATAAAATAAAATAACAAGAGAAATGAGAGGGAATATATACCTGAAGTTCATTAGATTTGCAGAGAAGCTACGCTAGACTCCTGTCCTGGCCTCGATCTGATTGGCAAAAAAATCAAACAAGCTATGCGATCTTGATGGAAAACTCGCGATGCAGGGACAATAATCGCTACAGATCTCGCCTGAAAAGAGGTCGTCATTTCTTACCGTGGTGAATGCTATCACCTATCGACCTCGATGAGATCTCTCCTTTTTCTCTATGAATGGGGGATAAAGGTAGATCAAAGGCAAAAATGAGGAAAATAAGACGAATAAAAAGAGAAGAAAATGGAAGTTAGAAGCATGGTGGAATGATGGAATTGAATGGGAGGCAAAAGAAAATAGTGGTGTTGAATGGGAGGTTAGATGAAGAAAATATAGTTGATTGGGAATTGGTAGCAAAATGAGAAGTTAGAAAAGAGAAAGAAAATAAAAAGTTAAATTAAATTAAAAGTTTGATGCTAGAAAATAAAATAAAATAGTGAAAAGAGAGTGGAGAATTTACAAAATAAGATAAATAATACGCACATGTTTTTTACTTTTCTAATTCTATTTTTGTATTTTTAATAAAATATATTTACAACTTTAAAATAAAATAAAATACTAGAAATATAATAAAATAAAATAAAAATATTTTTTTGGTTTTTTAGTAATTAAGAAAAGTAAATAAAAAAGAGAAAATAAACATATGTACATTATATATAGAGTACTTTACCTTAATTTAGATAACAAAACATTTTTGAGATTTTTTTTTAATTATGTCATTTAATTATGTCGATCCAACCAAGGGCTAGGCAAGGTCCCTGTCACGGAGCTTGAGCCTGGAAGCGTAAAAGGGAGGAGAAAAGTGGCTAAAGGGAATTCAAAATCGAAGAGCAAGGAGGAGGCTCAATTATGTATAGGTGGCTAGAACGGCTGGAAAATCAAAGCGCAATGACCGAATCAGTGATCCAATCATAGATGCATCAAGGGCGCGTGAAAGCCCTATGATCGAGGAGAAAAAGTGCAAAAAGAATCCTCCCAAAAGGATGAACGAATCCTTGGTGGAAAATCGAGAAAACGGGTCAAAGCGCAGATGGACATGCCTAGGTTGGAGGTCAAAAGAGTTGACATTGGTCAACTGATGACACAACCTAGTTGGTCCACGTGGATCAATCAGGAAAAAGCAGACCCAATATTATTAAAAAAACCCTAATAAATAATAAATTATTTAAATAATTTTAATTTATAAAATAAAAAATGCTTAATATTTGATGTAATATTTAATATGATTTTTATTTATTTTTAAGGTCCTAACTAATATATTTTAAACTTTAGGGTTTTATTTATAGGTGTATTCCTTTATATTTTGGGTATTTTATTTTTTTGTATTTTTTATTTTATTATTTTATTTTGTTATTTTATATAATTATAAATTATTTTTATATACATAAATACATTTTTATTTAATTTTTCTGATATTTTTCATAAACTTAAATAAATATAGGTGTATATTACGTAGGTATAAGTATATGTATTTCATCTATGTATTCTGTATACATTACTTTATTTGTTTATGGTTTTATTGTATTCTAATTATCTACGTAAAAAATAAATAATATTTACAAATTATAAAAATATAAAATTATAAAAATAATTAAGAATAAATAAAATGATTATTTTATACAGGTAACTAAACAATAGGGGTCTGAAACCTAACTTTCACAACTTAATTCCAAAAAATATGAAACCACCTTCATTAAATAGCTTATTAAAAGTTATACAAATTAAAATTATTTTGATACATTTTGAATTTTTACTTAGAAGGTATGAGTCTGGGAAGTTAGGATTTTAGCTTTTTATTTAGAGTATAAAAGGACAATTATATATTAGTTTTGTATGAAATCAATTTTGTATTTTGTTGTATTTTTTACAACTTTCATGTACAAAATTTCTTTATTTGAGGTGTAAAATAGGGAAAATAAAATAGGTCTCAAAAAGATTTATTGATGAAAAAAGAATGGGATTTGTATTCTATCTCCCCTTACTTTGTCCCTTGTCGTCCAAATCAATTCTTGGCTTGGTTTCAGGGTTTAGGGTCATAAAATACCTTTGGTATTTTATTCTTTTTATTTTCTTTATTTTATAATGTTGGCATTTAAAACAATATTTTATATAGTATTAATACGACAAAGAATGAATGTTAATTTGTATGAAATAATGTATTTACATGCATTAGCTTGGGTTTTAAGGCCAAAATGATAGAATAAAGATGATGAAATGGATATTCATCACATGGTTTATTTATCCCATCTGACTCAAAATGGGTGATCCCCTTACATGTAGTTCTAAAGAAATCTGGGCTCACTGTGGTTACTAATGAAAGAAGAGTGGAGTTTTCCACTCGGGTACCTACATCTTGGCGAATGTGTGCTGATTACAGCCGCCTCAATACCGCAACGAAGAAGGACCACTTTCCCTTGCCATTCATTAATTAAGTTCTGGAGAGATTGGCTGACAAGGAGTTCTGATTTTTGAATGGGTATTCCGAGTATAGCCAAGTGGCAATCTCCCTAGAATACCAAGAGAAGATGACCTTCACTTGCCCATTCGGCACCTACTCTTTCAAGAGAATGCCCTTCATTATGTGCAATGCATGTTCCACATTCTAGAGGTGCATGCTTGTAATCTTCCTCGATATTGTTGGCAGTTTTCTCGAGGAGTTTAAGGACGACTTCTCCATCTATGGTGATATCTTTGATTCTTGTCTTCAACACCAATACAGAGTACTTCAGAAATGCCAAGAATTCAATCTTGTATTGTCTTGGGAGAAGAGCCACTTCATGGTCACTAAAGGGACTGTGTTGGGCCACATCGTTTCAAAGTGTGGCGTAGAAGTCAGTCCAGCAAAGGTGGATGTGATCACCAGTCTTGAGCCACCTCAAACCATCACAAATGTGAGGTCATTATTAGGGAATGTGGGTTGAAATGTGAGATTTCTACCACAATGCCCGACCTCTCACTGAATTGTTGTGCAAGGAGACTAAGTTTCATATTGATCAGCAGGTTCTCCATTCATTCAATCAACCGAAGGAGCTAATCACTCAAGTTCTAGTCCTATTGCCACATGATTGATCTCTACCCATTGATATCATGACATATGTATCAGATTTTGCAGTTGGGGTTGTGTTAGGATAGAGGAAAGATAAAGCACCCTACACCATTCACTACACCAACAAGACATTAGATGAAGCATAACGTAACTACACTGTTATAGAAAAAGAGTTGATGGTCGTGGTTTTCTCCCTCGAGAAGTTCAGATCCTATCTTCTTGGATCAAAAGTCACCCTTTACACTAACCACTCTGTTATCTAATACTTACAACATAAGAAGTATGGGGAGCCCAGATTGATCAGATGGATCCTTCTCCTCTAAGAGTTCGATTTGGAAATCAAAGATAATCCTAGAGTTCAAAATATGGTAGCAGAACACCTCTACGGAATTGAGCATCAAGAGCCTCCACTAAGTGATGCATTCATCACAGATGCTTTTCCTGATGAATCGATTTTGGTTGTGGACTCTCTCCCTTGGTATGTCAATATTGTAAACTATCTCATTTATGGTGTAGTCCCACAAGATTGGATGAAAATCAAGAAGGACAAGTTCTTGTCCACTATCCATTTCTATCAATAGGAAGACCCCCTCTTATTCATGGAAGGAGTATATTACAATTGGCATCGGTATATCCCTTAAGTGGAGCATCAAAGTGTCGTTGAGCATTTTCATTCACTCGAATCTGGTGGACACCACTCTAAAGACACAATAATAGTGAAAATATTGCAGGGTGGCCTACACTATTCAAGGATGCAACAACATATGTCAAAGGCTACATTGACTGTCAGAAGATGGGAGGAATTCTCACAATGAAAGACTCGATACCCCTAAAATTCTTTCAGATTTCAGATGTATTCAATGCTTGGGGGTCGATTTCATGGGACCCTTCCCAAATAGTCACGGATTTGAACAAATCCTTCTTGTCGTTGATTATGTGAGTCGTTGGGTTGAAGTTGTTCCTGCCTGAGTCACGGACAACCATACAGTTTGTCGGTTCCTACGAGAGAACACCATTTTTTAGTTTGGGATATCGAAGATTATCATATCAGACAGATGTAGGCACTTCATAAATAAAGAGGTTAAGAAATTAATGAAGGAGTACATCATCGAGCATCAAGTCGCTTGTCCTTATCACCCTCAGACCAATGGCATGGTAGATCTCTCAAACAAAGAAATCAAGAAAATTTTGTAGAAGTTTATGAGGCCAGACAAAAAGAACTGGTCCCAACCCTTGGACTCATTCCTTTTGGCATACATGACTACCTACAAGTCTTCAATAGGCACGTATCCCTATCATCTTGTGTATGGAAAATCGTGTCATCTTCCCATTGAGCTAATTCACAAACCCCTATGGGCAGTCAACATATGTAATCTGGACTTACAAAAAGGTGGTTAGCAGAGAAAAGTAGATATGAATAGACTCATGGAATTTCGATACTATGTGTATAATAATAGCTTGATGTATAAGGAGAAGGTTAAATACTGGCATGACTATCACATCAGACAAAAGACCTTCACGACTTGACAAAAAGTATGATTATTCGATGCAAAGTTGAAGATATACCCCAGCAAATTAAAAAGTAAATGGATAGGGCCATTCAAAGTGAAAGAAGTGTGTGACAATAGAAGCATATTGTATTATCAGAGTTGTCATCTGGCACACAACCATTCATTATCAATGATTAATTACTGAAGCCATACCTCGAGCATGAAACTTTTCTAGACGTTGTTGACTCAGTACAAGTGATCTTCAATGATGCATCATTCAAAAATGCCAACAGCATCCAAATATCCAAATAATGCTCCTATCAAATTTTTTCTTTAGTTTTCTTCTTTTTTTCTATCATTTTCTTCTATTTATTTTCTTTATTCTCATTCTTTCTTTCATTTTGCTCAGTCATCACCGTTATACTCAGGATATGCTTCATCCTAAGTATGAGGGGATGACTGGGCCCCGTTATTTATTCTTTAATCCCTCACATGTCCTCTTTATTGTTGATATTATGGTCTATACTTAGGGATATTTTACCCTAAGTATAGGGGGAGACAGGATGAGTCATTGATCTATTTATTCCCACCATCAACCCTTCCTGCATGAAGATACAACCTGCCATACTTAGTAGGACGGTTGACTTCTCATTCATTGATTCCTTACTCCTTAGTCATTTTAGTATAGGCTCCTCTATACTTAGTACGAGTTATATCCTTTCTTTTCTCTTCGATTTATGAGGACATAGCTCAAGCAAAGTACAGGGGGTCATATATACTCCGTATATACTTCAGCCATAACTCATACTTTTTCATTTTAAATAATTATGGCCAAATCACAATTAATTATTTGTAAAGAAGAAACTTGTATACAATTCATCCAAAGTCTTTGTATATACTAATTAATAAATTAGGTTAAAAATGCTTCTATAAAATGTTTGAAAAATAGTTTGAAATTCACTTTGAAAAATCATTTGAAAATTATTTGGAAAATTTTTTGTAAAATATTTGTAAAAAATCCTTTCTCTGCGTGAAATAAAATGTATTGAAAATCTATTTACAAATGGTTTGTAAAATGGTTGAAAAAGTGTTTTGAAAAATCTATAGATACTATTTGAAACATCTTTGCGAAATGATTTTTAAATTTTGTAAAATGTTTGTAAAAGTTATTTGTCAAATTAGTTTTTGAAATAAAGGTTTCAAAATATTTACGAAAATCTTTCAAATTATTTTGAGAACTATGTACATGATTCAAGCAAATAATGATTCTTTTCAAACCTGTAAATACCTTGTATAAATCCTTCACCCTAATTCTTGTAAATAATAAACAATCTCGTGTAAATAAATGTGCAAATTTCCTTTTTCTAAAAACCTTTTGGTTTTGCTGAATCCCTAAAATTTTGTATAATTAAAAATCCCAAAAACGTTTGCGAAATCTTTTCAAAAAATGCATAAAAATTTGCAAAAAAATTTCAAAAATGCATAAAAAACTTAAAATCAAACAATTGATCACAAAATTATTTTCCTTTCATTATACATAGAATTTGCATTTTTCAAATTCAAATTGACAATTGAACTAGTTAAGTAAAATCCGAAGATTGGAGCTTGGTTGGACCTTAATCACAGAAACCTTATAGGAGCTGGAATTGAGGTACTTCAGTTCTACTAGATTTAATTCTTTAAGACCATGAGACTTTGTTCAGTGTCGTCTTGACTTCCTAAGTAGAATAACTCAGAACACATGCACGATTCTTGGTTATAATTACCTATATTGTACACCTACACCTTACACTTTGCTCACCACAGTTGAAGTGATAGAGGTCTGGATTTGCCGGCATAAGACACAAGCCAATGGAAACATCGAAAATCACACATTTGTTGCCATTTTTCCCAACCGGATCCAACAGCGAATATCTCTAAAGATAGAAGTTATGGGTTGCAGTAAAGCTTCAAAATAGGGATAGTCTATTGGCTTAAGAGGACAAAGTCCATATGTAAATGTTGATGTACATAGTATTCAAAAAATGCAAAATCGAAAACTCCAAAAATGTTGACATGCCTGAATGAAAATAAAATACATGTCGGAGTATGTATATGATGGTATAGTCAATAAGAAAGCTTGATCTTCAAAGTCATATGTATGTAATCCTACGGTCGGATGAAATGAATACACTGGTCAAGCATCCTAGGATACGTAGCTACACTGGCTACCATCCATTCTTCTCTCCACCCCCTCTTCTTAAGCTGGTCGTACTTGAACTTAGAAGGGAATACCCTTCTTATAAAGGAATGAGTTGTTGTATTGGGGAATTAGGGTCACCATATTGGAGAAGACTAACTTTTACCGTTTCAGTCGAGGAGAGCTACATATCACACACACTATCCAAGATAGATATATAGTCATAAGAGTTTGCGTATGAGTTGACTTATTCTGACCTGGTTATTTAGGAGACTTGAGTAGAGTTTTGTGGATCTCAGAGGTTTTTGTGTTTCAAATCTCTCAATAAGATTCCGACCATACCTAAAATCCAAAGGTCCGACTTAAGCTCCAAACTTTGATTTTATGAAGGCATGTTTGAAAGTTAAAATCAATCCAAGTTCTTTCTTTTTCTATTCTTTATTTTCTTTTTTTGCACTTTATATGCATAAATGTTTGCTAAGGATTAACAAAGGCAAGTATGGGGGATGATGAATCTCTATTTCATCACCTTTATTCTTTCATTTTGGCCTTTAAATCCTAGCTAAATCCATGTATATACCAATATTTTACATAAATTAGCACCCAGTATTTATTCAATAAATATTGTATAAAATACATTGTTTAAAGCCAAAATAAAACAATAAAGAAAAGAAAAAGAAATAAAATGCAAAAGGTATTTTATGATGAATAGGTCGATAAGGAATAAAGTACGAGGAGATAAGGGTCAAAAACACAATAAAAACCCTAATTTTATTTCTTCAATAATTCATTTCGGGGACCCATTTTATTTTTTGTTATTTATACATCAAATAAAGAAACTTTTTACATAAAATTTGTAGATAAAAATAAATAGAAAATACAAATTTTACTTTACACAAAAATAATACACAACGTACATTGTATACTCAGAATAAATTCCAAAACCCAAACTGTCCAGACCCATAGAGTCTCCATCTAAAATCAAAATACATCAAAATCACCTTTAGTTGCATAAAATTGTTTATTAGCTATTTAATGAAGGTAGTATCATTTAATATAGAGTTAAGATGCAAAAGTTAGGTTTTGGAGCCCTATTGTACAATATACCTGAATAAAATATACATTTTATTTATTCTTTTTATTTTTATAATTTTATTTTTTTTATAATTTTCTGAATATTTCTTATAATGTGTGTACAAATTTTGAATAAAATAAAATGACCAAAATACATTAAAATATAATAATATACAAAAATACATAAATGAGTACACTATACTTATACATATATAATGAGTATACATATTTATTTAAGTGTACAGAATACATCATAAAATTATAACAAAAATATATTTATGTGTATTAAAGTAATTTATAAATATCTAAATTAATTATATAAAATAATAAAATTAAAATAAAAAATTAAAATAAGCTATATATAGGTAAATATGAATATAACTATACATTAAATACTGATTCATAATAAGTAGCTCCATAAAATAAATAAAAATAGTTATTTAATACTACATAAAATAACAAATATTTTTATTCTATATCATAGAATTAATTAATTACCTATTTATTATCGATTTTACCAATAATTTTCCCTTGGAATTTTCGGGTTGGTCCACGTGGACCAACTAGAAGCAAACCCTAATTGACTAGGTCAACTCCCCTGCCTCTAGTCGTCTGGTATGTCAGATGTCAATCGAGCCGTCTTCTCCCAATTTCACCTTTTGATCCGTTGATTTTCTCTTTTCAATTCCTTCATGAAAAACCCTCTGTGATCTACCCTCAATAACGCTAGAGCTCTTTCAAAGTCAGTATTAATCAATTCAAACAAAACCTCTAATCGACAAACCCTCCTTGTTGTGTCTATAAATAACCTCTTCCTCCTTCCTTCTCGATTTTGATCCCTCTTTGGGCCCTGTAACACCAATCCTTGTGCGTTCCTGGTGACAGTAGAAGCACCCTTGAGGTGTCGGTAAGGTGAAAGGAAGAGGAGAGGTGGTCCATCGACATCGAGACAACCATCTCTGGCGTGGTCCTGCTCCCTTGAATTCAATATGCGAGATGCTTATATTTTATGTTTCTTATGTAGATTTAATATTAGTTAGTTTAGCTCTGGCGTTCCTTTCGTCATTAGATTAGTATACTATCTTAAATTTAGAAATCGAAGATCGCCAGAGCACTCTGCTCCAGCCATGTTTCCATCGTCATCATGTCTGTTCTGACCCCATGATCATTCCAATATTCTTCAATATCGCCTGCTCCATCATTTCCATGCCTTAATCCAACCTCGTCCATGCCGGATCAGTGAATCAATGTTCTTCCTCTGCCTTTCACCGGAGCTCCTTCGTTCACCTCCACTTCTATGAAGAACACCTTCATTCTAGGTCGAGGCGATTCGCCTCGAGCCCCCGAGTCTCCTTCTGTAGGTTCGTCATGCCAAAGACCCATGGAGGGTCGATTCTAGAGTTGAAGGAGGTTCCCAGGAACCCGGCTCTTGGATGAGCTCCAATCCCCTCCATAGCGAGGCTTGGACCTTTTGGTTGGTGCCATTCGATGCGAAAGGCCCATAGGAAAACATTGGCCCTCTTAGCATGGAGAAGAAATGATGGAGCGAGGAGATGTGATCGATCGAAGGGAGGATAGGGAAGTTTTCTTCCGTGTTCTTCCTCTGAACCTCTGCACCCTTGGATCTCGAGCGCGGCCCAAATCCAATCTAGGTCGTTGATGCCAAGAGAAACGGTGCCCCATTCACAGTCGTAGATCGAGTATGTGGCACCTACATGGTGCCACCACATCGTCCATGGGTGCGCATTAATGGGTAAATATCAAGGAGACCCCCACCATTATTATATATTTTCATTTTGTATTATTTCGGTATGAAGTGTAATTGATAGTGGTATTTTTACATGGAACCCCTTGCATTTATGTGCACTTGCATGTATATCCGTGCCAACTCACCTCATGTGCCCCCCATGTGAGATGGGTATTTTGCAACTACACCCTCGCGGTTTTTGTATTCATAATTAGTCCATAAAGTTGTTTGTTACGTGTTAAATATTTATGGAAAAATTACAAAGAGGACCTTGAATGTTTTGTACATTGCAAATATGTCCCTGCCAAGTATTTTTAATTTAAATATGCATGGTTAAGTTGCACCTTAACCCTTGATTTTTGTATTAGGGTTCTTAAATGCATAAAAAACTTTTTAATCTTTCCAAAAAGGTCCCTGCTAGTATCTCATTTTTGTGCGTTTATCTAATCTTTATAAATATCTTCCATGCTCCAAAAAATTATGCAAAAATAGGACAATGTACTTGGATGCATGTTCATTCACATCATAATTTGTTTTTGCATTTTTTGCAATTTGACTACTTATTAAAAATCAAAATAGCATGGTTTTGTCCGTGTTTGATGTGAAAAAATCAAAAAATATGAAACCTTTTCAAAAAATTCCAAAAAATTATAGTTTGTTCATTATAGTATTTTATAACTCCAGACCAAAATCCCTAAAAAAAGAAAAAAATTATAAAAAATAAAAGATCTAAATTCCTATAAAAATATACACTCTTCGAAATTCCAAAAATATTTAAATTTGTACTACATCTTTATTTTTATGTATTAGAATATATTCAAATTGATCTAGGAAAATTTTGAGGTTTTTTTCTATTTTTAAATCCCAACTCAATTCAGCCTATTTATTTATTCAATTTTTTAGCTTTTTCCTACTTTAAAACCATAAAATAGTAGAAAATATTTAAAACAAAAAATTATTTTATTTCACTGATTTTGATTATTTTTAACTATATTTATAAATGTAAATCCTATGGAGTATAAAAAGATTTATATAGTTTATATTATTACTAAAACTATTATAAGTACCTTATACATATTTTTAAAAATAAAACATATATATATTTCATAATTAGGACTATATTTACTAATATTTTCTTATTTTTGTATATTTCTTATAATTTATATATATTATATCTTAAATACATTATTATACATATACCCTTATATATATTTACATTAAAATATACTTTTTTAAATTAAAAACTAATTAAAATGAAAAAATCAAATAAATTTTAAAAAAACCAAAAACCCACATAAAAAGGGACACTTTATATAATGATTAGCAATAATCCTTAGGCTATCATTGCTTCCTTTTTGTGGTTCGTCCTCTACATGCTTGCATGATATACATCTTTATTTGTAGAGTATAATAAATTGTGCCTCACATTTTTATCATTCATTGATTAATTATATATTGTGGGTACTTGTTGTTTGATTCGACTCTCGTGAGTGCTCGCCTTAATGACTCTCTATGTTCTCTATTCTTTTAGTGAGCTCATAGGAGTCGTGATCAACAGTACCCTTAAGTGGAAGGGTCTTGGAAGGATGACCCGCCATTGGTTGAATTCATGTACAATAACATCCATCATTCTAGTATTGGCATGGCACTATTCAAAGCCCAATACGAGCAGAGATGCCTTACGCCTTTCAGTTGGCGTGAGGTAGGTGACCACTCCCTTTACTACGTAGATGTCTTAGAGGAGACTGTAAGGGTTGTTGATCTTGTAAGGTGGAAGCTTTTGATGGCACCGAGCAGCAAGAAGAGCTATGTAACAATTAGAGAAGAGAACTAGAGTTTCAAGTAATCCGATCATCTTCTCTTAATTCATTTTCAAATATGACTTATCAATATTCAACATAATCTTTCATACTGATGAGATTCCTGTAAATACAAGTGGGAGATTGGGTGTTCCTACAAGTATCTCCCATGAAGGGAGCACATAGATTTGGTGTTCATGGCAAGTTGACGCCATGATATGATGGACCATTTGAGATCATTTCCCATGTGAGGAAGGTCACCATCCAGTATCCCTTCATCCACACCTATGAACCATACATGATGTCTTTCACACATCCAACCTGAGGAAGTTGTGCACGACCCTTGACACATCATCAACTACAATAATCATGACATGGATCCCATCTTGACATACGAAGAGAGGCCAGCGCAAATATTGGATAGTGTTGTGAAGAAGCTTCACAGTAAAGAGATCCCCCTAGTCAAGGAGTTATGGTACCGACATGGTATCGAAGAGATGACATGGAAGACTAAAGAAAACATGCAGGCACAATATCTGCATCTCTTTTCAGGTAATCGTCAAAATAATCCCATTAATTATATACATGTTGAAAGAACATGACTTGTTTTCCCTTTGAGGGGTTCTACGGGTTCAAAACCCTTTGAGGTTTCTATGGTAAGATGAAACTCAGAAAAAACATATAACAATACTGATCTAAGTCTCAAGGAAGAGACTCCCCTTGAGGGTTTTGTATTTATGACAGATCCCATAACCCGAAACCAACCCGATTAGGGTATGTATGATCCGATAAAACTATTGATCGATATTTAATAATCTGAATCGATCCAAAAATTGTAAATTAAAACTCGTTTGGGATTATCAAAAATCGAGTTCATCATAAAGAGTGCCAAGGAAAAGGTTGTGGTACAATCAAAAATCGCAAAAATAATATAAGAACATCATAAAATTCATCTTGACAAAAGAATATCAACGAAATCGACCAATCATCGATCGAAGGCCATTTGACCATCGTAAAATAAGACCGTATTTTGCCAATTCTAAATCCATCTTGGATTAGAAAAGTATAAATTTTATATCGTTTGATCATCATTCATAGATAATCGAAATGAGATATTGTACATATAAATCGGTGATCTGGGATGGAAATACATGACTTTGGTATTTTACACAAGAGAGATTAAAGGATTTTAAAATAAAAATAAAATAAAATAATTAGAAGTTAATTTCAATTCCAGCAACCAACACTTGTCTCTCTCTCTCCTCTCCTCCACTTGTCAACATAAGAGCTCAACCACTCTCCTTATTAATATCAACCCTCTCCCCTTCCTTCTTTGACTTTTTCCCTAATTCCATTTTCTTTTCATTTATATTTTCTCAAACTTTCCAACCGAGTGAGGATCCCCCATCATTCAAGCAATTGGAGATGCTCCTCCTATCCAGCAGCTTGAGCTACTAATGCTACTCCAAGTTCAGCTCCCTACTATTGCAACAAGCAACATCCTCTTGGAGACATCAGTTGTACTGCTGGTAGTTCTCTACTCATGCATCCAGATTGTTGCAAGCCGCAACTGAACAGTTGGATCCCCTAACCTTGCTACTACAACCCAATAGCATAGATGTTGCACCAAGCAGTTGTAGCAGCCCCCCCCCCCACAATTGGAGATCCTCCAATAGTTAGATGTTGATTCTTGATGCATGCCTTGATGTATGCAAGATCAAGCGTAAGTTGATTTCCAAACTTGAAGATCCAATGTACAATCCCCAACCTCCCTCTTGCTGCCTTCATGTAAAATTAAAAACCAATTTCAAAACCCAAGTAATTGCTTTTGAAATTTGATGAAAATGTGAAGATACACATGGAATTGATCATGATTTGATATCACTTAGTATGTTGTACTTTGCATGTCTAAAATATAGGAATTTTGGATGGTGATTGCATGCATCTATATCTAAATGTAGACCACTGATTTCATAATCTAAAATTTGGAGAATTGGGGGAGAATTGCATGCATTTCATATCAATTTCATATCATTTATGTTGTTATTCATGCCTTAAAAGTTTTATATTTTGGGATGGTTAATATGTAATTAAGAATCAATTTCAGACACTATTAGTTACAGATTTCATACATGAAATGTGCGAGATTTAGGGTGAATTTTACACGTTAAGACTACAATTCATATCACTTTTGAGCTCTGATGTCATGTTGATTGATGATAAAATAGAAGTGATTTATATGAAATTAAATCAAGTTTTAGAGAATTAATTAGACACTATTTTTATGGCTAAAATTTTAGAGAGTTGGGATCATTAACATGCAATTAAGACCAAATTTTATATCACTAATTAGGAACTAATTTCATGTTAAAATTTAGAGATTTCGGGGCGATAAACAGGCAAATTAGACCAAATTTGAGATTACTTATTTAGCTACTGAGTTCATGATTTAAAGATTTGGGAATTTTCTATAGCATAGAATTTAAATTTGGATCTAATGAGTAGTTCTAATTCTCGTTATTTAAAGATTAAAATATTTGGAGAAATTGTATAGAATTGAACTCATAAACAAATCCAACGAGTAGCTCTAAATGTCATTATATAAAAATGAAAATATTTGGGGAATTTTTCATTAATCTGAACTTAAAATCATATGTAATGAACAACTTCTAATCTCATGACCTTAAAAATGAAAATATTAAGGATGTGCGTTGAAAATGATATAAGTTCCTAACCAAATCATTACAATCCAGGAATCTTGGTGCTTTATCAGATCAAGGAACTTAAGTGACATACATTACTGTGAATTATGTGAAATACTTGGTTGTTATAAATCATTGATGAATGATATATGTGCCAGTCATGATGACTCTTACATCTAACTATGCGAGGTTGCGGTGACCACCTAATGCGGAAGTCTAGGATCCAAGTTCTTTGTACGGTTTTACATGAGCTCATGATGTTTTTACGCTCCGTTGGGATCCTAGTTTTTGATTGGTTCTGCTGACACTATCTCAGTAGGGTACCTAGGTTGGAGGACCCTTGGTTTTGCTTTTAGAGCTCGTTTTGCCCATACTGGTAGGATCGATTTTTTTTTGGAGTGAATCAAACCAGAGAGTCTCTCCCACTTGTCTTAGGGGTCTAGTTTTGGAGTGTTCCTATCCCTCTCGTGGAGCACGCTTCCACTGAGAGGTCAAGATGGAAGAGTCTCTTAAGAGGCTTCCTTACCCTTGAGTTTTTGGTTACTATTGCTCCAGTAAGTCCTGGCGAAGAAAAGATCATTGTCAAATGGAGTTGAATCGTGGTTATTGTTCCACCAGTAGCTGCTAGCAAGGAAAAAGATTAGATCATGAAAATTATGAATCATCAATCACCTATATCTAATAATATCCATCATCACATATGATATCTCACAACAATAGAAAGGAACAAAGGAACATTTCACGGAAGTCTTCTGCACTAGAATGAGAGCTGCTACTACAGGTTGTTAGGTGAAGCTAATGGACATGTTGGGAACTTAGTTAGGATGTATTGCACTCCACTGCATGCCTACGGAGGCACCCCAACCCTAAGGTGTTCTTCCTACCTCAGAGTCCTAGTTTGAGGTCTCACCCGAACCAAGACCACAGACTATCCACTAAGCTTGAGGAATTAGATATGGTCAATTATCAGAACAGGAAATACATAATCTACATCTTCTAAGATCCGTCAACATATATTATAAATAATAAAATCATGTTTACCTAAATATGGATCTTATAAAGTGGGAATAGTTAAGGTGGTGAGTGAAAAAAAGAAATCATACATATATAGGGGGCAAGGAGCCTACATCGGGTGATGTACGTAACTTACCTACATCGGGTCCTTTTTTCATTATTTTTTATTTTTTCAAATGATATATATATAATATCTTGAAAACCAACTTCAATACAAGTATCTTATCAAATTGCATGTCAACATCTATCTACTTACTTTCTTTTGAAACCATTGAAATACATGTTATTTTTAATAAATTTCATTGTACTCAACCATTGTTTACCTTATTTTCTTCCTAATGTGGATGTCAGGAAAGGCACCTGCGACTCAGTAGATAGACTACTATACCCTGAGCTTCCGCAATTCAGATAATTTTTGTTTAAGGTACACATTATAGCTTTTGTTCAGGTTATATGTGACTCTCATGTGCTTATTTCTTACTCTTTTGTTCTTTTTTGGGATACATGTACAGAATATCATCTTCTTTTATTATATATAAAATATATAGACATTAATGAAAATGTGAATTTGGTGACACTTGTTGTTCTGTGGTAGTTTATCATTATTGTGAACGTCATTCAAACATCGAAATTTTTCCCTCATTTTAGGTAAACTAATGTGATCTATAGTGAACATAATACTATGAGTGATGTGTAAATAGGTAACCCAGATCACAGGAACGTCACATAGAAATCCATCTTTTAAGATACCAAATTCTCATCTATTTAAGCATGAAAGTTGTAGCAATCATAACTCTGAATTTTAGGTTAAATTGAGTATGATTCACCCCTAAAACTCTCACATTTCATGTATAAAAACTATAACTATCAGTATCTAAAATAGGATCTTATATATTAATCACCCCTAAATATTAAATTTTTATGGTATGAACAACAACAGAAATGATCTGAAATTGATACAAAATGCATGCAATTCTGCCACAATTTCAAGGTATGAACAACATCATAAATGATTTGAAATTCATACAAAATCTTGCAATTCTCCCCCAACTCTACAGATTTTAGTTCATTAGTGGTCTACATTTAGATCTAGATGCATGCAATCATCATCAAAATTCCTATCTTTTAGGCATGCAAATTGGAGAATATTAAGTGATCTAAAATCATGATCAATTCCATGAGTATCTTCACATTTTTCATCAAATTTCAAAAGCAATTACTTGATTTTTGAAGTTGGTTTCTAAATTGGCATGAAGTTAGCAAGAGGGAGACTGGGGATTGTACCTTAGATCTTCAAGTTTGGAGATCAATTTAGGTTTGATCTTGCAAGCAGCAAGGCATGCATCAGGAAGCAACAACTAGTTGTTGGAGAAGCTCCAATTGGGGAGAAAGGTAGCTATTGTAGCTGCTTGGAGAATAAGTAGCAGCAGTTGTTGCTGCTGCTTGTTGTAGCAGCTCCCAAGAGTAGCAGGATTATCAACTCCAAAGCTGATGGGCTATAGTAGCAAACATGGGGGCTCTAGCGGTTCGGTTGCATCTTGTAGCAATTCGGTTACACAAGCGGAGAACCACCAATAGCACAAATATTGGCTCTAAGGGGTTGCTGCTTGTTGCAGCAGTAGGGAGCTACACCTGGAGCAACAATACCAGCTCAAGCAGTTATAGAGGAGGAGTAGCTCTAGCTACTTGAATGGTTAGAGGCTCTTCACTCGGCTCGAAAGTTGGAGAAAATAGAAAGGTAAAGGGAATTGGGTAAAAAGTGAAAGAAGGAAGGGAAGAGGGTTGATATTATGTAGGAGAGTGGGAGAGCTCTTATGCTGACAAGTGGAGGAGATAACCAAGTGTTGGTAGCTGGAATTGAAATTAACTTTATTTTTATTTTTTTTAAAAATTATTTATCTCTCTTATGTGAAATCCCAAAGTCATCTGTATTTCCACCTTGGATTTCCAATTTAGATGTATAATATCCCATTTCGATCTTCTATGAATGATGATCAAACCATATAAAATTAGTACTTTTCTGATTCAAGATGGATTCAAAAGTTGGTGAAATACGGTCTTCTTTTGCGGTCAAATTTTTGTGATCTAAATGTTCAAACAATCTTCGATCGACGATCGATTGATTTCATTGGTCTTATTTCATCGAGATGAATTTTATGATGATTTCATATTATTTTTGCGATTTCTGATTATGTCACGGCTTTTCCGATGGCATGCATTGCAATACAATCGATTTTTGATCGATTGATCCCAAAAGAGTTCAATTTGTGATTTCTAGATAGATTCATATTATTAAATATTGATCAATAGTTTTATCGAAATATATGGATTCTAATCGGGTCAGTTTTGGGTTATTCGATCCGGATATCACATAAATGCACTTAATTACTCTAGATAAAGCTCTGTTTTCAGTTAATAAAGTGATTAGTCACAAATTCATTAGTGGTAGAGTCTCTATCACAAACAAATAGATACAAAGAGGCTTGTGGGATCAAGAAGGGGCCATCTTGGTACAGAATTTGGTTTTAATAGAAATTAATTTTTAAGTACCCCTTCCCCTTACAAGAAAACAAGCTATCGTTAAGCAGCAAAAAATGAGAGATGTGGCATATCATTTGGTGCACTGAAAACATCGAGAGTCAGAGAGTGATGGGAAAAGTCTCCAAAGCACATTGTTTTGTATGAAGAGGGGTTCTTCTATTAATACCACATTGTAACCGTGATGATGTAGAAGATCTCTTTAGAGATGCAGGGAGTGAGTGGTATGAGGAGAAGGTTCTTGCAACAAGTAGAGATTTCATCTTCCAAAGAGAAGATATTTGGATTACACAACAAAGGCCATAATTTACGAGCTCCCCAAGTTGCTGGCCGACGTGGTGGAGGCCTTTCAGGTAGGGTCTTCCAATTTGCCAACCAAGATGAAACACCAGAGTCATGACGAATCCCACATGGACTACATCATAGAGAAAATCATAAAACATGCGTAGGAGAATAACGAAGAAACCCATATGGGCCCATTATTTGCTATAATCGGTATTAGCCTCCATGGAGAGACCACACAAACCGAAAGGGTAATGTTCTTTTCAAAATAAAGAAAAAAAAGGAAACTAGCGCATGTAGACAACATGTGCATGTGGGTGGGGAAAGCTTTATCTTGGTACTTTGGTTCATGGCAGCACGTTGGGAAAGGGTGTTGGGCTGAGGGCTTTTAGAGCCCAACAATTTTTTACTGCAAAATAGACGGGTGTGATGGAAGATCTCATATAAATAAAAATATCAATACTAATTTAAAGCCGTTGGAGGTTAGAATAGGTTATCAAACATGAAAGTTATAGTGTTAGCTGTCACAGGGTCAAAATCCTCTATCGATTTCGACCGATCATGTGCGGCGTTAACTAACCCGTAACTAACCAGCCTTCCCGAATAGAACAGTCACGGACGCACTCCTACTCTTCTCGATACCCCTGCTTGCTAACGCATCGATGCTCAGACACAAGCAGAAGCTCGACTCTATGGATCGTTCATTAGCACTCTCAAGAACTCGCTCAAGAACGCTCAAGAACGCAACCATGCGATCACAAAAGCACGGGCACAAAGCTCTTCTCTTATTAGAAGGAGAACTATCTCTGCAGTGGGTGGACACTCTGTGTACTTCTTACACAGTGTGTACACTTGCGAGCCATCACCTCTCCTTATGTACAAGACTCAAGGCAACCCAAGGGACACGCATTATTACATCTACAATAATGATACATAAAGACAGATGAGACCCTTCGAGTTCTTCGGCAACCCTTCGCGTTCCTCAGCAACTCTTCGTCTGCTCGTCTCTTCAACTCCCTTGTTAACCTTTCGTTTTCTCGCACGGTTGACGCCCAGTCAACCGCTCAGTCATCAGCACACTCGCTCTCCAACGCTTACTAATGAAGCTTTGCCATAATTCACCAAGTGTCACCGAACACTTGGTCTTGTGCCAAAGGGAACCCGCGGCCTCCAGACCCTCGTGCGGTAAACCCTTCCTTAGCGTTCTGCATGCTAAGGGGAAATCCTCAGAACTTCACTGTCGTGGACTCCAAACCACTCTCGTACGTGTACGATCGAGCATGCTCGACAATTCTCGTACTCAGCACCTGCAACGCTCCATGCCTCCTTGGACCACCACGCACCAATACAGATACCATGTGCCTTCATGTGTATGCCTCTGCGACCGTACCGCATTGCTCCTTGATGCGTACTGCTTCACTACGTACTGCCCTTCTACGCTCGCATATGTATTACTACGTGCATCCACTGTCATATCTTGTATTGTTGCCTATACTTCATTGTGATCGTACTGCTACAAGCTTCATGACACTCTGCTTCCGAGCCAGTTTCCTGTGTAACGCTTCTCCCTTGTAACGTACGGTGGAGCCTCCAGACTCCCGTGGATAACCTCCCTGATATCCACGCATTTTCAGACTCCTCTTGAATTCCTTGCTCCATCGATCATTCTCGAGCATCCGCTACCGGGTCTGCACGATTATTCTCGATCACGGAATTTGGGTGTGTGACAAGCCTCCCCCACCTAAAGAATTGGTTGTCTTCAACCGAGCTTTCCCTCTTCAGCTAGCGTCCCACCATGATCCTCCATCCGCGACGCACCTCTTGATGCGGCTCATATGGAAGGGTGGTGCAAGCTTGCACCGCCTCCCTTCCTGCACTTGGTCTTATCACGAACCATGCCCCTCCAAGACTTGGTTTTCATCGTGAAAAGTGGAGCTTCCTCGTCATCTCCCATTTTCGATGTATCCCTCCTAGATACAGCAGCTCCATCGTTGTTGTGTGGCAGCTCCAGCTCCACATGTGGAGTACTCACCTCCACGCTCGCTCGTTGACGATCTCGATCATTCCATGTAGGCGTCCCCACATCCTGGGAAATGAGCACCTCCTGCGCTCCGAGCGTCTTCGGTATCTTACCTCCTGCAAGATCATTGGTGGTGTGGTTCGTCACCAATCCACCATCATGGATATGTAACCGCTTGCCCATGTTGCATCGCCCTCCAGAGCATTGCCTTGCCTTTTCATGCACGGATGTTCTCCTATCCGTGGCTTTGTTCGTGTGCCTCCTGCACACACGTTGATGCTCAGCATGCACCTGCACACTCCTGTGCATCCTCGATCGAGTCTTGGCGCCTCCAAAGCTCTTTGTTGTGGAGTTCGCTCCCTCCACCGAATTTGAAGCTCCAGCTTGAAGTGTTGTGAGATGTACCTTACGCATAACACCGATTGCTCCCAAGCGTACCTTACGTTCTTCTTCCTCCTCTTCATCCGTACGAAGAGCGTTAAGCTTCTCCTTCTTTGGGCACTCCCGCGCGCGATGCGATCCGTCGCATATGAAGCATCCATTGCTCTTCGGTTGCTCCTTCTTCTTGGAGTACTATCATTCCTCCTTTAGTGGATCATGGGCAACGCCTTTGTCCTTGTCCTTAGACCGCACCTTATGCTTGCTGGTGAACTCCTTCTCTTCAGCCTTGTGGCTTGGTTAGGCCCCATAATCAACCAACGCATCTGCTACCACGATCGCTAATTAAAGGTCCTTCACTCCCTGCCTTTGCAGTTCGGCTTGCGCCCAGCTTTACAACCCAATCGTGAAATTAAACATCTTGTCCTTCTTGGACGTCCCCATGATGTCCAGCAACAAGGATGTGAACTGCTTCACATACTCACGAACAGTGCCTAACTGCTTTAGGCGTCGAAGAGCCTCTTGTGCAATCCGCGCAGTGTTCTTTGGCAGGAACTACGCCTTCAGTTCCGTAACTAGATCATCCCACCTGGATATCTTCGGTCTTGCCTCATCTGCTGCACGGCTCCTCCACCATAACTTGGCGTCGCTCGACATATACATCGATGCCAATATGACTTTCTCGGCTTCCCTCGTCTTGGTCGCCTCGAAGTAAACTTTCATATCCCATAGGAAGTTCTCCAAATCCTTGGCACTCTGTGTACTTGTGAAGGATTTGGGTTCTGGTACCTTGCGTCACTGCACCTCCACGGAGCCTCCGTTGTTCGCCAACGCCTTCTTGATGAGGGAGATCTCGCTGTGTAGATCCTCCATCACTGTGTTGAACGCCTCCAGTCTTTCCTCCAAGGACTTGATCTGCTCCGCTGAGCGTTGTTAGGTCTCGTCACCATCATCTGATCCTTCTGAAGAACGATCCTCCAAGACGGCGATGCGATGGGCATGAGTCCCAATAGTGGACTCCACTTCTGCCATCGCCTGCTCCAATGCTGCTACGCGATCGGTAACACCCACCATCTTCGCTCCGCTGATTGAAGATGTACTTGCTCCGACAAGTATCCTCAGTTCACGCGATCAACTGCACCGACAGTCGCTCGTAGCTTTGCCCGCTTTCTTGGCACCGACAAAGCTTTGTGATCTGCTCCTTGTCCTGATACCAATTCGTGCCAACGAATTGTATCACGAACCGTTGCTTTGATACCAAATGTCACAGGGTCAAAATCCGCTATCGATTTCGACCGATCCTGTGCGGCTTTAGCTAATCCGTAGCTAACCAGCCTTCCCGAGTAGAACGGTCACGGACGCGCTCCAACTCTTCTCGATACCCCTGCTTGCTAATGCACCGATGCTCAGACACAAGCAGAAGCTCGACTCTATGGATCGTTCAGGAGCACTCTCAAGAACTCGCTCAAGAATGCTCAAGAACGCAACCACACGATCACAAAAGCACATGCACAAAGCTCTTCTCTTATTAGAAGGGGGACTATCTCTGGAGTAGGTGGACACTCTGTGTACTTTTTACACTGTGTGTACACTTGTGACACATCACCTCTCCTTATATACAAGACTCAAGGAAACCTAAGGGACACTCATTATTACATCTACAATAATGATACATAAAGACACATGAGACCCTTCGAGTTCTTCGGCAACCCTTCACGTTCCTCAGCAACTCTTCGTCTGCTCGTCTCTTCGACTCCCTTGATGACCTTTCGTCTTCTCGCACGGTTGACGCCCAGTCAACCACCCAGTCATCAGCACACTCGCGCTCCAACGCTTGCTGAAGAACTTTTCCATAATTCACCAAGTGACATCGAACACTTGGTCTTGTGCCAAAAGGAACCCGCGGCCTCCAGACCCTCGTGCGGTAAACCCTTCCTTAGCGTTCTGCATGCTAAGGGGAAGTCCTCCAGAACTTCGCTATCGTGGCCTCCAGACCACTCTCGTATGTGTACGACCGAGCATGCTCGACAATGCTCGTACTCAGCACCTGCAACGCTCCACGCCTCCTTGGACCGCCATGCATCAATACCGATACCATGCGCCTTCGTGCGTATGCCTCTGTGACCGTACCGCATTGCTCCTTGATGCGTACTTGCTTCACTACGTACTGCCCTTCTGCGCTCGCGTATGTACCACTACGTGCATCCACTGTCATGTCTTGCACTGCTGCCTGTACTTCATTGTGCTCGCACTGCTACAAGCTTCACGACACTCAGCTACCGAGCCAGTGTTCTGTGTGACGCTTCTCCCTTGTAACGTACGATGGAGCCTCTAGACTCCCGCGAATAACCTCCCTGATATCTACGCATTTTCGGACTCCTCCTAAAGTCCTTGCTCCATCGATCATTCTCGAGCATCCGCTACCGGGTATGCACGATCATTTTCAATCACGGAATTTGGGGGTGTGACACTAGCAATCTTGGAGGATGATTTGTATACACCAAAAAAGATTCTCATACATCGTTACTTCCAGATCAACCACCATATTAATGCATGCTTTGTAGTTATCTGCTAATGTGACAAGGAATATGGGAATGAGTTATGTGTATTATAGAAATTTTCTTAGCTCTCTCTTATGGGAGCACTATTAGAAAATGCAAGCACACTTAAAGTACAGGAACAATCCAGAAACAAGTGTTCATTTCAGCATCGACAAGACACAGGGGGAGGTCAAAGTTTCATAGATAGAGCTTGAGCTCCCAAAGATCAAGTGTGTCCCCTCTTGCCGAGAACCTTGAGCTAGCTTTGTCTGACATGCAAGGTAGATAGAACATGAGAGAGTGTTGTAGGTCTATTATTGGCTTGACTCCAAAGGTTCGAGAAGTGCTCAAATAATGGTTGGTCACCATTTATTATATCTAGTCCTAGTAGTATATTGCTACCAGAACTAGCAGATTTGCATGCAGAGCTTCTTATCGACATTGATCTAGTTTTAATGAACCTCCAAAAGGAAGAATCTCTTGGGTTAAGGTGAGAACTAATAGGAATTAGTTTAGCATTATGATAATAGCGTCAGATCATTCAATATTTTTGAGTTGGGGTTTTCTTGTAATTAAACCCATGATTTGGTTAACATGGCCTTGGTAAGAAGTTCAATATTTTGGATCTCAAATCCATTATTGGACTTGGGTATATAGATATTTTCACATCTTGCCTCATGTCTATATCTATCCTCGTTATTACCATTCTAAAGGAAGTGACGACAGATCATATCAATATTAAGAATGGCGTGTTTTAGTTATTCTTAGATATGATAGCATATCGTTTATTTAGGGGTAAGTGATGAGTTCAAAAGTGCTACCCGAGAGGGAAGGGAACAAGAAATATTTTCTCGAATTCTTCCACGATGGGAATCCAGTCAGAACATTTTAGATTTACAAGTGGAATTCTCAGGTAATTGATAGGGAAACCATTTAGTTCCCAGCCCAAAATCTCAGAAGCAAGGTTTTTTTACTGCTCAGATTAGTTTATGCTATGGATGGTCAGTTTTTCTCTATTCACGTATAGTCCAGACACAAGAAACAACTTTGAGTGTAAATTTGAAGAAAGAGTTAGTTTGTTTATCGAAATTTGAGAAAGATAAGGATATCATCCACAAAGAACATGTTGGTAATGATATGGTCTTCACTCAATATTTGTTCAATTAACATGCACATTGCAAGATATTAAAACATACCATCAAGGATGATAATGGTGTGGGAGGGCTTGAAAAATCTCGAGGTAGAGATGGTGATCTTGAGGGATAATGTGATTGTGTTTAGGATCGCTAGAATCCAATTGTTTTATCTCAGGGGGTAGCCTGTGAGGGTTAGGGTATGGGCAATGGAATTTTATTTCATGATGTCAAAGGATTTCTTGAGATCAATCTTGAGAACATTCGCCTTCATTTTTTGACAATCCCGATGAGTTATAAACTCGAATGTGATGGAGAAGGCATTAGAGGCCTCCCACCCTTCAAGAAGGTGCATTGTGATGGTGGGATTAGATTAGCAAGTTTAGCGACCCAATGGTTTGTGAAAATTTTAGAAATAATTCTCAGAGGGAAGTTAACTTAGTTGCACATAATTGGCTATGTCTTGGAATCAGCTTTATTATAGATCAAAGATATCATCGAGTTATTGATTAATCCAAACTCAGTATGCTCAAAATCAGGTGTGGCCATTCAATATATGAGGTTCATAAATTATGATTTTAGTAGATCTCATAATCTTTTGAAAAGTTCGGGTATACATCCATCGAGGCCCGATGTTTTTAAGGATTTTAGGTTGTGGAAAACCTGTGATAGCTCTTCCTCAATGATTAGTACAATTAAATCCTTAGGGTGTGCTATTTGGTCTATAAGGGAAGGGACAATATGAAAAGGTTGCTAATGGCCATCACTGAGGAATATGTATAGGTTCTGATAGTACTTTACCGCAATAAGGGTAATTATGTCATTACCATATTGGGAGAACCCAGACTGCGATGAACTAGGATGGTTGTTCTACTTCTTCTAGTAGAGGAAATTGAGTGGAGGAATTTGGTGTTTTTATCATCATCCCATAGCCAACGAATCTTGGCCCTTTATTGAGCCTCGAGAACTCATTAGAGCTTACATCCTTGAGTTCCTTGTGGTATTTGTAAAGTTCTATCAAGATAGTGGGATTCAAAGGACCCATGCAAGGAATTCTCGATGGCCTTGATCTTATTGAGCATGAGTGCAAATGTTGAGTCAAAGGGTTTGATTTTTTTCATGCTTCCAAATGATGATGTCAGCTTTGAGTCATTTGACCTTAAGGTGCCATGTATGGAATGGGTTGTGTCCATTCATCGAAAGCACCCAAGATATTCTAAGAACTTGAGAAACATAGGGTTTGTTGATCCAAAATCTCTCCTTCTTAAAGTTAGGTTTTATTGATTCAAAGAGGATTTTTGAGACATAATAGGCTTGTGGTCAGGAAAAGTTTTAGGTAAGTCAGTCGAAGTGATCAATGTAAATATTGCTAACAAAGATGGGGAGTTAAAATGTGGTCCACTGCCTATTTAGCCATAGATTCATAGATCCAAGTGTATTTGGAATCATGACCTCTTAATTCGATAAGAACAAAGTGATGACACTAATCACCAAAATAGGTGGCGCCGGAGGATAGGGGTCTCCTAGAGGAGTATGTAGCATATCTGACACGGATAAAGTCTCATACGATAATAAGGTGAATATATCTAGTATCAAGTTGGCACAGGTGGCCAAGGAACTCATTCTTTTCTGAACTGTGTAGCAGGTCATATATTGATGAAACAAACATGATTATTACTTGTGATGTGTGTCAGGTTAACTATGTGTGAGTGCATGCATGAGGGGATTTTGTTAGTACATGATCATGCATATTTTGATGATAACAAAACTTGTGTGCAAAGTTTGTAGCTAGGTCAAGTGCCAGAAAGCTATTGGACTAGGAAGAAGCTCAAGCAGAGGAGATTTAAGATTAAGTGAAAAAGAAGCTAAAAAGCTCAAAGGAGTTCAAGGATAAGGAACTCCAACTCAATCTCTAGGAAAGATCTCAAGCTCAAGAAGCTCTTTTACTGACTCATGCTTTCTGTAATTGTCATAAATTGTAAAATACCTCAAATCATGCATATTGCATTTCAACCCTTTGACTTTGACTTTGATATTCAGGTCAAAGAGTCAAGATGATTAATCAACCATTTACAACTTATCGATCACCTCTGATCGATCACTCTCCTTTTATGATCGATCATTAGATGAATTGCAATGGTTATATTTATAATTGATCACTTTTGACCCTTGATAGACCATCTCTTGCTTTTGATCGATCACCTAATTCCACGTGATCAATCATTTGATTCTGATTGATCATCTTTGTATCACGATCGATCATATTCCATTTCTGGAAGATTTTTTAAGGTGATATCATTACTGATTTGTTCACAACAAGTACTTTTTGAGATCCAATGTCTATGGAACCCAAAGACCTATAAATAGGACCCCATAACTCATTCTATAAGACGCACAAAGAGCAACAAGCTCTCTACTCTCTACTTTCTGGTCTATACACAGTGAGAGAGAGAGAGATTCATGAGCTATTTTCTATTGTGTTTTTCATTCTGACAGCTTTTGTTCTCTATTTTTTTATTCTTACGAGCACACTCCTTCCTTTATAAGCTTCTTTTAGGTTTGCGTCTTATTATTCATTGCATATTTATCTTTGATATTGAGCTTGTTAGGTTGTTCACTTGTATACGATTGAGTTGATCATGTAATGAACTCGGTTTGTATTATGATTGGGTTGCTTGCGTAAGCAACTCAGTTTAGTGACAAGACCCATGTAGGGCCATGTTGAAAGCCCGAGTTGGGAGACTCATGTCATGATTTTTACCCAGGAGGATTTCGTTAAATACTAGTGCACATGTTGATTTATTATCTTGTGATTGGAAGTGCTCATAATAATTTGATTGTTTTTAGATTATTATGATTGTAGAGATCTTGATCATCTAGTCTGATCCACATGTATCATCATCTGATATCCGCACGGGTTAGATAAACCAACATTTGGTATCAGATCCCTATCTGTGTCGAAGAAATAACACTTTGAAGCACACATGGCCAACCTCTCAAGATCATATCTAGAGGGAAGCTCCATAGCTCATCATTCCCTTTTCAATGGGACGAATTACTCTAGCTAGAAGATAAACATGATGATCTTATTTTAATCACCAGATTTCACTATATGGAATATGACTAGGAAGGATTTCAAGTTTTTAAGGAGAAGGAGACATGCTACACCATTGTCGAGCTAGTATAGATGCCGCTCAACTCTAAGGTGATCAACTATATTTATTGTGCCTTATCAGAGTATGAGTTTGATCAAGTCTCTCACTTGGAGAAAACTTATGAGATATGGAAGTTCATGGAGACAACTCACGAAGGTACAACTAAAGTGAAGGAATATCGACTCAGAATGCTCACTCTTGAATATGAAACTTTCAAGAAGAATAAATGGGAGACTATCAAGGACACGAACGCCAGATTCATTGCCATAGTGAATTAGCAAATGAATATTGAAAGTAGATTTTTACTTGGAGAACTTCCAAGCAAAATTATCTTCTCTCTATAAAATGATTAGGAACACAATGTCATTGCCATCAAAGAGTTCATAAATTTTAGCATGAATTCATTAGAAGATCTCATATATCACCTTCTTGCCTATGAACCAGAAAAGAAGTACAAGAGGAAATGAGTGGAAAAGCTGTAGAAGAATCGTTTCCTACCAACAAAGAAGGAATTAATTGAACAATGATAGCGACAATGATATCGCACTCATAATCCGATAGTTCAAGACATTTATTGAGAAGAAAAGGAGAGAAAGAGAAGTCAAATGCTTTTAATGTGACAATGTGGGGCACATGAAGAAGGATCTTCCTCAACACAGAAGAGATTTAGACATGAAAAGAAGTTTGAGAAGAAATCCAAGAATAAAGAAATGCAAGAATCACGGATGAAGATTCAGGCAGCAATGAGGAAGAAAGAGAAAGCCCCTTCTTGGGATTTGTTGGGATAGTTGAATCCTACTCATCTGATTCCGACTATAAAAATAATGTAAATGAACATTCTTATTTAGAAAATTATATTGTTGCTCAATAATTTTTTAGAGAAAATAAGAATCTTGAAAAGATTAACAAGAAGTTAGTATAAGATAAATATCTTTTGCTTAATGACTTAGACATTTTCAAAAAGCAAAATGAGATGCTAAAACATCATCTAAGTAGTTTTAAAGCAAGAATTGCATGTTTTAAAAAGAAGTAGCTGAGTTTAAAAGAAATTTAATTTTGTACATTTTCTATAAAAAGAAAAGAAAAAGTAAAAAATCATGCTTCTAGCTCTAATTCTTTCTAGAAAAGAATATGTGTTTGGAAAAAGTAAGAAACATTTCAATCTACCCAAGAAACATTACGATATAACCATGAAGGACCCAAAAAAGAAAAACATATCGGATCAAAATCAATAACGTACCAAATGCCAAAAGAGATGGAGGAGGACACACCAACAAAGGTAGATCTCGCCAAGGCCAAACAACTTTCAGAACTATGGATGGAAGCTACCGCCATAGAGAAGTTAATAAGAATGGAGAAGTCTGTCGCCAAGGATCCTAGGTGATTTCTTATCTTTTTTGTTTGATTGATCATGCATATCATGCATTGACAATGAGCCCTCGACTCTTATCTTTTAAGGAGAGTCTTTAAACAAAGATTAAAAAGGAGCTCTAATTTAGGTGGATCTAAGAGTAAAAAGAATGTTTTTAAAAGAAAAAAGGGGAGACTTATCTCTTTAAAAATTGGTATCAGTTAAAATTAGTATTTTACTTTTTGGTATCAATTTAAATCTTTTAATTATGTCAAAAAAGGAGAGAAAATATTATTTTGCAAAAATTGTTTAATCACGCACACATTATTTTTGCAAATACAAAATATTTTGTCATCATCATAAAGGGTGAGATTGTGAGGAGCTCAAGCTTAAGTGAAGAAGAAGGTAAGGAGCTCAGAGTTCAAGGATATAGAACTCCAGCTTAAGCTCAAGGAAAGATCTCAATCTCAAGAAGAAGACAGGATCTTTTCCTTTATCGAGTCATGTTTTTTGCAATTGTTATAGATTGTAAAATACCTCAAATCGTGCATATTGCATTTCAACCATTTAACTTTGACTTTGACTTTCAAGTCAAAAGAGGTTAGCTGATCGATTAACCATTTACACTTGATCGATCATCTCCGATCGATCACTCTCCTTTTATGATCGATCATTATTTGAATTACAACAACTACTTTTATCATCGATAAATTTTGATCTTGTCTGATCATCTCTTGCTTCTAATTGATCACATGATTCCACCTGATTTATCATTTGATTCTAATCGATCATCTTTGTATCATGGCTAGTCATATTTCATTTCAAGACGATTTTTGAAGGTGATTTCATTCTTGATTTGTTTACAATGGATACTTTTTGAGAGCCAATGCCTATGGGACCCTAAGACCTATAAATAGGATCCCATGCTTCAATCTACAACACACACTTAGGAATGGCAAGCTCTCTACTATCTGCTTTCCACTCTATACTCTGAAAGAAAGATTCAAACAGTTATGGTTTTCTATATTTGATTCTTATGAGGAAGCTCCTCGGCCTATAAGAGTGTTTTAGTTTTGACTCTTATTATTCATTGCATATTTGTCTTTGATATTTAGGTTGTTAGGTTGTTTGCTTGTATACGATTGAGTTGACCATGTAATCAACTTAGGTTGTAATACGGTTGGGTTGCCTACTTAAGCAACTCGATTTAGTGGTAAAACTCGTGTGGGTCAGGTTGAAAGACAATATCGGGAAACTTAGATCATGGTTTTTGCCCAGGAGATATTAAATACTTGTTCACTTGTATTGATTGCTTATCTTGTGATTGAAAGTACTACATAACGATATGCTTCTTTTTAGATTATTGTGATTGTAGCGACCTAAGTCATCTAGTACAATCCACCCACAACATCATCCAATATCCACATGGGTTAGATAAACCAACACTATGGTGGAGAAGTTGATATCGATCTTAGATCTGCATCAGAAGATGGTAGGATCCCACCTAGTCAAGATCCCCCAAGATTTACAGCATGAATTGGAGTGCCAATCGAAGTCGTCCAGAGATGGTAGTCTGATGTTTGGATTGAGATTTCTCATTTGTATTTCTTGGATAGCCAGGATATTGATTTTAAACTTGATTCATATATGTGTGTGTGTGTGTGTGTGTGTGTGTGTGTGTGTGTGTGTGTGTGTGTATGTATATATATATATGGGGTTGGGGAAGCTGCACCCGGGGGTGTAGCTAACTAGCTGCACCCGGCCATTTTTTCCATTGGTTTTTTTGTGTTTTTGAAATGAAATCTAGGAGGATTTGAATCACCATATATCAACATGATATCATGCTAATTTCAACTAAATTTGACACTTCTATCATCTCCATCAAGACTGTCACATTTTAAAGGTCTAAAAATTATTGAAATTGACTCTATCTAGATGGGCATGTTAGGAATGTTTGTTTTGCATGAAATTTGAAACACATATTCCACTCAATAAACTAAGTAAATCCCCATAAGTTTCCTGAAAAATAAAAGAAATCAATAAGAAAAATGCCCGGGTGTAGCTAGTTAGCTGCACCACCCGGTGTAGCTTCCCTTTTCCATATATATATATATATATATATATATATAGAGGAGAGAGAGAGAGAGAGAGAATATTTCAGATGAGGTGCACCTTTCCTGGGTGCAAGGAAAGCCCGCCATCACAGCCATCCGCAATCAATCCGATGGTTATCATTAATAGGCCATTTTTAATTACTTTTAATGTTGAAAAATCCATTATAGTCATTTTAACATATTCTATATTTAGAATCCAATTAATATCTCCTCAATTATCTCCTCTCCTCAATTATCTCCTCTCTCTCTCTTCCTTGCCCTCTCTCTCTCTCTCTCTCTCTCTCTCTCGATCCGGATGGTTGCACGAGATTCAGGACTATGGATTATGGCGTGTAATCCCGAACGAAAGTCTCTCGACGGTTCATGGCTACTGGAGATCCGGCCGGCACGGTATGCGTTCATGACTATGGATTGTAGAGAGGTATGGCGTGTAATCCAGGTTGATCCACTCGGTGAAGCAATCCCAGAATGTTATTTTGATTTTTTTTGGTTAGATCGGACATGCACCACATGGATTTTTTGATTTTTTGTGGAACCAAAATGTTATTTTGATTTTTTTGGTTAGATCGGATATGCACCACATAGATTTTTTGTTTTTTTGTGGACGAGGTGGATCATGGAGGAGAAGGTTGAAGGAGAGCGTGTACGGAGGTGTGTGGGTGGAGGAGGATGTGCATGGAGGAGGTGGGTCGTGGAGGAGAAGGGCGGAGGAGGTGCGGGTAGAGATGATGCTGGAGATGGAGGGTGTGCCCAGGTTTTTACAATATAATGACCTATTTTGCAATCTCGAGTGTTTTTTTTTACAAATCCCAGATCGTATTTTACAATATAAATGACTATTTTGCTACCTCAGACTGTTTTGCAATCCCGAGTTTTTTTTTACAATCTCAGATCGTATTTTACAATTGCATATCATTTTTTTACTAACTGTGATCTTATTATACAATGCAGGATGCAAAATTACAACAGGGATTCGAAATTTACAAAGATGCTTGGCATTTGTGAAAAACGCATATAATAGGATCTGATGGATTTACAATCTTCATACAGATTTTACAAAACGTCCATGATCTTTTACAATAGTGTTATCAAAATTACAATTATTATAATATAAATTATACTAATTTTGATTTTATTTTACAATGCAGGATACAGTTTTACAATATCAAGGGAATTTTACAATAAAAGCTGCTATTCTACATTGCGCGAATATGCTACCATGCTGACGAAAATTCAGTAACTAAAAGGCAACAAAAATACCAAATCAGACACGCTAAAAATGGAAAAAAAACAAAGACGAAATAAATTTCAAATTCGAAATAAATTCAAATTTAAAACGAAAATGTATGGACTAAAATACCCTTTTGGATGAAGAACCGCTAGATCGAGATCTAACGGATCTCGTGATGGGCTTTCCGTACACCCCAGGAAAGGTGCACCTCATTGGAAGGGCCCTCTCTCTCTCTCTCTCTCTCTCTCTCTCTCTCTCTCTATATATATATATATATATATATATTAATCGAGCTACTTTCCAGGTCTCCTCAAACTTTCTGGCTGTATCAAGTTTTGAGATGTATAGCATTCATCTTGGTTGGGTTTGACGGAGAGAAAATAACTCCATAGTAATCATTATCGTAATCAAAATCAAAAGAAGCACTTGGAGAGGGGCCTGGTGTACCTTGCACTAGAACGCTAGTGTTGGGTTGGTGACTT
The DNA here is from genome assembly GCA_037367405.1 of Ottelia alismoides. Lineage (NCBI taxonomy): Eukaryota > Viridiplantae > Streptophyta > Magnoliopsida > Alismatales > Hydrocharitaceae > Ottelia > Ottelia alismoides. Next base: position 503,850 of record JAZKJV010005853.1, read on the forward strand.
CGACTTGATCTGGTGTGATTTCGGAGTTCGAGCTTGGGGAGTGGTGAAGACTGGAGCTGTGGTCTTTTTCACGTCTAGGTCAAGGACTCGTTTTATCTTCTCCATAGCCTGCTTGGACAGGAGACAAGCTACACATTCGCGGATGTTTAATCTATGATGGTACCCATGCTTTGTATCCACAAGAGTGCATTCTCTGCAGACTCTACTGATGCATCATCGAAGTCCTGCAAGAGTAGTGTGACTATGTATGCCCGTAACTTCCCAAAAATTTTGACGAGGTTGTTGAGGATATACGAGTATTAGTGGTGGAGAGAGAGAGAGACTGATAACAACCAACCAATATGGGCAGACATCCCCTATACGTTTACCTCCAAATGAAGGCGATCATCTATAAAGCCACATGGTTACGTACTCACATGATGTAATCGAGGAGCCTACCAGGGAGCTATACATCTTCTTCATGGTCACTTCCACCACAATTTGGCACTTTGCGATCTTCCAGAAGAATTAGAATGTGTCCTCGCCCAATTTAGTGATGACTACATTTTTAGCAAAATCGAATTAGTATATCTCCCTTGAGAACTCAACGATAATACAATGGAGTAGCTGGCACATAACAAGGATGGACTATGTGCAAACCTCAACATGCCAGATGTGATTTGTAGTGGTATCTGCTCTAGATCTTGGGTCTCTCGATCAGGGTGGGGAGGGTCGTCTTTCAACTGTGTATGCATTTGCTCCTGCGTTCTTGTGGACAAAGACATGACATTTAGGGTGGAGCATTGGGCTCGACCTGGCTCAATCCGAGAAAACCCAGCCCGAGCCCGTCAATTTTTTCGGGTCTTGGGCCGAGTCGACGCTCGAGTTTTTTGGCAAACCGAGGGCCCGTGCCCGGCCCAAAGCCCGCAGGGTCGGGCTCGGTTTCGGGCCGGGCATGACCCACCCCTCATTTTGATTACTTGAAGCTAAATTTGCATGCTGGAAAATTTCAATGCCCATTTTTATATGAGGTTGGGATCATCCATCACAGAAAAAACGTCATTGTTTGACCTCGTGCAAACGAAGAAATTTTGTATATGTGGGATATTTTCTTTTTTTTCTTAATATCTGTGGATGCTATTACGATAAGGAGAAGATACTTCAACTTTGGAAAAATGATATTATCTATTTAGTGTTTCCATACTTCCGGTCTTTAAATATCGCTAGCACAAAGTTGTTTGTATCCTTAATCTCGGTAAACATGTAACTAATCTAATTTTTTTACACTATTAAGCTTGGCCAGATCCATTTGTTGTAATATATCAATCAAATTAGGTGGCCATTTAACTAAGTTGATATAGAGAATGCAACACATATAGCATAATTACGACATGATCAACATTTGCGTAGCATGCATTTGAAGTTCGAAGGTAATTGGTCATCAGTGTTTAGAGGCTGATACATGTTTACCTAGTTTAGTTGACAAGAGAGCCGCATAAAATAACCTCACATCTACCATCTACGACTCCATATGGCTATCATACATGGACCTTTGCGGAATAAAACATATTATGGTGACGTGTATGTCTAATTGGATGTATCATAACTATAAGAAATAATACACCAAATAAAACATTTACACAATAGTAGTAGTTGCATTAAATCAAATGTTTCATCTATATTATTATATTTTACGACGAGCAACAAGTGTTGTGCTCGTATGCAAGCAATAGCATTGCGTATAAAAAATGTGAGCAGCAACGGTTGAAATGAAGTATTAAATCAGTAACAAATCATATGGCTGCAATTTTAAATGCAATTGCATCATTCAGTTTGATCCAAATAAAGCCACGCAGAAACCATCGGGTCGGGTCGGGCCAACCCGGGTCATCATGGGTTCGGGCTGGGCCCGACCCGGGTATGAAATTTTGACAATATTAGAGCCCAGGCCCGACCCATGTATACATCGAGTCCGGACCGGGTCTAGGCTTTTGCAGGTCGGGTCAGGGTTGGATCCGGACTGGCCCGGCCCAATGTTCCACCCTAATTGTGAGGTATGGTCGTTACCAGGTTCGAGGAGACAATTTGGAATGGGACTGGCTATTTGGTATTAGGTATGGATTCCAACAGGGATTTGGGGAGGTCGGGGGTTCCAGTGATGGGCCCCACTTTGGGCCTAGCAAAAGTGAAGAAGTTGGGGGTGTCGTTTAGCAATTCTTGTGAGATAGGATGTCGTAGGGGAAGAGCGAGATGGAGACGGGATGAGCGAGGTGTATTAACTGTTGGTTGAACTTGGGATTCAGATGTTAGAATATATTTTGCTGTCTTGCAGATTAGTGATCAAGTCAACCGTTTATGGTGCGGGGCTTTTCGATTTTAACGTAGGGAAGATAGAGTCAAAGGAAGGATCGAGGTTGCTCGGAGTCATGGTGGTGATATGAGAACAACTGGATGGATGGCATCTTCCAAGGGGCATTGCTCACGATTGGCTTTTTCCGGCATGTTAGCAATGAGCCTAGGGGCCTTTTCCAAATTCTTGGTTTTCCCATCCTTGAGTTCTCACCTATGCGTTTATTTTCCTTGAGCTTTTTTGTTGGATTGAATAGAATTTAGAATGAGGTTCACGTTTTAACACATTTAGAGGTTAAAAAGCGATTGGAATTCCTTGAAACCAGGGTGGAGAGTGGGAATTTCCCCCCAACTTTGGTTTCTTGGGCAACGAGCTGATATCACACTTTGGATTCTCAAACAGAGGGATGTCTATCTAGCTGAACAAGTCGAGTCGGCCCCGACTCAAACTCAAACTTGTTAGGATATGAGCCAGGAATGCAGACTCAGAATCGAATTGTTGAGTTCAAGTTGGCTTATGCACCTCTTAACAAGCCTTTTCTGTAGTAAGGTCATTTTATATTCCTTGTATGTGAAGTTTATTCGAAGAAGCAATTGATATTATTAGTAATCTTTGTATTAACGAGCCTTTCTAATTTCTGTTATTGTTTTAATCATATGGAATTGAGAAATGAAGAGAAGCTAGGAATTGAGAGAGAGAGAGAGAGAGAGAATGGGTAAATATCACACTACAAGTAATTTGTTGTTGGTGTTGCACCATTTTTTCCTCATATTTATATATCACCTATGCACATATGAACGAAAAATGTAAAAAATCTACTAAAAGTTAAAAGCAAAATGAGATATCGAACCCCAATGACTCATTCTTTCGACTCGGACTCTAACTCAATAACTTTTTGAGCATGAGCCTCTTATCGAGTTGCCAGACACATCAAGTTGAAGCTTCCCTGAAACCGTTACTCAAACATGATCCAACAAGATAGAACCCTATGCCTATCAAGAATAATTAATATTATTGCTGAAGAATCCAATGTTTCATTGCTTACAAATCTCAAACGAAAAGTAGAGATGTGCGTGATTTATATTCAGATTTTTTTTCATTGGAAACCAATTTTCCTGTGTGGGTTGGGGTGGGGAGGAGCTTCAGTAGGATAATCCTCTTGCAATTTGAACATGTCCGATCACATAGATTTGAGAGCCTCCCATCGGTCTCACCGGAACAAGGCTTATGGATCAGGAGATGTAACATCAGCACAAACATGTTAGAAACCAATCAAAATCAAGATAGATCCTCTAATCAATCATGATACGGATGGATTCTCTAATCACAACTCAATCAAAATCCTAATGGTAGATCAATCAGAATTTGAAAGAATTTTCACATCAATTATTCTAATCAATTAAGATTCAAATTATATCAACACTGGACAAGCTTCAAGTCCGGATATTTTGTGGCTGGCTTGCGACCTGGGATTTTTAACCCTCGTCAACTGGCTAGTGGTTCTTTTATGCATTCAAAGCCACCACGTCCATGTCGGTTGGATCAGAGACTAATCGGCCACAACGTATATAGTTTCATCCAACACATTTTTACAACACAAATGGAAAGCATAACCTACTTCAACCGATGTGATTTTACTAAAGGTGAATCATAGCAGAAATTATGTTGGGGGTGAAGTTAGCAAAACCCATGTAGCTTGGACTGTAAATAGCAATCACACTATCCAGTGAATCACTTCAGCAGTCATCAACAAACATCTCTGGCTACAGAATATACCTGTCTATAGTTATGTACATCTTCTTGAAAGAACAGAACTACATTCGAAGCACATCTATATATTGGCGTCTCTACTAGAATTAGCACAAAGACGAAGATCAGCACGCTTATGGCATTTGCAAGAAAAAAGTAAAGATTGCAAGGTTGGATCACATGAAGTAGAATTTCTTGCTGGATGTCACGGAAGATGCGCTCGTATACTATTCTATACTGTATCACCATCAATAATCTTTTGAATGCTTAGGCTGAACCAAGTATCTACACGCTACTCATATAATCCTTCTTGCTCCCACTCGTCCACCAAGAAATCTACCATTTCCTGCAGGGAGTCAACAAGTGGCCCTAAATTTAATATAGCAAGTTATATGAGCTTTTAGATGCACTTCCAAGTGCACCTGCATTTGGGATTCTACAACGGATGTTTGCCGAGTAGATGTCGACCAACATCTCGAACTAGCAAAGAATCTTTAAATAAAACGACGTTTATTGTCCAAATTTTCTACTTTAAAATGCCGTGAGAATTGGGTGACCCCTCAAATATTCAACAGTGTTGAGAGTGCTAAACCCTAACCACCTCACTTCTGTTGAATGCCACGATCGGCTCCTCAATTAATCTCCAAATGAGGACGTTATCAGGCAAAGCATGTAAGTGGAAGCAGGTACCAATAACTGTGGTGTGTACTACTGGTACCGATCATACACTGATAGCTGCTCATAGATTTCTTGCATCATGGAAGCACATAATAGAAAAATAGAGCTTACCGGAAGAGGAATGCGCTGCGGAAAAGGCTTATTTGTTCCCAGCAGACTGTCATAGGTTGCATTCCAACTACATGCAAAAAAGTTCAGTGGCTGCAGTCATTTATTGCTAGAATATCATAATGCAAAGATATAGACCAATAATATTCACAGGACTAGTTGTGGTCATTTACGCAACAGTAGGCAACGCATGTACAGGGGCACAATGTACCTGAGTCAAAAAATTAATGAACTACTAATTATGTTCATTTTTTCGGTGGAACTTCGAGAATGAAATGGCAGCACCTGTTGACAAAATGGTAGCGACGTTGATCTTCCACAATGAAATACCCAGATGAGATGAAAGAAAATGGCCTTTATTTGATTTAGGTATAGAAACATATGCTTTTAAAAAATAGCTTGCCATCTCTTTTTCAATAGAGCATCCAACTAAACCCACAAAGAATCCTTTACAATAATTATCTTATAAGGTTCACACCTAGATTTGGATGAGAAATAGCCAAGAACCATAACTTTAGTGGCACTTCACCTCGCTTGCATGGATTAATCTATAGGCTTGCAATTAGATGTGCATGGGAGGAAGAAAAACAACTTAACGGAAGGGCAGATTTATCTAGTACAGTAGCTGTGCTTCGTATTCTTCTAAGAAACCCTGGCCATTAGCTTTCCCATATTATGGTTTATAAAGGTTAACATGCACACAAAGCTTAGAATGCAAAAAATCCTCAATCGGAGTTAGTGTACATATCATTCTATATTTCAATATTCTTTCGATGCACACAAACTTAGAATGCATATCTCCATCGCAAAAGAGAAAACAGATCTTTCCAAAGTAAGAATACATAATAGACGATGGCCGGTGAAGATATTAACACAAGGTGGACGAGTTTTTTTTTTGTGTTTTTGAATGGGATTGAAGTTGCGAAGTACAATTTTTAGGAAATTAACGAGGAATATATATGTTTTTACATAAGTTTCCCGGGGTTTGTGTAAAAACCCCTACTAGTAATATATACACATGCACAAGCTGTGCACACTCGCACACATACATACTGAAACAATATATTATAATACAAAAACACACAAAAATTATCAGTAACATTATATGTGATAAATTTTATAAGGGGTTGATGGGGCTGCCCCCTGGGGGCAGCCAACATGGCTGCCCCGCCCCATTTTTGGGCAAATTTTTTTATTTTTTTTTGAAAAATATCGTCATGTATATTCATCCCTATATCCCTCCTATATGTCATTCGAATTTCGTCAGAAACAAAGACTCCTACGGCCTCCATCCAGACAGGGTCGATTTAAAAAATCCTGCGATCGTTAAAAAAATGACGTCTGGATGGAAGCCGTAGGAGTCTCTGTTTCTAACGAAATTCAAATGACATATAGGAGGGATATAGGGATGAATATACATGGTGATATTTTTCCAAAAAAAAATAAAAAAAATTGCGAAAAATGGGGTGGGGGCAGCCATGTTGGCTGCCCCTAGGGGGCAGCCCCATTTTTCCCATTTTATAAACATATTATAATAAGGCACATTGGATTTTAAAAATCTTTGGAATTATGAGTTAGAAGAGCAGAACCCAAGTTTTTGTTTGGAATAAATCCCGACCAATACGTAAGCATATCAAATAAAAATAAAATGGATAACATATAACAAACACAAGGCACAATAAACAACCACAATAGCACGAGGGAATTTAACATGTAAAATCCCAAAATGACGGAGTGAAAAACCACAGAGATAACTTGGCCCAAATTACTCCACTATACATTCCAGTATACTTGGTAATAGAAATATTCTCCACAAAGGGTTACACAAAGGCAAACCCTTCAAATGGTGTATCAACCAAAATTTCACCACCAAACAATATAAAAGGTGAGATGGAGGAATACCACCGAGCAATGCCGTTGATCCGTTGCGCTCTAACCTGGACCTCGCAGCAATAACTCTAGGTGTTCCATATGTGTACACGATCTTGGTTGTCATTGAACCATGAGCAAGGAGATGGCTGAGAACCTCCTTTGCAGCCCATCACACACACAAGGAAGAAGGAAGCTAGACCTCTCATACGCCAGCTGCTATCTACTATATGTCCTCACCCATGAAGAGGAGCTTGCAGACTTCACCCTTAAAAGAAGAAAATAGCAGTAGCAACTGTGTGTGTATACTTCCCTATTCTATTCACCTGAAGTAATGGTTACGGGGAAAATTTTCATCAAAGGCCCGAAGGGAACATTTGCAACCATGCTCATCATTGGCTGGAAACTATAGGGTGCCACTATCAAATATCCCCCTCCAGCCCATGAGAGAGATCAACAATAAATAGGTTCCATGTTTAATGAAGAAACGACTTGGAGTGAAGGAAGAAATTTGAAGGAGATGAGGAATGTAGAACGCACAAGTTATGTAGGATTTTGGCGGAGAAAAGGTGGAGATGCATTGGGAAGAGACTGAAAGAGAGGGAGAAGAAAGGATATAACTTCATTTTTTAGTTTACTTGAACTGCATGTAAAAATAACTCATAGCTCATTTATACAGGAGGGTAAATTATATAACAAAATAAAGACATATTTACCCTCCTTACCATGAGTAGTTTCGTATTTACGTACACAACCCTCGAAAATCATGAATTACACTCAGAACCCTGAATAGATGCTCCATCTTACATGCATGACCCTTAGTTAGTTGGCTCAACTAACGCAACCATTCACTTGAGTTAATATGGCTAGACCAAATCTAATGGCCAATATTTATTTTTTTTATTCATTTAACCCTAAACCTCCACTCCCTCCTCTAGGATGTCCTTGCTTTACTCTGCCTCCTCTCCGACGCCTTCTACCTTGCCCTCCTCCAGGCCCACCCACCGCCAAGGCGAAAGAGGAAGATGGGAAGGAAGATAGGAGGACCTTGTAGTTGGCATAGAGGAACTGGAGGCACATGTTGCTTGACTACCCATCCCCCTCACTAAAGTCCCTCCAGCCCAAAGGCGTGACCTTTCCTGCCAGACATCCTATCTGCCTCCACCATTGCCTCTCCTCCATCCACGTGGGGTTCTACTTCTCTTACGTGCACAACGACATCTACTCCGCAGCTCTGATGCGTCATCATTCTCTTGATGGTTGCACGGAGGAGGAAGCACGTGGAAATCCAAGCTACGTTTATGAATATGTCGTGGTGTATGTGGAGTTCATCACACTCATGTGCATCAATGATCTGAGGGGTATCATTTGAAAATGGAATTGTTTTCAAGGGGTAAAATTGTCCAACATTGATGAATTCCATCAAAAACTAATGGAGAAATGAATGGAATTTAACACAGGGTTGTGGCATGTAAGAGTTAAGGATTATTCAGGGATATGGGTGTAATTCGTGATTATCGAGGGTTACGTACCTAAATACAACCCTAATATGATTCCTTAGATTACTAATCCTAATAACCAATTTGATATCACAAACGATCTCATTGTCTAAATAAAAATCAAAATTACGACAGACTCGAGTTTAAATAAAATTAACAACTAACCCTATCCTAATTTAATTAACAACTCTAAGTGGACAAAATTAAAATAACGAACAACCTGAATTACGAATTTCACGTTGCAATTCGAAAAATTCATCTCCCAATGAGTTGCTTTATGGTCGAATATTATACACAGACAATTAATCTTAGCACATCTGAACTTGTCATGGAAGAATAGATAAGGTGTGTGCATCAGGGCCCATGTCGTTTATACAATCTTCATAGAGTTGACCTCTATTTAGATAAGATCGTGATTAAAGGATTAGTGCAGCACACAAGGTGGTGTCTATGCTATTGCGGAGATCATCATGGAGTAGTCTTTTTCTTGAAGAAGATAGTAGATGTGGAAGAATTAGTGAAACATCTAAGTTAGCAAATGTCTGATTGTTCATCCAATCTAAAAGCTCTCCTTATATGTGGAGAGGGAAAGTTACAAATATAGTCTTGAAGTACATAAACAAAAAAACAAAGATAAAATATATAATTTCTAATACTCCCCCTCAAGCTGGAGCATAGATATCCATCATGCTCAGATTAGAAATGCATCTTGTGAAGGAAGAGCAATTCAATGCCTTCATAAAAACATCGATTGCTTGTTTTTCAGAGCTAACAGGTGTTGTTTTAACATATCCTTTTTGAATCATGTCCTGAGTATAGTGGCAATCAACTTATACATGCTTGGTTCTTTCATGGAATGATGGGTTGTTGGCAATAAAAATAGCTGCAATATTATCACGTCTCATGGCTATAGGACCCGGATCTGGCAAATGAAGATCACTCAAGACAAATCTGACCCACATCAGCTCCGTAGTAGCTTGAGCCATGGCACTATCTAAATATTTTAATACAAATCTAAATATTTAATACAAATAAAAAAAAGAAGTATTGATCTCTTTAAAAGAAGGTATTGACAATATGGTAGATATCTAATCATTCTTTTATAAGGTAAACCCATGAACTCCGACCATAGTCATCAATAAAAACAATTTCTATGTGTCCCATAATAGTGTGCAATAGGCAAGGACCCCAAGCATCACGATGCACAAGATCAAATACAGGCAACCTTTGTGGTTTATTTTTTCGAGGAAAGGATGTCCTGTGATATTTTCAAAACAAGCAAGCCTCCCCTTCAACTGGTTTCAGAGAGCCGATTTCGGGAAACCTATAAGAGAGAGCACTAGCTAAGGATATCCAAAGCATAGATACCCAAGATAAGGATTGATTGAAATGACCACAACACCAGCAAATAGAGATTTATCAAAGATATCAAGACAATAGTTACCACCCTTCTTGAAATCACCACCAAGGACTTGCAAAGTTCAGATGTACTGAGAGTAGTGGTGTCTTGATCAAAAATAGTCATCCAGTTTAGCTCCACACATAATTTAAGACTGTTGGAGTATTTGGTTGTGCGCCATATGAGTTGGAGGGTAAATGGATCTCTCCAGGATCCATTTACCCCATCTATATGTTTAGTCCCACATCTACCAGTGGTGGGACTTGAAGGCTCTGTGGAGGCTATATAAGGAGCCCCAGACCTCCTGTATCCATTGAGAAAAAGGAATGGAATATCCGCCCCTTTGAGGGCTTCTCTCATGGTTTCATCCGCTCCTTAGGGACTAGGGGTCCACGTAAAATCCCGTCCAGTTTATATTTTTCTATTTTTATTCTGATACGCTTCTGAATTCTCTATTTTCTAACATGGTATCAGAACGGGTTCATTTCTCAGGGAATTACTCTTGAGTTTTTTTATTATGTTCGAGATTCGATTACCTAGGGTTTTCATGAAACCCTAATTCTATATGAAAATCTGAGCAGTGTCAACAGGGATCCCTATGGCAGACCTCCACGGTGCTCATCGCATCCTCAAGTTGGCTCCAGGTAGAGCTACGGGTTCTCCTCCAACCCTCCAGGTTGCCTCCCGACGTTACAGGTGGTGCTCTCCATTCGATGCAACCGCTCCAGGCGTCGTGCAAGCTACTTCATTCGATGCAACCACTCCAGACGCGACCTCCTTCGATCGCATACATCCAGGCGAGCGGCGATGGCCCATCCGTGTCACATGGCGACCTCGATCCCCTAGCATCGCGCACGCGGGCGCACACCTCAATGTTGCACGCTCAGGCGTGCATAGGCCCTCATCTTGGCACCAATGTGCATCGGGTGCGTTGCTCTGCCACCTCTCGAACAACCCAGCGCGCAACCCATTGTCTCCTCCAATCACGCTGACCATTGTGTAGGTGGCGATGTCTCGTCGCGGTGCAGTTCCATGCCGCATCTTCTGGTGCGCATCGCGTGCGAGCCCTAGCCAAAGCCTCTCTTCCTGCTCCCTCGCGCGAAACCGGCCTCCTCTCTCCCTTGCGCGACGGCGCGGCATCTTCCGTCGTGAGGCGGCGCATGAAGTCAAGGGTTCCCAATGGGGAAACCTAAGTAAGATCCGAAGGGGTTAAAAAAATTGGGAGGGGTTTCAGCTCAAGTGGGCGTTACTGCATTAAAAAAAGTGGGGTTATTTATTATAAGGCCCAAGTGGGCTAGGCTGTTTAAAAAAGGAAAAGGAAAAAGAAAGGAGAGGAGATTTGTGTTGTAAAAAAAGAGAGAAGAATATTGGGCTTAATAGGTCGGAAGAAAAAAAAATGTATTTTTTGAAGAAAAAAACGCGTACAAGAAAAAGCCATACGCAAAATATTTGAAAAAAGAAGGGCACGAAAAGCCGTAAAAAAATTGTTGAAACGTCTTAAAAAATAATTGTTTTCAAAAAAATGTGACAGCTTAAAAAATGTTTTCAAAAAAATTGATGATTGCCATGGCTATTTAAAAAAATAAAATAAAATGATGATGATGCCGAAAAGGTTGTGATTGGCTAAGTGGTTTTATTTTGTCCCCATCATTGTTGTCTTCTCCCAACTTGGTCGGCGTACATGTTTTTCGACATGTATGGGAGAAAGTGGGAGTATGGTGTAGAGTCACAGATCTTGTTCCAGATTCAGAGGTCAAATTCAGATATTCTCCAGACAAGCCGATTTCCAGACTCTACCTAGACTCGACGTCAGATTTTGAGTCAGTTTCAGACACGCATGAGTATGCGGTCTTTTCATATGAGCATATTTTCACCATCATTTTTAGTGGTCCTCATCTTCTCTTGTTTTGTCGACCAGAGTTTTCGTGTGCGCCATAATAGGGATTCTAGAGTAGAGGACCATTCTCTGTGCCAGATGGGAGAGATCCAGTTCTCCGATGAGGAGACTTCTTTCGGACTCCATTCTCCAACGACTGTGGACTCCGATGAGGATCGCACTTCCACGGCCCTTTCAGTTTGGCCCTTTTCAGAGATGGAGCAGTTGTCCACATTATTGTGGTGAGCCAGAGTACTCTGACTAGGAGATTCATTTCCAGTTGCAGTGACTCTGACAGACGCAGTTCAGAGCACATGCTCTCCGATGTGGAGATTCAGTTGACTCGCACTCCAGCACGTTCGTCCGCCTCACCTGCACGACATGAGAAGCAACGTCCTCGACAACAGCCGACAGTTGTGCGCGTTGAGTTGATATTGTCTGTAGTGTCATGTATTGTGAGTTGAGTTTCTTTCTATTTGTCCAAGCTGAGCATTGCATGCTCCATCTTGAGGGGGAGTGTTGGAGTATTTGGTTGTGCACCATATGAGTTGGAGGGTAAATGGATCTCTCCAGGATCCATTTACCCCATCTATAGGTTTAATCCCACATCTACCAGTGGTAGGATTTGGAGGCTCTATGGAGGCTATATAAGGAGCCCCAGAACTCATGTATCCAGTGAGAAAAAAGAATGCAATATCCGCCCCTTTGAGGGCTTATTTTCATCCCGCTCCTTAGGGAGTAGGGTTCCACATAGAATCCCGTCCAGTTTATATTTCTCTATCTTTATTCTGATACGCTTCCGCATTCTCTATTTTCTAACAAAGACCATATAGCAAACTTGGAGGAAATTTGAACACAATATACACCATAGAGTTTTAAGACTAAAGGAGAAGGTCATTCTCCCATACTAGTGATGGGAGAAAAGAGATTCAATAGATGACAGAAGAAGAAAGAGAGTTATCATCAACAATCAAATTATTGAAGCCACTAAATAAATAATCTACTGACTAGGAGTGGATGCAACATTAGTTATAGTAGTAACAAGTCCACCATATACAGTAGTATCCATGGGAGAAGTTGAATAGAGATTGTGTTGAGTTTGAGCCCTATGATCATATCTGAGAAGTTACATAAGAAGATAGATTTCAATAGGAAGACTTGCGAGAGATGAGCGATGTTGGGCACAAGCAGAGAAACCACCTGCAAGTGGTAGGGCACAAGATGATAGCCCACCATCAAGGCGAAGAGGCTCAGTGGTGGAGGCGCTGAGCCAGGTCAACAAGATATGGAACACCAGTCTAGGACCACAGATCTGATAACAAGTGAATGATGAGAATTAATTGACCTTTCTCATTGAAGGTTTACCTCTCTATTTAAAAGCATAGAAAGGTTTAAATAGATAATATAATAAACATGGAATGGAACCAAAAGTGAATAATGAAGATCTCATATTATCTCAAGATTTATATGATCTTTAGAGTATTCTATCAGATTTATGTGATCTCCAGAGATTATCCTAAGGATCTAGAAAAGGAAATCGAAATAAATATGTTTTTTTGTGTCACCATAATGAGCTCCACTTCTTCCCTCGATATTCGAGTGTGAAACTCACGCTCACTTGAAGGTTTAAATCTCGTCCAAAAGTTTCTGATTTCTTGAAATATTGTCCAATATGAAGAACCACATTGAAAGGAAATGCTACAAATAAATCCATCACTTAGCATATCTTTCAAATTTTAGCTAGCACTAAAGTTTATTGTAAGGGGCAAGAATATCATTACTGATCTTAACAATTGGTCCTCATAAGTGCAATTAATTAATGTTAACATTGTAGTACCTCAATCTTGGTTCTTGGACTGGTTGTTTGCAATTTTGAGTTCGATTTCCAACCCACTGCTCTCTAGCGTGATTCCAAAGAAGAAGACCTGCTGATTGTAAGAACATAAAACAAACTGATGGAAGTATCACTACTCAACCAAAATATAAATCCAGTCCATTATTACTCAGTCCCTAGGTGGGCTAAAGAATAGAAGTAAAAACTAACAAGACCTATTTATAAAAAAAACTGAAATATAAACCAGATATGAAGTGCAAATGAACAAATATTATGTAAATAGATGAGGATGGATTCTCTAATAATTACTATGTGTTATGTGTCATCTATGTTGTAGATGGATAAACGAATCACTCCAGAATTCATTTACCATATCCAGTGTTTAGTTCCACATCTACCAATAGTAGGACTTGAGGCTCTGTGGAGGCTATATAAGAAGCCCGGACCTCTTTGTATCAGATGAGAAAGTCAATCGACACATCAGCCCTTTGAGGCGTTCTCCTGTGGTTTCATCCCACTCCTTAGGGAGTAGGGTTCCACGTAAAATCCATGTGTCAATGTTTTATTCTTTCTAAGTTTTCTCTGCTCTGTTCATCAAATCATTTCCACGGTTCCTCATTTTCTGACTTGGTATTAGATGAGTTCGGTTCTTGTGGATTTATTGTTGAAGATTTATGTTCATGTTCTGTTTGAGATTCGATTGAATTATTATTCGTTCATGAAGATCATTTTATGAAGACATGTATGATCTGTGATGCAGCGTGACCTCAAATTATAGGGCCAAATTTTTTATTAATTTAGTGGTCAATTTTATTTACGTTTTTTTTAATCATCGTATCTCTAATTAAATAATTGAGATTGCATGTGATGTCAATCAAATAGTTGTCGATTTTGAATTTTAAATTAGTTAGAGTCAGTTTAGGAAAATTGGTTGTCAATTTAAATTAGTTTCTATTTTTGTAATATCATCCCTCCTATATAAAGGGATGAGGGTCCAATGTTTTTATTCAGTAAAGTATTAATGAAAAGTTGAGATTTTATCTCCCTCTCTATTTTCTCTCCTCTCTCAACGTGGTCTTCACGGTTCTTCTTCTTCAACCCCTCGTTTCCGACGAGTTTTCTTCTTCTCAACCTCTCCTTTTCTCCACCGAAATTCCACCGTCCAAATTATTTTATTTATCGTCGACGCGTCGAATCCTATCTGCATCATTTGGTATCAGAGCATGGCATCTAGGTCGTCCTCACGATCTAACGATCCGTCCAGGCACTCGCACCGGCATGCATCAAGGGATCATCGTTCATCCGAACAAACACGACGAGCCATCTCCACCATCGACGCCTATAACAAGTAGACGGAGCACATGCTACGTGATTTGCAAACCAACTTCCATTCCATGTTTCGAGATCTAATGGCTAACTTTGAGGCCTTCCGCGACGCCCAATCAAAGCCTTCAATCGTCGAAGCCGCTGCCGCAAATTTTAACGAAGAAAAACTCACCGTGGAAGACGATTTGCCCGCTGTCCAGCACCTTCCAGATCCGATTTCGCCACCGGAATCGGTCCCGTTGGTCTCTTCGACCGTCCCGGCACGACCTCAGCCACCCCGGGTAACTTCCCTACCATCCCCATCTCCGCTACTTCGTCTAACCAGCCCACAACCTCCCGCGCCACCCCTCGCAGCCCCTGCGACTCCAACACCCGCCAGCACCCTCCCCCTCGCGCCTCCTCCTCCCGGCACCAACCCACCCCTTCCCACGACCCCGGCGACTCCAGCCCTCGCGACACCGCCGCCAACACCCCCTCTTCCTTACACGTGCCGCACCAGCCCCCCCCCTCCCCCCCCCCCCCCCGGCCACCCCGCCTTCCACCAGCGCCGCCCAGCAACCCCCCTGTCAGCCCGCCGCCGCCGCCATCCCCCCTGCCATCGCCATTCCCCCTTTCCCCAGCCCCCCACGCGCGCCAACCCTCTCTCCCTACTTCCAGTCCCAAGCACCGCCCCACTGCCTTCCCCCATCTTCCCTCGCCTCCCCAGCGCCCTCAGAGCCGCCTCCAGCACCCCACCCCCGCGCGCCAGTCCCCTTCACCCCCATCGCCCCACCCCCGCGCGCCAACCTCCTCCCTTCCGCCTCCCATACCCCGGTCGCTCCTGCACCGCCCCCTTCAGCATCCAGCATCATTGCCTTCCCTCGCCCATGCCATCGCCGAGCACGAATCGCCGCCTGGGCCTTCCATCGCCGCCATGATCCGCTGCTTATCAAGGGTGCGCAGAACCCTAACCAAGTTTTCTTCGGCAGGTGCATCCCTGAAATCAAGGGGTGAAGTATTGACTTGGAAGTTTTGCAAGGGGACCCCTCAAAAAAATATTTATCAAAAGAGCCCAGTGGAAGATAAATTAAACTATGGAGTTCTTTCAAGTGAAGGGGTAGAATATTTGCAGCCATACCCCTCCGTGGAAAGGAATTACAAACGTAATGTTGAAAAAAAGATCTAATTGCACGTTACAATTTCAAAGACGACTTCTCCAACGACGCATCTACATCGAGTAATTCGTCGGGAGACGAATTTTTAAAGCAGAGGAGAGTTGATGCAGCGTGACCTCAAATTATAGGGCCAAATTTTAAATTAATTTAGTGGTCAATTTTATTTACGTCTTTTTTAATCATCGTATCTCTAATTAAATAATTGAGATTGCATGTGATCTCAATCAAATAGTTGTCGATTTTGAATTTTAAATTAGTTAGAGTCAGTTTAGGAAAATTGGTTGTCAATTTAAATTAGTTTCTATTTTTGTAATATCATCCCTCCTATATAAAGGGATGAGGGTCCAATGTTTTTATTCAGTAAAGTATTAATGAAAAGTTGAGATTTTATCTCCCTCTCTATTTTCTCTCCTCTCTCAACGTGGTCTTCACGGTTCTTCTTCTTCAACCCCTCGTTTCCGACGAGTTTTCTTCTTCTCAACCTCTCCTTTTCTCCACCGAAATTCCACCGTCCAAATTATTTTATTTATCGTCGACGCGCCGAATCCTATCTGCATCAATTTGTCTAAGTTTCGAGAAATTTTAGAATTTCTTCTGAAACTCTAATTTCAACATGTTTGAAGATTCCTGAAGATCCAAGAAATTTTAGGGTTCCATCTCAGGAACCCTGGATCTGGTTTCCAGGCAGCGGCCCTCCAAGCCGCACTAGGTTGCCCTTCCTCCTATCTCCAAATTGGTGGTGCGCGCATCTCCAGCCTATGCTCCATGCTCCATGTGATCCATGACACGCGATTCAACCCCGGTTCAGGAGTGGCTACTCTTCGTGCGTATACCCCTGGTTCTAGAGCGATGGACCCTCTACCCTCCTGCAATATTCATTTGACAAAGCGAATTCAGGAGGCATCTCCAGTCGTTTCCTTGTTCTCCAGGCAGTCGACAGCGATGCTACTTCTCGAGGGGCCCATTGTCTCCTTCCTCTGTATCTCCAGCTTGCTCCAAGGCGGCGGCGGCAGCTCATGCAGCATCCTCATGTGGCATTGCCCACACCTCTAACTGCAACTCCAGGCAGTGCGAGACAACTTCCTTCGGCGGTGGATCCCCTGGCAGCAGCCCTACCGCTCTCCTCCATCTCTTCAAGCATCCAGGTGACGATGCGCGGCATCTCATGCCTCGTCGTGGGGCGGTTCTTATCGTGGAAGGGTTCCCTTTTTAGGGAACCATAAATAAAAAGAAGAGGGGGCCAGCTGTTGTTTGAGGCCCAAGTGGGTTGTACGTTGTAAACAAAAAAAGGAGAGGGAGAAAGCAGGCCCAAGCGGGCTGCCGTTTTAAAAAAAGAGGTTGTTGTTTTGGCTCATTGGGTCGTGTTTTGAAAAAAAATAAGCGTACACAAAAGAAAAGTCATACGCAAGAAAAAAAGAGAATGAAAAAGCCAAAAAATGATGATACAGTTTATTTTGAAAAAAAAGAAGAAGGATGTGATGGCTATTATAATCGAAAGAATAAACAGAAAAATGTAATCGCCTTATGTGATGTTATCTCCATTTTCTTGTCTTCTCCCAACTTTGTTGATGGCAATGTTTTCCGACAAGTATGGGAGAAAGGAGGAGCATAGTGTAGAGTTACAGGCCTGTTTTAGATTCAGATTCTTCAGACCAGATTTTCAAACTCTATAGTTCAGTTTCAAACTCTGTGGATTTGTTCTGAGGCCATTTTTGATGCACTCCATATTTGAGTGACCCAATTTCTTCGGGTTCTCCAGAGAGAGACTCCTTTTCATATGCACATGTGTGCGATCATTGTTTGTGCGGTCCCCATCTTATGTTTTTGGTCTCAAAGTTTTCATGTGATCCATAGGGACTCCAGAATAGAGATCACATTCCCTATATCATGTGGGCTGGGGTTATCATGTGGTTTCATAGGGACTCCAGAATAGAGATCCCATTCTTTGAGCATGTATAGGAGTGACCTAATTCTCCGACGAATAGACTTTTTAGACTCCATTCTCCAGCAATCGTGAACTCCGACAATGATGTCTCCAAGGCTTTTTCAGTTCGGTCTTTCAAAGATGGAGCAGTTCTCCACATGATGTGGCAGGTCAGAGTACTCCGACGAGGAGACTTATTTCAGTTGTAGTGACTCTGACAGGTGCAGTACAGAGCATGGCCTCAAATTTCAGCGAAATTCGGTCGAATTTCTGTCGAATACCGATATCCAGTCGAAATCGAAATTCGACCGAAATGATCGAAATATGGGGGTCCAAGTACAAAAAAATGACTGAAATGATTGAAATTTCGGTCAAAATTCCACCGAAATTCTATTTTTGTCGATACTGAAATGGTGACAGAAACCGACATTTAGGGCCTTGGTACAGAGCGCATGCTCTCCGACGAGGGGATTCAGTTTAACTCACACTCCATCCCGTTTGTTCCTCCTCACTTGCACGCGATGAGAAGCAACGTGCTCGACAACAACCAACACTATGTATGCGTTGAGTTGATATTGTTCGTAGTGTCATGGAGTGTGAGTTTGAGATTTCTTTCTGTTTGTCCAAGCTGAGCATTGGATGCTCCAACTTGAGGGGGGATGTTGGAGTATATATGTTATGTGTCACTTATGTTGTAGATGGGTAAATGGATCACTCCAGAATCCATTTACCACATCAAATGTTTAGTCCCACATCAGCCAGTGGTGGGACTTGGACGGTCTGTGGAGGCTATATAAGAAGTCCCAAACCTCTTGTATCAGGTGAGAAAGTCAATAGACACTTCTTCCCTTTGAAGCATTCTCCCGTGGTTTCATCCTGCTATTTAGGGAGTAGGGTTCCAAGTAAAATCCATGAGTCAATGTTTTATTCTTTCTAAGTTTTCTCTGCTCTGTTTATCAATTCTCTTCCACATTCCTCATTATTTAACAATCACGAAGATCAATCACCAACACCTGTAGGAGCTTTTTGTTATGCACCAGTTAGGATATGCGAGTTTTGGGATGTTGAGCCGACTACGAGAGGGCGAGGAAGGCCCAAGAAGAGTTGGAATGAGACTATACTAAGGGATCTTAGTTTTTAAGATCCAAGCTTGAGATTGACTCAAGATAGATTTGAATGGAGATAAAGAATCCATATAGCCAACCTTACTTAATGTGGGAAAAGGCTTTGTTTTTATTGTTATAGTCACTACCACCTTATGTGAATTCAAAATACTCTGAAATGTGGATAACATCTGTTAAAGTTTAAAATATAAAACTACCCATGCCACCCCAGAACATTGATGTATGGGTGTTCGGAGGGTAATTCTCGAGACAATGTTTGGAAGGATATGCCATCACCACTTTCTTTATTATCATAGGATGATGATCTCCCACATGGGTTCTCTGAAGGATCACTAAAAGTTATTGATGCCACATACCTCAAGGGAAGTTGGTCGCACCACAAATGGATATGAGTTTAAGAGGAGAGGATGGCAAGACCAAAATGTAATCACAGCTCTTTTCCTCTGCTGAGTTCCAGACGTTGGTAGAAAAAACTTTAGCGATACTGTAGTCGAAGTCATTGTCAACAAAAAGGATCAAGAAAAGAAAAAAATTCCTAATTCCTATTTAGTGGATGCACCTCAAGAGTTCATGAGGAGATGAAGATACGTTTGATAATAAACGTCAAAATACTATACCGTAATTGTGAGACCTGCCCGTGCTATTTTATAGCGTGCAGTTTATCAAGCCATCAACCGTAAAAATATGTAGAGGGTGTCCACGATGGAATGAAGATATTAGGTCGACACATAGTAGCATAGGTACATAAAATGGGTGAATCTGTAGAGAGATTATAAGATAAAATTCAGTGTGACTCCAAGTCTCCAACAAAATATAAAAAGAGGATAAATTAGTTTGGGCATCCCTAGTGGTCAATTAATATCCTAATTAGCTCTGAGAAGTTGTCTTAAAATGATTCAGATAGCATTATGAAAGATCTTGCGGAGAAAATAAGAGAATCAATTGAAAGAATTTCATTCAAGAGGTAGGGTTTTTCATATAGCATGAAGCCCTAAAGTCCTATGGATGGGAATTATATAATAGTTCTCAAAAAAATCCTAAACATAGAAGTGTTTACAAATAGAAATAGCTAAAATAGAAATAAAGCTAAAATAAAAAATACGACAAAGACTATATTTGTCTAATAGCATCAAAATTTCCCCTCAAGTTGGAACATATATGTCGATCTTGTCCAACTTAGAAGTAAATAATGAATTACATTTCTTTGGGAGCGCTTTTAAAGATATATCTGCAAGCTGGAGTTCCATACTTAGATTTAGAGACCACAGTCTACTTCTAGTTGCATAATATGACAAGGTATCCACCAACAAACATGGCAAAAATCAGAGGATCGTCTATCCTCTAGAGAACTTGTGTGGTCAACATCAACATAAGATGTAATGCTTATATGTCTATCAACCCCTTATAAGAGGCTCGTTCTTGGCTAATCCTTCAAAATATCAAAGGATTAGAAGAACATCCTACCAATGATTTGATGCAGCTTCTCCAAGTATTACTAGCTATGCTCATTGCATATGATATATCAAGCATGGTGGCAATAAAATATAACAGTTTACCCACTAGGTTTTTGTATCATATGGTATCCTTAAATGCTAAGTCAACAAAGGTAACATGGTTTTGAGATTCGGTCAGAATAGAGGACGGTTTACAGTTGTAAGAAATGAGTGGGTTGTTATTTCTGAGAACCATAGGCTCTCTTATATAAAAGTGAGTCCTATGGGTAAATTACATAAGATAAATACAGAGAAATAAAATAAGAAAAACGGTACACATAGAATACGAAGACATAAATATCTCTACATTCCCCCTCGAGATGGAGCATAAATGTCAATCATGCTCAGCATCGATGAACACTTCGGGAATGGTCCTCTGAGCAATGCCTCGGTAAAGATATTTATTGTTTGCTCTCCTGAACTGACATGTGAGGTAGAAATAAAACCCTTCTGAATCATATCTCTAGTGTAATGGCAATCTACCTCAATATGTTTTGTTCTCTCATGGAACGCATGGTTGTTTGCAATGAATAAAGAAGCCTAATTATCACATTCTAACTGCATGGGTAGAGGAACATCTATACGTAAATATACCAACACTGCTCGAACCCACATCATTTATGTACTTGCTTGCACCATAGCCTTGTATTCAGATTCGACACTTGATCTAGCCACGACCGTTTGTTTCTTGCTTCTCCAAGAAACAAGAGAACTGCCTATGACACCGCGAAGCCCGAAGTAGGCTTCCTATCCTTAGGACACCCTACAAAGTCAGCATCAACGAACACGGATACAGAGAGAGTTGCTCCTTTCTTGAAAAATAGTCCTGCACCTGGAGAAGATTTTAGATATCTCAATATCATGTATATAGCATCCATATGTACTTGTCGAGGTTGCTCCATGAACTGACTCACTTGACTCACGGCAAAAGAGATATCAGGTCTGATAATAATAACATAAAGGAGCTTTCCCACCATCTCTCTGTATATCCTTTTATCGACCTCATTTGTATCATCATCATTTAGCTCCATGCTAGGATCCATTGGAGTAGTAGAAGGTCGATACCCAATCATGTTCGTCTCAACAAGCATGTCTATTACATATTTTCTTTGGGTCATCACAAGATCCTGCGCATTCCTAGCAAATTCCAACCTTACGAAATACCTTAGGGTGCCCAGATCCTTGGTAACAAATTGACGGCCCAAAAATTCTTTTGTCATTTTTATTCCCTGCACATCATCTCCTGTAACAACTATATCATCAACATACACCATGATAACAACTGTACCTCTAGGTGTTCTCTGCACAAATAGAGAATGATCTGCATTTGACCTCTTGAACCCCTGCTGGTCAATCAGATCCGAGAGCTTTTGAAACCATGCTCTTGGACTTTGTTTAAAGCCATATATTGCCTTACGGAGTATACATACCTGTTGACACTCCCCCTCAGCAGCGAACCACGGACGCTGCTACATGTATACCTCCTCCTGTAGATCTCCATACAAAAATGCATTTTTAACATCTGGCTGAAATAAGGGTCGGTTGCGTACCACTGTAGCTAAAAGAAGAACACGTAACGTGGAGTGGCGAGCAACAAGAGAGAACGTGTCCATATAATCTACACCATAGGTCTGGGTAAAACCATGTGCCACCAATCTTGCCTTGTAACGATCAAGGCTCCCATTTGCATGATGTTTAATAGTAAACACCCATTTATAACTGACAACAGAGGCATCAAGAGGAGCATACACCAAACTCCATGTACCACGAGATTGCAAGTCAGCCATCTCTTCTTCCATAGCTAAACGCCAACGACTATCTTTCAACGCCTCCTGATAAGTCCGTGGAATGTCCACGGCAGACAGAGCAACTGCAAATTTCTGAAAATCCCCTGTCCAGCGATGAAAAGACGCATTGAAGCAAGTGGATATGACACGCATCTACGCTTTTGCTTCTGAACAGCAATGGGTATATCCAGGTCAATGTTGTAAAAGTCACCCGACTAGCCCGACTAGTAGGTCCGACTAGTCTAGTCAGTGAGGTGGCCGACCGAGTACCGACTAATTCCGACTAGGTCCACTTGTCAACCAATTTTTGCTTGGAGATAGCATATTTTTCTACTTTTTTAAAAGCAAACTTATTCTAATACACTCAATGTTTTATTTAAATTCAATTATTGATTTATTATGATAGTGAAAAAATATATAAATCTATATAAATATATAATAATATATGTGTAAAAATGATTTATGTATTTAAAAAATCAAAGATGATTAAAGTCCGACTAAATCTGATTAGTCACCCGACTGCCGATTAATCCTTAGTCAGTGACCTGACCGACCTAGTACTGATCACCGACTGTTGCATCCTTGATCCAGGTCATCTGGAACTTCCTCTTGTAATGATTCCTGCACAGAAATATCTCCAAACCCATCGTTAGAAACCATGTTATCAAAACAAACATGGGGCATGTTGGATGGCGGGCGATGATCATGAGCAGAAACTGGACGAAATGGTGGAACAATGATCACAGGTGGTGGTGGAGATGGTGATGGTGGTGGTGGAGAAGGTGGCGGTGGTGTAACAGGTAGGGGAGACAACTGACTCAGAGGAGGAGGTGGCATGTAGATTTCAGTATTAGACTCTGAAGAGGCCAAACTGTCACCTGAAGGAGAGAAATACATCACAGACTCAAAAAATGTGACATCAACACTTGTATAGTATTTCCTGCATAATAGATCATAGCATCGATATCCCTTCTGGGTTTTGGAATATCCAACAAACACACATTTGATATTTTAGGAGAGAGCTTGTCAAGACATGGAGCCAACTGGTGAACAAATACAACAGAGCCAAAGACATGGGGAGGAAGTGAGAACAACTCCTTCTCAGGGAAGGCTATAGTGAAAGGAACATTCTCACCCAAAACAGACGAAGGCGTGCGATTCATAAGATAACATGCCGTAAGAACAGCATCACCCCAAAATGAGTATGGGGCACGACTCTAAATAAGAAGGGTTCGAGTGACGTCAAGTAAATGTCGATGCTTCCTCTCTGCAACATCATTTTGTTGAGAGGTGTAAGCACGTAATGTTTGATGAATTATTATAGCAAGGGAGAAGAAATATGATAGCGCACGAGTACAAAACTCCAAAGCATTATCGGTCCTCGCAGATTTCACAGAAGAAGAAAAAAGATTCTGCACTTCATTGATAAAAATTGTGATCATGTCTCCTGCTTCAGATTTATTCTTCAATTGAAAGACCCATGACAAACAGGAAAAATCATATATTGCAACAAGATAAAACATGTATCCCTGGTGATTAGGAATACGACTTGGACCACAAATATCGACATGGATTAACTTTAAAAGGGAGCTACTGCTCCGACTCTGGTGATTGGGAAAAGCTGATCGATGATGCTTTCCCAACTGACATGCTTCACAGTGGAAGGAGGAACTCGAAGAAATTTGCGACAAAATGCGACAAAGCTTCTAGAGAGGGAGTTGACCAAAACGTAGATGCCAAGAGTAAGAAGAGACTGGTCCAATTGAATGAAGGGATGCGCCTGCATAGGGAGTGCGGACCAGGTGATAAAGACCACCCTGCTCACGACCACAGCCAATCACTCTGCCCGTAAGAATATTCTGAAAAACAAGAGACGATGGGTTAAAAATAGCTTGACAGTGCCAGTCCTTCATAATCTAACGAATAGATAACAAATTCATAGAGAAATCTGGGGGTAGGTAACACATTCTGCATATGCATCGAAGGCGTCAAACTAATCTCCCTTTGTCCAGTGATCGGGAAATGGGTCCCATCGGCTATCACCACAGTTCTCCCTGGAGGAACTTGTCAATATGCAGTAAGGTACTCTCTGTCGCCACATAAATGATGAGTCGTCCCGGAGTCCATAATCCATTCTGTAATCGCAGGTCCATGACAAGAGGTAAAAGCATAGAGACTACTTGAGGTGGTGATTGTAGCAGATGTACTAGCAGACGCAGAAGCTGCCACATCTGAATGTCCTCCTGGAGATGACGTAGGAGGCATGATATCCCTAAGTCAGGTCACGAGATCATCAAATCTCTGATCTGAAGTAGAAGGTGCTAGAGACTCCACTTGTTTTGCTACCCGTGATGATGTTGGGAAACCATGATTAGAATAGCATGTATCCTCTGAATGACCGAGACGATGACAATACGTGCAGGGATGATGAATTCGACCCCCTCTACCACAGGGTCCACGTCAACGAAAGGTAGATGAGTCGTCTCTGTCCATGGAGGTTGCCATTGCTGAAGAAGTATGGCTAGTAGAAGAGGTCGAGATAGTGATCCTGCTAAGTCTACGAAAGGCTTCCTTCATGGGAGGAATAGTAGCATCCGCAAGTATCTGGGAGCGAGCAATGTCATATTCAGGATCAAGAGCAGCTAGAAATACACCAACCATGATAGCATTCCTGTATGTCATTTGTTGCTCAGGAGTAGCTGTCAGAGGCATGAAGCTGTGGAGCTTCTCAAACATTATCATGCTGGAGTTGAAGGATCATGGTCTCATTTCGTGCCTGAGAATAGGTTGTTGCGAGAATATCTGATGCAGCGTAAAAAGGAAATATAGGGTTGCATATTTATTTAATTTTAGCCGTTAATTTTATTTACGTTTATTTGAGTTGTCGCAATTTCTAATTAAATAAACGAGATCGTCTGTGATCTAAATTCATTAGTTGACGATTTGAACTTCAAAATTAGTCGGTTAATTGGTTAGAGTCAAATTAGGATAATTAGTTTCAATTTGAATTTGATTTCTATTTTAGTAATCTCATCCCTCCTATATAAAGGGATGATGGTCCATTGTTTTAGTCAGTTCAGTATTTATAAAAATTGAGATTTTATCTCCCTCTCTCTTGTCTCTCTCTCCCCTGCGCGATCTTCGCACTTCCCTCTCTCCAAGCCCCTCGTTATCGACGAGTTTTCTTCTCCTCAACCCCTCTATTTTCTCCACAAAAATCCATCGTTCAAATTATTTTATTTTTCGTCGACGCGCAAATTTCGATGCGCATCATTAGTTGATGCAGCGTAAAAAGGAAATATAGGGCTGCATATTTATTTAATTTTAGCCGTTAATTTTATTTACATTTATTTGAGTTGTCGTAATTTCTAATTAAATAAACGAGATCGCCTGTGATCTAAATTCATTAGTTGACGATTTGAATTTCAAAATTAGTCGGTTAATTGGTTAGAGTCAAATTAGGATAATTAGTTTCAATTTGAATTTGATTTCTATTTTTGTAATCTCATCCCTCCTATATAAAGGGATGATGGTCCATTATTTTAGTCAGTTCAGTATTTATAAAAATTGAGATTTTATCTCCATCTCTCTTGTCTCTCTCTCCTCGCGATCTACACGTTCTTCTCCTCGAATCTCGCGCATCCGACGTGCTTCTCTTCTCAACCCCTCCAATTTCTTCTACCGAAAATCCACCAACAAAATATTTATTTTTCCACCATCGCCGAATTTTTAAATTTCCATCATTTGGTATCAGAGCATGGCATCTAGGTCGTCCTCACGATCTGGCGATCCATCTCGTCATTCACGCAAAAAGTCCAACGGATCTCACCCCAACGACCGTGCATGGCGTGCTGAGGTTAGACAAACACTATCGGATTAATATAAGTTCTTTCACAGAATAGAGAATCATTGACGCGACAAATACAAGAACTCACTACCAAAAAGGACGATGAAACTTTCGTCCAAGTTCCTGATGAAGAGAGCCAAGAAAACTGCGCCGTCCTCAACAATATGCTCGCTGTCCAGGCGATTTCAGACCTGCAAACGCCACCGGAAACGACTCCGGCACCATCCATGACCCTTCCGCAGGTTCCCGACGACATCCCCATACCCCCGGCCTCTCCCGTCACAACCCATACGCCGCCAGCGACTTCCCTCGCCCCACCACCACCTCCACCACCTCCCGGCGCCACCCTCGCGCCCTCGACCACGGTTTCAGCCTCAATCGCAGCCCCGGCCCCGTCACCCCTTACGGTACCTCCTCCAGCCCCCGCGCATGTTTTCCCCGCCCCCGCATCCCCAGCCCCGGCCCTAGTCCTCCCGCGGCATGGCCCCCAACCCCCCGCCTCCGCGCCCTCAGCAGCTTTGGTACCCCCTACTGCGAAGCCCTCAACTCCTGCAACCCCCGAGCATTCCCCCACCACCCGCACATCCCCAGCAACCCGACCCCCAGCTCCCGTTGTCCCTCGCTGTTTCCCCTCTCCAACTCGTGTGCGCCAACGCCCCGGCCTTCCCCCTCCTTCCCCACCTCGCCGTGCCAGCTATCCTCGCAAATCTCGCCCCCATTCCCGATGTCGACCTGCACCCCTCCGCGCCCTAGCCCTCGCAGCCCCGCCTCCCCACCTCGCCGCCTCGCCCTACCAACCACCCCTTCCGCCTCGCCGACCAATCCCGCCACCAATCCTACTGCCGCCAAGCACCCCAATCGTCCGCCGCCCATCTCACCATCCTCGCGAATAGCTCGGAACGTCTGTGAACGAGTTCACGGACGCCGCCTTTCCCATCCGCGTAGCTTGCGCGAGAAGAAAAAGGAGAGCCCTAATAAGAGGCCCGATGACTAAGGGGTTTGAATCCCATGACATGTGGGATTGGGAATTACCTTGGGAAAATTACAAGAAACTCCCCCCATGCAAAAGTTTTTATTCAAGGGGAAAGTTCAAAGGCTCCTCTTACAAAACATTTTTAAATGAAGGGGTACGAAATTTGCACTTCAACCCCCTGGAACTGAAATACTTAAAGAGAAGTGCTGAAAGGAAGAAATATAGGAGACCTCCTTATCCTATTAGTACTAGGACCTTCGAGTGCACCTATTTAAAGGCCTCATGGCTTCAATCATTAGACACATCTCCTCCTCTCCTCTCCTTGTGCTATTGCTTTGCTATGGATTCTCCAAGGGCCATGTTGTTCATGCCTCCTCAATTTTTCAATCACCGCAATGAGAAGACAAGGTTCATGAAGACGCCACCATTTGCGCCACACATGTTCTTCCAACATGAAGTGGACGACTCCTGTCACCGCACCAACGCCATCTGGGTTCCGTCGTTCGCCCCACATCTATTCTTCCACGAGGCGAACAAGAAAATTGACATCAAAACGGCAAGCTTCGTAGATCCAACAATTCGTCGGCAGACGAATTTTTAAAAGCGGAGGAGAGTTGATGCAGGGTAAAAAGGAAATATAGGCTGCATATTTATTTAATTTTAGCCGTTAATTTTATTTACGTTTATTTGAGTTGTCGCAATTTCTAATTAAATAAACGAGATCGCCTGTGATCTAAATTCATTAGTTGACGATTTGAATTTCAAAATTAGTCTGTTAATTGGTTAGAGTCAAATTAGGATAATTAGTTTCAATTTGAATTTGATTTCTATTTTTGTAATCTCATCCCTCCTATATAAAGGGATGATGGTTCATTGTTTTAGTCAGTTCAGTATTTATAAAAATTGAGATTTTATCTCCCTCTCTCTTGTCTCTCTCTCCTCGCGATCTACGCGTTCTTCTCCTCGAATCTCACGCATCTGGCGTGCTTCTCTTCTCAACCCCTCCAATTTCTTCTACCGAAAATCCACCAACAAAATATTTATTTTTCCGCCATCGCCGAATTTTTAAATTTGCATCAATATCCCACATTGCCTTGGCAGTGGGCTGATGCAACACGTCATTGGCGATCTCTATCGTCAATGTACCTGACAGCCAAACTTTGGCATAGGCGTCGCCCGCCTCCCACGAGGCATGAATCCATGTTTTCTCTACCGGTTCATCATAGGTAAGAATATATTTCTTACCATTAGACTTCATAAGGCTCATGAACTACATACCCCAGAGCTTATAGCTCGTCCCGTCCATCTTGACAATTTGTGCCGGACCTCTGAAGGCATCTATGACGGGTACATCGACTTTGTTTTCTGACATGTTGTCGAATGAAGATCACATGGGATTCGTAGACCGATATATAGATGTCTACACAAACATGTGAGGATTCGATTGCATATGTAGACTTATGCAATCAAATACATACCAAAGTGAACGAAGAGAGAACGACGGAGACAGAGGCCGATGGCAATGAGAGCCGACAGCGGAGAGACCCGATGCGGTCCTACGGCGTCGAGGGTCAAGGCGGCGACGCTGAGGGTGGTAGGCAGTACCGAGGAGGGCAGGTGACGCCGAGGGGCTGCGGGCTGGCGACGGGATCTGGAAGGCGGTGCCGGCGAGAGGGAGCCCTAGCAGGCGGCGACGCCAAGAGAAGGGGGGGCTGGCAGGTGGGGATTAGGGTTAGGGTATACGATCTCCGGTCTAGGACCGCTGCTCTAATACCATATTGTAAGAAATGAGTGCGTTGTTATTTCTGGGAACCCAATGCTCTCTTATATAGAGGAGAGTCCTAAGGGTAAATTACATAAGATGGATACAGAGAAAATAAAATAAGAAAACAGTGCACATAGAATATGAAGACATATAAATATCTCTACAACATTCAAGTAAATTAGCACAAGCCATAATATTTAAATAACACTTCCTTTGTGACAAATGTATCCTCATATGTATCACCTCAATACTAAAAAAGTATCAAAAATGGACAAGGTCATGGGTGATAGATACCTTCAGAATGAAAGTCATGGCCTCAAGAATGCTTGCAGGCATCACCAATGATAGTCATATCATCGACATATATTGCAAGTATCATGATAAATAAGGAGAGGCGTATAATGAACACAAAACAGTCAGATGTAGTCCTACATAAGCCAAGAGAGTTGATCTCTATATGTCGAACCAAGCTTGTAGACTTTGTATCAGACCGTAGATGGCCTAATGTGGTCAGCATACATACTACCCCACCCCAACAGAGTATCATGTGGTGGTATCATATATATAGTTCCTCCTCTAGATCTCCACAAAGGAAGACATTCCTCACATCAAGCTGAAAATGGGCCAATTCATGTTGGTTGCAACTTATATAATCATGTGAATAAGCATCGTCGTTGCTACCGGAGCAAAAATCTCAAAATAATCGACACCATATGTCTGAGTGAACCCTTTGCCACTAGTCTGGGTTTTGGTCCATCGATTGATCCATCAGGTGAATGCTTGGTCATAAAAACCCATCTGCATGAGACCACGATCATGCTTGATGGACATGTCATAAGGTCTCACGAGCCTCTAGAATTAAATGTACCCATATCTTCATCCACAACATGTTTCCAACTATGATCCTTTTGGAAAGATGTGAAATGAAAAGTTGGGTTTCATCATAGCCCTAGAGCTCTCGTATATAGGAGAAACGCTCTAAGGGAAAATTACATAAAGTAGACAGAAGAAATAAAAAATACAAAATAAAGATAATGAGATATAAATATCTCAACACTCATCCTCAAGCTGGAACATATATGTTTATCATGCGTAATTTGGAACAACAATGGTGAAAAGGACCCCTCACAAGAGCTTTGGTAAACATATCTGCAATCGGGTTGCTTGAAGCAACATGAGAAGTAGAAGTAAGTCCTTTCTGGATTAAGTCATGAGTGTAATGGCCACTACTTCGATGTGCTTTATTCTTTCATAGAAGGCCGAATTATTAGCTATGAATAAAACGGCATGGTTATCATATTTGGGGTGCATAGGAAGAGGAATCTCAATAGTTAGGTCAGTTAGGACAAAGTTGACCCACATCCAAGGTTTGAAAAAACGAAAGGCGGAACGAGGCGTTTCCATCGGAATCGAGGCGAGGCGTAGCCTCGAGGCGGTCGAGGCGTAAGCCTCAGTTTATAGAGAAAAATATGCAAAAAATATAATTATATATATGCCAATGTAATTATATGTCATCTGCCCAACATATAATACTTAACACTATAAGTATGATGAAATAATATAGATAAGAACCCTAAAATAGAAGATATAACAACATCATATCCCTTTCTACACATTTCTATCTAATCAAAAAGGAATTCATTGTATTTGAATGTTGTGAAAGCATTAAACAATGCATATCTATCTTTGAAATATTATTGTAATTAAAAGTACGATTAAATATACGTTGAAGAAATTTATGTTATGTGTCTACCATATAATATATAGCCGCACGAGAAACTGTTAATCGTATCTATATCTAGCAAATATTTGAAATATTGTTCTAAATAAAAGTACGATTAAATATAGTCAAAGAAATTTATGTTATGTGTCTAATGTATAATATATGCCATTATGAGAAATCATGAATCATATCCATTTCGTTTTGCTTGATATATTGCAAAGCTCGTTAATTTTACGAGCATTGTTGGATTTGATATTTATGGATTCATTCATTAAGAGTTAAATAGTAAGAGTTTGCAGAAATAGTTAGACACAACTAATAGTAAATATGAAGTTATGGACACGAAAGAAACATCAGATTTAGGCATTTATCTTGTATAAGCATTATCCTAAACAAATAGATATTTATAAGCTTCTCAAACTAACAATTAAACCATTAAAATCATAAAAAAATTGCTTCAAAAAGTCAAAACGCCTCGGCAAACGCCTCGACCGCCTCGAGGCTAAATTGGACCGCCTCGCCTCGAGGCGTACGCCTCGACCGCCTCGAGGCTAGTTTTTTCGAACCATGCCCGCATCATTTCCATGTTGCCTTAGGCCATGGTCCTATACTCTGATTCAGCGCTATATCTAACCACAACTGTATGTTTCTTACTCTTCCATTGTTAGTAATATAGACTTGCATCTCTTATTTTATCATTGTAACCCCTTTAGGGGCACTTATATATTTTCCCTTTTTGAGCTCTCTAGGATTTTGTCCTATATAAGGACCCCTAGACCTTAGAATAATCCACGCTCTTTTATTCTTTCATTGTTTTCCATATGGTATCAGAGCAGCAGTCCTAAACCGGTGTTCTGATCTAATCCCACAGCCACCGCCAGCCACGAGCCCCACTGCAGCCGCGCTGCCTGCTAGCGGCCCCGATGCTGCCCTGCCAGCCCTGCGTCATGCCATAGCAGCGATCCCAGACCGCCCCAGGGTCCCACGCTGCCAACGGCCTCACGTCATCATGTGTTGCGCCCCTTGCCCCATTGTTTCCCTAGCGGCCTTGCGTCGCATCATAGCAACGGTCCCAAGTCGCCCCAAAGGTCCCGCGTCGCTCCAGGTCTTGACGATCGCCTCCAACCCAGCCGACTGTCTCCAGACCTGATGCACCATGTGTTCCCACCTCCAGTCGGTTGCCTTTAGCCAGACTTCTGTTAGATGTAAAGGTAGGTCTATATGATGTAAGATTACACTGACTATCTAGGTCACTTTTCTTGACCTTTGCAGTCACCATGACATTTGCAGAACCCAAGACCATGTACCCAACTTCTTCTTTGATGGTTCAAGGCACTTCTATCAAACTCAAGGGTTCCGAAAAACTATGTATTATGGTCTCGATCCTTCAAGGTGTCTATTGGTGGTCAGTGAAAGAATTGTGTTCTTACTAAAGATCCACCCAAGGAGACAGAAAAGGACTACGATACCTGATTCGTAGGCAACTGCCAAGTGATTATTTGGATGACCAACCGTGTCGATCCGAATATAGCCTCTAATCTTCTCCGCAAGGAGACTGCCAAGGCGATATGAGAGAGCCTTGAAAATACCTATTCCCTAAAGATGACCAAGTCCAGGCTCTCAAACATCTACATATGGATTAGGTCAGCAAATTAGGGTGATACATCCCTGATTGAGTACTACAGACTCCTCATAGGTCTATTTGAGGAACTCCTCATCTTTCAGCATGCTTGTTGTGAGAAACAGATTGGAGAACTAGCAAAATGCAAGTATATTCTTTTATCAGGACTACATCCACGATTCAAGCCTGTAAAGGACCAATTTCTGACTGTTGTTGCACTACCTATTCTTGAGACCATATATGGTCGGCTACAACAACTTGATTCTCCCTCTCCTTATCTGTCTACAGAGGCTACAACACACTTTGCTAGAAGATGTCCCAGTTATCAAAGAGAACGCGGTCGTGACTTTGGCTGAGGTCGTGGCCGTAAGGCTGGATGAGGACGTGATTCGGACTATCCTGCCACCGCTCGCTATCCATCAAGCACCCATTATGGACGCTGGAATCATCCATCCGAACGTTATTGGGCAAAGTTTGGCATGCCTCCTAATGCCAACAGTACCTCTGAGGCTACCTCACATGAAGGCTCATATGATATTGCAGACGCCTCATCGGATCACCCTTCTGGTGATAACCAAACATCTTTCACTGCATCTCAGTATGCTCGCCTACATCAGCTGCTACAGAACTCTGCCGATAGGACTATTACCTCTACTCCTACTACGAGTTTGGCAACTACTTCAGGTACTCTTGCCAATGTTGCTTCTACATCCAGCCCTGCATGGGTCTTTGATTCGGATGCCTCTACTAATCTGAGGGGAGAAGGTAGTCTTCTGACCTCTTCACGACCGTCTTCTATTGTGAAGACAGTTTGGTTTGCCAATGGAGTACATTCCCCTATTACTATTGTGGGGACTATGAAGCTTTCCACCAAACTCTGGCTTACTTAGGTGCTTTGCGCTCCTGATTTTCCACTTAGTCTCTTATATGTACACAAGTTATGCCAGGAACCTAACTGTCGTGTGATTTTTTATGAGATTTGTTGTTATTTTCAGGACATCCGGACGAGACAGATTTTGGTGGGGGACATAAAAAGAATGGTCTATATTATCTTGATATTCCCTCTGATTCTGGTTTTGTTGGCGCTACATCTATCTCCAATGATCATGTTCTTTGGCATCTTTGCCTTGGTCATCCATCTGCCAAATCTCTCTCCTTAATGTTCCCCGAACTTTCTATGCTCAAGCCCTTTGAGTGCGAGGCATGTCAGTTCGAAAAACATCATCAAGTGTCCTTCCATGCTCGTTCAGAATCACATCGTGAAGCTCCATTTTCTTTAGTCCATTGTGATATTTAGGGATCATGTCCAGTTCGTACTATGAGTGGATATAGTACTTTGTTAATTTTTTATGACTACTGTCGATCATCTTGGGTCTATCTGTTAAAAGAATGATTGGAGGTCAATAATATTGTTAAGAATTTCTTTCATTATGTCAAAAATATTTTTTCATCTGGTGTTCAAATCTTTCACTCAGATAATGCTTCGGAATTTACTCTAACAAATTTCTTTGCATCCCAGGGCACCGTTCATCAAACATCATGTCCTTACACTTCGCAACAAAACGGGGTAGCATAAAGAAAACTGAAACACCTTCTAAATATTGCTCGATCCCTCCTCACTCAGATGAAAGTTCTCAAAACATATTAGGGGATGTTGTTTTGACCGTTGTCCATCTTATTAACAGAGTTCCATCTCCATCCCTAAATGGATCCACCCCTTATCCATGCTCTACCCAACTGAGGTACCTTTCCTCTACCCTTACGAATTATTGGATGTGTTATCTTTGTTCATAACTTTCACACTACTGACAAACTCTCTCCTTATGCAATTAAATGTGTTTTCTTAGGTTATTCTCATAGTCAAAAAGGTTGCAGTGCTATGACCCAACTAGACATCGCTATTATATATCTGCAGAGGTAACCTTTTTTTGAACAAACGAGCTTCTTTACACAATCTGTTACAAATATCCCTCTTGATCTCCCACCACCACCCATTGTCTATAAGTGAAAACAAAAATCAATATCACCAAATGTTCCCTTGCCTATTTCTTTATTGTAGGATGATATGCCTTCTTCAAGTACCCCCTCCACTGATGTCATGGATGATCCTCAAGAGCTTCCCATTGCTACGCAGAACTAAGAGGCAATGTACACTTCATCACATGTCTCATTTCACTTCTATTGCTAGTTTATCAACAACTGACAGAAGATATGCAGATGCTCGCATGACCATTTCTATTTCAAGAGGCAACCATAGTGCTTTGTAGGATTCAGGATGGCGACAGGCCATGAACGACGAGATGGATGCTCTAACTTCAACGAAACATGGGATCTTGTACAATGTCCAAAAGGGACTAGACCTGTGGCATGCCGATAGGTCTTCACGACCAAACAATCACCGGATGGGTCAATTTACAGATTGACAGCTCACCTTGTACCCAAAGGTTTTACACAGACATATGGTGTGGATTACTTTGAGACATTCTCACCGGTTGCACGAATGGGCTCTATCAAAACTATCCATCCATTGGCCACTAATAAATTTTGACCTATCTTCCAGTTCGATGTGAAAAATGCATTTTTATATGGAGATCTTGATGAAGAAGTATACATGATGCAGTCTCCGGGGTATGAAGTCGAGGAGGAGTGTGTATATCGACTTCGCAAGGCAATATATGGCCTGAAACAAAGCCCAAGGGCATGGTTCGATAGACTTGCAGCAGAAATCAGCACTCTTGGCTTTCAGAAAACAACCTCTAACTATTTTGTGCTTGTCAGAAGACAACAACGGGTACTATTATACTTGTAAAGATATTTGCATTTTCATATGTATCTCTTTCTTATTCTCGTTTTCTGTTTTCCACTTTATGTAATTTACCCATAGGCCTCTCTACTATATAAGAGAGCCTAGGGTTCTCAGAAATAACAATGCTCTTATTTTTCTCCAACATGGTATCAGAGCGGCGGTCCTAGACCGGAGCTCTCGATTCCCGAAAAACCCTAACCCTATCTCCAGCCCTCTCCTTGTGCGTCGCCGCCTCCTCGCTTCGTGCACGCACCGTCGCCGCCTCTCCGACGCCGCGGCCTTGTGCTTCTCCCCAGCAAGGCTTGCGCGTGCGCCTCGTGTGTTGTCTTGCGTCCGCGCGCCACCTCAGTTTCGTCAGTTGGTTGACGGGTTGGTGTGCATGAGTCTGCACGTGCACCCAAACCCATATATGTCTGTGTAGACACACAAACTTTGATTTCTTGCACCCGTAGCAGTCTTCTTTCGGTAATATGCCTGAGAACAAGGTTGATGTACCCGCCACTGGTGCATTCAGAGGTCCAG
The DNA here is from genome assembly GCA_037367405.1 of Ottelia alismoides. Lineage (NCBI taxonomy): Eukaryota > Viridiplantae > Streptophyta > Magnoliopsida > Alismatales > Hydrocharitaceae > Ottelia > Ottelia alismoides. The sequence goes on from JAZKJV010005853.1 coordinate 539,256, forward strand.
TGCCTATTGTGAAAATGGACGGGACAAATTATGAGCTCTGAGCTATGCAGTTCATGAGCCTGATGAAGTCAAATGGTAAGAAGCATATTCTTACCGAAGAGGAGCCGGTGGAGAAGACTGGGGTGAATGCCTCGTGGGAGGCAGATGATGCGTATGCCAAAGTCTGGCTATCTGGGACGTTGACGATAGAGATCGCCAACGATGTACTACATCAGCCCACGGCTAAAGCTATGTGGGATATTCTAGCGGCGACATATTCGCAGGTACGCAACGAGACCAAGATACTTCAGCTGCAACATGATATTTTTAAAGTCAAGCAGAATGGGCGCCCCCTTCACTCACTGTACACATCCCTACGAGGGATGTTTGAGAAGCTCCATAGCTTCATGCCGTTGACGGCCACTCCTGAGCAGCAGAAGACGTACAGGAATGCTACCATGGTAGGTGTATTCCTTCCTGCCCTTGATCCAGAGTACGATGATGCCCGGTCTCATATTCTTGCTAACGCTATTATTCCTCCTATGGAGGAAGCTTTTCGCCGACTGAGTCGAATTACTATCCCAAGCTCGACTGCCAGCCAGACACCTTCAACGATGGCAGCCTCCGGGGGTAGAGGTGGCTCCTCTACCTTTCGTGGCAGTGGCCTCCGGGGTCGTGGGGGTCGGATTCGTCAACCATGCAGTTATTGTCATCGCCCTGGTCACTCCGAGGATACATGCTACTCTAAGCATGGCTTTCCTGCATCGGCTCGGGTAGCAGAATAAGTTGAGTCTCCTGCACCTTCCTCGTTAGACCATCGATTCGATGATCTTGTTGCCAGACTGGGGAATATCATGCCTCCTGATACAGCTCCTGGAGGTCAGTCAGATGTGGCCGTCTCTGCCTCTGCCAGTTCACCTGCCATAGCCAGTACCTCAGGTAGTTCTTATTCTCTCAGCTCTTGTGATGGATCTATGATTACAAACTGGATTATGGATTCTGGAGCGACACATCATCTCTGTGGGGACAAAGAGCAACTCACTTCATATAGACCGGTCTCTTTAGGACGAACTGTGGTGATAGCCAATGGGACACATTCCCCGATCACAGGACAGGGGGAGATTAACTTGACACCTTCTATGAGATTACAGAATGTGTTATATGCTCCCAATTTCTCTATGAATTTACTGTCCATTAGCTAGATTACAAAGGATTTGAGCTGTCGAGCTATTTTTGACTCATCATCTCTTGTTTTTCAGGACATACCCTTGGGCAAGGTGATTGATTGTGGCCGTGAGCAGAATGGTCTCTATCGTCTGGTCCATACTCCTTATGTCGGTGCATCTCTCCATTCTACAGGATCAGACTCTTCATATACCTGGCATCTCCGTTTTGGTCACCTCCCTCTTCAGAAGATGTGTTGTGTTTTGCCTCAGATTTCTCCGAAATCGTCCTTCCAATGTGAAGCGTGTCAGTTGGGAAAGCATCAATGGTCTACTTTCCCGAGTTGTCAGAGTTGGAGCAGTAGCTCCTTGTTCGTTAGTCCATATTGATATTTGGGGTCCAAGTCGTGTTCCTGACCACCAGGGACAGATTCTATCTGGTTGCAGTAGATGATTTTTCTTGCTTGTCTTGGGTGTTTTTATTGAAGATTAAATCTGAAGCAGGAGGTATGATTCAAATTTTTATCAATGAAGTTCAAAATATTATCTCTTCTTCTGTGAAAGTGCGTTCTGACAATGCATTGGAGTTTTGTACTAGAGCTCTGTCTTTGTTCTTTTCATCTTGTGGTATAATTCATCAAACTTCGTGTGCTTACACTTCACAACAAAATGGAGTTGCAGAGCGGAAACATCGCCATCTATTGGATATCACTAGAACCTTACTTATTCAGAGTCATGCTCCACACTCGTTCTGGGGTGATGCGGTTCTCACAACTTGCTACTTAGTAAATCGCATGCCCTCGTCTGTCTTGGGTGAGAAAACTCCTTTCTCTATAGCCTTTCCTGAGAAGGACTTGTTCTCTCTTACACCTCGTGTCTTTGGTTGTGTTGGTTTTGTCCATCAGCTGGTGACAGGTCTTGATAAGCTCTCTCCCAGGGCTATCAAATGTGTGTTTGTAGGATACTCCAGGACATAGAAGGGATATCGTTGCTTTGATCCGCTGCGTCGAAAATATTTTGTTAGCGTCGATGTCACATTCTTTGAATCTGTGATGTTTTTCTCTCCTATAGGTGACAGAATGACTACTTTCCATTCTGATACTGAGGTCTTCATGCCACCTCCTCCTATGAATCGATTATCTTCTATGCCATCTCCACCACCACATCCAGTCATACCTTCACCTCTACCTTTACCACCTCCAGTAACCATTGTCCCCCCGTTACCAAAGTACTATACTCGTCGGTCCTCCTCTGCTCAAGGTCATGGTCCGTCATCCAGCAGCCCTCAGGTTGGTTCTGATAACTTGATTTCTAACGATGGGTCTGAGGATCTATTGATACAGGAAACACAGCAGGATGATGATCATGGAGATTTGGACGTGCCTATCGCTATTAGGAAGCAGAGGCGTACTTGTGCTTCCTATCCACTTGCTTCCCAGGTCTCTTTTCATCGTCTTACAGGCAATTTCCAGAGATTTGCAGTAGCTCTATCTGTAGTAGAAGTTCCACGCAATTACCAGGAGGCACTACAAGATAGCAAATGGCGTCTTGCTATGGAAGAAGAAATGGCCGCGTTGCAGTCCTGTGGAACTTGGACACTTGTTTCTCCTCCTCCCGGAGCGTCCATTGTTAGTTGCAAATGGGTGTTTACTGTTAAATACCATGCAGATGGAAGCCTTGATCGGTACAAGGCAAGACTCGTGGCACGTGGTTTTACTCAGACCTATGGAGTTGATTACTTGGACACGTTTTCTCCAGTTGCTCGACATTCTTCTTTACGTGTCCTTTCAGTTGTTGTAGCACGTGATTGGCCGTTATTCCAGCTTGACATGAAAAATGCATTTTTATATGGAGATCTACAAGAGGAGGTCTATATGCAACAGCCTCCGGGGTTTGCTGCTGAGGGGGAGTGTTAACAGGTTTTTAGACTCCATAAGGCAATATATGGCCTTAAATAGAATCCTAGAGCGTGGTTTCAAAAGCTTTCAGATCTGATTGAACGACAGGGATTCAAGAGGTCAAATGCAGACCATTCCTTATTTGTGCAGAAGACGTCTAGAGGTACTATTGCTATCATGGTGTATGTTGATGATATTGTTGTTGCAGGAGATGATGAGCAGGGAATTAAGATGGCGAAAGAATTTCTGGGCAGTCAATTTGTGACTAAGAACCTGGGCACCCTAAGGTATTTCTTGGGGTTGGAATTTGCTAGAAATGCACAGGATCTTGTGATGACCCAAAGAAAATATGTTACAGATATGCTTGCAGAGACAGGCATAATTGGATGTCGACCTTCCACGACTCCTATGGATCCTAACATGAAGCTATATGATGATGATACAGATGAAGTCGATAAGAGAAGATGCAGAGAGATGGTTGGAAAACTCATTTATGTTACAATTACCAGACCAGATATTGCATTTGCAGTGGGTCGAGTGAGTCAATTCATGGAACAACCTCGACAGGTACATATGGATGCAATATATATGATATTGAGATATCTAAAATCATCTCCAGGCTCAGGATTACTATTCAAGAAAGGAGAAACACTCTTTGTATCCGCATATGCTGACGTGGATTATGCAGGTTGTCCTAAAGATAGGAAATCGACTTCGGGATTTGCAATATTTGTTGGCACTTCTCTCGTTTCTTGGAAAAGCAAGAAATAAACTGTTGTAGCAAGATCAAGTGTCGAGTCCAAATACAAGGCTATGGCTCAAGCAAGTACAAAAATGATGTGGGTTCGAGCAGTGCTATGTAATCTACATGTAGAGGTTCCTCTACCCATGAAGTTACACTGTGATAACCATGTTGCACTATTCATTGCAAACAATCATGCGCTCCATGAGAGAACAAAACATATTGAGGTAGATTGTCACTACACCAGAGACATGATTCAGAAGGGTCTGATTTCTACTTCCCATGTCAGCTCTGGAGAGCAAACCACGGACATCTTCACCAAGCCACTGCCCAGAGGATCATTTCAGAAGTGTTCATCCAAGCTGAGCATGATCGATATCTATGCTCCAGCTTGAGGGGGAGTGTGAAGATATTTGTATTTCATATTTCATATGTATCTCTTTCTTATTCTCGTTTTCTGTTTTCCACTTTATGTAATTTACCCATAGGCCTCTCTACTATATAAGATAGCCTAGGGTTCTCAGAAATAACAATGCTCTTATTTTTCTCCAACAATACTTGTTGTCTATGTGGATGATATGGCTGTCAGAGGTGATGATGATAACGGGGTTCTAAAAACCAAGGCCTTCCTCCAGAAAGTGTTTGTTACCAAGGACCTTGGTCCATTACGCTATTTCTTGGTCATAGAAGTACTACACACTACAGAAGGTCTTCATCTCTCTTATAGAAAATACTACATGGAATCCTTACTGAAGCCGGATTACTTGGATGCAAGCCTTCGGGTATTCTAGCAAACCCAAACAAACACTTCATGTCCTCCGATCCCATCTTCGAAGATGTTATTCGATATAGAAGTTTGGTTAGCAAACTTCTCTACCTTACCGTTACCAGACCAGATATTTCTTATGCAGAAAGCAGAGCTAGTCAACACATGGAGCAACCTTGTTACAGCCACTGGCAGGACATTCTCCAGATATTACGATACTTATAGGAATCTCCAGGGTATGGCCTCTTAAGGAGAAAACGGGTACACCGATGTTATCGCATATGCTGATGTTGATTATGCAAGTTCACCGATGATCGACGCTCCACCACAGGATATGCTATGATGGTTGGAGGAAACCTTATTACTTGGAGAAGCAAGAAAAAAACAAACTGTTGTATCCAGATCTAGTATAGAAGTTGAATACATGGCAATGGCTCAAGCGACTTGTGAGATCACGTGGCTATTAACTTTTCTACAAGAACTTTGCATTGTTGTCACCAATCTTATTCCATTATACTGTGACAACAAATCTGCTACATATATTGCCACGAATCCTGTGTTCCATAAGCGAACAAAGCATATAGAGATTGGCTGCCAGTTTATTCAGGATGCTGTCAAAATTGAGAAGAATACCACTCCATACATTACTACGGATCTTCAACTTGCAGATGTATTCACTAAAGCCTTATCCAAGAAGCAGCTCCTGTGGATAATTTTCAAGTTTGGCATGACTGGTAAATATGTTCCAACTTGAGGGGGAGTGTTAGTAGTGTAGAGTTGTGGCTCTTATTTTATCATTGTAACTCATTTAGGGTTACTTGTGTATTTTTCCTTTTTTGAGCTCTCTAGGAGTTTGTCCTAAATAAGGACCCCTAGACCTCTGGAATAATCCACGCTCTTTTATTCCTTCATTGTTTTCCACACCCATGAATCTAGCGAGCTACCTACAAACACAGTAAAGCTTGAAGTCGACTTCCTGTCCTTGGGGCACCCAACATAGTATGCGTCCGCACATCCAGTAACTGTGAGAAACGTGTCTCTTCTGAACAAAAGTTCTGCACCTGGAGAAGACTTCAGATACATCAAGATCATGTTAACTGCATCCATATGAACCTATATGGGTTGCTCCATAAACTGGCATATTCTGCTAACAGCAAATGATATATCAGGCCAGGTGATAGTGACATACAACAGCTTCCCTATTAGTTCTTTGTATCATCTCTTATACACCTCCTCAAAGTCATCATCATAAAGCCTAGCATTGGGATCTATTAGAGTAGTAGCAGGTCTACATCATGTCATGCCCGTCTCAGATAGGTCAGTGACATACTTCCTTTGCGTCATTACCATACCATGCCAATTTCTTGCAAATTCTAGGCCAAGAAAGTAGCGTAGCTTGGCAAGATCCTTGGTCACAAATTGTTGTCCAAGGAAATTCTTAGCTGCATGAATGCCATGTTCATCACTGCATGTAATAATAATGTCATCAACGTAGACCAGAATAGCAACATGCCTCTCTGGGTTCTCCTAACAAAAAGAGAATGATCTGTAGTAGATCTTACAAACCCATGTTGTTCAATCAACTTTGAGAGCTTCTAAAACCAAGCCTTCGGACTCTGCTTAAGGCCATAGATGACCTTATGAAATCTACACACCATAAGGGACCCCCCCCAGCATCAAACCCTGGTGGTTGCTGCAAGTAGACTTCCTCCTGCAAGTCCCCATACAAGAATGCATTATGGACATCTAATTGGAAAAAGCAACCAGTCACGTACCACAACAACAACAATAAGAACCCGCATAGTAGAATTACGAGCAACTGGAGAAAAGGTATCTTGATAATCGGCCCCATAGGTTTGGGTAAACCCACGAGCAACTAATCTATCCTTATAGATGTCCGCAGCACCATCCGTGTGGTGTTTCATTGCAAACACCCATTTGTTGCCAACAACGGATGCACGGAGAGGAGCAGGTACAACACTCCAAGTACCACAAGACTGTAACGCTGACATCTTCTCTTCCATGGCCAGACACTTCATCTTCGATTCTTTGTCGATCTCTTCTAGCATAAGGTCGATGCAATGTGTTGCACAACTCCAGAATAGCTACGGGTACTTGATTCTCAAGATTCTGTCGGAAACCATATTAGCATATTCATTATTTGTTACTACTTGGACTACATTATAGGGTCCAGCTTCCACAATGGACTTATCTATTAAGAAAGCAATGTACTTTGCGGTATGAGAATCTGCAGACGAGTCAATAGAATTCAAAAAACTAGTTCTAAGCTCGCAGTTGACGCAAATATTCATTATTCTCCTTCCTCTCCTATCATTCCATGCATCTGTCATAATGAAACATCCAGAAGTCTTCCACGTATCATGATGCGCTTGCAAGAACTCTGTTGTTTCCTTAGCATGTCCATTCAAGAGAGTTTCTGTAATCTCATAGTACGTTGGAGGCTTGTATTATGACCTTCCATACTGCTCAATTGCTTCGCACATTCGAAGAAAGGACTCATTTTTGACAACATTGAAAGCAATGTCATTGTCATAAAAGTACTTGCCACGAATGAATTCACATATGCATGTTCCTCCTAGGTAAAGGTATCTTTGATTGTAGTAGGCGAAGATTCTCCGTAGTCACATCTTCTGCTGAAGTTCGGGGCCTTTTCCCATCCCTCTCTTCATCAACCAAGGGTTGATTGATCTTGATGGAGACTTGCCCTTGAATATATTTCATCCCCACGGTTTTCTCATTCCTTTTCACTTTAATTTCCTCCATGTTGTCCATAATTTCTTTCTTCACCTCAGGAGTCACCTTGGGATAAGATGTTGTATTATCTTTGATATGAGCCAAATATTACTTCATTCGATTGATCTCTCCTGTCACAACCTTCCAACATAATTGGCAAGTGACCATGTTAGGACTATTCAGATTCACTAGAAAAGCATACTTCCATCCCAGGTCATTGGATACAGGAGGAACAAAAAGCTCTGATGTATCGCTCCTCTGAATAGGAGGCTCGCTTCCAGTTCTAGGTATATGAGAAGAACCGCTATCAGATGGTAGTCTAGAGATTATAATTGCCTAACATTCAATTCTAATTATAAAACATCAAAAAAAAGTTTAATATGCATATACAAATACGAGTTTTAGGCAAATATTTTTTTAAATAATTATAATCGAATATTATGGATACACATATTCGAAATGTACATTCACAATCCAAAATAAGTATTTTTAATCCAAAATAAGTATTTTTAAGAACATTTTTGGTGAGAAATTAGACAAACATTCTTGAAGACATATCCATGTATATATCTGACTTTTTATCCAATATCCCTTCTACAATTACCTTCTTATTTAGATGGGGATTTTTCTATAACAACAGTTTGATGTATATTTCACATATGGAATGGTATCCCGCATATCCTATAAGATCTCAAATAAAAGGAATGAAATCCATCCAAGATTCAAATGCAAGAGTATTGGAAGCTCATTTTGTCCACTTACCATACTTCTAGATACCATATTGTCAAGATATTTGCATCTTCTAGTGGTTTTTTTCTTATTTCTATTCTTCCATGTACCTCTTATATAATTTACACAGGGATTTTCTCCTATATAAGAGAGAACTAGGGTCTCTATGAAAGCAATTCATTCTATTATCTCCATATGGTATCATAACGACAGTCCTAGACCGAAGCTCTGACTTAAATTCCATCCCACCCGTAAGTCTCCTATCGCAAAACCCTAGCTCGGATTCGACGTCGCCCATCACGACAACACTCATGCAACCATCGTGACCCCGTAGCAGCAAATAGGACGCCCGAGTCCTCGCTGCTAGGTCGTTGCAGCCCGCAGGCCGTCGCTTCCTGCATTTCATGTCATTGCCCGCAGGGCGCCAGGCTGCCACGCACCACTTTGTGAAGCACTAGGAGGTTGTTCTGTGGCCTGAACGAGTCAGGTTTTGATCGGAAAACGCGATTTCAGACTTATAAAACATGTTTTCCGACCCTAGCGCACAAGGAATGAAGAGGATGGTTGTATGAGTCTACACATACAACCACTCCTCCGTATGATAGTGTAGACTCGCTCAGATTAGTCTACTCCCTAGTCGAATGCTAATTTTCGACTATTTTTATCATGTCAAAGAACAATGGTGATATATTTTCGTCGTCTGGTGCCTTCAAGGGCCCAGCTCCCATCGTAAAGATGGATGGAACCAACTATAAGTTGTGGTCCTTGCAGTTTCGCACCTTTATGCAGTACAATAACAAGGATCACATTCTGACTGATCTAGAGCCGACAGACAAGACTGGGGCTAATACTTCTTAGAAGCAAGATGATGCTTATGCACGGATTTGGCCCTCTATACGCTTGTAGAATGTCGTGTGCGTACCTGTTTTTCATATGAATTTTTTGTCTATCAGTTAGATTACAAAAAATTTGCATTGTCGTGCCATATTTGACAACTCATATCTTGTTTTTCAGTATATACTCATGGGCAGAGTGATTGGATCTGGCTATGAGCATCGAGGGCTTTACACTGGACCGGCCCCCTTGTGCTCGTGTTGCAATCATTCCTTCTGGATCTGTTTCTCCGTTCATGTGTCATCTTCGCTTTGGGCACCTTCCTCTGCAGAAGCTATTTCATGTCCTCCCTCATATCTCTCCCCCACCTTAGAGTGTGAGGCATGTTAGCTTGGGAAGCACCACTGTTCTTCTCTTTTGAATCAAAGAGTCGTCCCAGTAGTCAGTCATTTGAGTTGTTTCATTTTGATATTTGAAGTCTACGTGTAGCCATGGAAGGTCGTATCGATACCGATATCATTTCGATAACATATCGATACGATATTTCGATGATAAATTGACGACGCCGAAATATCGCCCATATCGACGAGCTTTTGTGAAGAAAATGTTTGGAAATCGAGATATATCGTCATATCGGTACCCATATCGGTCCCATGTCGATATCGATATATCGGCGATATATCGATGATATATCCCGATATTTCCTTCCATGCATGTAGCGCCACCAGGTTTAGCTGTTGAGGGGGAGTCTCAGAATTGTGCAGGCTCTACATGGCCATTTATGGCTTGAGGTAGAGTCCAAAAACTTGGTTCCAGATGCTCTCAGATTTGACATAGCACCAAGGGTTTGTGAGGTTCCCTGCTGATCATTCACTTTTTATTCAGAAGACAGAAAGAGGTATTGTTGCTATTTTAGTTTATGTTGATGACATAATTGTCACAGGTGATGATGAGCAGTGTATTCAAACTGCTAAGGAATTCCTAAGTCAGCAGTTTATGACTAAGGATCTTGGCAGTCTATGGTACTTCCTCATATTAGAGTTCACCAGGAACCAGTGTGGCCATGTGATGACATAGAGGAAGTTTGTGACCGATCTACTAGAGACAGGCATGACAGGGTGCAAGCATGCTACTACTCATATGGATCTGAGCATGAGATTATATGATGATGACACTGAGGCAGATAAGCGACGATATATGGAGCTTGTTAGGAAGCCCTTTTATGTTACTATTACCATGACAGACATATCCTTTGTTGTAAGCAAAGTGAGTCAATTCATGAAGCAACCCAAGAAGATACATATGGATGCAGTATATATGATTTTATGATATTTGAAGATTTCACAAAACATTGGACTTATATTTAGTAGAGGTGTATCTATTGAGATGACCGCTTACAAAGATGCAGCTTATGCAGGATGCCCTAGAGACAAGAAGTCTACATCTGGTTTTGTTGTTTTTGTTGGGTGTTCACTCATGACGTGGAAGAGCAAGAAAAATACAATGGTTGCCAGATCTAGTGAAGAGTCTAAGTACAGAGCCATGGCGCCATAAGGAGCACAGAAATGATGTCGGTAAGATCAGTTTTGATTGACCTTCCCATTGAGGTACATCTTCCAATGTAGTTTCTATGCGACAATTAAGCAGCTTTATTTCATTATTTCGTATGAAAACCCTAATCTTTTGGGCCTCAAATTGGTTGTATATAAATAATACCCGTTCATCCATTTTTGTCTTTTTGGAACCCTCAGATCCCTTGCCAAACAGGTAAAGCTCAGTGACAACGAGCTCCTTGTTGATTTGCAGGGCACAAATGGAGAAGGAGAAGCAATCCAAGCCCTCGTCGGACCTCTAGCGGAGCACCTGAGCACCTTGTGCTCCCTTCCATCCTACGACAGGTGAGCGCTCCTTTTCTTGCTTTTTTCTATTCCTAGCGTTAACAATAAGGTAGTTTAGCTTTTTGTTTCATTTAATTTCATCTCGAATTCCGTAAAATACCAAATCGTAGTTTGTCGGAGCTAGTGCTCCGACCACTGTTTCCCGTCGTTCATGTCGTCGTCTCGACCTACCGACCACCTTACATCCTTCCCCCTTCACTTCTGAATACCATGCACCCATCAAATCATATTGACCTTGCACAGGTCAAGAGGTTTGTGCTCCTCCTTTGCCTCTCGCTGGAGCACCTCCATCCCACCTCATCCTCCCTCATTTTTGCACCAAATCAAGCCTAGTTCCCTCTTTTCTCTTGTCCAACACTATCTTTGTAGGTTCTGGCACTCGAGGATCCAACTTGGGTCGATTTTTGCTTGGTAGAAGGCAACTCAGGGGCTCCTCCTTCCCGAGCCGTCCAGGACCCTATCGATGGACATTTTTGAGATATTTGTCAATTTTTAAATTCCAAAACAATCCGACCTATTATTACAAGTTACTGTTTTGATATTGTTAATAAATTAAAAATACAAAAAATAGCAAAACTTATATGAAAATTAACAAAAATAGAAAGAAGCTTTAAAAATCCAAAAATAATTTATTTTATAAATTATGACTATATATAATAATATTTGTAACTCAACCATGGCCGACCCCAAGTCTGGGTAAATGAGGAGTGTTGCGTTAGCTAGCCGACAGCGAGCAAAAAACAGTTGGAGACAACTTCCTAAATAGTAGTTTTAAAAAAAAAATACTATTTAAGAAGTTGCATCATGACAATCGGATCTTTTCAACATGGATTTAAGCAAACATACAAATTTCGTCGGGGCGTTCCCTACTTGCAACGTGTTGCATCGCCTGAATGCAATGAAAAATTGGCAAGTGCTGCTACATCGCAGCTTGGATGTAGTTCAAAATTTGTAAGGGTTCTCGCATGAGGAATGCATGCGGGTAAATAATCTAGTTCAGATGCATCACCGCATGGATGCAGTCCAAAACTTGCAAAGGTTCTCGCATAATGGACTCATACAAGTAAAGAAGTTAGTCCAAAAGAGATTGCAAAGGAAGTTGCGGATTGGTAGTTGGAATATTGGTACTTTGACTGAAAAATTGGTGGAGATAGTGGATACGATGGAAAGAAGAAGGATTCATATATTATGTCTTCAAGAGACTAAATGGGTTTGAGAGAAAGCAATGGAGATCGAGAAGACAGGTTTTAAACTTTGATATTCATGTAAAGATAAGGACAGAAACAGTGTTGGAGTGGTTTTCCATATGGATTTGAAGGATTGTGTGGTTGAGGTGTAAAGATTAGGGGATGGGATTATTTTGCTAAAATTGGTGCTTGAAGAAGAATTCTGAATATATCTCAGTTTATGCACCGTAAATTGGTTTAGATGAAGGACTAAACAAGCTTTTTGGGAGGATCTGGAAAAGATTTTACAAGGAATCCCCCTAAGAGAGATGATTTGCATAGGTGGAGATCATAATGGACATGTGGGAAAAGATGCTTCAGGGTATGCTAGTGTTCATGGAGGACATGATTTTGGGAATAGAAATGAAAAGGGAAAAGTCATTCTAGATTTTGTAATGACATATGATATTTTCATAGCAAACACTCTCATCAAGAAGAGGGAGGAGCAACATTTAATTACTTATAAGAGTGGGCCAACTAGAACACAGATAGATTACTTTGCGTTGAGAAAAAGAGATCAGATGTGTTGTAAAGACTGCAAAGAAATCCCAGGAGAGAGTTTGACAACCCAGCGTCGCTTGTTAGTCTTGGATGTGCAAATTAAGGGCTGGTAAAGAAAAGAAGGGTTCCTAAGATCACTAGAACTAAATGGTGGAATCTTCCATTGAAGCAATCGAGCTTCAAGGAGAAAGTTTTAGAAGACTTATCTTGAGATTGTAGCGGAAGTGCAAACGAGATGTGGGAGGCAATAGCATCTTGTATCTGAAAGGTAGCCAAATAGATGCTAGGTGAGTCAAAGGGAGGAGCTCCAGGTCAAAAGGAGGGTTGATGGTGGAGTGAAGGGGTACAAGAGAAGCTAAAAATTAAAAGAGCATGCTTTAAAGCTTTGGCTAAGGATAGAACAGAGGAAACCGTCACAAACTACAAAATAGAGAATAAGGAAGCAAAGAAGGCTGTAAGCGAAGCTAAGTCAAAAGCTTATGAAGTTTTGTATAAAAAATTCGACTCAAAGGAGGGCCAGAAGCATATATTCAGATTGGTCAAAGCAAGAGAAAGAAAGATCAAAGACCTTTCTCAAGTAAGATGCATTAAGGACGAGGAAGGGTGTGTGCTTGTTACTCAGGACATAGAGACTAGATGGGAGCAGTACTTCCATAACTTTTCATTGGGGAAGGAGATAGAGAGATCACTTTGGGTGATCTAGCTAGTAGTGAAAGTTACTTGAATCGTGCAAGCTATGGACAAATACAAGAAAAAGAAGTAAAGGAGGTTTTGAAGGTTATGAGACCTGGGAATGGTGTAGGAGTGGATGACATCCATGTAAAAGTATGGAGAATTTTAGAAGAGCGCGGTGTAACTTGGCTTACGAATCTATTCAATGTTATTTGGCGAAGCAAGAAAATGCCTGAAGATTGGAGGAGTATCGTGGTGCCTTTTATAAGAATAAAGGAGACATTCAAAATTTGGAAATGAGTGATCGAAAGAAGATAGAGGCAAGTTTCCAACGTAAAAGAAAATCAATTAGGATTCATGCCAAGTCGCTCAACTATTAAAGCCATCCATTTTCTGAGGAGAACAATAAAGATTTATAGAGCTAAAAGAAATAACCTCCATATGATCTTTATTGATTTGAAGAAGGTTTATGATTTTATCCCATGAGAGATATTGTGGAGAGTTTTGGAGAAAAGACAAGTATCTGTCCTCTACATTAACTTCATAAAGGACATGTATGATAGAGCTTTATCTTGTGTAAGTACCTCGTCTGGGGAGACTAAATATCTTGACATCAATATTGGTTTACATATTTCTTTTTACTTTGATTATAAATGAGTTGACAAGTCACATTCATGATGAGTTACCTTGGTGTATGTTATTTGATGAAGATATTGTGTTGATTTACGAGACTAGAGATAGAGTAAATGAGAAGCTTGAGGTCTGGAGACATGCATTGGAGACTAAATGATTTCGTATAAGACTAAGACAGAATAAAAGGAGTGTACCTTTGATAGAAAGCAATGGTAAAGGAATAGAGGTGAAGATTGGTGACAATACCATTCGGAAGAGAGATTCTTTTAGATATTTGGGATCTATTTTGCAACATAATGGGGAAATTGATGATGTTACTAATAGAATAAATATAGGCTGGCTAAAGTGGAGAGGAGCCTTTGTCGTTCTCTGTGATAAGAAAATTCCTTTAAAAATTAAAGGAAAGTTTTAAAAAGCAGCTGTGAGACCTGCTATGCCCTATGGATATGAATGTTGGCCTATGAACCATAGACATGTGCAGAGAATGGTTGTAGCATAAATGAAAATGCTAATGTGGATGTGTAGACACATACGTAAAGATCGGATTCGGAATGATGCAATCAGAAAGAAAGTTGGTGTAGCTCCGATCGAGGATAAGATGCAAGAAAACCGCTTAAGATGGCTTGGTCATTTGCAAAGAAGATCAGCGAATGCACCCGTTAGGAGATGCGAGTGGTGGGATGTTGAGCCGGCTAAGAGAGGGCGAGGATGGCCCAAGAAGTGTTGGAAAGAGATTATACGAAGGGATCTTAATTTTTTGGATATAAGCCCGATATTGACCCAAGATAGATATGAATGGAGGCGAAGAATCCATGTAGCTGACCCTACTTAATTGTGGGAAAAGTCTTTGTTGTTGTTGTTGTAAAGTTATATTTGCAATTATAAAACCTTATATATAGCTTATATCTATATTATATATTATTTATAATTATTATTAGTTGTTATAAATATCCTAAATATATTTTAAAACATTAAAAATAAAAACTATACTTAATTATATTTTATTGATTTTAAGTATCTATATTACATATTTATATCCTATATAGAAATTATATTATACATATTATATTTATAATTATGTACATACTTAGTTCATATTAAATTGAAAAAGAAATTAAAAATCGGAAAATATAAAAAAATTATAAAATTAAAAATGAAAAGTATCTAATTAAAAACCCACAGAAAGAGAAAAACCTTATAAAAACACAAAAACACATTTGTTGGTTTCTCCATAATTAGCCAATTTTTGTACCTATCCATGTTACTCCTTTGTGGTTCGACCCCTACACTTTCGTGTATACATACTTATTTGTAGGTTATAATAAATTTTAGCTCACCTGTATTTATTATATTATCATAGTTGCGGGTTAATTGTTGATGAGAGATTGAGATATGATCTGAGTATTGCGAGAGCGGTCGATAGAACGATTGACAGACTCGACTTGTCGGACACTACAGATCCTCCAAGACCATGCTTTAGGATCCCCTGTCAAAATCTCTGTTCGTCAAACGCTGTCGTTGCCGGGGAGCAACATCGGATAGGATACTTGTGCATATAATTGTTTTATTTCCTTGTCTTTTATTTATTTCTATTTGATCAAGTAATTGTTTATCTGTTCTAATCATCTCTCTTTGTTGACTTTTCTGCGAGGGTCCACTACATGAGGACAGTCTTCTAGGAGGTCGAGGCAGCCAAGTATAGCGAGGATCGACCCTTTGTTTGCGGGCCAATAGGAGAGAGCAGAAGAGGAGATTGAGGAGGAGGAGGACTAGGAGAACAACCGAGCAATTTGTTTGTCATTTTATTTGTATTTACATTTTGTGAGAGAGATATTTTTTGTAAAAATATTGTAATAACTAAGACTCTCTAGACACTTCATACTCACTGCCCGAGTGATTGTTCACTTGAGGGCCTCGTCGATTTTTTGCGGTTTTCCCGCCTTTCTTATATTTTGTTTCTCGAGTTTTGAGTTTTTCGCTTTCTCTTATTTTGTTTTGTGTACTTAGAGCCCTAGATTCTTAGTATTTCATTTGGTTGAGCCAGGTAGACTTAGGTCCAAACACTTAAAAGAATCATGTACCTATAAATCGTTGGACTTGGTCAAATAATAAATATGTGCTTGCCGAGTAGAAGTTCTTGCTAAGCCGTTTTCCGCTTGCACACATTTAGGAAAGAAATTATTTTATGTCCGAATCATTTTGCAAGTAGATGTTTGAGTTAGGCGTGCATCCTCTTCTCTAGCATTTGCATTCATTATTTTCCGTGCATCGGCTTTTCTAAACTCCTTCCCCTTGTTTCTGTCACTTAGGCAATAAAAAGAATCGGAAAAATCATTAGACGGTTTTCTCTTCCCAAAAAATAACAAAAAAAGCGTAACCAATAAAATTGGGACTGTTAATTCTACTCGACCCTAAAATCGAACGTGAAAGATAAAAAAATCGTTATTTTGGGAAGAGTAACTCCCACATTGATTACAAGTACATTCCAGACCGAGTGAGGCACGTACATGTAAGGATTAGAGCCCATATCCTTGGAGGTGTGCCTTAAGCACTTGGGTTAGCTCTTGGGTCTTGTTATTGCTGAAAGTACTTGCCTCTGACTATAGACGAAGTGATCGTGATGTTTTAGTACGTGTACGGTGTACTAAGCGATTGAAACACAACCACTCTAGGTGACTGACTGCACATGTGAGTTTGTAAATAACTGTCTTCTCACCTAACTCTAAAATTGAAGAGATAAAAGACCGAGCATTTACAGTCTTCATTGTGTTGAGTTAGTGAATTGAGGGATTTTATTTGTTTTATTTGTGTTTGTTTTGTGTGCATAATCGATCTTCTCTGCGCATTTGCACCTTTTTCTTGCATAGCTTGACTTGACTACATGATCTCTCGATCCCCGTTCTTTGTTTCGGAGATGACAGACTGAAATTATTTTTATCTGAACTTTGTGGATCATGTTTCTTCTCTAGTCGGTGCACCTCCATTTTACCAGGACTTTGCTTCTGACTTTTCTTTTTGTACATATCCACCACATCCGTAGTTTCAGGCATCGGAGTTTGATTACTTCCCACCCCTACCATCCCATTTCCCACCATTTCGCCCACCCGATACTGAACCGTTGGATTCACCTCTCATGAACACCACTTTTGAGCATGTGACAAGCGTCGTGAAGCAATTACAATAGAGGATTAATGACCTATTTAACATTGCGATTCACATTGCCACTTCACCTTCTGATGTCATGAATTCACAAGAGGACACCTATAAGAGCTTGCAATCGCCAAAAATAAAAAAAATAAGAAGAAAATAAAATATCTAAAAAGATAGTAATGGGAGACATTTAGTTGGATCAGTTTGTGAGGAGAGGACACCCATGTCACATTCTTTACTCACACATGCATTCACCACAGTTCCCACATCCTTCGTACCCAAGGATGATATTGTACAAACTGCTCTTAATCATCTTTGTGTAGACAGAAGTCTAGACAAAAGTAGCCGCAAGAAGATGTGAACACAAAATTTTTTCATGTGTTAGTGTCGGGAAGAAGGAGGAATTTATCTAGGAGATTGTGATAAACGGAGAAAGGGTAATGGGGGACAATCCGATCGGCCAGGCCCTGAGGGGCCACTTCGTGTGGGAGTCTTGAAGGAGGGAGAGTCTGGGGTGGGGTTGGCTGGGAAGAGGAGTGGAGAGATTGTCGGTTGTGCAAGAAGAGGCTCTGGTAGCCCCGTTTGGAGAGGAGGAGGTAAAGAAAGCCTTGTGGGGTTTAAACGGGGAGGGGGCTCCATGCCCGAATGGTTTCCTAGTGTTCTTCTACCGTGAGTTCTGGGATCTACTCAAAAATGACATTATGGAGGTAGTGAATGAGTTTAAAGATGCCCATAGGGGTTTTGACAAAGTCAATAGAGCCCTCTTTTTCTTCTGCCCAAGAACGACATCCCGATGACTGTCGTGGACTACAGGCCGATTGCACTTTCCAATGCAATTTATCTCATTATAGCAAAGACTTTGGCGAATAGATTAAAGGTGGTTTTGGACTCAATCATTCCATAGGGACAACCTGTTTTTATCCCTGGCAGGCAGATGGTTGATGGCTTGATGATGGCCTCAGAGATTTGTCTCCAATGGAGATGTTCAGATAAAAAGGGGTGGTCTGGAAGATAGATTTTGCTAAGGCTTATGATTGCATCGATTGGAATTTTATTTGGGCTCTCTGCGATGTAGGGGCTTCAACGAGTTGTGGATCGCTTGGATGAAGAGATGTGTCACGACGACGTCTTACTCGGTCCTAGTTAATGATTGGCCCGAAGGTGGGTCGTTCCAGCCGCAACGGGGAATAAGACAGGGGGCCCGCTGGCCCCTTGCTTTTTGTTATAGCTGTTGATGCTCTGGCAATTATGTTCAAGATGGCGATGGAAGGGGGTTGGTGTGAGGGTTTCCAGCTAGGGAACATATCCGTACACATTCTGCAATACCCGGATGATACTCTAATTTTCTTGGGGGGTTCGAAGATCATGCTCAGAAGAACGACGCAGTTGGTGGAGGCGTTCATCGATATATCGGGCCTTCAAATTAACCGGCAAAAATCAGTGGTAATCACTATGGGATATTCTGAGGTAGAATGTGGTACAATTGGGGGATTGGTTGGTTGCCCTCTTGGTGATATGCCGCTTAATTATCTTGGTCTCCCTCTAGTAGAGAGGAAGATCAAAAAGTCTAACTGGGACGGTATTCTTCGAAAATTGGAACAACGCTTTGCGGGATGGAAGGCGGTGACTCTCTCAAAGGGGGGGAAGTTGGTGTTGTGAAGAGCGTTCTCTCTGCAATACCTCTTTTCTTTTACTCTACAAGACGAATTTCTGTTGGCGTACAGAAGAATATAGAAGCCATGATGGAGAGATTTTCCTGGTCAGATGGTAGACAGCAGAAGCAGTGGATGCATGTGGTTAGCTGAGACGAGGTGACGAGAGAATATAAGAATGGTGGCTTGGGCATTAGAGATGTGGACTGTATGAATAAGGCTCTACTGGTGAAATGGGCGATCCGAATCTGAAGCAGCTCCGAAAAATTAGTGGACAGAATTTTGCAGCAGCTTTACGAGGTAAAGGGAAATCTGAAGGCAGAGAAGTACCGGTTTGAATCGCAACTATGGTTAGGAGTACGAGGGGCTCTACAGGATATTGAGTGGAATTTGAGGCCCAAGGTTGGTAAAGGCAAGTGTTTTCGTTTCTGGGAGGATGATTGGATAGGAGAAGGTAGGCTAAGAGACCGCTTTCAAAGACTTTTTGTGTTGGCTGCTGCAAAGGAGTGCACGATGAGGGAGGCGGGGACTTCGAGGACTTGGTTACCGACTTTCGTCACGAATCTTTCAAACCAACATCTCGAGGAGTTATACAAGATGCAGGCCGAGCTACGATCGACGAGTTTCATCTCTCATGGAGAGATCACTTCGAGTGAATCGGAGTTAAGGCCTCGGTTAAGAAGATCTATGCATAGTTCAGGAGGGGCAATATAAACATGGATGACGATCTTTGCATGGATATGAAAATTATTCGGAAAAGTAAAATTCCGACCAGAATCAAAGTCTTCCTTTGGTGCCTGAGAAGGAGTAGAATCTGTGACAAAGATAGGAGGAGTAGGCAAATGGGCTTTCTCGACACAGTGTGACAGATGCGGCCATCGTAGAGGATTCTGAACATATGTTCTTCGCTTGTCAGAGGTCGGCGCAGGTACAGGACGGGATATCACTGCCTTGTCTGTCAACTACTGGCTCGACGGATTTTTGGCGTTTGTGAGGAACAAGGGGACTAAATCCTTGATTGAAGTTTCCAAGGCATTCGCTGCATTGTGGGCCCTTTGGGGAAGAAGAAATGATCTTATTTTTAAGGGTCACAACTTTTATGTTAAAATGTTGTATCTCATTGTAACGCGTTTTGTCCTTTCTGGCAATCCAGGTATGTAATCTCTTCTTAATTAATGAAGTTTGTGGTGAATCCCAACTCGAGACCTCACCCCTTTTCTAATAAAAAAATCATCTTTGTGTAGATGATGATTCCAATCTCTTCCCTAGTATGGAAGAGACAGAAAATTAAAAAAAGTTATCCACCCCTGAAGTGGTGGCAGCTATTCAGAATATTATTGATGCCCCACTTCGAAAGACCATGAAGCTTTTGTCTGCGCCTATACCCAAGAAGAGAAAGAGATGACACAGAGCCGAGCAACACATTCTTACCATGGCCACTACCCACGCCATCACCCCTCGTCAACCCTCTAGGAAAGGGGACACTAGTACACCTCTCGTGAAATGTGTTATTTCTGACCACCATTGTGATCAAACTCTCCTTGACGGATGTGCATCGATTAATATAATACCCTTCTCGCTTATACAGTCACTTAATCTGGAGCCTCTCAAGAAAATCAGGATGATTTGTCAATTCATTAATGGATCAATAAAGAGGTCGAAGGGTATTCATGAAAATGTCGTCATTCAGATCTAGGGCATGAGCTACATAGTGGATTTTGTTGTATTGTCCGAGGAGACCACCTCTGTGGAGCGAACTCCAATCATCCTAGGGCGGCCCTTTCTCGTCATTGCAAGAGTCGTTATTGATTATGGATTTGGAGAGATACGCTTTCGTTCTGACAAGGAGAGCAATTTGATTGAGACGATCATTGCGCCCACTACCAGCCAAAAGCCCACATCTGACGAGAGAGTGCATCATGTGTTAGTCAACTCTGAGGACTATGATATAGCCATTGAAATTAGAGATGTTTACTTTATCATGGACGATACTGAGACTCGAGAATTCTTCTTCAGGGAGGAAAACTCGGAAAACATAGACCTTGGAGTTCCCTATTCCTGTGAGTGTCAGTGTCGTTGATGAGATCTGTAGCATTTACACCATAGACACCTTATCGTGGAATGCATATTTAGGAGAGACTTCCCAGGACTTCCCAGGTCGGACTTGACCATACTACTTCCCCTGATGAGTTCGTGCATGTTCGTTCTGCGACCATTGAGGATCTTCACTATGTCGATCCCGATCGGGTTGTGTCAGCTGATGACCCCACATCTGACGAGAGAGTGCATCATGTGTTAGTCAACTCTGAGGACTATGATATAGCCATTGAAATTAGAGATGTTTACTTTATCATGGACGATACTGAGACTCGAGAATTCTTCTTCAGGGAGGAAAACTCGGAAAACATAGACCTTGGAGTTCCCTATTCCTGTGAGTGTCAGTGTCGTTGATGAGATCTGTAGCATTTACATCATAGACACCTTATCGTGGAATGCATATTTAGGAGAGACTTCCCAGGACTTCCCAGGTCGGACTTGACCATACTACTTCCCCTGATGAGTTCGTGCATGTTCGTTCTGCGACCATTGAGGATCTTCACTATGTCGATCCCGATCGGGTTGTGTCAGCTGATGACCCCGATATCGACTTGCACCTCATTGGATCCATTACTCAGCAATGCGCAAGAAGTTGTGATTCCTACCTTTTTTATCATTGTACAACCACCACCTTGTATATTCAATTTTATTTCTTTCTTTCCGTCTCTCGATTCCATCGTCCACCTCGATCCATGTGTTTGCCTTGCTAGGATGCACTTTGTCCTAAGTATAGGGGAGGTGGACGAGTCGAGTGTTTCCTCTTCATTCTGTTTCTTCACTCATGTTGTTGCATATACTAAGTATAGGAGGAGTGATGCATTCATTCACGCAGTGTACTTTTTTTCTTTTTATCGGTTTATTGGTCATCTTGCATGTCTCCTCTCGTGTTGATATACATGTCTATACTTAGGGATCGCTTACCATAAGTATAGGGGAGACATACCGAGTTGTTGATATGTTCCTTCCCACCCTCACCCTCCATGCATGTTGTATACAGTCGGTTATACTTAAGATTAGTTTATCCTAAGTATAGGAGGGACGGTCCACTTTTCATTCTTTAATCGTTGTAGTATAGGCTTTTCTATAGTCAGTACGAGTTCTGTCTTTCTCTTTTCTCTCTAATATATGAGGACATAGCTCAAGCTAAGTATAGGGAATTGTATATATATGTTGTATATACTTTAGTCATAACTCGTATTTGCGTATTTTTCGGAATAATATGGCTAAAATACTATATGAATATACGATTAATAAATTGTAAAGAATAAATCGGTATAAATATGTATAAAAAACCTTCAAGATTCTTTCAATATACTAATTAATAAATTTATTTCAAAAAGGTCTTGCAAAATGATTTGAAAAATGATTGTAAAATGTGTTTGAAAAATCTTTTGAAAGCTGTTTGAAAAACTTCTACAAAATATTTTCAAACCTTTGTAAAAACTTTTTGTATGCACAAAACTATTTTATTTGCTTGAATAAAATTTTTGGAAATTCAATTTGCAAATGATTTGGAAAATAGTTGCAAAAATATTTTACAAAATCTATACATATTGTTTGAAAAATCTTTGCAAAATGATTTGAAAATTTTGTAAATGTTTGTGAAAATTGTTTGTAAAACTTATTTTCAAAATATTTAATGAAATATCTTAAAATTATTTTGAGAATCTTGTATATATTTATAGTAAATACAGACTTTTTACAAATCCTATTTATAAAAACCTATAAAAATAACTAATTATCACTTGTACAAATTCCTTGTGTAAAATCTATGCCCAACTCTTGTAAATAACAGATTCACACCCATGTAAATATTTTTTGAAAGCCAACATTTCGGGGGAGACACAACGCGGTGCTCGCCCCAAACCTTTTATTAATAAAGTGAAGAAATAAAGGAGAGAGAGATACAGCGGGACAGAAGGAATGTAGAGAAAGGAAAGGGATCGAGTAGATCCCACGAAAAACCCAAAAGAAAACGAGCTACATCAGTGACCAGTCCTGGGAAAGCAAAACTGCATGTGCCAGAACATTCTCCTTGTAGAATCTTTGTCCTCTAAATATCGTCGAGTTACGCCCCAGCCAAATCGCCCATATACATGCGAAAAGACCAACGAGTTCCCCGTGTGCCTTGTCTTTATTTGTCCTCAGAGAGTCCTAGAAGGCCACCGAAGTCGAAGTGTTGATCCAAGGAATGCGGGCCTCCACCCAGACGGCAGAAGTGGCGGGGCACAGGAAGAAAAGGTGTTCTAAGGTCTCTACACCGCCGCCGCAAAGAGCACACTCCGACGAAGCGAACCCAACGAAAAGCATGGAGCAGCGATCACGAGTTAAGATCCTTCCGCGGCGGAACAGCCAAAGAAAAAACGCGACCCTCTCCGGAAGCTTCATCCGCCACATAAAGCTGAGATCCCTGCACATGAGATCCTGGTGTGACATAGATTGCTGAGAGATAGCCCTGAACGCCCGCCTTGTGGAGAAGACGCCATCACGCCAAACCCAGTGATGCCGACCAGCCGAAGGCCTGGGCGAATCCTTAAGCAGCTCCAGGAGGGCAAGAAGGTCATCGAATCGCTAATCAGAGAGGTTGCTAACGAAGGATGGGAACCACCCATCCCCCGACCACAAGGAGGCCACCATCGCCCGAGAGTCACGCGCCAAGGCACATAGGCGCGGGAAGGTAGCACCGAGAGGGGCATCACTAGCCCAATTGTCCCACCAGAACAAGAATGAGTTACCATGCCCGAGAACAGGAGCGAAGAGATGAGAAAAGCGCCGACTAACTGATAGAATCCCTCTCCAGAAAGGGGTTCGAGAACAGCGATCATCCAAATCCCGCGACATCTCCGCCCCAGTAGACAGCAAATCCCGCAGAATGGAGGAGAAGAAGCAGTTGGAGCTTCCCCAAAGCCTATTGATCAACTTGAGAAGTAACGCGTCATTAACACGATCAAGACACCGAATGCCAAGACCGCCATCGCATTTTCTCTTAGTCACCCCCGCCCAGCCCACCAGGTGTGGACCACGCGAGGAGGGACCCCTTCTCCCCCAAAGGAAGCTTCGCATCAAACCCTCAAGACGCTTCCGAACCCCCACTGGCAAAATCCAATTAGATAGAAAGTAAATAGGGATAGAAGCAAGAACCGACCTAATGAGAACGAGACGTCCTCCCCGCGAGAGCAAGGAAGCGCTCCACCTGGCGAGCCTCCTTTCCGCCTTCTCAACAACCTTGTGCCAATCACGGAGCCTAGTTCTCCCCGCCCCCAGGGGTAGCCCCAAATAGTCGATCGGGAGATAGGAAGTTGGAGTTCCCAAGATCAAACCACTAGCTTTCACCGAGACCGCATCCCACGCGAAGGGAATCACTTTGGACTTGGTCTGATTAATGAGAAGTCCCGAAAGCTCGCTAAAGATATCCAAGGTCACCACCATCCCCTTGACCTCCTCAAGGCCACCCTCGATGAATACAATAGTGTCATCCGCATACTGGAGGGTTGGGACGATCCGATTGCCGCAAGAGAAACCCATGGAAAGGCCACGATCCACCACACGAGCCGTCATCCGGGGAAGCACATCAACCGCAATTACAAAGAGCAGGGGGGCTAAGGGGCAGCCCTGCTGCATGCCCCTTCTAGGCTGAAACC
Source organism: Ottelia alismoides (assembly GCA_037367405.1). Lineage (NCBI taxonomy): Eukaryota > Viridiplantae > Streptophyta > Magnoliopsida > Alismatales > Hydrocharitaceae > Ottelia > Ottelia alismoides. Next base: position 563,591 of record JAZKJV010005853.1, read on the forward strand.
GATCCCCAACGACGCGGCCGTTAATCATAACAGAGAATGAAGCAGTAGAGATGCACCTGCGCATCCAGGAGATCCAAAGCTTACGAAACCCACGAGCCCGCAGAACCATCTAAAGAAAGTTCCAATCCAGCGAGTCATAGGCTTTAGCAAAATCCACTTTCCACAGTACCCAGTGCTTCCCCCTCCTCAACCAGCTCTCCACCATTTCGGAAGCCAGAGCCGTAACATCAGAAATATGACGACCACGGATGAAGGCAGCCTGTGAGGGCGAGATTAAATCGTCAAGCAACGGCGCGAGTCTACGGGCAAAACCTTTGCCACGATCAGGTAAAAGCCATTAGAAATCGCAATCGGGTGAAAGTCTTCAATAGCGTGGGGGGAGGAGCTCTTAGGCAACAGGACGATGATAGCCCTATTCACCTGGTCGAAACCCGCGTTACCTTTGCAAAACTCCAATAGAACCTCCCAAACCTCCTTTCCAACCAACTCCCAGAAGTCCTTATAAAACGCAATGGGGAAACCGTCCGGACCCGGCGATGCATCACCGTTGAGATCCCATACCGCAGTCTTGACCTCCTCCAAGGAGACCTCCTTAACCAACTCGGCACAGAGCGAGGGCGAGAGCTGAGGAGTGCCCTCCCCCGACCAGAACCAACGATTAGGAGCACGAAAAGATGAAAACTCCCTGAAGTACGCGGCAACCTCCCTCCCCAAAGCTCCCTCACCCACAACATCCCTGCCGCCAAAGGAGATGGAATGAATATAATTTGAACGTCTCCTGTTACTGGCCACCCTATGGAAATAGGAGGAATTAGCATCCCCCTCTCTAATCCACTTGATCTTTGCCCTCTGACGCCATTCTGCCGCCCTCTTCCGGTCCTCCCTCTCCACTGCAGCCAAGGCAGCCGACCTGGAGGATAACTCCTCGGAGCAGAGATCCCTCTCCCCCTCCAAGGCATCCAGAGAAGCCACCATCACCTCCGCATCCTTCCTGGCAGACGCCCGGGCCTCCCGAGTCGCTTTTTTAAAAGAGGCCAAACTTTTCCGCAGGCGCACTAATTTCTGAGCAAATCTGCCCACCACCGACCGACCACCGCAATCCTCTTTCCAAACCTCAGCCACGAAATCCCGGAAGTTATCCTCGAGCAACCAACATCTCTCATATCTAAAAAGGCCCGAAAACGGAGACGACAGGTCGGAGACCCAAACTATAGGAGTGTGATCATAGAAAGAACGCGGGCGAGAGAGAACATTAGCAAGGGGAAACAACGTCATAAATGCCTCGGAAGCGATGAACATGTCAATGCAAGATCTAGACGAAGAGCTCCTCCAAGTGAAAGAAATGTCCGTAGCACACAAATCCTCCAAAGCCAGGGAAGTAATGAAATCCGCAAAGTCAGCCGAACCTGGATCCGCACCCCCCCTAGACCGAGGTCTATCAGAAGCACGCAGAGTAACGTTAAAATCTCCCCCAATCAGCCAAGGAGAATCCGGAGAAGAATGATTGATCGGTCGAAGCTCGTCCCAAAGTTCCCTCCTCTTTATATGACAAGGGCCGTACGCACAGGTGAAGATGAGAGTGGTCGAATCCTCCTTTCTAGATAAATAAATTGAGATAGAGTGGGAACCCTTTACGGCCGAAATGAGAGAGAAAGCCGACGACTTCCAGGCAACTAATAGGCCACCTGCAAGGCCGATGGCAGGCAAGGCACAAAATTCATCAAGATCCCCCGCGGCAAAAGAGCGCCAAACATCCTCGTCCAAGATAGCAAGCTTGGTTTCCTGCAGAAGAACCACATCGCATCCCCACTCTTTGAACCTGTTACCCAACAACCTCCTCTTATCTACATCCTCCAAACACCTCACGTTCCAAGATAGTACCTTCATTTGGAACCACTTTTGAAACACCTCGAAGCAACAACCCCAGCAGCCTCAGCCACCGCCTCTTTGAAAGTGAGGCAGGTCTGATGTTCCCTGGACCTAGAACGCGAAGTGCGCCTTCTTCTGTAACGCTTGGAAGATCCCCTTGATGATTCTCCTTCAGATCCAGCAGCGCTGAGAATCCCCACAGCAACATCGGAGGGATCGCCATAAGAGAATGACCATCCGAACAGGGAAGGAGATTCCACTTGAGATGCCGCGGAGACAGTCACCGAAGAGGAAGAGGCCCGAGGTCCTGAGTCCGCGGATGGAGCAAAGTTTCCTGATCCGAAAAAGGCGAGACTGCCTCATGATGCTCGTTCGGGTCAAGTTCGACCACCCGACAAACCGAATCGCGGAAGGATCCGATTGAGGGTCCGCTTCCGAGATCAAGCAACCGAAACTCGGGAGAGAAAACCCGAAATGAGGGGCCTTGCGAGCCTTCCGAGAAGACGAAATCCCCATCGGTACACGAGCACCTACTCGCCACGTCACTGGAGAAACCTCCAAGGGCGGCAACCATGCATCGATTCCATGCAACAGGATGGGCATCACGTACGAGAACCTCCGAGGGCCTTACGAAAACATCATAGCAAGGCGAGAACCCCGAAGTGAAGTCCTGCTGCGGAAACTTCCCCTCGAGAAATGAAACGACGTCCTTACCACCTTCCACTCCGGCAACAGCCCGGTCCGCCAGAGGAGGCGGCGGCGGCGCACCACCACCGACAACTCAACTCTGCAGTAGAATCTTCCTAACTTTAAGTCCCCAAAGAAAATCTGATCCGACGCTCGGTCCAGGAAGGACTTGTTGCATTCCATGAGAATCCTTGTGGACGAGGGATCGGAGCCCGAAGATAAACCGTCGTCAGTGACGGCCAAAACTTCACCCCACCTCCTTAGAGGACGCCGAAGACAATGAACGGACCTCGAGAGGAAAGGAACTCCTCGGACCACAGCAACGCAAACCTCCAGTTCCGAACAAGCCCCATCCGCAAAATGCAGATCCCTCCACGCGATGCCTCCCCAAGTCCCGGCACGTAGTAGCCGTAGTCGTTGTTCACTCGATAGCCCCCTAACGCAGCACCTCTTCGTCCTTAGGAGGAAGATGTCTCCTGAGAAATTTAACCCCAAGAGCTCCCTGAGAATGTTGTTCAACGCCTCGACCGACAAACAATCTCCCAGGAAGACGCCGACGATCGCCCTTCCACCGAAGAAGCTCTGCGTGAATTGCTCCCCCACCTTCGACGTACCCGCACCATTGTCCTCTGATGACGAGAAAGGGACCTTAGGCTGAGAAGAAGTGCTCCCCTCCGCAGGCAAGCATGCATCTCCGGCGACCACCTGCGCAAAAGATCGTCTACCATAAACAGAAGTATCCACCTCGCCACGCGGGCCCCTCGGCAGCGTAGCAGTCCTTATGAGCGAGAACTGATTCACGTCAGCCCTCGATCGAGTACCACAGCCAGCCTGCTTGTGACCCAAACCTCTGCATGCAAAGCAACATGGCTTTGCAACACACACCGAAGCTAGATGCCCCCTTACGCCAAAGCGCCAGCAAACGCGACCCGGCTTCTTGTGCGAGACAGGCACCCACCTTCCGTCCGTTGAGAGCACCGCCTCCCCTTTCGCCGCAACGAACTGTGGACTGGCACTGCGAGAGCCAGAGCTTCTTTCCCTCTCCGAAGCGAAGACGCCATCCCGCGAGACGAAGATCTCCTTCCGTCTTGAGCATCCCGGTTCCCTCCGCCCGCCACGCTGAAAGCTCCGAGTCGAAGACGCCATCCTCACATGAAGGTTCCTAAGACGCCATCCTCACATCCCCACCCATGTAAATATTTGGAGTGTTAGAGGGCTTGATTTGTCGGCATGAGACACAAGCGAATGGAAACATATGAAGTCACAATTCTGTGGACATAGTGTCGCAACCCAACCCAATCTAGTAACCATAAAGGTTAATGACAGAATGTAGGTTGCAATAATGCTTCAAAAGAGGGATAGTCTATTAGCTCAAGAGGAAAAAGTCCTTATATAAATGTTGTTGTAAATAGTATTAAAAAATGCAAAATCAAAAACGTCAAAAATAGACGGGCAAAAATTAAAGAAAAATCAATTCTCAATGGAGTATGTACATATGTATTCAATAAGCAAGCTTGTGCTTCAAAGTCAAATATTCATGAGGGTTGCAGCTAGATGACTTGAATACATTGGTCAAGCATCCTCAAGTAGGTAGCTACTCTGGCTACCATCCAATCTCTTCTCCACCTCTTCTTGAGCCGGTTGCACTTAAACTTAGAAGGGAATACCCTGCTTGTAGAGGAAAGAGTTGCTGGATTGGGGAATTAGAGTCACCATGTTGGAGAAGACTGTCTTTTACCGCTTCAGCCAAGAGGAGCTTCGTATCACTTACATTGTACAAGATAGACTCATAGTCATACGGGATTGCATATGACCTAGACTGATTCTGACATGGTTTTTTTGGGAGACTTGGGCAGTTCTTAGAGGTTGTTGAGTTTCAAGTCCGCTTCCCAATAAGGTTCCGATCAAACCTAATTTCCAAAGTTCCGACAAAGCTCCAATCTTTGATTTTATGAAGATAAGTTTAAAAGTAAAAATCAATGAAATTTATTCCTTTTATTTTTCTTTATTTTCTTTTTTCTGCACTTATTGCATAAGTGTTCGCCAGGACTAACAAAGGCAAGTATAAAGGTGTGATGAATCTTCGATTCATCACCTTTGTTCTTTCATTTTGGCCTTAAATCCCTAGTCAAATGCACGTAAATAATATTAATTATTGCATAATAACACTCATTTATTGATTCAATTATACTTTATAAAATATTAGATTTAATGCCAAAATAAAAGAATAAAGAAAAGAAATGAAATGAAAAAGAAATGAAATATTATTAGAAAAATAGGAAGCGGAAGCGGAATCAGAAATAAAGACAAAGAACTTGAAGAACTCAAAGATTTAACGTGGAACCCTATTCCCTAAGGAGCGAGATGAAACCACAAGAGAAGCCCTCAAAGGGGTGTATGTTTTATTGCTCTTTTTCTCAATGGTTACAGGAGGTCTGGGGCTCTTTATATAGCCTCCACAGAAACTCCAAGTCCCACTACTGGTAGATGCGGGACTAAACATATGGATGGGGTAAATGGATCTCTCCAAGATCCATTTACCCTTCTACAACTCATATAGCGCACAACCAACTACTCCAACACTCCCCCTCAAGCTTGAGCATGCAATGCTCAGCCTGCACAAATAGAAAGAAACTCAACCCACGCTACAGGACACTATAGACAATATCAACTCAATGCACACAACTGTCGGTTGCTGTTGAGGACGTTGCTTCTCATGCAGTGCAGGTGAGAAGGACGAACGGGCTGGAGTGTGAGTCTGTTGAATCTTCTCGTCGGAGAGCATGTGCTCTGAGATTGTGCATGTCAGGGTCACTGCAACTAGAATGAGTCTCCTCGTCGGAGTACTCTGGCCCGTCACAACATGTGACAACTGCTCCATCTCTGAAAAGGGCCGAACTAAAAAAGGCTGTGGAAGTGCAATCCTCGTCGGAGTTCACGGTCGTTAGAGAATGGAGTCTGAAATAAGTCTCTCGTCGGAGAACTGGGTCTCTCCCATCTGGCGCAGAGAATGGTACACTACTCAGTAGTACCTATGATACCACATGAAAACCCTTGCCAACATGGCATAGGGAATAGTCCTCTACTCTGGAGTCCCTATGGCTCACATAAAAACTTCGGCCGAAACAACAAGAAAAGATGGGGACCACTACAAAAGATGGCAAACATGTGCACATCTGAAAAGAAGACCGCAACCATGTGCGTGTCTAAAACTGAAGAAGACTCAGAAATATCTGGTGTCGAGTCTGAAACCACACATCAAGATGGGACTCGGAATCTGAATGTCGAGTCTGGAATTGCGCATGGAAATTCTTCATCTGAAAAACTGTGGAGTCGGAAAAACTGGCTGGTCTGACGAATCTGACATCTGGAAAATCTGAATAGACCTGTAACTCTGCATATACTCCCACTTTCTCCCATACTTGTCGGAAATCAATGGCATCGACAAAGTTGGGAGAAGACAATAAGGATGGGGAGAAAAGAAAACCAATTAGCCGATATTATGTTTTTTTCGATTTTTCAAACATTTTTTAAACATTTTTAAAAAAAATGCGTATGGCTTTTTTTTGTACGCGCCTTTTCTTCTTTTCTTTTCTTTTTTTACAGCCCCCTTGGGCCCTTCACTCTTTCTCTTTCTTTCCTTTTTTTGATACATGGCAGGGCCCAGTTGGCCCTGAACTCTCATATAATTTTTTTGACCTGGGCCCCTTTTCTTTTATTTTATTTTTTTAAGTAGGCCACTGAGCCCTAGGGTTCCCAACGAGCCTCTTCAAACGCCGCCTGTTTAGGGTTCCCAACACGGGAACCACTTCTCGCAAATGACAGCCGCCCCCAGATGGGTGGAGGCTTCTCCTTCTCCGCCCGCTCGTGAAGGCGCCTCCACCTGGAGACGCAAAGGGGAAGGAACGATGGTCGCCTGGGTCGAGGAGTGGCATCTGGAGCTTGCTAGAGATGGAGGAGGCCAGAGGGGCGATGGAGATTTGCCGCTACGAGGAGTAGGACGGCATCACCGACAATGGAGCGCCGCCTGGGCGCGAAGAACTAGGAAGCTGCGGCGAAAGGAAAGAGGGTCGGCATCTCAGGCCGATGTCGCTGCGAGGAGTCGCGCATGGGCCTGTGCGTCGTGACCTGCTGTGCGCCAAAGGGAAGATGAGGCGATGCCGCTGGAGGGTTCCTTTGAGGGCCGCAGGCGATCACGACCTGTGTGTATGGTGCGTCGTCGCCTGGAGGGTCGAAACTCAATTGTTGCATGGGTTCGCGCCGCAAGAGACTACCTGCCTGGAGGGAAGCTTGGAGATGTGCGTGCGGTCGATGTCACCGCAAGAAGAGGTGCGGTTGGAGTGTGGGCAGTGTTGCCGCTAAGAGCTTCTGGAGGATGGTTGCGTGGACTGTTGTTGCGCCTGAGAGAACATCATTGCCGCCTGGAGATGTGCAGCAGCATTAGTGGGCTCCTGGCGCACAGGGAAACGGAAGAGAAGATCTCGTTGGATGCGCGTAGCTTGCACTGAGAGCAGATCTGTGCCTAGAAGGTTGGATGTCGCCAAGTGGCATTGCATAGGAAATCACCTCACGCTAGGGTTCCGGCTGGAGATGCTTTGCCGACATTGTGGTTGGAGATGCCTTGCAACCCCTCTAAATGGCTAGGGTTTCTGATGAAATCCATCTGAATAGCAGCAGTAATCTTCATAGCAACAAGCAGCATTGAGCAAAAATAGGGTTACATAGAAACCCTAGAACTTGAACAATCTCTCATAGAATAATTTTTCAAAAAAAGGTAACATCAAATCGAATCTCGAATAAGAATAAACGATACATCTTCGAGAATCGAACCCGCTCTGATACCATGTTAGAAAAATAGGAAGCGGAAGCAGAATCAGAAATAAAGATAAAGAACTTGAAGAACTCAAAGATTTAACGTGGAACCCTGCTCTCTAAGGATCGGGATGAAACCACGAGATAAGCCCTCAAAGGGGCGTATGCTTTATTGCTCTTTTTTCAATGGTTACAGGAGGTCTGGAGCTTCTTATATAGTCTCCGCAAAGCCTCCAAGTCCCACCATTGGTAGATGTGGGACTAAACATATGGATGGGGTAAATGGATCTTTCCATGATCCATTTACTCTCCTACAACTCATATGACGCACAACCAAATACTCCAACAAATATCAAAGATGTTGAATGACCCTGAACCCTGAGACTAAGTCGAAAATTGCTTTGGTTGATAAGGAATAGAGTAGGGGGAGATAAGGGCCAATAAATGCACAAAAATACTAATTTTAATTCTTCAATAAATAAATTTTGGGACCAAGTTCATTCTCTTATTTTTATACCTCGATGAATAAATTTGAAACATTTTGTTTCTTAATACCAGGTTAGTTAACAACTCAAAGACAGTAATAAAACGAGAATTAAGATAAGAAGGTGAAATTTTGCATACATAAAATTATAAGCTCAAGTCACGCAAAATCAAGGTTATTTATTTATTTACAGATTTTAGACCATATTTCATGCATTGTTAATGAATGTTAATAATATATTTTAGGAGTTTTAATTAGTGATTTCTTAAGAGGATTTTGCTAAGATCTTCCTATAATGTAGATGAATCATGGATTCATCACCCCCTATACAAATTTTTGCTCGTCTCCGGGTAGTTTGAATGAGTTAGAAGGTTGACTCCCCGACTGTGCATGTGCAAATACAAGACTTGAAGACCAGTCCTCGAGTTTCAGGTAACTCCTTAAATCTAAGTTTAACCAAGTCTCATCCAAAAGGAACTCAACATTTCTAATTATCAGACTCTCCATGGATATATATATATATAAGTATAGAGTATATGACTTAGATGTGTTAAATCCATTTTCCTGCATAGAGTTTTTGCTTCGTCCAAAGTCCTAGTCTAAGAGTCTCTCCTAAGGTTCCAATCCTCGAATCCAAGCCAATGACTGAGTTTCCATTAATTTTCCGTCTCTTTAGTTGTTCGACTTGAAAGTGTAATAGTAATCGGGCTAAATATGGAGGAAGTAAGATTGTGTCATTTCTTTTCTCCTCTCATTGGAACAAGGATTTCTCAGTTGCCTTATCACACACACATGTATTTTTGGTTGTGAATCACCATGTCCGTCAGGAGATTTCAGAGTTGTCGGCACTTGTTTTCCTATGAATGCACCGGATATGTCCCTTTTGAGTATATAATATACCTTTGACACCTAGACTTGTATCACTATACGATGCAAAGCTCTTTTTGGGGGCTCGCCCGACTCCTATGACCTAATAGCTTTGATCCAAGTGGATATTTTAAAAAGGTTGGGAGCGATCGCCTTTGGTGGAAGCTCTTTTGAATGTGACTAGTAGTGTGAGATCTTTTTTTTCACTTTCTTTTCTTTTTAATTTTGGCTAGCTCCACTGCTTTTACCAAATTGGTGCAAGATGATCCATATTTTTAAGATTTTTATGCACACTGGCACCTAGGTTAAGTCAAGATTAGTATAGGGAGCTTGTCCCCATACTCGATTATGTGCTGACACTTAGGTTTAATGAAGTGACACTCAATCAAGTCATCCTCAAGAATCAGATACGAACTCAAACTTCTCATCCTACTTCCTCGAGCGAAACATTGACTCATCACAAAGATTATGTCATCGTGCAAGTGTTGTGATAGTCATTTTCCTTTGACTTTTTGAGATTATATATGCAATATAGCACATATATCTTCTAACTAGGGATGTTGAGTAATTAAGTCTTAGGACCCTAATGGACAAGAGTGATGCGACTCATACTCAATTGTCACTCTAAACCAAGTAGTCTGGAATACACAATACACAAGTCTTGTGTGGTGTGAAGGTGTCAGGGATAAAACTTTAAGTTGGTTTTTTAAGGGTGAAATAATGATTGGTTTGAACTCGTATGGTTAGTTGCATTTACTTTCAGTCAGTATGGATGTAAGTCTGACCGTAGAATGACTACTTGTGTTACTTCAGGACGATGCCTTATGCGGAGTCCTTTAACCACCCAATTTGCGAAGGGAGCTCGTAGTTCCCTGACTGAAAAGTAATAATCGTTTTAAGTCCAATAATCAAAATTGTCACTAAAAGAAACCTTTTAAAAAATCAAAAATTTTGTCATACCCATGATTTTGACAAACAATTCGAAAACAAGTATTATATACACTATAACATTATACACATTACAATGTTCAGAAAAACGACCGAGTAAGCCGCATACTCGTACTCGGTAGTCTTGCCGTTCCGAGTGTGATGAAACGGTCATGTATGCGGGTTGACCCGCATACTCAGCCGAGTATACCCCCTATGCGACCGCATACTTGGACGATTTTCTAATAGAACTTTTTTATTTAATCTAAAACCAAATAGCTCCACCCGCGTAACCACATACTCCCCGCATAAAACCGCATACTCCTCGTATAATACCGCATACTCTCTCGCATAAAACCGCATACTCCCTGCATAAAACCACATACTCTCCCACATAAAACCGCATATTCCCCACATACTTTCCCGATTGAGGATATTACCATAATATTAAATATTTATTTATATTTTTAATAATAAAAAATACCAAACCGCATAAAACCGCATACTCCACGCATACTCTCCCGCATACTGCATACTTTCTATGCAGTGACCCCTCCGACTGAATACCGCATAGCGCCTTCCTGAGCATTGACACATTATACAAAGTACTTACCTATACCCAATTTTGGTTTAAAAATATTTAAAGTACGAGCTATGGGTATAGAATATAACATATATACACCCCCCAATACTTAGCAAGTGTTATGTCCCCATAGCATAAGGTGAAATGAAGACATCTTGTACCAAGCATAATTGAGTGACAAAAATAGGAAGTTGACTCACCCCCCTATACTTAGATTTTTGAGGGCTTAAGTATAGCAATAGAGCAAGAAATGAGGCGGTCAAGTGTGAGAAGAAAGGATAGAAGTAATATACACAATGATATTGGCCTCCTATACTTAGGCTCAAGTCAGCCTAAGTATGGTAGTGTAATCACCAGTGGGGAACTGAATGGAGAGAAATGAATATACAAGGTGTCAAGAAGGTTTTCGGCAAACCTTCTTGCGGGAGTGTGGTAGGAGAAAGTAAAGAATGAAGAATGGAGTGAAGAAGAAGAATCGCATCCATCATCATAGTCATCCTCAGAAGAATAGTAGTCATAAGCAGAGGATCTCTAACTTCGTGCTTACTTGAATTACCAACTCAGAATCAGACGAGGAATTTGACGAGGAATCCTTCAAAGTCACTTGGTTCCTACGATCGAAGGTAATTTTCTTAGTCAGTTGGTTTCTATATAAAGTAGTGGGAGGAAGGTCTGAGTTCCTCCCCCTACCATTAGTAACGGGTCTGGAAAATGTGAAGCTTATGGGTTCCTTATCCGATAAATCGGATCATTCATTGACCCATTCCTATAGGGTTATAACACGTTTAGTGGTATTATCCTCAGTTTGATTGGGCATTGTGAGTTCATTCCTGGTGACAGTATGAGTAATGGCTAGGGATGATGATGTTACCTTTTGATGTTCCTGAGTTTTGGTGACATAGGAGATTTCCATAAAGGGATAAGGATAGTTCCTGTTTGTAATCATGTATACCCCTTGTGGTTTTGAATCTTTTCTGATGATGTCATCATTTGTTAGCTCGGCAGTCATTTCATTAGGCTTCTCTTCCAGGGTTTGCGTTGGTGTTTTATAAGGAGAGGTTTGATCATGCAAAGTGCTTGACTCAATGGTCTCATTTTTGTCACGATTGTCAGTAGCAAGTTGGGTTGTCTAAGGGCACGGTATGTCATCGAGGGCTTGTTCCTTGTGGTCCGAGTTCGAGAATCTTGTGTCTTAAATCTCACAGTCGCTAGTAACTTTAGCAGAGGATAAAAACGGCTTTCCTAGAATGATAGGAGACTCAGACAACTCTCCTTAGTGCTCGATATCAAGGATAATAAAGTGCACTCTATGTTTGTCACCTCGAAAGTTTACGACGACTGAACCTCTCTGTATTTTGGTGGATCGGCCATGGAGTTGAACGATCACCCTTGTCTTTTTCAGTTGTCCGAGTTTGAGTTGGTCATATACGAATTTTAGGAGGATGTTTAATATGGATTCGACATCTAACCACACATGAGTGAATATGGTATCATCAATTTCACACATGACCCGAGTCAACCGCTTACCTCGACGGCTTTTGGTTCTTTGATTCATCACCCTTGAACTGGCCGTAGAGATTACGTGAAATTCATTCCTTGATCGCTTAACCCGCCTTTTTAGGCGTCAAATGACTTTTCACAAATCTCTTAAGATCAGGCACGTACTTGATGGCCTTAATTAATGAAAGCTCTAAGATCTGACTCTTGAAAAATGCTTTCATTTCAATGTTCAATTTTTTTGAATTTTATGTTTTTGTAATTTTTTGGTGGCTTTGTTGTAATGGTCGGTGGATTGGTTAGTGGTCAGTATTAGTTGTGTATCAGTGTGCAACACATGATAGATCTCGAATTCGCTTGGTGGTGTCCTCACTTCTTGACTTTTCATTGTTTGGATGACGATATATATTTGTTCAGTCAAAACATCTGTTCTACGGTTGATTCGAGCAGTGTCATCTGCAAAAATCTCACGACTTGGGAATGAACAATCATACTCCACATGTTATGACTCTGACATGTAATTCTGAGTGGAGTATTCATTATTCCCTACAATGATTGTTCAATCATGAGTCGTGTTTCCTTTACTCTGGTTCTCTCTTGAATGGTCAAAGGAAAATTGATCGTGATCGGGAAGGAAGTCAATTCGGGTAGAGGATGATTCAAACTGTGAATTGCTCTTTGTAATCGGGAATTGTGTTTCTCTATCAAAATTGGTAACTCAATTTTCCATCCTCATATCTACTCGCCCTATTGTGCCCAAATAATATTCAGAATTTGCAAGCGGTCTAATCCAAGAAGTGGGGGCATGGGTTGGGGTGTATGAGGGAAATGATGGTTAGGGAGAAACCGTTTCGAAGAGAGGGTTTCCCTGAAATGATATAGAAGAAGATCGGCACATGGTCATATAAGCGGGACCCACGGAGTCTGGGTATGAATATCAATGCGCCGACATATTCTAAGGAGAAGGAAGAATGGATTGTGAAGCACGATTAGTTGTTTACAATTGCGAAGTCTTTGATGCACACAATACAAACACAAGTTAAACTGTGTTGTTTCACCAACTCAATACTGTGAAGGCTGCAAGAGTCTGGACGATTATCTTTTCAATTTTAATTGAGTAGTAATACAATCGTTGAGAATTTAAAAGTAAATCGAAGATAGGTTTTGATTTCTACCCTAAGTGCTCGATTCTCTCCTACGTACAATGAGTGCATTGCTCTCCACCAAAGATAAGGTTAATTTTATTCTAGATTATTTACAGATCACCTAGATTAGCAGTCGTAATTGTAATTTTGAGTTGTCACATTCTTAAATGAGCACAAAAATCACACGTCTAATGAGCAATCTCGATTCTTTTCGAAATCTTAAGTTATAAAACTGAGGGATGAAAGATCAAAAAAGTCGATGCAAGCGTAAAATTCAATGATGCATGCTTAAGAAGAAGACTTATAGTGATTCCTCGCATTCATCATGTGGGATGTAAGACAATGCATTTAAAATTTAAACTAAATGTTATGAACAGAGAAAAACCGCCGTAAGCAGATAGTTCTATTAGCGTAAAGAATTTGAGTTTAATTTGGCTAAGTGAAAACGATCTACTAGTGTGTCTTGATTAGTGAAAATGTGTGGCCCAAAAATTAAGAGCACAAAGATAGATATCTAAGATAACGCATGTGCACCTAATATCTATACCACTCAAGTCGGCCCCAGCCACATAGAAGAGGTTGAAACAGGCTCGATACACCACAGTGTTTAGTCATATATAACTACAGATGATAGGGATAAAAGCGAATCTGGAAAAATTTCGAAATGTAAACCTAATCTAATTTATCACAAAAAATGAAAATCCTCCTTGCGGCTCCTTGGGTTTTTCTTTAAATTGCTCCTAGTTATCTGGAAATAGAGAAAATGTGGTTAATATTTGTAATAAGAGAGAAATGTAATAAACTAAGGAAAATTTAATGCAAAATAAATAAATGAAAGAAAAATGACACAAAAACAATATTACAAAAATTAATTATACAAGTCAATTTAAAACCCTAATTATGTCATTCCTCGGCAACGGTTTCATTTGATGAGCCGAAATTTCTACATCTTAACATGTTGTAGTATTAGGTCGTGGAAATTAGATCAACAAAAACCATACTTATGAATGTGTGGAAATTTTACTTGATAAGTGTACCAAGGTTGAAGTCAGGGAACAGCAGTTATTTAGTGCTTGGTTTAAACTAAATCAAGTAATGAAATTGAGTGTCAGAAAAGGATGCAAGGATGAGAATGCAAATAAACAAAGAAAGCAAAATAAAAACAGAGAAAGATAGGGACAGAGAGATAGATATGTGATAATACTCGTAATCCTCTAATAATGTGATCAATTTAATCCGCCAAATAATTCATAGATCTCAAGAAATAAATCCAAGAAATTTTAGAAGATTAAACTCTAAAATAATGCAGGCCAAAAGATCAAGACACAAAGTGATCAAATAAAATCATTACTTTCTATTTTTCCTGTAATAATTGAATTTAATCTATTAAGCATAATCTGGAACTTCTCGATTCATGCAATATATCTTCCTCAAGAATATTTCTCTAACTCAATAAACAGGAAGATAAATTATATAAGCCTCTTCTATAAATCCCGGTGAAAAATGATGAATTTTCTCCCAATTTAATTGCTAAAATATGTCAAATAGAGACTGCACAAATCAATTAATTCCTTAAATAATATTTCAAAACAATGATCCTCTGATCTGTTCACAATTGATATAAAGAGAGAGAGTGTGTGTGAGAGAGATAAAAGAGCTTTAAATGGCATATCATACGCTAAAATTGGAACTAAAACGACCATGATATGATAAAATGAAGTCCCGGGGGTTAAAATGCAAGAAAGGTAAAATTATTTATGCATTTCATCCTTGTAGAGATAGTTGTTCGTCTTTGATGTTATTTATTATTTCAGTTTCTTTATGTACCTCTCATGTAATTTACCCAAGGGCTCTCTCTCTATATAAGAGACCCGAGGGCCCTATGGAATAAATCATCGAAATATTCTAACATGGCATCAGAGCCATGACCCTAACCTAGGGTTTTTCCACCGCCGCCCCCCCCCCTCTAGGGTTTCGGCCCCCCACCTCTCCCTCTAGGGTTTCGGTCCCTTCCCCCCCTCCCCACCGGCCTCCCACAGCCGCGGGGCCCCCACACCGGCCCCTCTCCGCCGCAGGGCCTCCCTAGCGGCCACCTCAACGCCGCCGGGACGACCCCACCGGTCCCCTAACGCCGCCGGGACCCCCCCCCCACCAGCCCCTGCACCTGCCGCCAGCCACAGCGGCACGCCCCCACCGTTGTCCAGCAGCCGCCGTCGCCTTTCAGTAGCCGTCTTCGTCAAGTAGAGGCTCTCACAGCCTCTACTCGGTGCCGCGTTCTTCCTAGGACTCGGCGTTATGACTGATTCAAGTGCATAATCGTCTACCTATGCACTTGGATCCTACAAGGTCTTGGTAGACAATATTTTCTTGGTCTATCAGTAGTTGCTCTTCTCCGGCATCATGTCAGATCAGAAGCTAGATATGCCCGCCATAGGTGCCTTCAAAGGTTCGGCACCAATCGTCAAGATGGACGGGACGAACTACGAACTGTGGGCGATGCAGTTCCTCAGTCTCATGAAGTCGTGTGGTAAGAAACATATTCTTACCGAGGATGAACCGCCGGAGAAGACAGGAATCTATGCCTCATGGGAGGCGGATGATGCGTACGCCAAGGTGTGGCTCTCAGGTACGCTCACGACGGAGATAGCGAATGATGTCCTTCACCAGCCCACCGCTAAGGCGATGTGGGATATTTTGGCTATGACGTACTCTCAGGTTCGTAATGAGACGAAGATGCTCCAGTTGCAGCATGATATATTTACCACGAAGCAGAATGGGAAGCCTCTTCATTCCCTGTACACGTCGCTTCGTGGCATGTTCGAGAAGCTCTACAGCACCATTCCGCTTACAGCCACGCCGGAACAGCAGAAGACGTTCCGCAACGCCACTATGGTTGGCGTATTACTCGCTGCCCTAGATCCGGAGTACGAGGCAGCACGCGCTCAGATACTGGCCGATGCCACCATCCCACCGATAGAAGAGGTATACAGGCGGCTCAGCCGTGTACCCGTTCCATCCAATACAGCGACTGCGACTCCGTCAGCAATGGCAGTTTCCAGGGGACGTGGTGGTTCGTCCTCGTTTCGTGGCAGGGGAAGTGGTGGACGTGGCCGTGGAGGCCGCATACGCTCTACGTGCTCATATTGTCGCCGCACTGGTCATTCGGAGGATACATGCTATTCCAAGCATGGTTTTCCTCCTTCTGCACGAGTAGCTGATCATGTTCAGAGTCCACCCGCATCTACTCCAGATCACAGGTTCGAAGAGTTGGTGGCACGACTTCGGGATATTATGCCACAATCTTCTTCATCAGAGGGTGTAGACGTTTCTGATGTTGCGGCTTCGGCGTCAGCCAGTACATCGGCCTCAGCCAGTGCCTCAGGTAGTCCTTCAGCCTCATTTCATAGTCATGACCTCACAGGATGGATTGTCGACTATGGAGCTACCCATCATCTTTGCTGTGAGAAAGATATTCTGCGGTCATACAGAGCTGTTCAGCCAGGTCGCTCTGTACTCATTGTTGATGGCACTCAGTCTCCTATCATCGGTCAGGGGGAGACAGCTTTGCTACCCTCTATGCACTTACAGAATGTGCTACATGCTCCAGAATTCTCTATGAACCTCTTATCTATTAGTCAGATTACACGTGATTTGCACTGTCGTGCTATTTTTGATCCATCGTCTGTTATTTTTCAGGACATACTGACGGGCAGGGTGATTGGCTGTGGTTCTGAGCACAATGGCCTTTATCGTCTCGTTCGTAACTCCTACGCTGGTGTCTCCTTGCATACCCAGGCCTCTGTTTCTCCGTACACCTGCCATCTTCGGTTCGGTCATCTACCGCTGCAGAAGATGCGTCACCTCCTACCTCAGATATCTCCGAGTTCTTCTTTTCGGTGTGAAGCATGTCAGTTGGGGAAGCACCATCGTTCTAGCTTCCCCGGTCGTCAGAGTCGGAGCAGTAGCTCCCCGTTTGAATTATTTCATATAGATATTTGGGGTCCAAGTCGTGTCCCGGATCACCAGGGGCACAGGTTCTATCTAGTTGTGGTTGATGATTTCTCCAGAGTGTCGTGGACTTTTCTTCTCAAAAATAAATCTGAAGCAGGAAATGTTCTTCAAAATCTAATTAATGAAGTTCAGAATGTTTTTTCATCTACTGTTAAGTATGTGCGTACTGACAATGCATTGGAGTTATGCACTCGCTCTCTTGCTAGCTTCCTTTCATCTAAAGGCATTGTCCACCAAACCACATGTGCCACCTCTCAACAAAATGGGGTTGCCGAACGAAAACATCGACACTTTCTTGACATTGCTCGCACTTTACTTATTCAGAGTTGTGCGTCATTAACCTTTTGGGGTGATGCTATACTTACTGCGTGTTATCTGGTCAATCGAATGCCTACAACTGTTCTTGGGGAAAAGTCTCCAATCTCTGTTCTCTTTCCTGACAGAGACTTGTTTACATTGACACCTCGGGTTTTTAGCATTGTCGCTTTTGTTCACCGCTTATCTCCGGGGCTTGATAAGCTATCCCCTAGGGCTATCAAGTGTGTTTTCGTGGGCTACTCCAGGACACAGAAGGGGTACCGTTGCTATGATCCTGTCAATAACAAGTACTATGTGAGTGCAGATGTTACATTTTTCGAACCTGTCATGTACTTCTCCCCTGCAGGTGACAGATTGGTCTCCTCCACATCATCAGACTCCTAAGTCTATGTTCCACCACCTCCAAGCCTGGGTCCGTCCTCTACTCCAGCGTCCCAAATATCAACACCACCACCACCATCCCCGCCACCACCACCACCACCACCCCCAGTTGTTCCTTTCACTAAGTTCTACACGAGACGCACGGGCCCTGCTCAAGCTACATCTCAACCATCCAGCACGCCTCAGGTATGTTCTGATATTAATGATGGGTTAAATAATGCACATGTGCAGGAGCCTTTACCACAGGAGGAGGACCAACCGGTCAGCACTGTTTTGGATGACTTGGACCGGCCTATTGCTCATAGGAAACAGCAAAGACAGTGTGCCTCATATCCCCTAGCCTCTCATGTCTCCTTTCATCGTCTCACTGGGGATTTCCAGAAGTTTGTCGCTGCTGTATCGTCAGTTGAGATTCCACGGACATATCAGGAAGCCATGAGGACTGAATGCTGGCGTTTAGCAATGGAAGAGGAGATGCGTGCATTGCAATCCAGAGGGACTTGGTCTCTAGTCCCTATTCCTCCCGGTGCGTCTGTGGTGAGCTGCAAGTGGGTTTTTACAGTCAAATATCATGCAGATGGTCGTCTTGACAGATACAAGGCCAGGCTTGTAGCATGAGGGTTTACACAGACATATGGGGTAGATTACCTGGACACTTTTTCACCAGTGGCGAGACATTCTACCCTTCGCATTCTTCTATCGGTTGCAGTGGTACGTGACTGGACCATATTCCAGCTTGATGTTAAAAATGCTTTCTTGTATGGTGATCTACAGGAGGAAGTCTACATGCAGCAGCCACCCGGGTTTGCTGCTGAGGGGGAGACTCAGAAGGTATGCAGACTTCATAAGGCTATTTATGGCCTTAAGCAGAGTCCTCGTGCATGGTTCCAGAAGCTCTCACAGCTTATTGAACAACAGGGTTTCAGAAGATCAAATGCGGATCACTCACTGTTCGTCCGGAAGACTCCTAAAGGTACCATCGTTGTTATGGTATATGTTGATGACATATTGGTTACTGGAGATGATGCACAAGGGGTTGAGATAACCAAGTCTATGTTGGGCAGCCAGTTCATTACAAAGGATCTAGGCACAATACGGTATTTTCTGGGGATAGAATTTGCAAGAAACGCACAAGGAATGGTGATGACTCAAAGAAAATATGTCACAGATTTGCTGGTTGAAACAGGAATGACTGGATGCAGACCTTCAAGTACACCGATGGATCCGAGTATGAAGATGTACGATGATGACACTGAGGAGGTGGACAAGAGAAGGTACAGAGAAATGGTGGGCAAGCTCTTATACATCACTATAACTCGACCGGATATTGCACTTGCAGTAAACCGGGTGAGTCAATTTGTGGAGCAGCCGAGGCAAGTACATATGGATGCATTGTACATGATATTGAGATATCTGAAGTCTTCACCAGGCACAGGGTTGCTGTTCAAGAAAGGCACAGATTTGTCTATTTCAGCCTGCGCATATGCGGATTATGCAGGATGTCCACGGGATCGTAAGTCTACTTCTGGGTTTGCTATCTTCGTAGGAAGCTCTTTAGTCTCCTGGAAAAGCAAGAAGCAGACTGTTGTGGCGAGATCCAGTGCCGAATCCGAGTACAGGGCCATGGCACAGGATCTGAATGTTGAAGCTCCGTTGCCTATGAACCTGCAATGTGACAATCAGGCAGCGTTATTCATTGCCAACAATCCAGCCTTCCATGAGAGAACAAAACATATAGAGGTGGATTGTCATTACACTAGGGACATGATTCAGAAGGGCTTCATCTCCACGTCTCACGTCAGTTCAGAGGACCATACAGCAGATATATTCACAAAGCCATTGCTCAGAGGACCTTTTCAGAGATGTTCTTCCAAGCTGAGCATGATAGATATCTATGCTCCATCTTGAGGGGGAGTGTAGAGATAGTTGTTCGTCTTTGATGTTATTTATTATTTCAGTTTCTTTATGTACCTCTCATGTAATTTACCCAAGGGCTCTCTCTCTATATAAGAGACCCGAGGGCCCTATGGAATAAATCATCGAAATATTCTAACAATCCTTGGAGGGCTTATCTGCAATAAATAATAGCCAAAGGGATTTCTTCTGCAAATTCGCCAAGCGGGGGCCAAAGTGTAAATACAAGAACTAGTCGAGGCATCCACATAAAATGGCCCAAGTCACATATGTGAGGGGTGTAACTAGACTCCTCTATAATTACTAGCGAAGCGGGGGGTCTATGGCATAAATTTGCCCCAGGCGACGTGCAGGGCACGTGAGGAGGTCTGGTTCAGGAGGCAGGCTAGTCTTGGGAGTCGTCCCTCCACATGGCAACTTAGTGTGGCTTCGCAACATCTGAGGCGCGTAGGCTTGGGTCTTAGTCCGAGAGCTCCATACGTCGTTCAATCGAGGAAGGGAAGGTCAAACCGATGGTGCCTGTAGCCCTCTCCTTCCTCCTCTTCATTCTTCTTCTCTGACCTCAAGGGAAAATTACATAAAAGGACCTCGAGGGATTACAACTAAATAGAATAAAATAAAGCAGTCTCTAATAGGTTTCCTTTCAAAGAAAATGGGAGGAGGTGGAAGATCCAACGAAATATCACAAACGAAATGAGTAAAGTAGTTCATCTGTTCAAAGAAAGTGATATCAACAGAAATGTAGTTGTGATGACTAGTAGGGTCATAATATATATATTCCTTTTGACTCCAAGAATATCCTAGGAAAACACATATAATTGCACGAGCAGATATGTAATATGTAGTATGAAAGTTGTAGACAAAAGAAGTACAACCAAAAGTCTTCAATAGTAAAGTAAACAGCTCAATCTTCTTTGCATAAGAGGGAAAAATGAGGTTACCCCATTGAGGACCAAAGAGGGTACCCAAATAATAAGGTATGTGGCATTAAGAAGAACATCCCTTAATGGTATGGGAACCTTCATGTGAGTAAGAAGAGTAAGGCAATATCCACAAAGTAATGAAGTTTCCTTTCCGCCACCCCATTCTGTTGTGAGGTGTATGGTCAGAAAGTTTGGTGGAGGATACCCTGAGTAGCAAAGAATGTGGTCAAATCCTACTGGACAAACTCCAAAGTATTATCAGCCTTGAAGGTCTTAACACAAGAAAAAAAGGTCTTTATGAACTAAAAGGACTTGAAATTATTATTTATCTCTAACCATCCCTTTATTAATAAAACCAATAAGATATGTTATAATCATCGACAAAGACAAAAAATACTTATAACCTCCCACAATATAGACCGAACAAGGTCCCCAAATGTCAAAATGGACTAAAAAAAATGGATGAACAATGAGGTTTGATCCTCTAAGGAAAGGAGGCATGATAATATTTGTTGAACTAGCAGGTCGCCCGATACTCATGAAGGCCCGATATATGTTATATCGATAGATAGATATCCAGGATTTTTTGTACTAACTCCAGTCATTTTGACCGATATGAGCCGATATGGCGATATATCGCCGATATATCGACGATATATCACCCATATCCCTGTAAAAGGGTATAGTAGGTGATTTTGATACCCCTTCCCTATCGAAACCAATATATCGGTGATATATCGCCGATACAGCCTTCTATGTATGAAGGTAGCTTGCGATGGCAGTGGGTTCCTCGATACAAACTCCGGACGGATCGTCATTCTGATACCATGTGGAGAGAAGTTGATAATACAATGAAATGGATTTATGGGATGGGTATGGGGTTTCTTATATAATGTGAACCCCAGGAGCTGAACGATGGTATTATATAAGAAACATAAAGGATTATAAATAGAAATAGAGAATAAAGAAACAAATAAAACGAGATTAAACAAATAAAAAAATACAACTATATTAGCCAATATTGTCAAAAGTTATATTAGCCTAATGACGTCAACAGACCTAGAAAATGAAAGAAATATTATTAAATAAGATCATGCTTTTTTAGTTATATACTCAAATAGGACTAAGGCTAAATCTAATTGGAAGTGAGTTTTCCACGTAGACGACCCTAGTTAATGTGGCTAAGATGGTTTAGTTAGATTTGTGTTAGCATCATTACTCTCTTTAGCAAGCACTTGAGGCAATTTTAATTCTGAAAAAATCGGACATCCATGTTTTCCATAAATATTTTCATTTAGATATTTGATAAATAATATCCAATTGGCTATTGCCATGTTTTGTCTTGCGATTTTTAGAATGACTAGTACCCAAATGGAGCATGAATTATTAATTGTATGAAGATTAAAAATGAGAAAATATTTTCATTAGAAGACAATCTAAGCATTTGATGTGACACAAGTATCCTCTTAATTCATATCGATATTTGTTTCGCAAGATGAATCGACTATACACACTTTTAATAACTTCCCTAAAGACGTATGATAACTTTAGTATCGGGCAACCCATTGATTCTCATTTTCGATATGTTGTTCGCAACCTTAATTTGTATTTCTTGTAGATGAAAGGTAAGAGTGCATAATTTCTCAAAAGAAAGGTAAGGTTGCCTAAACACAAAAAATGATATGACCCTTTGGGACCCTACAAACTAAGGTTGGCAAATCATTTGTCACGGTGAGCCTATGCGCGTAGGTCATCCTTCCTCAATTCCCTCCGTAGTTGTTGCATCCCCCATGCATGTTTGTGCTCCTTCAACTTATGGTGCACCTAGCTGGCCATTGTTAATCTAACATGTTGTGTATGTCGCTAAGAATACTACCACTAATGTTATGTCATTGACCTCCTCGAGCCTCCCCACTGAGTACATCTCTGAGATCTTTGTCATCATATCATCGTTCTTCACGGTGTCACGTGTGTCCACCACTACAACCCCAAGTACGATCCATGTCTAGAGCACGTTCGAAGCCACCTCCCCAACATTTATGTTGGGAACAAATCCGATCAGCAATCACAAGCACAAAATGAGTGCGAAACAAAAATGTTGAGATAAATATATCTCTTGGTCTATTTTATGTTTTATGTCTTTTTTATGTACTTATCATGTAATTAGCCCAATTGCTTTTCTCCTATATAAGAGAGCCCTCGGTCTATTCTGAATGTATCATTCATTTTCTCCCAACATTGTATCAGAGCAACGGTCCTAAACCGGGGTTCCCTTATCCCAACCTAACCCTACACGTCCCCCCCCCCCCGCCGCCGTCGCCGGCCAGCACCGCTGCACGGGCCTTCTGCTCACTCCGGGAGCGTCGTGCGGGGGTCCCTGACCTCCTACGCTCCATATCGACGCTCTGCAGGGTCGTTAAGGGTTCCAGTCAGCCCTATAGACTGTCGAGCAGCCTTATTCTTGCGGCTCGCAGATCTGATTTCGTCCGCAAACAGTGAATTTTTCTGATTTAAGCTACATTGTGCGGATCTAGGGCTCGCAAAAAGTCATAGGGATGGTTGTATGAGTCTACAAATACAACCAAACCTTATTATGGTCCTGTAGACATCTTCTCGGCGATTTATTGTACAGTTGTTCCGCCTTCTGGCTTCTTGGTACAATGTCAGGAAACGAGGGTGATGTTTTCTCTTCTTCTGGTGTCTTCAAGGGTCCGACTCCTATCGCAAAGATGGATGGAACCAACTATGAGTTATGGTCCATGTAGTTTCATACCCTAATGCAATGCCATAACAAGGAGCACATTCTGACTGATTCAGAGCAGGCGGACAAGACTGGGGCCAATGCTTCATGGAAGCAAGATGATGCCTATGCTCGCATATGGCTCTTTGGGACAATTACAATAGAGATTGCTAATGACATTGTTAATCATCCAACCGCAAAGGTTATGTGGGACATATTGGCAGACACATACGGGCAGGCTAAGAATGAGAGCAAGATTCTTCAACTGCAGTTCAACATTTTCTCAACCAAATAAAAAATGATCGACCGCTCCACGCCCACTTCTCTTATCTGAGAGTCATGTTTGAGCGACTACGCAACTTTATGCCTATTACCACCAGCACTGAACAGCAGCAAGCATATCGGAATGCCACAATGACAAGAGTCTTCTTGTCATCTCTAGGCTCTGAGTATGATACCGCTCATACTCAACTTCTGACTAGCGAGACAATACCGCTGATGGAGGAGGTCTACAAGTCATTGAGTAGGATTAGTACCACATCCACTACTACGGCCCAGACAACTCCTTCAGCTATGGCAGTTATTCGTGATCGGGGAGGGCCGTCCCAGTTTCGTGGTCGTGGACCTCGGGGTCGAGGGGGAGGCTGACGGCATGGTCCTTGTTTTCATTGCCATCATTCAGGTCATTCTGAGGAGACATGCTTTCAGAAGCATGGATATCCAGCGTCTGCACTTGTTGCTGAGCAGACTGAGGCTTCTTCTGTGCCTACTCCAGATACTCGTCTAGATGATATTGTCTCCAAACTTCGTGAGATGATGAGCAATCCTACGACTCCGACTCCATGTTCCACAGATGCAGCAGCTACTGCCAGAGCGTCGTCTAGTTCATCAGGTATTCATTATGTGTTTACAAGTAATAGCAGTTCAGACTTGACTGATTGGATTGTGGATCCTGGAGTGTCACATCATATGTGTGGAGATCGGATGCAGTTTAGTTCATACAAGTCTATTCCACTAGGTAGATCTGTGGTTATTGCCAATGGGGTTCGTCTACACACTGTTGGTCAGGGGGAGATTGTTCTAGCCCCTTCTATGCATCTTCAGAATGTATTATAGGCTCCAGACTTTCAGATGAATCTTTTGTCCATTAGTCAACTTACAAAATTTACATTGTCGTGCAATCTTTGATCCCTCTTCTTTTGTGTTTCAAGACATACTAACTGGCAGGGTGATTGGTCATGGCCGTGAGCAGAGAGGATTGTATAAGCTTTCCATACCTCCATGTGCTGGAATTGCTACCATTCCTTCAGGATATGTTTATCCTTTCATGAAGCACCTTCGCTTTGGCCACCTTCCTATCCAAAAGATGCGTCATGTGCTACCGCAGATATCTACTCGTACTACACTGGATTGTGAAGCATGTCAGCCTGGAAAGCACCATCGCTCTTCTTTTCCGAGTCGTCTGAGTCGTCACAGTAGTCGGTCCTTTGAGTTGTTTCATTTTGATATTTGGTGTCCTAGTCGTGTTCCTGATCATCACGGGCATCGTTTTTATATAGTTGTTGTGGATGATTATTCTAGATTATCTTGGATTTTCTTGTTAAAACATAAGTCTGAAGCATGTGTTATCATTAAATCTTTTCTTATTGAAGTCAAAAATATATTCTCTGGTAATGTGAAAATCATTCGTACAGATAATGCTTTGGAGTTTTCCACATTACATTTGTCCGAATTTCTCAGGTCTCTCAGTATTGTCCATCAAACCTCTTGTAATAGCACTTCTCAACAGAACGGTATGGCTAAATGTAAACATCGTCACCATGGCCTTAAATTTCGCCGAAATTCGGCCGAATTTCGGTCGAATTTCGGTTTCGGTAGGTGACCGAAATTCGGCCGAAATGGCTATATCGGTCGAAATTTGGGGGGGTCTAGTTCAAAAACCCGCCGAAATGACCGAAATTTCGGTCGAATTTCGACCGAAATTCGGCCGAAATTTCGTTTCGGTCCCTCACCGAAACGAAACCGAAATCCGACTTTTAAGGCCTTGATCGTCACCTTCTTGATGTCACAAGAACACTGTTGATCCAGAGTCGTACCCATCATTCTTTCTAGGTGGGTGTGGTTCTAACTGCTTGCTACTTGGTGAACCGCATGTCATCCACCATTCTTGGAGATAATGTTCCCTTCTTGATTGTGTTTCCCGAGAAGGAACTATTCTCTCTCACTCCCAGAGTCTTTGGATATGTGTCCATTGTCCACAATTTCACAAGCCCTCGCCTAGAGCAGTCAAATGTGTTTTTGTTGGTTATTCTTGTACCCAAAAAGGGAATAGATGTTTTGATCATGTAGGCCGAAGATATTATGTGAGTGCTAACGTCACTTTCTTTGAGTCGATTATGTATTTCTCTCCTATGGGTGACAGGTTGTCCAATACTACTTCTGGAGAGGGTGTTGTTGTTCCTCCAACTCCGTCTCCTCTAACATATGAACTCCATGTTGCACCTCAACCTTCTCCACCTCCACCGTCACTACCGTCTCCACCACCTCCTCCTACATCTATCCAGTCCAAGTTCTTACCCCTTGTTTACATTCGCAGGTCTTCTACTCGCCCCTATGCTTATGTGTCGTCCACATCATCCACCACGCCTCAGGTATCTCATGAAAACATTATTTCTACTGATGGCACTGGAGTTTTTCCTGATACACAGGATGAGTTGATTCCAGAAGATAGAATGGCTGACGATCTGGAGGTTCGTATTGCCCTAAGAAAACCTTGTCGCCAATGTGCTACGTATCCTCTTGCTGCACATATTTCTTTGGGGATTATCTTTCAGAGGAGTACAGGAAGTTTGTAGTGGGACTCTTTGTTGTTACTATCCCACGTACATATCAGGAGGCGCTACAGGATTGTAGGTGGCGACTTGCAATGGAAGAGGAGATGGCAGCTTTGAGGTCGTATGGTACGTGGAGCATTGTATCTGCTCCACAAGGTACCTCTGTTGTAAGTTGCAAATGGATATGTACAGTCAAGCAAAGGGAAGATGGCAGTGTGGATCACTACAAGGCAAGACTTGTGGCACGTGGATTCACCCAAACCTATGGGGTGGATTATCATGACACTTTTTCTCCAGTGGCTATACATTCAACACTACGTATTCTTCTTTCCGTTGTTTCATGGGACTAGCCTTTGTACCAACTTGATATGAAGAATGCCTTTCTATATGGGGATCTTCAGGAGGAAGTTTACATGCAGCAGCCACCAAGGTTTGCTACTGAGGGGGAGTCCCAGAAGGTATGCACGCTGCACAAGGCGATTTATGGCTTGAAGCAGAGTCCGAGAGCTTGTACCATAAGCTATCGGAGTTGATAAAGCACCAGGGGTTTGTGCGGTCTACTACAGACCGTTCACTTTTTGTTCAGATGACACAGAGAGGTACTGTTGCTATTCTTGTTTATGTGGATGATATTGTTGTCATAGGGGATGATGACCAACGCATTCAGACTGCCAAGGAGTTCCTAGGTCAACAGTTCGTGACTAAGGATCTTGGCACTCCTCGATACTTCCTTGGGTTGGAGTTCGCCAGGAACCAGCGTGGTGTATTGATGACCCAGAGGAAGTTTATGATAGATCTCCTTTCTGAGATAGATATGACAGGGTGCAAGCATGCTACTACTTTTATGGATCCGAGTATGAGATTATATGATGATGATGACACTAAGGAGGTAGATAGCAGGAGATATAGAGAACTGGTTGGGAAGCTTTTATATGCCACTATCACCATGCCGCATATAATGTTTGCAGTAAGCAAAGTTAGCCAGTTCATGGAGCAGCAGCCCAGAAAGGTGTATATGGATGTTGTCTATATGATATTGAGATATCTGAAGAATTCACCTGGCTCGGGTCTTATATTCAACAGGGATACATCTCTTGAGGTGACAGCTTATGCAGATGCTGATTATGCAGGTTGTCCCAGGGACAGAAAGTCAACTTCGGGTTTCGCTATGTTTGTCGAGAGCTCACTTGTCTCATGGAAAAGCAAGAAGCGGACAGTGGTGGCCAGATCAAGTGCAAAATCTGAATACAGGGCCATGGCATAAGGAAGCGCAGAGATGATGTGGGTTAAATCGGTATTAATTGACCTTACCATTGAGGTTCCTCTTCATATGCAACTTTTATGTGCTAATAAAGTTGCACTATTCATTACCAATAATCCTGCTTTCATGAACGGACAAAGCATATAGAGGTAGATTATTTGTCATTACACTAGAGACATGATCCAAAAAGATCTCACATCTACCTCCCATGTTTCCACAAGAGATCAGACAACTGACATCTTCACCAAGGCCCTAGCTAGAGGTCCATTTCATAGGTGTTGCTCTGAGCTGAGCATGATAGATATATATGCTCCAGCTTGAGGGGGAGTCTTGAGATAAATATATCGCTTGATCCAATTTATGTTTTATGTTTTCTTTATGTACTTATCGTGTAATTAACCCAAGGGCTTTTCTCCTATATAAGAGAGCCCTCGGTCTATTCTACAGGTATGATTCATTTTCTCCAAACAAAAAATACATACAATACTATAACACACCAATTTATAATAGTTCGGCAATGTGTCTATCCCACTTGCTGACACAAAACTTTCTTTTTGTATTCTTTTGAACATGTTTTGGAGTACAATATGTGATTGCACAAAGACTTGTTTATATCACAATTCTAAATCAAGGTTACATTGTAGAGTCTGTAAAGTTAATCTTTCGAGATTAATTTTACAAGGTCTACAATGTAAGTGTAACCCGACTTAGAATTGCGATGTAAATAAGTCAGGTAGTATGGGCCCTCTGACTTGTTATGTGTTGTGTGGCTCCTGCGAAGCGAATGAAGAGAAGATATTGGTGTTTCCTCCGTCAGAGATTTTTATAGTGATCGGACACCCCTAAGCACGCTAAGATGAGCTTACCCATCAACCAGTCGGTCCCCCTCCCTAGTTGAACGAAGCAAAGCTTCTTTTGTAGGCTTTAATACAAAGGGGGATGAGTACAAGCTTTGCCCCTAAGCAATGCGAATCCCAACCCCAATCTCCCCATATGATTGGAGGATGAGAGAAGAGAGACAAGTTGCATAGAAGAGCTATTTAAGGGGTATTTTTATATGGTAGATACATTTGGAGTTTATTCTTTTATTTATATAAGATTGTTGTATCTATAATTGATTTGTGTTGAATAATTGGTTTATTAGAAACAACTGATAGTTAATATGGAAGAGGTAGTTGTAAAAAGGACAAGTAGTAATATTTACTCGAAAGGGGAAGCGAAGATGTAATGGTATGGCAAGCTTCTAATTAAAAGAGAATTATATTTACCAGAATGAGCTTATCTCGAGATAAGTCCCTATTTCATGGGCTTATAATCATCCTATCCCTCAACCAAAGGATATGATGGTTTCCGATTCTTTTGTACGAATATATCATGATTTAGCTTCCTACAGCAGATTGAAAATGTTTCAATCCATCCCGAATACAGCATACGATTCAATATGTTAATTATTCCATAAAAGGAATAATGAAGCCTTCTCCAACTTTAAGTAGGGTAAGCCACATGGATTCTTGCACAAAATATTATTGACATTAATATTGATCATGATGACATTAAATAAATGGAGTGAACGTGTTGAAATGTAACCATTGTTGTAAAAGTCGGTCGACTAGGCCGATTAGTCGGCCCGACTAGTCGAGTAGGTGGAGTAACCGACTCGACTAGGCCTAGCCGGCCCTTAGTCGGTCAACCCGACTAATGGGGCCGACCAGTCCGCCTAGTCGCCCGACTACAAGGCCGACTTCTACATAGAGATTTTTTAATTTTTTAGTTTTTCGATTTTTTCAAAAGCAAACTTTTTCTAATATGCTTAATGTTATATGGGATATTTACACCCATAACCCTGAGTAATATGGTAATTACCCCAGGAACCCTGCGTAATAGCGAATTACGTCAAAACCCCCGAGTAATGGTTAACGATTACTTATGTAACCCTCCGTTACGCTCCGACGTTAGCAGTAACCACGGTTGGGTTACCACCTACCACGATCGAGTTACGAGGTGGAGATCAAATGGTTGGGGTTTGTTGCCGCCACGTGTAGAGTGTAGATGGAAGGGGATGTCGAATCAATGAATAGTGCAAGGGCGACGAGGTGGAGGTTTTTGTCCTCGTCCCGCCCTCGACATCCCCAACGATCGATCCCGCCTTCGGCTCATCGTCTTCGTCATCTTCTCCAAGTCGCGGAAGAAGAAGAGCCCCCCATCAGTCGCCGACGAGACGCTTCCTCCTACTCCAAGGAACCAGAAGCAACTCGAAAGGCAACGGTATGTCATCCCCCATCATCTTCGCCTCTGAAATTCTTCTTAAAATCCAACTGAGTAGATGAGAATGAAACCTGCATGTACCTTAGGGCATGGGTTGGTTCGAAGGCCGCGAAGGGATCCTTAGCATTTGCGTCCGGTATGGGGGATACTTCAAGAAGGTGCGAGGTCGTGATGGCGATAGGTACTTGCTGGGGAAGCAAGTTATCATAAGGACAAACCCAGATTATACGTGTTGGTTCGACATCATAGAGGACATTGCAGAAGTTGTTCCATGGCAACCAAAGGATTCCTTGCGGATGAGCTACAAAATTCCTAATTCTCATCCATCCAGCTACGAAACTATCTCATGGTGTGAAATGTTTTTGGCTTAGTCGCTTATTATTTAGGTATACGAGCAGTACTCGCATTTTGTCTTCGTTAGGTATGCGAAGTTATCTGATGAGAAGCAGATGATGGAAATGTTTCACTTGCACCAAGATGGGACGCAAGTTGAGTTGGTGGTGGAGTTTGATCAAGATGCAGAAGCACTTGATGCCGTGGAAGAGCATGCGAATGCAGGCCAAGATCCAACTCCCTCGTCCTTAGGGACTGATGTGAATGAGACTGTGGAGGCTTTGCAGGAGTTGGGATCGGTTAGGCATGAATCCTTGGAGTCACTTCATTGTGTCGCTTTCACCGAATGTACGCAAGGGGATGGAGTGGAGGGATTTACTACTGAAGCCATGGATTTGGAAGATGAAGTTGTGCAACAATGAGGCAGTGGAGATGGATGATGATCCCCTATTTGGAGAGCCAGTGGATTCACTTGGGGATGAGTCAAGGACACCCATCAGTCCCAATGCCATGGAGGCACAGATGAGGAGTTCTCAGCAATCGCGTATAGTGAGATCGAAGAGAGTGTTGCGCTCCCAAACCCTATGTATCGATATAAGCTAATCGGAAGATTCTGATTTTGTTGTTGATAGCACAAGTACCAGTGATGATGATGCAGAGCTCAGCGGTCTTGAGTCTGAGAATAGCTACCACTATCTCTTAGATTCAGATTTAGAGGATGTTGAGGACTTCGAAGGTCGAATATCGTCCAACGACATGGAGATTCCGGACATTGCAGTTGGATCCGAGTTCGATGGACACGATGAATTTAAACATGCATTAAGCACTTATTGTCTGAGGCATGAATTTGATGTGAGATATATAAAGAGTGAGGCAGTACGGGTGACAGTCATATGCAGGGGAGAAGATTGTAAATGGTGAATCCATGCTTCTAGACTCCAAGATAGCATGCGATTTCGAGTCAGGACTCTACATGGGGAGCACAATTGTTCCTCTGTCAGTAGGATTTGCAATTCATTGGCTTCACAAGAGTGGATTGCCAAGTACATTGAACCATGGATCAAGGACAACCCAGAAATGACTGTCAACGCCATATCTCGACGAATAGCCGAGCAATTCCAAGTCCGTTTACCTTACATGAGGATATGGAGGGGAAGAAGGATTGCCCTAGATAAGATCCAAGGAAAAGTTGAGCAGCCGTATGAGAGACTTCCATCTCTCATTTATGAACTGAAGAATCGTAATCCTTCAAGTGTAATTCACTACGAAACTGAGAAGGATGATTCATTTCTATGTTTTTTTCATATCGTTGAAAGCACAAAGGGAAGGTTTTATGGAAGGATGTAGACCTTTCATAGGTCTGGATGGATGCCACCTGAAGGGGAAATACCTAGGAACACTACTCTCAGCGACAGCTTTAAATGGATGCAATGCATTATTCCCAGTGGCTTTCGCAGTTGTAGAAAGCGAGTCCAATGTCACATGGAATTGGTTCATGACTCATTGAACCATGCTATCGAGTTTGGCAATGGCACTGGTTTGACTTTCATATCAGATACACAGAAGGGTCTCAAGTTGGCGGTGAAGACCATATTCCCCCAAGCAGAGCATAGGACATGCATGCGACACCTGTATAAAAACTTCAAAAAGAAATTCCCTGGCGAAGAATTAGAGATCATGGTTTGGTCTGCTGCAAGGGCGTTCGATAAGAAGCACTATAATCACTGGATATCTGAGATTCAAAAACATAGCATGGGTGCATACCATTGGCTGGCAAATGTGCAGGAGAAGTGGAGCCGTCATCAATTTGATGAGTCGGCAAAGTGCCATTATGTCACAAATAATCTGAGTGAATCATTCAATGCATGGATATCACCAGCGCGAAATATGTCCATTGTGAGCTTACTGATTGGATAAGGCAAAAGTTGATGACAACGATGGATGAGAGACTTCGACGGTCGAAGAATTGGAAAGAAAAAGTTGTACCATCAGCCTTGTCTTACGTGAGAGGCGTCACAAGGGACTTGAAGAGCTTCATTGTTAGAAGAGCTGATGACAGCAATGTGGAAGTAGAAACTCCTTCGGGGAGGTATGTTTTGAACCTTCTAGCCCGTGAATGCTCGTGTAGAAGATGGCAACTGTGTGGGCTTCCATGCACACATGCAGCAGCAACGTTGGGAAGCATCAGAGGAGTGCGGTAGGAGAACTACGTCGTTGATTACTACAAAGTTGATCGTTATAGGAAAGCCTACTCTTGTGCTTACATAGCACCAATGCCCGACAAGACACAGTGGTTGGTGGTCAATCTTCCACTAAAGGTGCAACCGCCTCGCACCACAAGGCCACCAGGACGTCCGCGAAAGAATCGCATTCGGCCAAGGGACGAGAATGATGGCAAATCCAGGCATAAATGCAGCAGGTGTAGCAAGTTCGGGCACCAAGCCCGCACCTGCAAAGAACCACTCAATGCACCATCGTTTGTTGTACGAGTAAACCAAGAGATACCACTAGGCCCCTCAACGCAAGCTTCAACAAGCACTCAAAATTCAATGGCCAACAGAAGGTATTTATTTCGATTGTTTTGCATTTTATCTACATTAGATCTTTATTTGTGAAATATCGTCAATCTAAAACATGTGTATTTTCGTAGTGGAATTGGGTGCAGGTCAAGAGGTTCTTGAACAAGAGGAAGAAGGGGCGAAGGCCTACAAAGAAGGGGGCATGGCCGAAAAAGAACAAGAAATTTCGAAGCATTTCCACATGGACCTCCAGTTTCGATGAATCCATAGGTACATCACTTCTCATCAATCATCACTGTTGTGGCAGTGTTCAATGTAATCGTTATTTCTCATTGTAGGAAAGTGCAGAAAGGGGAAATGGGAGCTTTTTTGGAGAGTTTTTGAGCGCATGGATCTACATGGACAAGCTCAGCTAATACAGCATTTGGGATGTGAATTTTTGGATGGGTGTTTTTTTGGATGCACAAGAAACTTCTTATATGCATATTTTTTTGGATGGAACAATCCTTAAATGTATTATGTGTCATATTGGCTGGCTGGCTGTTTTTGGATACTTAGACGAACAATCCTTACAGGTGCTATGTAATTGTTTTTGGATACTTAGACGAACAATCCTTACAGGTGCTATGTAATTGTTTTTGGATACTTAATTGAACAATCGCCATTTTGTCATGTATACATGAGATTTCTTTTTTTGTTGCAAAATACTATTTGAAAGCAATGTATGTGATTAACATGGCTATGCATATCAAACATATCAATATTGCTTTCAGCTATATCAATATTTCTGAAAGCATATTCAATACTAGCTTAACATTCGCATCTGTTGATGGAGACTTCTTCATAGTGCCGAAATATTGTGGTTCTTTACTACAAGGCTCATCCATCCAACGAAAGAAATCGCAAGTCTTGAAGGCGCATGTGTAGAATCTTGCTCCTTTGCTCCATGGTTTGGTGGAGATCTTCAAAACAGCTTCGACGACGCAAAGGCAACGCAAACTAGATGATGATTCCAAGGAACGCGACCGCATTTTCTGCAATTATCGTAGACACCTTCAAACAATAATTTGTAGACACAAAAAAATTGACTTCTTGCAACATAACGAAAAATAAAAATTTTGCACCTTCTGTTGTATATCCACCAGCTACTTTCCTCAAAAATACAATTTCTATGGGGTCTCTACCACTCATTTTATAGGTTATTGCATGGGAGAGGAGACACCCAACGGATCTATTTCTAGCCGTTGGCGCCCCTCAAATTTGAGGGCATTTTCGTCCAGCATCTAACGGCTATCCAACAAAAAGAAACGTCTCCTAACACAGGGTTATGCTATGCAAGAGTTAACCATTACTCGGGGGTTTTGACGTAATTTGCTATTACGCAGGGTTCCTGGGGTAATTACCATATTACTCAGGGTTATGGGTGTAAATATCCCATGTTATATTTAAAGACAATTACTTCTTTTATTTCATTATGATGGTATAGAAAATATACAAATCAATACAAATACATAAGAATATGTGTATAAAATTTTATTTATATATTTAAAATAATTAAAAAATTCAAAACCGACTAATAGCTAACTAAATCCGATTAGTCGCCCGACTGTCGATTAATTCTTAGTCAGTGACCCTGTCGACCAAGTACCGACTACCGCTTTCTGCAACCTTGAATGTAACAAGTAGGGGTATCAAGAAAGATCAGGCTCGATGATCTTGACTCGATCTCAACTCAACAAGAACTCATGATCCACACTCGAAAAGCTGATTAGTATGAGTTCTAGTCGGATAAATAACTTGTTAAGGTTATCGAGTCGAGTTCGAGTTGAGCAAGGGTCCACTATTTAACTCGATTTGATTTTATTAGCTTTTTTGTATTTTCTTATTCTATATGGACATACGTGAGGTATGAATGAGAAAATGGTGTGGCATGAGCTTGTTACTTGGAGTTGTGTGATGTTTATATGTAGTTGTATTATATGTCAAATTTTTATAGTTCTCATCAAATGCACATGAACAAATAGATACATATAGTCAAAAAAAATGCAAACATTGTTATTATTAATGAGATGCCTAATGAGTTCAATTGCTTCTTCAAAGCAAATTCACAAATAATTGATATAAAATCAACCTACAAAAGGCTTGTTAAGAGGCTCGTGGGCTAACACGAACTCAACGAGTTCGAGTTCGAGTCAATATGCTAGAACTCAAAACTTATCGAGTACAAGCTCGAGTGAGTTTAATTGTCAAGTGTGGGTTGGAGTCGGGACTGACTCGACTCATTCACCTCGATAGACACCCCCAGTAATAAATATAATTGCCATTATTGAGGCATAAAAAAATCCTTGATAGATGGACAATTTAGAAAAGAATTTCTTAATGTTACATATAGCTAATTAGCATTGGAGATGTATATTCAGACAGGCATGTCATTAAACATGTATATTGGTACATACGTGTACCTCTAATAAATAGAAGTGGCTGTCTCTTGTCTAGAACTGTCTAGTCATCTCCCCTTTTCTCTCTCAGAATTCAATCTTCTTCATGCCCTAGGCTTCACGCTGGTATAGTCTTTCTCTTAATTTCCTTGTGTCATCGGATACATGAAAATAAAGAAAAATGCAGAATGGAGTTGTAGTTCTGTTAACTAAACAGAGAAAAAAATAGGGATTTTATCACTTGTGCCCCTCCGAGATGTTGCAATATCAGTTATACCCCTATCTTTTTGGTAATATCAGTTGTGCCCCTCAAAACTTGCTCCGTCATCAGTTGTGCCCTTCCGTCAGATTGACCGTCAAAAAATTAAAATAACCATGGTTTATTCACAAACCATGGTGTGGTTAAGAAGGGTATTATGGTCCATACCCTTCTTCATCTTCTTCCTCCTCCATTTGCTCTTCTTCCTTGTATTCATAATTTCTCTCTCTTACTAAAACCTTCATGCATCCATCGAATCACTAAATTTTTACATTTCCACGGACATATCACTCGATACGGATCAAATGATGAATTTTATTGAATTTTTGGATGACTTTTTATGAATCAATAGTCAAAAATTTATCAAAATTTAACAAAAAAATATGAATCTTGGGGGTGACCTGGGAAGAACATGAGTTACTGGAGGAGACACGAGGTAGGTCGCGGCGGCGCGGGGCGCAGGGACGGGGGAGAAGGGAGGGGGCGCAGGCGTCGCGGGGGAGCGGGTCGCGGCGGTGCGGGAGGGGCGCAGGGGGAGGAGGGAGGGGGCGCAGGGGTCGCGGGCGAGGGGAGGTCGGGGCGAGGGCGCAGGGGCGGGCGCGGAGGGAGGTCGGGGGCTGCGGTGGGAGGCGGGGGCGGTGGGAGGTCGGGGGTGGTGGGAGGGCGGGGGCGATGGGAGGTCGGGGGCGGTGGGAGGTCGGGTGGGGCGCAGGGGCGGGGGCGGTGGGAGGTCGGGGGTGATGGGAGGTCGGGGCGAGGGCGCAGGGGCGGGCGCGGAGGGAGGTCGGGGGCTGTGGTGGGAGGGCGGGGGCGGTGGGAGGTCGGGTGGGGCGCAGGGCGGGGGCGGTGGGAGGTCGGGGGCGGTGGGAGGGCGGGGGCGATGGGAGGTCGGGAGGGGCGCAAGGGGCGGGGGTGGTGGGAGGGCGGGGGCGGTGGGAGGTCGGGAGGGGCGCAGGGGTGGGGGGAGGCAGGGCGACGGTGCAGGGGCGGTGGGTGGTCGGGGCTGCACGGAGCGGTGGGAGGTCTGGGCTGCACGGGGCGGGGCTGGGAGGGGGGTGCGGGAGGTCGGCGCTGGGAGGGAGCTCGGGGCGGAGGGGGGTGCGGGGTTGGGCGGCGCGGGCCAGGGGCGGGGGCAGAGAGGGAGGAGGAGGAGGTGGAGGAGGAAGAAGAAGAGGATGGGGAGGAGGAGGAAGAAGAAGAAGAAGATGAGGAGGGTGTAAAATGACCTCCTAACCTTTTTTTTAAAAGTAATTCCGCCTATGTCCTCAAAGTTAACGGCCGTTTGCACTGTGGATGGACGGTCATTAACCCGAGGGGCACAAGTGATAAATTATCAAGTTTTGAGGGACACAACTGATATTACCAAAAAGATAGGGGTATAACTGATATTGCGATATCTCGGAGGGGCACAAGTGATAAAATCCCAAAAAAATATGTATCCATTTGAAGGAAGCACTAGAAAAAACCCGAGGTCGATCATTCCAACCTTCATTAACTCCCTGATAATGCCCAAATGAAATATGCCAGTGGATCATCGCTTCCTACGTTAATGGTGTCTAACAGGCACCTTTTTCTTTTATTAGCAATTGATATGAAAGTGAAGAAGTTTATTCCAAATTTGTATAAACTTATTTTAGAAAAGTGTCATTCATCTGTTTCTAATCAATGCTACACCGGCCCCCTGAGGAGTGGGGCACAAAAATTTGAGGAAGTATAAAAACTAAGGAACAATTATCTGAAAGTTCTTTTTCTAACTTACCATGGTTCACAAATTCCAGGTTGCCAACTTTCCCTGATACATGCTGATCTAAAACTTGGATTGATGATGTATTAATTGATGAGATGCTTCTTTGAGTCTGAAGTCCACTATTGTCCATCTCCCACGTGCTTGTACTCCAAAAATCGTCAGATATTCCAGGCCTCCTCACGCTGTCAGCTTCAAACCTCAGACCTTTAAAACGTTCGTTTCCCACAAAAAATGCAATGGGCTTACTGCAACATCCAAAGTAATATCTGCTCTGTTACAAATTAGATGAACTGATTAGAAATAGTGCTAAAACTTTCCCAGAAAGAAAATTAATTTTATCAAACTACCTAAAAGCTTTCTACTTTTGATATAAAACACTTAGAAAAACACAGTAAAGATATTAGGAAGGCAAAAATATTGCAGGAATCACTTTATGTAATGTGATTTATTCACAAAAGATATACTACAGGTATCCACAATGGGAGAATTAAGGCAACATCAAAGTCTAGGGTTTTTTCCAGTACTACAAGAGCATATATAGGCGCATACTCCCAATCATGTTATTTACATACTCCCTTGCATGTTTGGTAGCAGGGTTGGGTTGGGCTGGGCTGAAGTAACCTCTCAGCTATTGTCAAAGGGTTAATTACATGGGTAACCTTTCTATGAATAGTAATTGTTTGGATGGTTGAGGGTTGGAATGGTAAATAAGATGTGATGTCATATTATTTATGTGGCTATATTTTTCTTATTATAATATGATTTTGATGTTAACATTTTTATTTGAAGGTAGTTAAAAAATAGAGTGAATTACAAAAAATCCTAATCTATACACTCGATTTCAATGTCATACTCGAACTTTAAATGTAACAATATGGTACCTAAACTTTTAGATACGTCTCAACGTGATCATACGTTTTAAAGTTCGGATATGACATTAAAGTCAGATGTATAGTTCAGGGACTTTTTGTAAGTTACTTTAAAAAATCTTATAACAATAGTAAATGTGTGATCTAAACATCTTGGTTTTACATGGAATCATATTCCCAAAGGAGCGGGATGAAACTACATGAGAGAGCCTCTAGGGCTAGCTATTGCATTAGTTTTCTCTCAACTATTACTGGTGGTGTGGGGCTTCTTATATAGCCTCGCCAATAAGACCAAGTCCAACTCAGAAATGATGTGGAACTAAACATGTGGATGTAGTAGTTAGACCTTGGAGGAATCCAATTTCCCATCTATGACGCATAGTCTAACACTCCTCTTCAAGCTGGAGCAAAATATGCTCGACTTGGACAAATAAAAAGAAATCGCTCACTCACACAATAGAAGACACGATGGACAATATTAACTCAACTCATATTCCATTGGTTGTTTGTTGAGGATGTTGTTTCTCATGAGATGGTAAAGAGGAACTGAAGGGCTAGAGTGCAAGACGAATTTCCACGTCGGAGGATGTGTGCTTTGTATTGCACAGTCACTGAAACTGGAATAAGTCTCCACATAGAGAACAATGGCTAGCTACTGCTCCATCTCTCTGAAGGAACAAACTGGGAAAAGTTGTGGAAACATCTTTATCAAAGTCAACAGTCATTCAATGTGAGTTACTAGAGCGCGACGTCACTAGAGGGAGTGAATAGTGGTTCGAGGCAATTTTAAAAATCTTTGCGGAATAATCAGCAAGCACAGAAACAATGATCAAGCAAACCAATCAGCACACATCCACAGTATTTTTACGTGGAAACTTTCATAGGTAAAAACCACGATCTGCGTCATCTTGAATTGGGACTTCTCAATTAGCCGAGCTAATCAAATGTTTAATTAAAGCATGGGATATTTACACAAATATATAAACCATTTACAAAGCTTTTGCTTCATAGTCTTGGATCAAACACCAAGATCAACATTGCAAATCAGACATTATAGCACAAGCAAAAGAACGGACGAGCTTTCGACTTTCTTCATGCTTCCTTGGAGGTCTCACAACCACGAGCTTCCCTACACACTGATCAGACACCTAAATTCCTGCAAAAAAAGAGGCTGACCAGAAACTTTCATAGGTAAAAACCACGACCTGCGTCATCTTGAATTGGGACTTCTCAATTAGCCGAGCTAATCAAATGTTTAACTAAAGCATGGGATATTTACACAAATATATAAACCATTTACAAAGCTTTTGCTTCATAGTCTTGGATCAAACACCAAAATCAACATCGCAAATCAGACATTATAGCACAAGAAAAAGAACGGACGAGCTTTCGACTTTCTTCATGCTTCCTTGGAGGTCTCACATCCACAAGCTTCCCTACACACTTGGGATCAGACACCTAAATTCCTGCAAAAAAAGAGGCTGACCGGAAATAAGAGATATAACAGTAATAATAACCAGATAAAGTTATCTCTATAGTTCACGAACCACGTCGCATCTCATCTGAGATTTGCTCTTTGTGCAAAAGAGACCTGCGGCTATGTCCGTACAAGCAGAACCTACAGCCCCCCGCCCCCCACCCTCTAAGAGAAAATCTTCTCTTTGTTTTTTCCTCCTTCTTCACAAGAGAGTCCGTCCTGTCCTCCGCATATTAGCCTTAGAGAAAAAGAGACTATATCTATATATTGGATATTGGGGGATTTCTTTTCCAGTTACACAGAAATTTCACAAAAGATAGCATAAGAAATTATATCATAGATATCATAGGCGGATAAACAATATCAAACAGATAATAAATATCACTGCACTGAGAAGAGACTGCCAAAAGTACTATGGCTGCTATCAGAACAACTTGAAAGCGGCTAGAGAATCGAACACTGCTAAACTGAACAACTTGTTTCGCATGTTTTCAACCAAGAATATTCTTCTCAAAATATTAAATGAATCGATGAACATGTGAAAGAATATCGAGAAAATCATGCAGAGAGAGCTTGTTGCTTTGCTAAAGAAAATAAGAGTGATTGCTCGAATGGTGTGTATCCAACAATGGGTATGGGGTCGCTTATATAGGGACTTAAGAAAAGTGGACGTTGGAAATAAAAATGGTATGAAATCAAATATGATTTCTTAATATGATCGACCCAGTTAACAAGTATAATCGATCAACTATAAATGATCAATCAGCTAAACAGCAATGATCAATTAGTTGATGACCATTTGAATAGAATTCAAATAATGATCAATAACTTCAAGATACATAACTGACAAGGTGTGATTGATCAATGAAGTACATATGATTGACAAGATGTGATTGATCAATGTGAATACGTTCATCAAAACTTAATCTTACTAAAAAGGAAACGTTTGGATGAAGCTTGTTTCAGTTGCAACTTTTGCAAATTTAATACAAATAAACTATTATAACTCTTTTGAACAAAAAACAATAAAGTTGAGCTTCCGCTTCGCTTCAACATGACGACTTTACACAGCCATGTTGAGCTGAAAACCACACTTGCAGTCATACAATCACAAAGAATATGTGAAAAAATATGATATAATCACGTGTGTGTGTGTGTATGTGTCATCTTTAAAATCACGGAGGACCAAAGTACTAACAATCTCCTCCTTTTAATAATGACAAAATCTTTTGCAAAAGCTTAAAAAAGTTGTAAATACTTAAGTATAAGCAAATGTCAAATCAAAATTGATATATACAACTTATAATATTAAGTCAAAATAATTATTTGACACCCTTAAAGAATCACGAAGCTTCTTTTAATTCTTGTAACGTAAATAGAGATCATAAAACGTCTTATTTTAATTCTCCCTTAAACTAACACTCCCCCTTAATTAGCCAAACCATTAATCTCCCAATGCATTTAAGCTTTACTTATATTCTCTTCCTTTGTGTGATCAATTAAAAAGACAATAAGAGAAGAAAACATGCATATTTCATTAATAAGGAACAATTGCAAAAATATTTGCATGACGTCTAAATTAGTTCCATGATTCATAAGAAAAACAACAAGCTAAAAGGACTGGATGATTAAAGAAACTACAAAGATTACAAAGGATAAAACTAAAGAAACATAAGATAAATAGTATCTCAACACTCCTCCTCAAGCTGAAGTATAGATATCAATCATGTTCAGCTAGGAACAACATCTCTAGTGAGGCCCTCTGGTTAGGGTCTTGGTAAGTACATCAGTTGCCTGATCTCCTGAGCTAACATGAGTAGTGGAGATGAGATCCTTCTGTATCATGTCTCAAGTGTAGTGACAGTCCACCTCGATGTACTTGCTCATCTCATGGAAGATTGGGTTATTTGCAATGAAGAGAGCAACCTGGTTGTCACATTGGAGATGCATGGGAAGAGACACCTCAATAATCAAGTTAGTAAGAACAGATCTAACCCACATCATCTCTGTACTAGCTTGTGTCACGATCATGTATTCTAATTCTGCACTAAGATCTGATAACCACAATCTGCTTCTTGCTTTTCCATGACATCAAGGAACTTCCTATGAACATTACAAAGTCAGAAGTAGACTTCCTGTCCATGGGACACCTTGCATAATCTACATCTGCACATGTTGTAACTGCAAGGGATGTATCTCTACTAAATAGAAGACCAGTGCCAAGTGAGGTCTTCAGATACCTCAGAATCATATGAACTGCATCCATATGTGTGTGTCTAGGTTGCTCCATAAACTGACTCACTTTACTTAATGCAAAGGATATATATATACACGACTAGGTAATAGTCACATAAAGAAGCTTCCCAACAAGCTCATTGTACCTCCTCTTGTCGACCTCCTCAGTGTCATCATCATAGAGCTTCATGCTTAAGTCCATAGGAGTGGTGGCAGTTTACAATCTGTCATGCCTGTCTCAGAGAGAAGATCGGTAATGTACTTCCTCTGGGTCATCACAAGACCTCGCTGGTTCCTAGCAAACTCCATTCCAAGACAGTAATGTAAGCTACCAAGGTCCTTGGTCACAAACTGCTGACCTAGAAAATCCTAAGCATCATGTATGCCCTGCTCATCATCCCATGTAACAATAATATCATCAACATAAACAAGTATGGCAACAGTAACTCTTTAAGTCCTCTGAACAAATAGTGAGTGATTGGCAGTCGATCTCACGAACCCATGTTGCTCTATCAAGTCTGAGAGAATCTGCTTAAGGCCGTATATGGCCTTGTGAAGCCTACAAACCTTCTGACACTCCTCCTCAACAACGAACCCAAGTAGTTGCTGCATGTAAATCTCCTCCTGTAGGCCACCATAGAGAAATGCATTCTTCACATCAAGCTGATAGAGGGACCAACCACGTGTCACTGCAATCGATAGAAGTATACGCGGGGTAGAATGCATGGCCACTGGAGAGAATGTATCATGATAGTCCACCCCATATATCGAGGTGAACCCACATGCCACAAGTCTCTCCTTGTAACGACCTACACGACTATCTACTCAGTGCTTCACCATGAACACCCACGTGCACCCAACAACTGATGCATCAATTGGAGTTGAAATAAGGCTCCAAGTATCGCATGACTGTAGCGCAGAAATCTCCTCCATTACAGGATGCTACTAACTGCCCCGGATGGCCTCCTGATACGTCTGCGGTATCTCCACAGCTGATAGTATCACGGTAAATCTCCTGAAATCCTCTGAAAAACCTTTCAAAAAAAATTAAGCTGCAAGAGGATATGAAGCACAAGTATGTCTCTGCTTTCGCAGAGCAATAGGCGCATCGAGATCATCTGTCATCTCCTAAACATGTAAGTTTCCCTCTTGAGAGGGTGTCTGCTTAGTGCTTATCCTGTAAGGAATCATGTTGCATAGAGAACTCAGTAGTGTCATCAGTAGAAACAATGTGCTCATTACATACCTGATGATGTGGAAGACCTATGAGCAGGGGGAACAGAAGACCACAAATCCAAACACATGGGGTGTAAGAGAGAACAAATCCTTCTCGGGAAATGCAATCGAGAAAAGATCCTTCTCGGGGGAGATTTTGTCACAACCAAGCGAAAGATTATGAACAAAGACCACAAAATCCAAACACACGGGGTGTAAGAGAGAACAAATCCTTCTCGGGAAATGCAATCGAGAAAAGATCCTTTTCTCCCACAACAGGAGATGTCATATTG
Organism: Ottelia alismoides; assembly: GCA_037367405.1. NCBI lineage: Eukaryota > Viridiplantae > Streptophyta > Magnoliopsida > Alismatales > Hydrocharitaceae > Ottelia > Ottelia alismoides. The sequence goes on from JAZKJV010005853.1 coordinate 606,494, forward strand.
TTCACTAAGTAGTGGGCGGTAAGAACCGCATCGCCCCAATAAGAGTGAGGAGCATGACTCTAAATTAGAAGGGTTTTGATCATATCAAGTAAAAGAAGATGTTTGATCTCGACAACATCGTTCTGCTGAGATGTATAGGTACATGAGATCTGATGTACAATACTAAGAGACGTGAGAAACTCGTATAGTTGTAAAGTGCAAAACTCTAAGATATTATACTTGATAGTAATAGAAAAATATTCTTTATCTCATGAATAATTATTTAATGACGGACCCAGCCTCAGACTTTTTCTTTAACAAGAAAGCCCAAGAAAGTCTAGACTGTCATCTACAACAACCAGATAAAAACAATGCCTCTAGTGATCAAAAACACGATTCGGACCCCAAATATCTAAGTGAAGGAGCTCAAACAGCTGAGAAATGCTCCGACTGTGACGAGATAGAAATGGAGAACGGTGATGCTTCTCAAGATGACAAGCCTCGCACTGGAAAGATCGCGTGGAGATCTCTGGCAGGACATGACACTTTTGCAGACGAATGTGACCAAAACAAATATGACATAGGTACGGTGAGACTGGTCCAGTAGGAATAGTAAAGGCACCAGCATGAGGAGGTCGAACCAGCCTGTAGAGCCTCCACTGCTCACGACCACATCGAATCACCCTACACATGAGTATATCATGAGACACAAGAGAATAGTGGTCAAGAATGGTAGAAAATGCAAATCCTTTGTAATCTGACTAATAGAAAGCAAGTTCATCTGAAAATTGGGAGCATATGATTATGACCCCACATCTCAAAGTAGACAAAGGCCTAAGTTTCATATTTTAGTTTCATTTCCCTAAGTTCGAAAAGAGAAATTTCAAAGAACATTGAAATTTTGCTGGAATCGTGAGAAATCATGTACTGTAAAAGAATCCAAACTTGATTTTTCCCTAAAACTGCAATCGTGAGGAATCCCTGCAAAGAACTGTCATTTTTTCAGGGATACAGTCATGATATGGACATTATAGCTCATAACGTTTTGACAAAATACAAGTTGCAAATATTTTCACCAAAGATCTTCCAACTTGACAGGAGATGTTGATATTCTCCATATTTAATCACATTTGTATTTGTCTATTTCTGTGCTTTCTATTTCTAATAGTCATACTTCTATATCCGCAGAAATCAAGTTTCTTAATAACAGTGCATAACAAAATCAGCAGTCTAATTAGCAAAGGACCATCATCAATCAATCAAATCTAAAACGTTGAGATTTATTTCCAAATTTCACAGCTGATCGTGCAGCATTGCGAGTCAAACTATAGTGATTTCCTTCTAAATTAAGACTACATGTCGCAGGGAAAAAAATTACGAACCCCAAACAATTGAAGAACCAGGAGATGCAACCGGGGGCGGATCCGTCATGCAACATCAGATCTACTACGAGGAGCCCGCCGTCATCGGCATCGAGCGAGCGCGAGCGCGTCCTAGGGTTTCGAGGCGAGAGCAGCGGATCAAACAAAGGCTGGTGGGAATTGGCATTAGATGTTCGCGTGTTGGGGGTGCGGACTGCGGAGACGTGTTATATACGTACCTTGGACCTCGTTGGAGAGGAGAAGATGGATGTGGCGAGTGGTGGTGTGGTGGAGACTTCGACTCGCTTTTGGGAGAATGGGACGCATTGGCTCTGTTTTGTTTGCTGTTACAGTTGGCGGCCTTCTTCTTACGGGGGGCCGAGGATATAGGACGGAAGGTGAAGGTGGGCCGTCATTGGGCTGCACTGTTTGTCTTCTTTTTGTTTGTTGCTTCGTTCCTATTGCTTACTCTCTTTTCAATGGTTTTTGTAATGTATCTTTTTACAAACATTTATACATTATACTAGGGAAAATGGGATTTTTTGGCAATTTTTTATTTTTTTGGAAAAATAAAATCATGTTTATTCATCCCTATATCCCTCCTATATGCCATTCGAAATTCGTCAGAAACAGAGACTCCGACGACCTCCATCCATATGTCATTTTTTAACGGTCGTAGGATTTTTTAAATCGACTCTGTCTGGATGGAGGTCGTGGGAGTCTCTGTTTCTGACGAAATTCGAATGGTATATAGGAGGGATATAGGGATGAATATACATGTCAATATTTTTCAAAAAAATAAAAAAATTTGCCAAAAAAAGGGGTGGGGCAGCCATCTGGGGGCAGCCCCATCAACCCCATTATACTAAAGGCAGGTCCCTTTCATAAGAGTCTGCACATGGCAGTATTGTCAGTGTTTCAAATACTTTTAGCTAAGGACTGGTCCTTAAAAGGGACACAGCGGTGCCTTTAACCTCTTGGAGAACTCGTTCTCCCTCAAGTTGACAATGCATCCACAAATTCTGTTGGAGAAGCCCAAGCCAGTCATCGTTATTTTCACAAGTTTTTCTTAGTGGTTTTCCTCTCTTGTTTGCTATCGATGTATGCTCTTTTTACTAAATTATACTAAAGTCAGGTCCCTTTCATAAGGAGTCTGCATGTGGCAGTATTGTCAGTGTTTCAAATATTTTTAGCTAAGGACTGGTCCCTAAAAGGGGCACAGCGGTGCCTTTAACCTCTTGGAGAACTCGTTCTCCCTCAAGTTGTCAATGCATCCACAAATTCTGTTGGAGAAGCCCAAGCCAGTCATCGTTATTTCCGCAAGTTTTTCTTAGTGGTTTCCCTCTCTTGTTTGATATCGGCGTATGCTCTTTTTACAACATGTGGTCGCCATGCGACTTTGGCACTATGCTTTCCCCATTTCATCAAGAAGCCCTAATCCCTTTGTCCTCTGCTTGTGTGCACTATATATATCACTACCATTGACGACGCCATGTTGATCCATCTTCTATGTAATCTTCTTCGTCAATTTCATGTTCTCCTTTGTACGGTTTTCGAAAGCAAGTAAGGTCTTCTTCGCTTTCTTGGCCATCTCACTTCCTGCCACACTCAAGATGAAGGTCAACTCTCCATTTTTATGCTACCTCGTTGTCACTTTCACCCATGCTACTATGGCCTACACAATTAATCTCACTATTATCAACATTATCGTATTTGTTTGTTATCTCCGTAATCTTTCTCGATGATTTCACCATCCCTCTCTTGCGCAGTTGATCATTAACAAATGAGGTCTTCCTCTCTTTCTCGATCAATTCAAGCATTGTCAGTGACGGAAGACGAAGGTATGTACTGCTCACTTTTTTTGCTCTCCCTGGTTTTTATATGGTTTCGTATTGTTATCTTGATATACAGTCCATCTTGCTAACATCATTATCACTCTATCGTTTCATCGTCTTCACATTGTTGTGCGACAATGTTTTCTCATTTTTGTCATTACGGATACTCAACCGCGATCAACGAGCATCTCTGCTGCACCATGTGATAGTAAGCTCTATTGTTTCACTTATTTAATTATTACTTATATGTAAAACCGATGCTTTCGGTAAGAAAGTACCAAAATACATTGTTATATTTTTATTTTCTCAAATGTTCATGTTATGATTTTCTAGAGGAAGATGATGTTTCACTTGTTTTCTCATAGGAGTGTAAGAACAAAAATGAGGAATTTCTTTGTTCTTTCATCTAAATTGATTTATAAAGATTTATCACTTGGACACTTGCGAAGTTCAAATGTAATGAAATGTATTTTCAAATTACACTTCCAGGACACTTTGCATTAAGTTTGCATTCTCCTTCGTTCATTATATATGTGCTTAATGCTCTATCCTAAATGATCATGAGTCATGACAAAGCCAACTATGTATTGTATTTGTTGAAAAAATCCTTTATTTGAAGGAAATAAATTCATTCAATGTCACTCTAAATAGCCATTGCAAAAACAAATGACAGACATACCATCGATATTTAGTACATAACTCCAACTTTCTATTTACTGCATTGATATTTCTTATTTTTTTTCTTTTTTAATATCTTCAGTATTCCTAAGCTTTGGAGGAGTTTTTGCTTTTCAACATAAAAGATGGGCTTGATAGTCTAGACCTATCCCAAATATTTTTTGGTGAATAAATTTTTTATCAAGTAGTTCTGATATTTTATTATGTTTGTCTAGAATGACAGCATTTGTTTTAACAAAAGATATACTCTATTTAGATGAAATTGCATATGCATAGTATTGCACTACCTTTAATAATCTCTGTGGTTTTGTGAAATTTTCTTTCTATTTATAAACATTGGGCATGATAATGTACTTCAATTTCAAGTAATGAAGGTTGATGATTTCTTTCAATCAAAATTGATGTATGCATGTCAAACTGATACGATTTGATTTGGTTTCGACGACATCCACTCTGATTGTGATGGGTATAAAGAATATGGTTGTATTGCTATGAATTTTTTGTCAGTGGCATTATCTATTTATGTTTGTGATTTTACTTGTGTTTGTTATCGTTTTGACCAATTGTTAACAATTTCTTGATCTTATATATAATTATTTTTGTTATCTAATTCTAATTAAAATAGCTTTTTGCATGTCAAATTAATATGATATCATTTGCATTGGATGGTAGCCTCCTCTGATTGTGATATTTGTATCAAAGGAATCTAGTTATAGTGATATAACTTTTTTGTTTGGTAATATGCTCAATTTTGTCACTATCTGCATTTCGAGTCATTGCTTCCCCCATTTTTTATTTGATTGTTAAGTAATAACTGATTCTAATAATAGTAAATCATATTCAAAATTATATTACAAGAAAATGCTATGAAGAAAGCATACAACACTTTTACATTCATAAAATAAAACTTGTATAATACATTATCTCATTATATCCATTTACATGTACATAAAGCTGAAGAGAAATAACATGAAAGAACATCTTGAGACCGAAGGAAAACTACTTAATGGTTAGCTAGCTATTGTACTGACGATGGCTCATCGATGACTATTAGATTTTTAGATGCTTAGGATAGGGATAAGCAAGCATCCAATAACGAAGAAGGGGAAAATAAAAAAAGTGAGATAATTCAACAAGCTTATCATGCTAGAAAAAGTTATTTATTTTTCTTCTTCCAGAATTCAGCTAATTCTTATTCATTCTATTCTACATCATCAATTACTCCATGTAATATAACTTAATCTATCGTAGACACCAAAGTTGTGGATATTTTGAAATTGGAGGTCACATTGAACTAATGATCTTATACCATTGCATGATGGCTCAACCGATCCTCCAGTCCTACCCTAACCATTTTTTGTTACTTTATTATTCAGGGTCGTTAAACCCTCAACTTGTCTAACAAGGAAGCACACTATCATAGAGGAAGCAATTTCTTAAATCTAAAAGTTATCAAACATTTAGTCCTCTTTTTCATTGGTTTAAGATACAAGTTATCATGGCACCGTGTGACTTTTCCCATCCCGTGCCTACACATGGCACGACCACATTAGTCAAGCAGCTTGTATGGTGGTAGCTGAGTACCACACATTGCGAGTATTTTTTTTTTTGCAAACTCAACATATCATAAAAATAGTGTACTACCCAAGTTTGGTCTACCATACTTTCTTCTAAGGAACCTACAAGTTGCATGCCCTATTTATAGTATATAATTCAAGTCATCCTTATTCTTAGAGACAAGATATAGTTCGTCATTGGATCCAATTTAAATCATGTCAATTTCACATGATGAAAATATGATATAATTCTAAAATAAATCTTCAACTTTCTTCCATACTCAATACTGAATAGGATGGATAAATACATAAAAAGACCTAGCTTTCCATAGCTTTAAAATTCGAAACTTGCATGAATCATAGTATTTGACATATGCATCGATAACTAATCCAAGTTTACCATATGTTTTTGTGTTAACATGAATAATTCATGCATAATCTATCAAAATAAGTATGTGGATGTGTTGGTTTTCTACATCTGCTCGGACAATGACTGATGGGTGCGGGTGGATCAGATTAGATGACCTAGATCAATGAAAATAATAAACTCAAACAACCACAGCATTAAGTAGCACTTTCAGACATAAATAAACAAGCAAACCACAAAGTGCACAAGGATTTAACATAGAAACCCTCCTGTATAAAAACCATGACCTAAGTCTCCCAACTCAAGTTTTTAACATGTCTCACATGGGTCATCCACTAACCTGAGTTGTTACACGAGACAACCCAATGATTAATATGTGATTCATCACTCTAATTAGGTGAAAACAGATCTTCGTCCTAAGAAATTAGATGCATTCACATGTTTATATCACAAAATTAACTTTTATGCACTTTATAAATAATTTGCATAAATTAGCATTCCATTTCACATTCATGTTCATCTATACATTTTTGCTTAACTTCAAGTATTTTTAATTATTTCATGCTAACTTCTATTAACATGAAATTGATTTCAGTATGTACATATGACATACATTCACTACAAACTAGACGGCCTTTGGGGATGCTTATTGGGGACGGTCAATAAGCAACCGTCCCCCATAGTAGCATAGGGAACAGTTGTAGATTGACCATCCCCTCCGTCGAGTATTCGCGACGGTCGGTACTGACCGTCTCAGTTAATTGACCCTTTAGCGACGGTTATATAGCCGTCCCTTACGAGTAGAGCCCCAGCCTGTTTTCTCTGTAACCGGGCACTTTAGGGGACGGTCATAACCGTCCCCTATACTCCACTGTTGCCATCACATATACGCAACTATAGAGGACAGTTGCAACCGTCTCCTATAGTTGGGTATAAGGGACGGCTGCATAATCGTCGTCGATGCTTGTGTAATTGGTGCGGTCTGCCAAATATCTGTCACCAAAGGGGACGGTTCACTTACAACTGTCCCCGATCATTATTATAGGGGACGGTAGAACGACCGTCCCCGATGGTCTTATATCCTCTTGGCCGAATCCATTCCTCATTCCTTCGACCATTCCTCCTCCCTCCTCCCAATATCCCCGCGCGCCGTCCTCCCTCCGCCGTCGGCTCGCCCGACCTCCCCGCGCGCCCTCCTCCCTCCGTTGTCGGCTCATTGTTGAAGCCTCCCTCCGCCACCCTCTTCCCTCTGACGTCCTCCTCCCTCCGCCCCCTCCTCTCTCCGCCCCCTCCTTCGTCTGACGTCACCTCCCTTCGCCGCCCTCGTCCATCCGTCGCAGTCATTCCTTCGCCGCCCTCCTCCATCCGCCCTACTCATCTAACGCCGCCGCGGTTTCTCCTCTTATTCGGTTGTGAGTTTTTCAATTTAATTTTATTAATTTTTAATTAAAATATGCTTCCTTGTGATTGTTTTGAATTTCTAAATAATAGCTTAGTGTTTAGAACAATGAAGAATTTGTAACGTAGTTATTTATATGCCTAATAGTTTAGTTTGTAGGATCAATAACTTAGTTTTTAGGACTTCTAATTTAATACATACATTCTCCATTTGTTTGCTTGTCTTTATCTATGCTCTCTAGAATACACATAAACTTAGTATAAGATGTATACATTAAGTTAGCATATATTATTGAAACTTAGGTATGGTCTCTGGGATTTTAAAACTTTAAAAATATAGGAAAAATGGTGTAGAAGTGATTCTTAAGAGATATTGATATTGTAATTAACTGTGGATCTTTACCTTTAGGAAATGGACAAAAGTTGGATGAACAAAAGATTCGATGATTATCGAACATATAACAAAGGAGTTATCAGATTCTTAGACTGGGCATTTAGATATGAGTCACTCTATCATAGATATTTTGACCCAAAATCGAGCCATAGTTTACGAGCATCTGATATTAAACGGTTTTTGCCTTCATTATTTGAATTGGACGTATCATGGTGAAGGAGTCAATTTAAAAGAAGTCAAAAATGTCCCAGTGGATAATGAAAGAGATATCTCTGAAATAAATGACCGTGGTGCTATGTTTGAGATGATAGATAATATTCGAGGACATAACACTGATGAAATGATGAAATCGCTTCCGAATACCTTACATTAAAAGATACAAGAAGCAGAAAAGCCAATATGCTCGTGAATCAAAATGTCTCGTTTACGTTTTCTTTTGGAGTTGTTTAAGATAAAAGTGAAGAATCGATGTAAAACGGTTATGATGACAGATGTCTTACAGTTAATTAGGACTTTTTTAAATAATCCAGAAGATTTTCAAAGGACTGGAAGAACGCTCAATCAAGATTCCGCGCACTTGGACTAAACTACGAGAAAATTGATGCATGTCCAAACGACCGCATTTTATATTGAAAGGAATATTCAAACTTAGATACATGTCCTGACTGCAAAAGTAGCAGATATAAGACTATGGGTCATGATTCGAAGAGGAAAAAAACCAGAGAAGATTTTACAGTTCTTTCCTTTGATTCCCCAATTACAGCGATTATATTCATATGAGAGAACAACTAGAATGATGATATGGCATAGTAATATTAAAAAAAGATGTAACTGGTGTTATGCGACATCCGTCAGATACGAAGGAGTGGACGAAATTCGATGAAAGATATCCATCGTTCTACGAAGAAGTAAGAAACGTACGATTAGGCATTGCTTCCGACGGTTTTAATCTATTCGGAAATATGAGTACGATTACTCTATTTGGCATGTGATACTTGTTACATATAATCTGCCACCCTGGATGTTGGTGGCATCTTCTTTTTTGATGATGTCGTTATTGACACATGGTCCAAAGAGACAGGTAATGCGATACATACATATATGCAACCGTGGATTGATGAACTAAAGATTATGTGGAATTCTGAAGTGAACACGTATGACGCGGTAAAGAAAGAGTTCTTTACAATGCGTGCTTCTTTATTATCGACAATTATTGACTTCCACGTGTATGCTAATTTATCGGATTGGAGTACGAAATGTAAACTCGCATATCCAGTTTGTATGGTAAAACACAATCGACATGGCTAAGTGCGAGTATGAAACATTGTTATTTGGGACATCGTCGTTTCTTACCTGTAAATCATAGATGGCTAAGAAGTGAAAATAACTACAAGTTTGACGGACTGTCATTTAGACGCCGGATAAGTTTGAATCGACGATCTGGAAGCGCAATGTGGACAGAACAAAAAAAATTGAGCAACTACTCTTTAGGTCGATTATTTAAGAGGAAGGTATCTGGTGGATGGCAGAAACAAAGTATATTCTTTAAGGAGCTATTCTATTGGCATACTTTACAGGTCCGTCATAACTTGGATGTGATGCATATAAAGAAGAATGTTATGGAAAATATTCTTGGAATTTTAAATCTTTTTAGTACTGCGAAGGACAATTTACGAGCTAGACGTGATCTAATACAGTTGGGTATCCGACCCGAACTATATCCGATAGAGTCAGAGAATTCTGGAGTAATAATTCCTGAAGCGGTTTATACTTTATCCAGTGGTGACAAAGATAAGATACTCAATTTTATTAAATCAATTAGAGTATCGGATGGATTCTCCTGTTAAATAAACAGATGTATAAATCTGGTGGAAAGAAAGAATCAACATTAAAAAGTCATGCTTGTCATGTTTTGATGCAAGTTCATTTCCCGTTGGCCATCAGAGGAGTTTTACATCCTGATGTTATGCATCCACTAATTGAACTCAACCAGTTTTTTAAAGTCACGTGTTCTAAGACTTTAGATCCCGAAGTGTTGTTTTGACTAGAGACAGATATTGTTATCACTTTATGTAAGCTAGAGCAGCTCTTTCCACCTACATTTTTCGATATAATGGTACATCTAATTGTTCATCTTGCTAGCGAAGTTCGAATATGTGGTCATGTACAATATCGATGGATTTATCTAATTGAAAGATATCTAAGGAAATAATAAATATGATGTTTAATAAAGCCGCACCAAAGGTTGCATTGCCGAGGGATATTTATGTTAAGAATGTGTTATATTTTGTGACATGTATATGGATGATGGCAAGAGTATTAGATTTGATCGGTTCGAACGAAATAATGATGGTGAGTTGTGGACAGAAGATCCAAACAAACTTTGGATTTTTCAACAAAATGGACGAGCTATCCTAAAGAGTGCTCGTCGCAGTATTTCAGACGATGAAAGAGACCTTATTCATTATTATATTTTGATGCAATTAGATGATGTTGATTCCTTCTTTGAAGAGTTTCAGTCAACAACCACTAGTAAATCAGACTTTCTTAAATGGTTAAGGGATAGTATTGAACTATTTAAAGTTACCAAAGATGAACAGTGGAGCACAAATCTTGATATTATCCACATGAGTCCATACTCAATAGTAGCATCACATTCTGGCTATATCGTTAATGAATTCAGATTTCAGAAAAAGTCAATTGATGAAAATAAAGCATCACAAATTTCTGGAGTAATAGTGAAGGCCGATTTTAGTTCTGAAATTGATGGATACTATGGCAAAATTATTGATATACTAGAAATAAGTTTTACACATGATGCAAGGTGTGTTCTATTTCATTGCATTTGGTTTATGTGGGTCGAGTTGGAGTAGGTTACAAGAAGGATAAAAATGGAGTTCTCTCTTTAAAGCAAACATGCCGGTTACAAACAAATGAACCGTATGCGCTTTCCAGTCTGGTAGAACAGGTCTTCTATGTTCTAGATAACTCAGTTAGTAGATGGATTTCTTCGATGTTAACGAAGAGGAAAATGCATTGGATAATGACGTTGTATACCAAATAACTCAAATGATTTTTTCATGAAGTAGTAGACAACGACATTGGTACTAGCAACACGAGGTAATGATATTTTTTATTTTATATTAAAATAATTGAATTTCTTCGGATCTCTCTAATGTATTTTTTAAAGTAATTACTTTGAATTGCAGATATGGCTCCTAGACCCAGACGTATTCGGGAAGTTCCCGAACCTCCTCAGCAACCATAGGGAGGATCTTCTGATGCTGGGCAGTGGCGATTCCCAAAGATGACGTGGACCGTCTCAGTGTAGATTTCTGGATCGTCTCACACCCGGGCAGATCTTACATGTTCGTATTGTTAGCGGAGATGCAGTGGGGGAGAACTCCACAGAGTTTCAGAGCTACCTTAAGCAGGTTGCTCGTGCACGTATCCCCATCACGATGCATGACTTTCGACAGCTTCATTATGCTGTCAAGGCTGTTATACTTTCTGATTTGGAGGTTTTCTAAAATCAAACAATGAATTTGTACTATTTTATTATACTAAACTTTATTATGTTTGTTGTACAATGCTGTCTTTACATGGGAACGAAATACCCATGTCGATTCCCATATTCTCTTACATGCCACTAAGTTGTTGCGTCGATACAAGGGACGTATAATATCTTTTTTATTATAATATATTCTTTTATGTTTTTTAAGTTGAAGGATAACAAAAGAGAAATGACCCGCATAGAGGTTTTTGCCGGATCAAAGACGCGAGATTTAAGAGGAGAAGTGCAATGGGTTGATGACGCCTATGCACCAATTCATGTAAGTAATATTTATTTTTAATTTTTAGAATGCCTCATTTTAATATATTGAAAATAATTAATGTATCTATACATGCATGAAGAAATGATTAGGCTCTCCACCACCACCTCGCTCGATAGCACGGGGACGAGCACTCCCCCTTTGTCCGTCGATGATGCCTTCCTCCAAGCCACAGGTCGAGAACACAGTGGACGCATACGTTGCGGAGGACGCGGAGAAACGATCCGTACGTGGTACGGAATGTATGGTGCAAGTGGGTCTCAGACTTCCTCGCAGGGGAACCAAAGGGAAAGAGAGATGGAGAGGGAGCTGCGCGAGGTCAAGGCAAAGATGTCTGCACAGGATGAAGAGATGGCTAAGATACGTATGGACATGACGAATATCATAACATACATAAGCTGTCTTTAAAGCCATGCCCCATCGCCTGTAGAATCTGTACAACTCAGTGATGATGAGGAAAGTGATGAAGAGAGCGAGGAAAGTGAAGAATCAGAACAGATTACCATAGATGTAAAATATGTATGTAATAAATTTTAGTTTTATCTTGAACATTTTATTGTAATCTTTTTAATAGTAGCTACGATGATGCAGAACTAAAAAACTGTTTATTTTTAAATATTATGTTGTGGAAATTTGGTTTCCTTTAAGTGTCCTATGTGGTTTTGCAGTAGGAGCATGACAAAAACACCATGAATTTATTATTTTTTTGCTGTCGGAAGGTATTGGGGACGGTTCTAACCGTCCCCTATTGTCATACAGAAATGTCCCATCTGTCCAAAATAGCTCACGGGACGTATTTTTGCCTTTCAAAGATTAACAGGGACGGTTGTAACCGTCCCCAAAGCTCTTCTGTTGGCATCGCTATAGATCCCAATGAGGACATGACAGTTAGAACCGTCTACTTGATAATCAAAGGGGACGGTTCTAACCGTCCCTTCCGCATGATAGACCCTCGCTGTCTCCTTTTGGTGCCCATGGGAGATAAAGGGGACGGTTTCAACCATCTCCAAAGGTCTTCTGGTGGCGTCTCTATAGGCCAATCTAGCGGGCGGGACGGTTGAAACTGTCCCCTTTGATCATCAAGGGGGATAGTTTCAACCGTCCCGCCCTCTTGAAAGGACCTAGCTGTCTCAATTTTGTGCCCATGAGGATTCAAGATCTTTTGACAGAGGGGACGGTTGCAACCGTCCCCGTTACTTGACGTAGGCGACGGTTACGACCGTCGCGTCCATTTAACATCGACTCCCTATCGCTGATATCGACCCGTGGGACATAATGGGGACGGTTGGAACTGTCCCCAAAGGTCTTCTGTGGCCGTCCCAAAATGATCTTCGAGCATAGAGGACGGTTATAACCGTCCCCTATGTTCTTATAATGGAGACGACGGAAACCGTCCCTACTATGCATGGTATTAGGGATGGTCGTAACCGTCCCCATTCTTTAACGTTAAAGGGATTGTTACAATCGTCCCCAACGGTTGAATAAAAGGGACGTTCGCGGTAAGCATCCCCTCTGATTAAATGAGATGGTGGCAGAGGGGACGGTCTCATGACCGTCCCCTTTGATCAGAAGGGAGGGTTTTTATAGCAAAAAGGACGATTCTCGACCGTCCCCTTAGGGTCATCTGCTTGTAGTGATTAATAAATGAAAAATCTTAAAAAATACCAACTTGTACATATCTGAAATAAAACCCAAACCCTAATTTCAGGATAAAAAGCTGTAAACTTTGATATCTCTCGCATGTAGTGTTCAATTTTACCATACTCACTTTTGAATTAATGTGCATTCAATTATCTACAACAAGATCAAATTAAAAAGAGATCGGAGTTTACCTATGAAAAATTTAGGTATGGGGCCTAATTGTATATTGTACATAGTCATTGATTTTTACCTATTATTTCATGTACATATTTGACTCTTCTTGAGTTATTTCTTTTTTATCTCTTTATTTTAATTTATGATTTAATAATTGCATAAAAATTGGAATAAAAAAAACCAAAAAAGTAATTAAAAGTACCAGTTCTGACTTGAGCTTACTGACTTGATCCACCTATATATATATTTCACTTTCCTAATTTGTTCTGACATTAACTCAGTAAAAACAAATCCAAAAAATGACCTTTGAGTCCACTGCATCATTTCACATCATGTTTAATTTTTGCATACATTATTCATTCACAGAAAATCAAAAAAATACAAATTTTAAAAAATAATATTCATAAAATATTACAAAAAATATTCGTATCTTGCACAATTGGTTTCATCACATTTCAATCCTTCATGAAAATTGTAGATTACATTTAGACGAACAGTTTTCATGTTGAGCATTTTTACATTTGTGTCCATTTGCTATTTTTACTTTATGTATTTCTATATTATTTTGCATTGGTCAAAGTCTGTTCAAGGTCAACCATACACATTTGTCTCTCTTGTTTGTCCACTTCACATTCTAGGTCAAAGCGCCAAACTCCTGGTCAACCATCTTTAATCTCTTTCCTCCCTTAAATGTAGCCATTGGATTAAACACAAATCCAATGGCGGATGCCACCTGCACCTCTTCCCTCTTCCCCCTCAAGTGCCTAAGACATGCTACATCCCCACCATTGGATCGCATAGGATCCAATGGTGGCTGCACCTCCTTCTTCCTCCTGAATCCCTTCTCCTAACATCGCCTTGCCCCATCTGCCTCCTCCTCCTTGGTCGAACCGCGACGCCGCCTCTCTGCAACTACCATCCCCTTCCTCCATATACAACCACATGCTCTCCTTATCCTATCGCTTCCCATAACCCTCAACACCTCTAACCTAATCATTGGGCCAACCAATCCCCAACCATCCTCAACTCTAAAAAACCCAATCGAAACCCATCGCTTGCTAATCTTGATCACCACTGACGATGGCATTATCTTATCACAGGAGAACCCCAAAGCCATACACATCTCCATCTATCCATCATATTTAACCCTTCATTGATCATCGTTCCGATTTTTATCCGTTATATCCACTGATATTCTGGAGAAGGGGAGCGAGTTGAGAGTCGAGAATGGTGACAACGGTCCTCGACACCTCGACGAAGACCCCCACTAAACCAACATAATCAGAGGTTGATCCCCATTGTTGTTGCTCCTCTAAGAACTGCAACTGAGCTTCTGGTCGTGCTCCGCCCACGGCTGATGCAAGGAACATGAGTTGAACCCTCTACTACTTCTCAACCAGGCAAACCTTTAGACCATCTTCCTCTTCTTCTCCTTTTTCATCTTCTCCTTTTCCTCTCACATCACATTTTGCATCTCATTTTCTTCCCTTTATTCTCCCCAACACCCACCATCTGATTTTCATCAAGACACATTCCAACAAATCATCTCTACCACCATCATCTACCTTCTCCTCCACCTTTTTATGTTATCCTCCACGACCTTCCACCACCAGCAAGTTCCTTCCACCAATAATGCACAGAGTTCCATCCACTTCTCTAAAGCAACAAGAGCATAACCATCCAAGAAATCGAATAAGAAGAACTCCATGCGTTATAGTTAGCGTTGGATCAGGAACGCCACTCATCTACACTGTTTTAAGCACCCCTAAATTAGAGCCATTGGATCCAGTAATATCTTACGGTCTAGATCATCCCCAAGCTCATATCTGAGTTGCATGCTTTGGATCACCCTGAAGCAACGAGAAGCATGTCGTGTGGAGGCGTGTGCCGAACCTACAACTGAATCGAGAACCATGCACCCCCACACGTATTTGGGAAATTTATGTTAGAGCCCTTGTACGTTTCAGACTTTCCAAAAAGTCTTGGTCACATGCTTCTCGCACGTTACCTTGGGCAAATTTCAGCAGTGCACCCCAAGTTTCAAAAAAATACGTTCATGCCCCAGTGCTAGTGTAAATTACAGAAGGAGTCCAACCAGCTTTGGATAATTGCTAATATACCCTTTTAAGGTCTAAAACGCAAATATTTCATTTATTTTTATTACATTATAGCTCCTGATATTTTTTTATTATTCCTTGAGCATTATTTATTGGAATTTGGTGTTGTTTATGTCTACGTGAACCTTGATTTATTCTCTATCATATAGAACACTGTGATTTTTATTTGGAGACATTTTTGGGACATTAACTGAAGAAGTTATTCAGTACCTTAAGCATACATGTTCATGATCATTGATTTTATTGCTTGATAATGTTTGTGGATTATTTGGGGAATTATTTTTGGGAATTAATCTAACATTAATTAAATAATTATTTTTGAGATTAAATAAGAGGAGGCACTGATTAATTAGCTTGATTCTTACCTAACCTTGCATTTATCGTATTGCATTTATTCGTTTATTCAACATTTTAATTTCACAAAAAAATTACATTTATTTATTACTCACATAGAATAGCATTATTTCCTTGCATAAAAATTACTTGTAGACTTCATGCATCATATTTTTGTTTGAATTAATTATATATCTTAATCAAAAAACCTAAAAAATATTCCTCTCCTGAAAATCTAATTATCTAGATTATTTAATTATTCCTAAACCCTTATATTACCTCCCTGTGTTCAGACTTGAGACTTACCCACGTAAAATAAATAAATTGACCACATTGAGATGTAATCTTCTCATTATTATTTCTCGGTGTGGTCATTTCTAACGGAACTCGTAATTACCTAACTGCATTGATACAAAATTAAGAAGGGTGATTAGGGAGTCATCACCCAACCATTTTTTAACTTGAGTTGATTACGAGTCAACTCAACCATATGCAGGAAATAATCCCAACAACCTCAATATCAAATACAAATATGTAATAAATAATAAGAGGCAAAACTAAAACAATCTTACATATCAAGAACCATAAGAATGAAACACAGAGAACCAGAGATGTCGAAATGAAGAATAAAACAGTTTTTTCATAGTATAGAGTGGAAAGGAGAGAGTAGAGATCTTATTGCTCTTGTTGTTTGTTGTAGAATGAGGTATGTGATTCTATTTATAGGTGTAGAGATTCCATATATGTTGGCTCTTGTTGTAAACAAAATGGAAATGAAATCAATTTTAAAAACCTTCCTAAAATAGAATATGATCGATCATGGTACAAACACTACTGCATACTTTAGAACAAGCAATGGTATTATACCATTACAAAAACTTACCATTCCATTGCAATATCTCTTTTGCTATGGTAAAAATACCATGACAAAAAAAGTTGTAGCAAATGATAATATTGTTTCAAATGTGTAAGTTATTTGAAATAGTTACTTACTTGTTGTAATATCTCTCTAACATTGGTACAAATATTGTAAAAACACAGGTTGGCACATTAAATAAACTGTTGCAAATTAGTATTTTCAAAGTTGATAATACAATTGTAAAAAGTTGTCATGGTATACAAAATAACTATTTTGTTTTGATATAATTTTGTAAGATACCTTGTCCAACATCACGAATACGACTTGGATGTTTAAGCCCAATGATTTGTAGGTATGTTGCATCTAGGGAGAATACTGAAGAATGATTTTGCCCCTCAAGTGGAGTTTGAAGCTTTATCATCGATTCATGTCAAACAAATTCATAATATTCTATAAATAGTACAAAAATCTTTTGAAATAAAATTTACATCAAGGATTTAAATAACTTACATATTGTTTTTCTTATGTTGTTTTTCTTCATACTCTGGAACCATCAGATGACCCGTGACTCTTAGAATATGAGAATAGATTTGTTCAATGATTATCGATCCTATTTCTCTCCTTAAATTAGTTTCATATTTAATTATTAGAAAGGTAAAAAATCAAACTCAAATATATTTAAAGCTTGAAATATTTATATTAATAGCTTAGTTCTCAGCTAATGCACATTCTTACTACCCATGTGATGAGTGACACTTTCTCCCTTTGATCGATTTATTGTATTTCTGTTTAACATGTCCTGTAAGCAAGAACATAATAAAGATTACATTCATAATCATATCTTCCAACAGAATAATTACTTATATAACTACTTGGTAGTATAAAAATATGTGCAAATAAATATTGGAAAATGTTATTTTAAAATATAATACTCTTACTTCAAATATATATACTCTACTCTATACATTATATATGAGAAGTCCAATAATCAACTTGATAGCGATTTTCATCTGGATACAAACCTTCAGGTACATTTTCAAGTATTTGTGACACATGGAGTTTCTCATGAAAGTGTTATGAAAGAAAATAATTAATCTAGTTATGCACATATAATTTCTTGATAATCATAAAAGAATAACAATAACTTACATCCTTCTTTAGCTTAAACCGAAATCGATGATGCAAATCATCAACGTGTTTAATTATAAGCTTGTCAACGTTAGGAGAGCTCTCCCAAGTGAATGATTCTTGAAATGTCACATTTCATAAAATTATTCATTATACTTGTATATCAATGGTTGAAGATGCGCATCAATTGCATTTCCAAACCTTTATCACCTGGTACAAGTAAAGTCGTCATCATAAAAGACGACTTCATGCACATCCATGGAGGTAAATTATATATGAGGAAAATCACTGGCCATATCGAATAATTATTATTCATATGCCCAAACAAATTGAATATGTCACTTGCAAGACCAAGTCTGATATTGTGAATCTCATCTGTAAAATCTGGATAGATATTATCAAATCTACTCCACTCTTCAGAATTAGCATGGCGACGCATCAAACCATTGGAAGTGTGTTCCCTTCTATCACCATGCCATGACATCCATTTTGCTGCTTTCGTGATAAAAGGAGATGTTTTAATCTAGGAATCAACAAAAAGTGGCGAAGTGTCTTTTCTGACTTGCACTTCTTGTTATTGCTTGCATCAACGTTGCCATTCTTATAGCTTGAATGATTGCACTTGGGACAATACTCTATTCTGCTATTCTCATTCCAATGAAATGCAGTTATTTGGACATGCGTCTATTTTTTTCAAATCCACCCTTACATTTGAAGACTCTTTTTTGCCATGAGCCAATTTTGAGGATAATCAATAGGAGCATCTAACAACTCCTTAATACAGTCGAGTACACCTGACATCATTCTTGATGTAGAGTGATGACTAACTTTCAATTTGAATAGCTTCAATAAAAACGTAAATCGAGACATCTTTAGTCTTGAAGCAATGGGGTTTTCAGCTTCTACTAAGGTCTTGTAGATATTATCTGCTTCTTCTTTTTACGATGTGTTGTTTTCACAATCCACGGGAGCAACTCATATATCCTATAACATATTAACAATATCGGTATGTCCATCACCATGTTCACTTGCATTGTTCATACTTTATCTTGACGGTTCTCCTTGGTTTTCTCCATGCACGTCCCAAAACATATATATTGACCACCAACCATTTACAATTAGGTGGATGTACACTTCTAAGCATCCATTCTTCTTGACATTCTTATACTTCTTACACGGACAAAATATCCTATCCTTTTTTATCCAAATCTATAAGATGATTTATCATCATGAAATACCCAATCCAAAAATTTTCGTACATCTTTATCATATTCCAAACACCTTCACAACGCTTAAATATCCAAGTCTTATCCATAATCAGAACTTCAATTTCCAAAGAATCTAAAATAAATTAGCCTTATAATAGTATTCATAATGGATACAAATTCAAATTAGTTCAAAAAAACAATCAATGATAGATATATAAAATATTACGCAATGACTTGTATGACCAAGTTTTAAGGAAAACATTTTTATGGAAGAGGTCACTATCTATCATAATTTATGGATACCAAATAAATTTGAGACAATAGCTATTGTGTCAAAATGACTTAAAGTGGGATTATGGTATTACACATGAATTTAATTCTTGTTTTCTGTAGTATAAGGATTGCGAATATAATGGATGATATATTGAAATAGACGGATGCGAGTTTGTAGTAGATTACCACAATGATCTATTAGGTATATTTAGGTGTGTGTGTGTATGGAGAGAGAGAGAAAGATATATGGTATCTATAGTCTTATAGTTGATATACCAAACGATACTATATATTATAGTTGTGTGCTTTGGATTAAGATAAAATTTTAAAGGTACATGTAAAAAGAAGGCATACATTCAATCTATATATTGTTAAATCTTTGATTTTGGAGTTAAGATATAACTACAAGATCTGTAAACCATGAATTCGAAATCATTTATAAACATATCAGTGGACAAAATTTTTCTTATTGTTCATATAATTGTCAACTCATTAACCGACAATTTTTAAGCATTCCTCTAGAAAATTAGCATATGCCCCCAAAATCCCTTCTCCTATACCCAGGGGCAGACCCACGATTGTTTGAGATCAAGCATGAGCCCCCTTCAATTTTATAAGCTCTTGTGACCCTCTCTTCTATTAAAAGGTTTCCCCATTATGGCTACTATTTTCAATCATATTCCCATAATGTCTAGGAAATTTTTTTAAAAAAAGTAATTGATGAGCGAAATAAGGATTGAAAGTGTGTGAACTTGTTCATAATGGAGAAACTTTAATGTATCATTTTTTATTTATGTCCAACTGTGTTATGTTATTGTAAATTGACGAGCATCTTGGGAGCTACGCGTATAGTAGTTTGTCATTCTGTACCCACAAAAAATATTTTGGACATCCTTGCGGCTAGAAATAAGAACAACCACAACTGAGACTGTATTATGTTATTTCCCTGTAATGATTTAATTGGACATCATCTATAAATTACATGATTGAATAAACAACAAAGATAATAACAACAAAATCATTAAGTCCATCAAAAATAAAAATCATCGTAGGTAGGGAATATGATATAGTGATTTTTCCATAAGTATCACATCTATATTTATTCCAATAATGTATTCAGCTAATAAATACGAAAGTTTTGAATAATTCAATAATGACTAATCCAATTGGTAGGTTTTTATCCTTTCATAATCATGTTTAGGTGGATTTAAGCTTCGATCTAAACCTCACATCAAACTCAATCATTCATCTTTGATCAGATGTTACCAACCTTAACCACATATTAATCTCTCCAGCGATGTGAATAAATGAGTAATTGAAAAATAGAAAATCATTATTCATATTACATTCCACGTAATTATCTCTCCAATGATCCTTCTTGAGATTATTACATTAAATGCCACAAAACAAAATGTTATATTTTTAACTCTATTTATTAAATAAACTTCAACAATTTTTTTGATAAATAGGATTCACTTTTTTTATTGGATGAGAGGAATAATCATGGGCTAAATACCCTACCAGAAATTACCAGAAATTGAGGTATCTTAACATGTTTACCTCTTTTTACTATTCGGACGAGGTGCCAATAAATAATTGTACTTAAAATATGCACTTACAATTTTGGATTTTTATCAGTTGTGCCCTATGAAATATTGCAATTTCAGTTATACCCCTTCCTTTTTGGGAATATCACTTGTGCCCCTAACTTCTTACTGCTTGATCAGTAGTACCCCTCGAGTTAGTGATCGTCCATCCTCAACACAAACAGACATTAACTTTGAGGATACAAACGGAATTAAATGTAAAAAAAGAGGGCTCGAAGGTCATCCTCTTCCTCCTCCATCTTCTTCCTCCCCTTCTCCTAGTCCCCAGCCTGCTCCTCCTCGTCCACCGCCTCCTTCCCCTCGGCCCCAGCTCCTCCCTCCATCCCCAGCTCCTCCTCCTCCCTCCGCGTCTTCCCCTTCACCCCCGTGCTCCCCTTTCACCCTTTCCCCTCCCCCAGTCCGCCCCGAGCTCCTCCCCAACCCTGCCCTCCCGCTGCCCTCCCACCACCCGTCTCTCCAGCCCCGTGACCTTCCCCTCTGCCCTCTCTCCAGCCCTGCGACCCCCCGCCCCAGCTCCTCCTTAGCCCCACCCTCCCTCTGCCCTCCCTCAATCCCTCCTTTTAACCCTGCGAACTCCCCCTCCGCCCACCCTCCAGCCCCGTGACCCTCGCCTCAGCTCCTCCCTAGCCTCTCCCTCCCTCCAACCCTCCCTCCATCCCTGCGACGTCCCCCTCCGCCCTCCCTCTAGCCTCGCGACCCCCTGCCCCAGCTGCTCCCCATCCCCATACTCCCTCCGCCCTCCCTCCAACCCTCCCTTCAGCCCCGCAACCTCCCCCTTCACCCTCCCTCCAGCCCCGCGACCCCTTGCCCAAGCTCCTCCCCAACAGGCCACAACTCCTCCCCATCCCATCCCGAGCTCCTCCCCAGCAAACCCCAACCCTTTGCTGCTCCCTCCGCTCTGCATCTCCCCCTCTTCCTTCCCTAGCCAACACGCCCTCCATTCCCTCCTCCTCCTCCCAGGTCGACCTTGTCGTCATCGGCATCCTCAAGCACAACCTTCACTGCGTCATCCTCGTCGGAGGGCACTGGAGTTCAGCATGATGGAGGAACCCGAAGTCATGAAGATCGAGCAACATAGAGACTGTGGTTTTTGTTCCAAATATGCCCCTCTTAATTAAACCATGATTAGATAAACCATGTTTAAGTTCAACTTATTAATGGTTAAAGTAACGGAGGGGCACAAGTGATAGAATGACAAGAAGTCAGGGGTACAACTGATATTCCCAAAAAGGGAGGGGTATAACTGATATTGCAATATCTCAGAGGGGCACAACTGATAAAAACTCTATAATTTATATCTCTTTACCTGCACAAACATGATCTATTTCCTTCATGTCGTATAATAACGAGCCAAATTATAACATTCTTTCACATTAATATAGCTTATCCAGTTATCTTTTAGTTTTGTAATTGTCATATCTTTCACAATGCAATGATTTTGTACTAATTAGATTATTGTGATTCATATGCACGTTTTATGTTCTAAAATTTTTTATTTACGCATCCACATTAATCTAAAATTTGCAATTGATTATATATATAATTTTTTACAATGAATCATATTTATTACCTACCTCAAATTAAATACTTGACAAGTATAACTTAAATTATCTCTATTTTATATTTTATCTATATACCTTAAATCACATTACAATGTTAGCCTAAAATATTGTCAGGATGCCCTTATAGCGTAATACCTTATGTTCATCACTACTTCTATCATATAATTTCAATCTATAAAATCAACATTATCAGGTCATACACTCTCGGTTATTTCTAATCTCAAAATAGTGTGGAACCCTCACAATCATTCCCAACTCCCATATATTTGCACTATATCCCTCACATATCGATCCAATTGATTATCCTACATGTGCAAATACTTTATCCTCTTGCAAATATGAATCCATAACTATGCTAATATGAGTTCTTTGATCAATTTTAAAAAAATTATCGTACATTACCTCACTTTGATGTAATCCTTCCTTTTCTTGTGATTGACATGAAGATATCAATCACGCTTTCTCCCAAGTACCCTCCATAATGCATTTTCTTCTCTCTCTCCTATTTGGTTGCAGGGTTGGGCAGGGTTGGCCCAACCCTGGTTACTATTCACAAGGGTACTTCCTCCTCACAGATTACTATTCATCCAGCCCAACCCAACCCTGTCCAACCCTGCAACCAAACAAGCCCTTTGGATGGTGGTCTTTGAACAACAGTTGGAAACTAGTGGAGAATGTGGTGGAAGGTGAGATGAGAGAGAAATACTGAAACTTTTCTTTTGAATGAGGGCAATAAAGCTTTGGAAAGTGGAGATATTATGTAGGAGTATGTTATTTTACGTGAGCGGGGGATTTGGGATGAAAGCGGAGAAGATGAAAAAGATGGCAAGCTATATTTAGTAGTATATGGATTTTTTGTTTGCATTTTCAGCAATGGGATTTGGTATGAGAGCGGGAAAAGATGAAAATGATGGGCGGGATATTTTTAACAGGGTTTAAAAACCAGATTGGACCAGACGATCGGTCCGGTTGGATCGGTAATCGGTCTTAACCCAATCGGTTCGACTGATTTCATGGAATTATTTTTTAAAAAAAAAGAAAAAAAACTGGGTCCGACCGGTGGTCAGACCGAATAGACCCGGATTTGACCCATTTTAATGGTTTGGTAAATTTTTCAAAAATAAAGGTTTGAATAATGAAATATTAGGATTTTTATCACTTATGCCTTCTTAACTTCTGCAATATCAATTATGCCCCTCTTTTTTTGTAATATAAGTTGTGTCACTCTTTCTTAGAGTAATTTTCTAGAGGCAACTGTAAATAAATGATTACACTATTGTATTCATATATAATATTAGAAAGTGTCACTAACTTTTATAGAGTTTTACTCGAAATATGCAATCATGTTTTCTGTTGGAAGATTTGACATTTTAAACAATTGTTTCATTGATATACAAATACATACTTACATATATGTATCCATTGTTATCGGTTCAAAAAATCGGTTCGACCGGTTGGACCATAAATTAAGCCCAACCTGGTTGTTTCCAAGTCGATGCTAACATCATGCGAATATCATATTCGATCCAACCGGTTTGGACTTACATTCTGACCTGGTTGGATCAAACCAAAGAATGATGGGTTCAATGTCTGGTCCGATTTTTAAAATCTTGATTTTTAATACTACATGGATGTTTTTCTTTGCAATTTTGGCAACCAGAAGAATATTGTTGTTAATGACTTTTTGAAATGGTAAGATATCGTCATATAAATCTTTTCACGATGGCACAAGTTTCATCACACAAACTATATAGCATACTTTTAAACATCGGTGTATTTATGTGTAGATAAAAGTTCATTTTTTGTAGTGAAAGATGATCGATCGGAACTAAAGATCGATCAGGTGATTTCAGGTGATCGATCAGAACAAAGAGATGATTGATAAAGGATCAAACTTAATCGATCATAAATATAGACGTTACAATTCAAATACTGATCGATCATAAAAGCAAGGTTGATCGATCGTGTGTGACTGACCAGAGTAAAGAGGTTGATCAACCAGATTGACTCTTTGACCTGAAAGTCAAAGTCAAATGACTGAAATGCAGTATGCATGATTAGAGGTCTTTTGCATTCTAAGACAATTACAAGAAGCAGGACTCAGTAAATGTTACGTCTTGGGATTCGGCCTACCCATTTACATGGTTTTCACAATATTATATTCGTTATTGATTTCATTAAATTACGGGAAATAAGGAAAAAATTTTACAGTTTCAAATGACATTCACAAATTGATAACAACCACAGAATTACAGATGTCACCAAAAGATATTTGCATTAATTTCCATATAAGTTACATGTGTAAAAATAAAATAACATTATGTACATATATCCCAAAATGTAACAGAAGAGAAAGAAATAAGCACAAAAGAGATTTTACATAATTCTGAACAAAAGTTATAATGTATCGTTAAAAGTAAGCTGCAAAATATCAGATCTTGTTGTTGGATTATTGTGATGCAGGTGCTTTACCTACCATTCATGTTTAGGAAGAAAAGAATGCCAACAAAGGTTGAGTACAATCTAATTTATAAAAAAACCGACATTTCATTGGTTTCAAAAGAAAACAAGTAGATAGGATTTTGCATTTAAATTTGACAAGCTACTTGTATGGAAAGATGGTTTCCAAGATGTTTTGAATGTTAATCCCCTTGTTTACTCATCATACCTTTACTACCCATATTTGTATCTTAGTTTATTGATTATATGTTACATATTTAGGTTATTATCTTTTCATGATATTGATGAATACTAGTAATGTAGATGATGAGTCTCTTATTCTTATTGTTGTCTTTGTCTGATTTCTCAAACTAAGTAGATAGTTTGTGGTCTTGGTCTGAGTGTAACCTCACACTATGACTCTAAGGTGTGAAGAGTGCCTTAGGATTGGAATGCCTCCGTAGGCATGCAGTAGAGTATAATGCATCCTAAATAAGTTCTCAATATATCTACTAGCTTCATCTAACCACTATTTTAGTATCTCTTATTCTAATGATTACTGTGTTATTATATTTTCCTCGCCAAGACCTACTCGTAGAACAGTAAATAGTCTTAATAGAACTAAGCTCAGTCATCAAGCTAAATTGTAACCAAAATCAAAATTAACCAATCTCAACTGTTACCAACCTCAAAAGTAACCAAGCTCAACTCTAACCAAACTCAAGCAGTGAGGAAGCTTCCGAAGAGACCCTTCCATCTCATTCTCCTAGTGGAAGTGCAGTCCAGGAGAGGGTTAGGTACACTCCATTACTATGCCCCTGAGACGGGTGAGAGAGACTCTCCAGATTGAGTCACTCTAGACAGGCCCGACCGGTATGAGCAAGCCAACTCATAAAGAAAGACTAAGGGTCCTCCAGATTAGGAACCCTATAGGATGGGGGTCAACAAACTGGCCAAAAAGAAAACCCGTAGATCCCAACGAGGTGAAAAACTATAAAAATTTGAGAAAGACTGGGATCCTAGACCCGCACACTAGGCGATTGATGCCCTAACTGGGCTTCTTATATCCCGCCCAACTGAGGGTCACCCCACCCTCGCAAAGTCAAGTGTAAGGGTCATCATGATCGTCACAATTAACTACCATCACTAATTCACCATCACTTACTTGATTCCTCATTCTTTCTCTATCTCTCACGTGGTTAAATTTTCAAATCTAGGCATCTTGTCAATAATCTTATTCATTAGTGATCCATAATTAGTGATTCATACCTAAAGGATTGATCACGAAGATTTTCAGTCATTGATCACATATTATTTTATTTAAAATCATGAGGTCACAATTTGTTTATTGGATCTGATAAAAGTTCAAAATAATGCAAAAATTTCAAATTTTTAAATTATGAGATTAGGAGCTACTGATTAAACCTAGATTTAAGTTCAAATCAATGCAAAACTTCCAACTCTTCTTTTCAATCTTTCCAAAATTTAATCATGAATTCTCATCTATGATTTGATTCAATGGTAATAGAAACCATATGATAATTTCTCAAAATTCTCAACAAATAAATTAATAGTAGTAACATGCACTAAAATCCCCAAATCCTATATAATCAGTGGGTGTATAGTAGTGTATACATAAAAACAAATATTCACAAATTATTAATTGAACAGTGGGTATTCATCAACATATGCATGCAAGTCATTATGAACAATAGCATAAAATTCAATTCAAATTGTTAAAATAAAATTTAAGCAATAGCTCACAATAGAAGAAAACTTAATTCTTCAATTCAATTTTTTAAACTAAAATTTAAGCAACAACTCACAGTAGCAAAGAATTTAATTCTTAAATTTATTTTTTTTAAAAACTAAAATTAAGCAACAATTCATAGTAGCAGAGAACTAAATTGTTAAATTCAATTTTTTTAAACTAAAATTTAAGCAACAACTCACAGTAGTAGAGAATTTAATTCCTAAATCAATTTTTAAAACTAAAATTTAAGCAACAACTTACAGTAGTAGAAGAGAATTATATTCTTAAATTCAAAATTTTAAATTAAAATTTAAGCAGCAACTCATAGTAGCAGAGAATTAGATTCTTGAATTCAAAAAAAATTAAACTAAATTTTAGCAACAGTTCACAGTAGTAGAGAACTTAATTCTTAAATTCAATTTTTTTAAACTAAAATTTAAGCAGCAGTTTGAGAATTTAATTCTTCAATTCAATTTCATATTATAAGTCATTTTGATATTAGTGATTTACATTTATGATCCTAATGCATGCTAATCAATATAATATGCAATTAGAACATCCACAATAATCTATATACCCAATTTGCATGCAAATTACTCCAAATTTCATCTTTCTTATATCTATGATCCGAGCTATCTATAAATTTTGATCAATTTTTTGTAATACTCTACTTATTATCTAATTTCATAAGCAATTTTATAGGTTTTTGAATCATGCATGAAAGGTAGGAAGAGAAAGAAATGATTGTACCTTTGACCCTTTAAGTGTGGAGGATATTTGGTGCTTGGTCTAGCATGCAACAACAACTAAAATTGTTGCTGGACAACAACATAAAGGGAAAAGGGAACCGAATTAGAGGCTCCAACATTGGCTTTAATGAGCAGAAAAGAGGAGAGGGATTTGTACCTTTGGATCTCCAAGATTAGGAGATTAAAGCTTGCATGCAGGAGGATCTCTAGGACAGTAGCATGCAGATTCAAGGAGCAACAAATGATTGATGTCCTTCCAGCAACAACATCAAACTGCTTATTGCAACAACCTAGGAGACAAGGGGTAGTTGCCCCAACTGCAGTGGAGAGCGACACAACAAGAAGGTCATTTAGTAGTTGCTTCAATTGAAGAAGATAGCAACAAAAAGGCGCTTCTGCAATAAGAGCAGCAACAATTATCTCCAGATCAGAAGCTTCAACCATATTTTGAGGAGGAAGAGGGCCTTTTTAGTGGAGAGGAAATGGAAAATTCTAAGAAAAGGAAGAAGGAGAAAAGTGAAATTATAAATAAGGAAGAGAGGATTTTGGATCTTTCTAAGTGGTGAGAATTGTTCGCAAGTGTTGGGTTGCATGCTTGGACATGTGTAAATTTATTATTATATATTTATTTAATTAATTTTAGTCTCTCTTTCTTGTATGAATCTCAAAGTCACCCCCGTTTCCACATTGAGTCTCGAATTTAGATGAACAATAACTCGTTTCGACCATCTCAGATTGGTGATCAAAATGAGTATAATATTCATACATTTCTGATCTAAGATGAATTCAGAAATTGTCAGGATATTGTTTTGGTTTGATACTTAATTTTGCAATTTTAAATGATCAAATGACCTCCAATCAACGAACAGTCAATTACATTGGTCTTATTTCGTTGACATAAATTTCATGATGGTCTTAGTTTATTTTGTGATTTCCGATTACGTCATACTTTTTTATGGCATGTTTTATGATGCAATCAATTTTTGATCAATTGATCTCAAATGAGATTTGATTTACAATCTACGGAATGATTTTACTTATTTAATATCGATAGAAATTTTATCATATCATAATGAGTCCTAATCAGGTCAAGTTTTGGCTTTAGATTTGGGTGACTCATATCCGGATGTCTGATGAATATGTGATTCATCACTTTAAAAGTTGAAAATAGAGTTTTGTTATCGAGTAATTATCTGCATTTTTTTTATTTTGCATTATTCTCACTCATACATTTAGGATTAATATCTACATTTTAGCATGCATATTTGCATTAAATAAGAAAGTAAATTTCCCTTGTAAATATAACCTATATTACCATATTTCTCCTATTTTTATCCATTTTTCTTTAACTCAAAATTGAATAAAATCAACTCTATATATTACTAACACTAATAAAAGAAAAATATCAAAAATACTAACTTAGAAATTGACCAGCAAAATCCAAACCCTAGTTTGAGACTAAGTACCTTAAAGTTTGAATATCATTCCCATACAGTCTCCTATGGACCCTACTCACTTTTGAATTAATGTTCATTCAATTATCTTCAAAAAAGGAATCAAAGTTCATATGTGAAACTTGGGTTTTGGACCTCTATTGTATATTGTACATATTAACCAAACTATCCCTTTATTTATCTTTTTATTTTCTTAATTATTAAAAAATCCAAAAAATAGAATAAGTTTTAAATATTTCTTTCATATTTTCTCTCATTTTATTTTATTTTTCTCTTAAAAATGATAAAAAAATATGCAAAAGTAAAAAAACGTAGTATTTTATACCTATAAGATATCTCCAAAAATACTTTTTGTACAAATGACTTCTTTGATCCTTCACAAAAGTTGTAGATCTCATCGAGACGAGCAACTTTTGTGTTGACAAATTTTGATTTGACCCTATTTGTTATTTTTTATTTTTCTTTTGATTTAATTTTCGTTTTTTCTGGGACGACCTGTGGCATCTCCTAGAGCTGCCACATGTCACCCCATTTTTATTATTTTTTAATTTTTTATTATTTTATTTTACCTTACTTGTAACTTTAATTATGCATTTATTTTAATTATTTTTAATTATTTAATTATTTTATCATATCTTATTTATTTATCTATTATTATTTTTTATTTTTATTCTTAATTTTTGCCTGCCACGTGGCGACACCCCTCGCGTGCCACGTGGTACCGCTCTTCCCTTCCCCTCTGCTTCCCTCGGCCCGCACCTCCGCCTCTTGCGGCAACGTGCGGTATCCCCTCTCACGCTACCATTCGCCTGCGAACCACTCCGCCACAATCACCCTCAACCTACATTCCACGACCATAGCCGCTCGCCCTCCATCTACCTCTCTCCCATGCACCCCTATGTGACCAACGTGCATCATCCCTCATGTTCTTCACCTTCCCCTCTCCTCTCCATATTTCTCTCCTACCCACGTGCTACACGTGGCTTCATCAACTGTCTCCCACTCATCTCTCTCTCTCTCCTTACTCTCTCTCTCCCCCTATAACCACTCCCCTTCCTTGCGAGGCTACAACCGCCTGCTCCTCCATCACTCGCAAGACCACGTCAGCCACCTCCCCTGCAACCTTCCCACAACCTCCTTTAAAAAACATCCTCTGCCCCCATATCCAATTCATCTGCCAAGAAAAGAGGGTTTGTGTCAGCTTCCTCATCGTCAAGGTAATAACACGAGGTGCGAGTTGAAGGTAATGACATCCAGGATTGTCGCTCGACGAGATCCAAAGCTCTTCGAACTTTGCTACAAAAGCTCCAAAACTCTATACAGCTTCATGGAGATTTGTCGCTCTGCTTGAGGTGATTATTGGCGGAGATCAGCGGAGATCCGTTGATCTCTGGCCATCTGATGAAGAGGATTTTGCAAGGGTCTAGAAATCTCAAAAGCAAGAGATGCGTTGACTGCTCACGAAACCCAATCTTCCATCAACAATTAACCTACCATATGAATTAAAGGAATGCATATAAAAATGTGGAGTTAAAATTGATTATAACTCTATAACAAATGAGTATAGGTGTAAAAATGAGGAGTTAAAATTGATTATAACTCCACAGAGGCTTCCTTACAAATTACCCTACTCAAGTGGGACTACACATGAGCTTAGCTAGACAGGATCGAAAAGTAATTATAAATACGTAAATGGGCCTCAAATGCAACATGTCCATTTATTTTACACTACGTATTTTATTTGCAATAAGAATTAATAAATTCACAAATATGTGAGGGAGGATTCGCAAATTACCACCATAGACGCAGTGATGGACGGCTAAGATCTGTCAGTTATCCACGTGTCGACGCAACGCTGCACGATACCCCTTCGTTGATCGACGCTCAGGATCTCATCATGGGAGGCAATCGAACGGTTGATGCTCGAAAGATCGGACAACTATGGATTAATCTAGGGCTCCTCCTCAAATCAGATGATGTTGGGAATGTCTCCAAGAACATGGAAGAACACGAGCATGTTCTTCCTTATTCCCTCAATTCCTCAAGCTTCAAGGCTTCTCTAGTGACGTTGAGGTGCTACCTATGTTCCTGATGACGATACGCGTCCAACAGTACCACTTGCAAGGGCCAGGACAAAACAATGAGTCCGGGCGAGTCGATGGAGTTGTGAGCATCTGGATAGTCAAAACCCTGAGTCGATTCATTCCCTATAGGGACGAGTTCAGCTCGAGACCTGCACAAAGAAGAACATGGGTTGAGGGCAAACTGCCTCAACCCAATTAGGCGTAGAATAGGTGAGAAATGGGTGTAGGAGGAGAGGTACAACGGGAAGGTGGTGAAAGGGCATCGACTCCTCTATCTAGAGGGAATCGATGGTGAGTAGGTGCAGTGGGAGACATAGAAATGTCTGGGCAATGAAGGTGAGGTGGAAGGCAGGTCGAAGACGGTGGGGGCACAATGAAAATGGAGCGGAGCTCCGACAAGCTACGAAGCGGGCATTTACGACTAAATTAAGGACTCGAATGCAAAATTAAAAGGAAGAAACAAGAACCTATAGAAAGTAAAAGGACGTAGCTCGTACCTGCCGGCGAGGGAAGGGAGCAGAGGTGATTGGAGCTCACCATGGGTGCACCTCCGCCATCTTTCAGCCATCGTGGAGCTTCAGGGACCTCTCCCTATCACGCGGATGCACGCTTAGACAAAGTTACGAGGCTTTAGGAGTTGAAAGATGACCAAAGAGGAGGAGGTGGTCGGAGGTTATTTATAGGCAAGTAGAGAACCCTTATTCGAGGATGATTTGGTGAGATTCGAATATGTGTACAAGGTATCTAGAGGGCCAACGTCAATCATGGAGCATCAGAGATGAAATCTCATGAAGGGATAGAGGTTGTTTGATTGATGGATCGAGAGGGAACATTGCAAGAAAATCGGGGAAAAGACAGTTCTGACACAAGTCAGAGATGCAGGGGAGTTGACTGGAGGTCAACGAAACCTAGGCTCTGATTGGCCCACGTCAGGGCACTATAGGACAAAACTGTCCAATTATTTAAAAATAAATAATTAAAAATAGTATTTGATTTTATTAATTTTTGATTATAAAATAAAAAATATTTACTATTTTATGTCATATTTTAATATGATTTTATTTTTTTGAGGTTATTTATTAGTAGTTAATTTTGAAGGGTATATTTATAGGTATATTCATATATATATATATTGGCTAATTTATTGTAGTATATTTTATTTTATTATTTTATTACCTTATTTTATATATTTATAACTTATTTTTATGTACACAAATATATTTTAGTATATTTTCCGTGATGTTATTTGTATCTATAAGTAAACAGGTATATAAATTGTATATGTATAGTTATTGTATATTTATCTATGTATTATATATACATATTTTATTTTAATGTATTATTAATTGTTTTATTCCATTTTTAATGTGTACACATATTATAAATAATATTTACAAAATTATAAAAATATGAAATAATAAAAATAATAAAGAATAAATAAAATAAATATTTTAATATATAATGTTCAATAAGGGCCCAAAACCTAACTTTCACACTCTAACTACAAAAATATGAAACCACCTTTATTAAATATCTTACTAAAATTTATATACAATTAAAGGTGATTTTGATAGATTTTGAGTTTTTATGTGAGAGATGTGGGTCTATAAAGTTTGTTTGCGAGTTTCTATTCTAAGTATAAAAAGAACATTGTATATTATTTTTGTATGAAATCAATTTTGTATTTTATTTATATTATTATCTACAACTTTCATGTACAAAGTTTCTTTATTTGATGAATAAATAATAAATAACTAAATAGGTGTCAAAAATACTTTATTAATGAATAAATAGAAGGGATTTTTATTGTATTTTTGGACCTCTTATCTCCCCCTACTTTATTCCTTGTCGATCAACTCGATTCTTGACTTGGTCTCAGGGTTTAGGGTCATAAAATACCTTTGGTATTTTATTCTTTTTCTTTTCTTCTCTTTATTCTATAATTTTGACATTGAAAACAATATTATTTACATAATAAATGCAAAAAAATGGTAAATGTAAATATGTGCAAAATAATGCTATTTACATGCATTAGCTAGGGTTTTTAAGGCCAAGATGATAGAATAAAGGTGATAAAATGGAGATTCATCACCACCCTAGGTGAACTCCCACAATTCAATTCCTCTCGCCTTCATCCCCATCTCCAAAAAACGCACTCCACTACCCGCTTCCATAGTCCTCTGCCCTTTCGCAGTTCGCCACCACGTAGCTCCTGCACCATGAGTCCCTGTTGGACATGTGCACAACTCCACCGTCGTGGTCCGCGACTACCTTCTCGCTCACCGCTACCAGCCCTCTCTACCTGTGCGGTGGTTCCACATCCTTGCACCACCTCCGAGCCTGCGAGTCATCTTCACGTCACGACTGCAACACCTTTACGCATCCTGCCTCCCCATCGACTGCCACCATCATGGAGCTCCTCACCGCGTGAAGCTCCACCACCCACCAGCGAGCACCCACATGTTCACTGCTCCACTGACACGTCAATATTAGCCGATGCTCTGCTCCTCCAATAGTCTCATGCCATCCGCTCTGCCTCGACCTCGAGCGTATACCACCCGAGGTCGAGCTTCTGCTCCTCCGCAGTTGGTCGCTACCCCTACATGCCTGCCCAGGATCCACCTACCTCGAAGCTTCAACCCGCAGTCCAAGATTCCCTTTACAATCCATAAAAGAAGATGACCCCTTGGTTCCCACCTAAGGGGCGCACACCCTCTTGGAAAAGTTGCGAGTCAGCCTCCCTGGAGTTCGAGATTATCCAACCGCTGCCCCAGTTTTTCTCCCACCCCATGTGAGGAGCGTGTGGGGTAGAGAACATTTGCATGGAGATCCCCGCTCATTCAACATATCACGAAGAGGTCCAACAAAGCCCCCGTACATGACGTGTGTGTGCCCACTTACTATATTTTCAAAAAACCCCTGCGACCTCTGGTAATTAAAGAAGCACCCTCGTGCACCATTTTTTTATTTTACTTTTATTTTCTTGTTTTGCATATTGTATAGCAACTTATTTTCTATCTAATGAGTATTTATTTACATTTTTGTGATCAGTGGATCATTTATTATAATTAATTTGATGAAAACTTGCATAGTTTTCCCATTTTATGCATTGAAAATGATACTTAATTATTCGTTGATCTAAAAAATCCAAAAGATACATTAAATATAATTAGTTGTTTTCTATACTTTGCTCAAAAATGACATTATTTATGTGTACGATTTTCTCTGAATAAATTATTTTGTGATTGGACTAATTGATTTTTAATAGTCTTTAAACTCATCATTTTTAGGACTTATAATTTTTCTAGATAGATCACCATTAGATATATAGGATAATTTTATTTCTTGAAATAATTAAGTTTGCTATTTAGCAAAATTAAATAACTCAAAATCACCTAGCCTGCTTATCTAATTCACAGAAAATTCATTTTGCATCCAAAAATTCCAAAATATTGCAGGAGCTTAACTTCATCATATTTCACATTCTGGCCAAACTTCATAATTTTGGACATTGTTTGAATGAAAATTATGTTTTAGTCCCTGAACTTTATCGAAATTGTATTTCTCTCATTAATTGCATTTAAAAATACAAAAATGCCTATATGAAAATAAGATTCTAGATCAACTATAAATCAAACTAAGGAGATAGTTGCCTCCCTAGATCGACCTTGGACTTATCAGGAAAAAATAATTTGAACGCTTGCTTTTAATTGGCATATTAATTAAGTGGTTTTAATCCAAAATTACCCGACTACAACAAAATTCAAACGTTAATTTCACATAATTAACAAGGGTTTGGGCTTTTCAAGATGGAACAGTTACCGGGGAGGCATGGCTTAGTTTAATTTTTTATAAAATCTAGATTTTTGGTTTTCCACCCTCGGGTAGTCTGACCCCGGTTTTTCTTGTGAATATTTATCTATTTTATTTTCCATTTTTTCTTTATTTTGTGTTTATCTCTCTAACATAATTTATATTTTTGTGTGAGGGACCAATGGACTTGGAGTGACTTTCTTGAAGTCAATGCATCTCGAAGTGCAACGAAGGCCGACGATTCATGGAGCGAGTTGGCTATTGAGGTGCCAAGAAGAAAATTTTATTTGAGAAGATATATTTTTGTTTTGATTTTTCTTAAAAATTGTAATAATTGCTTGATTTCTGGCAAATTCTGTTTGGAATCTCATGCGTGTATGAGGACTGGACATTGGTCACTTTGTGGTCGTGTGGTTTATTGGCGTAGATTAGAACCCACACTTGCGGCTCTTAGAGCATTTTCTTAGATTATTATATTGCTTGTACTTGTGCTCTATAGGATCACGCATCACATTTAATGAGACACACTTAGACTGCAGATCTATTAGTCCAAATTAAATTGATCATCACACGCTAATAAAACTACTTGTCTAGGAACAATTTTCTCGTTTGCATTTTGTATAGTGTAAAATTTGATTTTATATTGCATCTCGCATGTGGAGAGCTGGAGGTAGTGTAAGTATTCTTACTCAAGCATTCATCATAGTTTTCTCAATCGCATCGCCTTTTTCTGATTCCCTCTCTTATTTTTTTCTAACCTAGGAAAAAGGTATTAGGATGGACGGTAGATGTGATTGCTTGTGTGGATTACTTACAGTGACAACTAATCTCTAAAATCTAAAGTACTAATTGATTGGACAAAAAAATGACTAACATCAACCCTTGTTTGCGGGAGCGCAACCCCATCATTTTCTGAATTTACTTTCAAGTGAGAGAAATGTAAATAAGACATAGCCAAGCTAAGATTTTTATATAGACTACTAGTTCTACAAAAACAGTTAGCTACTTCTCGGTGAGGATCTACGGGTAGCTAGTAAATGGTCCAGAGTTCCTTAGCAGAGTGGGTGATTTAGAGAACACTTTCTAAGGCTTTGCCCTCAAGTAATGGATAGCTGTATTTTTACGGTTCGTACTTACTCCCATACTGGCTGAAAGTGGGTGCAACTAGTCATAATAATCAGACCAGTCTATAGGGAAATACATGCACCTAAGAACTCGTTAATCTTTCAAAGTTGGCATCTATCACCAACCAAAAGTGATAAGATAATTCGATCGAAAATTTAAGGCCCTCACGTGTGGAGTTGGTGAATTTGGGGTTTACTCTTGCGTCTGTTTTGTGTCCGTCCGTGTATGTTATCATGTGTACTTTCATGATTTCTACCTCGATCCGCTTACATGCATCCATTCCTCTTGAGGATGATGGGATATTGGTCCTCATACCCTGGCCTCTCTAATCACTCCTCCGCGACCATATATCGTTCATCTTCACCTTCTCCGTCTTCCATATATCCTCCACCATCCATGGGAGACCCTTACTCATGGTCGGTCCCATCTCAACCCTATTATGAAGTCAGTCCTTCGACTGACTTTCCCACTTCTTCGCATTTCTCACCTACCCTACTTCTTACACTCCAGATCCACTTCCACTCTGGGTTGGTTCACCTTATAGTCAGATGCATGCTGGAATCCAAGAATCATCTGAAGAGCAAGCTACTACTGAGATAGAGAAATGGCAGAATTATTTACCCCCACATAACTCTTTCTCACCTCAAATTGGGATCATGCAACAATGCTCATATACACATCTTGACTTGACCTTACTGTATAACATGGTCGATTGAACAAATCGAGCGGAGGGGCCTACACCATATGAACCTCCTGATTTGATTGGCCATAGTGATCGAGTCCACATTGATCAGCCTTCATTCGGAGAGCCTACACATGCATGGTCTTAGACTCATGAGCTAGACTTACCAACCCCCCATTCATTGACTCCATTATTTAAGGCTCCGGCCAATATTTGCCATTCGGATGATCCATACTCGACCTAGTATTACATGCCAGAGTCTAGGTATGTGTAGTATGGGACTTCAAGATATCAACAATATCCTCCGAGTAAAAAGATTGCTTCCATGATTTGCTACGAGGAATCTTTGAGGGATAACAATTCTAAGATTATGAAGAGATAAGAATTATTTGAGGATAAATATAGAAATGTCATTGACCAGCTAATTTCATTTTATTCCATCTCAGGTATTGAAGTAGCCCACGAATTAAGTGGATTCAATGTTGAATATAATCTAGAGGGCACAAGGAAACACACACACGTTGTACAATTGGAGTCCTTTCTACCTTCCCCTTCTACTAACTACTCACCTTCCTATATGGAGTTTGTACATCCTTCCACTCCTCCTTCACCTATTCAAAACAACAAAAAATTAAAAATCCTAAAAATACCAAAAAATTGAAATTCAGAAAATCTTATAAAAATAGAAAATAAAAAAGGCCTAAAAAATCGGATCATGTTCTAAAGCACTCGACGAGGAATTGATTTATAAGCTTCCCTTAATAAAGTCCATAGATCACTTCCCCAACCTCAAACGATTTGTAAGAAGTAAATTGATGCTTAAGAGATTGGGCAATAAGAAGACAAGGACTAAGCCTCTAGTGTCTATGGCCGCCTCCGTAATGGGGAGAAATATCAAAAGCCATAGAGTGAAGCGGTTTCTTAGGGTTGAATGTGAAATCAAAGACACTACCTTCACCCATGCTAGAATCGATGATGCTTCATCAATAAATATACTCCTGATACCCGTGTTTGACAATCTCAAACTCAGGCCAATGAGAAAGTCAAGAGAGATCGTTCAGTTGGCTAATCGATCTATAAAATGGTTGAGAGGCACCATTTCAGTCATCATTATTTTCCAAGGTGCTCTACTCCAGGTAGCATTCACGGTCATTGACATTGAGCATCGAGGAGAGTTTACTCCTCAAGAAGCCGTTCTTAGCCTCGATTAAGGCGACTATACATTGTGAGACTCGGGAGATACATTTTACAACATTGGAAGCAATCCGACTGCATCCATACATTGACACACTCTACACTAAGGTAACCAACAAAGCTACCAACAGTCGTGAACATTGAGAGGAAGATGAGTCCCACCTCTCTGTTACACCTGAGATACCAGCTGTCGAGCCGATCATTAAATAAAAGGCTCCCACACATGACTCCCGTTGCTTGAAACACTACCAAGCCAAGCCAATTGAGAACACCAGCTCTTACCCAATATGTGTGATGGCCCTTCGTGAATTTTATAATCTTTATGGTGAGTCATTTGATGAGGAACCCATGGTCGACACAACACCACATCTCGGACCTTCAAAGCAAACAATCAAGACTGACTTTACCCCACACAAAAATACGGTTGCTCCTTCCTCTATTCGATTATCCAGTGAGAGGAAGTCGAGAATTGATTCCTCGAGGTGTTCCCCTGAACCCCTTAAGGCACGTCACTCTCCTCTCCCTCTCAATGCTTCAGGTTCTAGAAAACTGACCAACAAAGTTTCCTTCAACAAATCGGAGAAGGAATTTTATGAGGAATCCTCCTCGGGTCCGGATGAGGTGATTTATATGAGTGAGCTCAGTTTGGCTTTTCTTAAACCATATTTGAGCAAGCAACCGTGTGTTGACCCTCGTAGGGCGATCCCTTCACCTCACTATTATTCATCTAAGGATGATTCTGACAGGGACACATATGTATATTACCCACATCCTCGCTCCCGCTAGAAGGTTCGTCACAAATCTTCTTGATATTTATATATTCTCACCTCTCCTTGCATGGATTTTCTTTTTTTATTGCTCTCCCTCCCTAGTGATTCGTATCACTCTCCCCGATTCCATATTATTTCATTTTTATGTCTATACGTAGGATGACCAGATCCTAAGTATAGAGGGGAGTGCGACCCGAGTCTTCTTCACCATTCTCTGTATATTCTTTAGATCTCATCAGTTCTCATACCCACTCCTGCCCTAGACTTAGTCTAACCAGACCCTAAGTATAGAGGAGGGGGGACCAATGCCCGCCATGTATATATATTCATCCATTTCTCCTCCTAACCTCGACTGCACTATTTTTGATCTTCTTTTACACTTAAGCTGACCATAACCTAAGTATAGGGGGCGGGTCGACTTCTATACGTTTTGTTATTTTAACTCTCCTACGCTTAACACGAGCTATGTCTTTTCTTCGTTTCTCATGCTCTGAGGGCATATCACATACTAAGTATGGGGCCATGCATATATATTACATATATACTTTACCCATAGCTCGTACTTTCACATATTTTTTGTATATATTATGAAATAATTACAGATGGGTAATATATATATATACATTTTTTTGAAAATAATAAGGCTTCTTATTTACTCTTTCATATCATCCTTGCATTCACAAATGTCTTGCATCTGCACTTCATTTATCTGGATCTCATTTGCATATCTGGCATATGCGAAGTGAAAAGTTAGTGGGTTCTGAACCAAGTTATGAATAGAAGTCGAGGATGGATTTGATTTAACCTTAATATACCTAATTTTAGAGGAACCTTATGGGAATTGGAGTTAAGATTTTTCAGGTCGAGTGACTTAATTCTTTGAGTATGCAAGTCTATGTTCACATGTCATCTTGATATAAATGAGATATTTCGTACACATGCACAATTCTCTTAGATAGTGACCTAATTTGGACAAGCACCATGCACATAGCTCTTCATTGATGAGGTGGTGAGGAGGTAGAATCCTTTGTCTTGGAGTATCACAAGGGTGGAAACATCTGTCCTCTTGGGAGGGTAGTGCATCTCAACCTAGTATAGTGGCGATGACATCTAACGACAAGATGTTGTGGGTTGCAATAAAGCTTTAAAAGAGGGATAGTCTACTGGCTCAAGACGAAAAACTCCATATGCACATATTGGACCTTGTATATATTTAAAAAAACAAGAAGAAGAAAAAAAAGAACTTCAAAAAAGGGGACATGCCTGATTGAAAATAAAATGCCTGCCGGAGTAAGTATATATATATATAGTCAAGTAAGCAAAGCATATGCTTCAATGTCTCATTCCAAGGAAGCCTGTAGTTGTAGAGTTGGCTACACTGGTCAAGCTCCACGAATATGTGACTACATTGGTCACAATCCATTCTCTTTTCTACCCTGTCTTCTTGAGCTGGTTGCACTTGAACTTAGAAGGGAATACCCTGCTCCTCGAGGAAAGAGTTGCTAGGCCGGGGAATTATAGTTACCTTGTTAGAGGAGGATGTTTCTTTACTATTTTTGATGTGGAGAGCTATATTTCACTTACACAGTAAAAGTAAGATTCAGTCATAAGTTACGTATGAGGACTGTTCTGACTAGGGCTGTTAGAAAATTTTTATGTTCGACATTCGTCCAGATTCGGCTCGCTAAAAGTTCGATTTAGATTCGATTTAAAAATAAACAAACTGAACATAAACATGAGCTTGGGCTAGATTAAATAAACGAACATAACCTCAAAAAAATAGGTTCGCTTGGGTTCAATTCGTTAAACGTCCAATTATATAAACACATACATACATAAAAGTATATATGCATGCGTATTGTATATATGTAAGGAAA
Organism: Ottelia alismoides; assembly: GCA_037367405.1. Classification (NCBI taxonomy): domain Eukaryota; kingdom Viridiplantae; phylum Streptophyta; class Magnoliopsida; order Alismatales; family Hydrocharitaceae; genus Ottelia; species Ottelia alismoides. The sequence continues at coordinate 646,737 of JAZKJV010005853.1, forward strand.
AAATACATTCTATATTAACTTAAGGGCTATTCACTTATTTTACCAAACCCATCCAGTCATCCACACCCTAAATCTGTATTCCATATTCCTGAAATCTGATAAAACCCCCCCTTACGGCTGCGGTTTTTTCCTCTTACATAACATTTATTCTTAAACAAACCTTTAATGAACCGAACCGAACCTTTACGAACCTTACCCAAGCTGGACTTAACATAATTACAGTTTTCATTTTATCGATCCAAACCGAATCCGAACATGAAAGTATGCTAAACGAACTGAACCGAGCCTGGGCTGGTTCGCTTATGTTCGGCTCGTTTACACCCCTAATTCTGACCTGACTGTTGAGGCGGCCAGAATAGAGACATGTGGAACTTAAAGGTTAGGTCTTAAATTCGATTTCCAATAAGGTTCAGCCACATTATTAATCCAAAGGTCGAGTGGAGCTCCATTTTCACCTTTTGTTCATGACATGGGTATGGAACCCAAAATCATTTCACTTTTGCATTTCATTTTAAGTTGCTCGGAAATGAGAAAAGTTTGAGTATAGGGGGTTGATGAATATGTGATTCATCACTCTAAAAGTTGAAAATAAAGCTTTGTTCTAGAGTAATTAGTTGCATTTTTCATTTATTTTGCATTATTCTCATTCACACATATAAGATTAATATCTACATTTTAACATGCATATTTGCATTAAATAAGAAGCCAAATTTCCCTTATAAATATCACATGTATGTTACCATATTTTTCCTATTTTTATCTATTTTTATTTAACTTTGAATTGAATAAAATCGTCTCTATAGTGTATATATTATTAACATTAATAAAGAAAAAATATCAAAAAATAATAACTTGTAAAATTGACCAATAAAAACCCAAACCCTAGTTTGAGACTAAGAACCTTAAAGCATGAATATCTTTCTCATACAATCTCCTATGGACCCCTACTCACTTTCGTATTAACGGACATTCAATTACCTTGAAAACAAGACCAAATTCAAAAGAATCGAAGTTCGTATGTGATACTTGGGTTTTGGTCCCTATTGTATATTGTATGCATTGACCAAACTACCCCTTTATTTTATCTTTTTATTTTCTTAATGGTTAAATAATCCAAAAAAATAGATTAAGTTGTTAATATTTCTTTCATATTTTCTCTAATTTTATTTTTATTTTCTCTTAAAAATGATAAAAAAATATGCAAAAGACAAAAATACGATATTTTATACTATAAGGTACCCTCAAAAAAATGTTTTTGTATAGATGACTTCTTTTGATATTTGATCCTTCACAAAAGTTGTAGATCTCATCAAGACGAGCAACTTTGTGTTGACTACTTTTTATTTAACCACAAGTTATTTCTTTTGATTCAATTTTTGATTTTTGAAAGCGATACGTGGCCTCTCCTAGAGCCTCCACGTACCACCTCATTTTTATTATTCTTTTATTTATTTATTTATTTTATTTCACCTTTATTTATTACTTTAGTTATGTATATATATTAATTATTTATATTTATTAACTTATTTTATCTTATTTATTATTATTTATTTTTTTTAATTTTTATTCTTAATTTTTTCCTGCCATGTGGCCGCACTCCATGTGGCACCCGCTCTTCCCTCCCCCTCCGTTTCCCTCGTCCCGCACCCCACCTCCTGCAGCAGCGCGCAACCTCCTCTCTCGCGCAACCGTCTGCCCACGAACCACTCTGCCACAACCACCCTCACCCCACATTCCATGGCCATAACCGCTCGTCCTCCATCTACCTCTCTCCCATGCACCACTGCGTGACCCGCATACATCATCCCTCATGTTCTCTGCCTTCCCTTCCCCTCTCCTATCCATCTTTCTCTCATCCCCACGTGCTGCACATGCCTTCGCCAACCGCCTCCCACTCATCTCTCTCCCATGTGACTCTCTCTATCCATGTAACTGCTCCCTTGCCTTGCAGGGCTGCAACCACCCACTCCTCCATCACCCGCAAGACCACATCGGCCACCTCCCATGCAACTATCCTGCAACCTACTTTAAAAAGCACCCTCAGCCCCATGTCGCCAATTCATCCGCCGACATGAGAGGTTTTGGGTCAGCTTCCTCCTCGTCAAAGTGACAACACGAGGTGCAAGATGACGACAACGACACACATCCTTACTTCTTGGTGATCCAAAACTCTTCGAGATTTACCATAGAATCTCCAATTTTCTACACAGTTTCGTGGAGATTCATCACTCCGTTTGAGGCAATTATAGACAAAGATCCTTCGATGTCCAGCCACCCCAGGTGAACTCGCCCAATTCAACTCCTTTCACCTTCTTCCCCGTCTCCGAACACCACACTCCACTGTCTACTTCCACAGTCCTCTACCCTTTCATAGTTCACCGCAGTGTAGCTCCCGCACCTTGAATCCCTGCTGGACCTGCACACAACTCTACAACCATGGTCCGCGATGCCTTTTCGATCACCACTATCAAATCTTGTTGCCCGTGCGATAGTTCCACAGCCTCACACCACATCCGAGCCTGCGAGTCATCTTCATGCCACGATTGCAACAAATTTACGCATCCTTCCTCTCCATCGACTGCCACCATCTCAGAGCTTCGCACCGCGTGAAGCTCCGTCGCCCGCCAGCGAGTACACGCACGTTCGCAACTCCACTAACACCTAGATATCAGTCGTTGCTCCACTCCTCCAACAGCCGCACGCCAACCGCTCTGTCTCGACCACGGACGTGTGTTGCATGAGGTCGAGCTTCCACTCCTCTGTAGTCGGCCGATAACCCTACACGCCCGCCCAAGATCCTCCTACCTCGAAGCTTCGGCCCGTAGTCCAAGATTACCCTGGAATCCACAGAAGAAGAGAACCCCCAGGTTCCCATATGAGGGGGGCACACCCTCTTGGGAAAGTTACGAGTCAACCCCCCAGAGTTCGAGATTATCCAACCGGTGCCCCAACTTTTCTCGCACCTCACATGAGGAGCGTGTAGGGTGGTAAACATTTGTATGGATACCCTACTCATCCAACATATCATGTAGAGGTCCAACAAAGCCCCCACATGTGAGGTGTGCGTGCCCACTTGGTTTATTTTCATAAAACCCCTTCGACTACTGTTAATTAAAGAAGAGCGCTTGTGCGTTATTTTTTATTTTACTTTATTTTCCTATTTTGCATATATATCCATGTGTTTGAGTCTTTATTTGAACAATAATTTTATATCATCATCTTATTCCAAAAATAGCTTGTTGTAGAGCAACTTATTTTCTATCTAATGCGTATTTCTTTACATTTTTGTGATCATTGGATCATTTATTCTAATTAATTTGGTGAAAACTTGCATAGTTTTCCCATTTTACACTTTGAAAATGATAGTTAATTATTTGATGATCTAAAAAATCCAAAAAATAGAATTAGTTATTTTCTATACTGTGCCAAAAAATCACATTGCTTGTATGGTTTTCTCCGATTAAATCATTTTGTGATTGAATTAATTGATTTTTAATAGACTATAAACTCATCATTATTAGAGTTTATAATTTTCTTAGATAGATCACCATTAGATACATATAGGATAATTTTATTTCCTGAAAATAATTAGGTTTGCTATTTATTAAAATTAATTAACTTAAAATCACCTAGTCTGCATATTTAATTCACAAAAAAATCATTTTGCATCCAAAATTCCAAAAAAAATATATTAGCTTAATTTCATCATATTTCACATTCTGGCCAAGTTTCTTAATTTTCAGACATTGTTTGCATGAAAATCACATATTAGTCCCAGAACTTCACCAAAATTTCATTTCACTCATTAATTGCATCTAAAAATGCATAAAAATGCCTCTATGAAAACTTGATTCTAGATCGACTATAAATCAACTTAAGGAGATAGTTACCTCCCTAAGATAGACATTACACTTACCAAGTAAAAAATTAAATTAACCGCTTGCTTTTAATTGACATATTAATAAGTGGTTTTTGATTAATCTGAAATTGCCCGACTGCAAAAAAATTCATAAGTTAATTTCACATAATTAACAAGGGTAAATTTGTGTTTTTCAATGTTGCAAATATAAAACCTCAAAGGGAGTCTCGTCCTCAAAACTCGGGGTTTTATCTGGGTTTCATCTTTCCATAAAAACCTCAAAGGATTTTGAACTCATAAAAAACTTTAAGAAAAAATAAGCCATATTCCTTTAACTATATATATAATTAAAATGGCTTGCTTTGACAATTACTTGAAAAGAGCAGCAAGTATTGTGCCCGCATGTCTGCTTCAGTCTCGCATGTCGCCTCTTCGACACAATACCGGTGCCATAGCATCTTGACTAAGGGAATCTCTTTACTGCGAAGCTTCTTCACAACATTGTTAAGTATCTGCACTGGCTCTCATCGTATGTCAAGTCAGGATCCACGTCAAGGTTCTCATAGTTGATGGTGTGTCAACGGCCGTGCACGTACTTCCTCAGGTTGGATACATGAAATACATCGTGTATAGATGATAGGTGTTGATGAAGGGCTACTTGGTAGGCCACCTTCCCCATGCAAGCAATAATCTCAAACAGTCCAACATACCATGGCGCCAACTTGCCACGAACACCAAGTCTTTGTACTCCCTTCATGGGAGATGCTCGTAGAAACAACCAATCTCCCACATGTGTTTTCGGTAATTTCATAAGTATGAGAGATTAAATTGAATATCAGTAGGTCATATCTAAAATGGATTAAGAGAAGAGGATTGGAATACCTTAAACTCCAAGTCTCTTCTCTAACGGTCTACAAATCTCTTCTGGCAGCTCTGCATGTCAGAAGCCTTCTCCTCACAAGGTCAACAACCTTTGTAGTCTCATCCAAGATATCAACGGAGTAAAGAGCACAATCACCTACCTCACGCCAATTGAGAGGCATGTGGCATCTTTACCGTATAAGGCTTCGAATGATGCCATGCCAATATTGGAATGATGGTTGTTATTGTACATGAATTCTTCTGAGGATAGGTGGTCCTTCTAGAACCCTTTTCTACTCAAGGATGCATGCACAAAGTAAATCCTCAAGTGTCTGAATGGTGCGCTTGCTCTGTCCGTCAGTCTGTGGTTGGTATGCAGAACTTATCTTCAGCTCTATCTATAGTGCTGACATGAACAGGTGATAGTAGTGAGATTTAAACCTCGAGTCCCTGTTAGACACTACCTCACATGGTATACCATGAAGCGTGATAATGTTATGCACATATAACCTGGATAATCTAGTTGGAGTGTAGGCCGTGTTGGACTGACTTGGTAAACCTGTCGAAAATGACCCAAATAGCATCATGTCGACAAGATGTCCTCGATATTTTAGTGATAAAATCCATGGAAATACTCTCCTACTTCCACTCTAGAATGGGGAGAGATTGTAATAACACTGGTGGTCTCCTATGCTCAGCTTTTACCATCTGATAGGTCAAGCATAATTCAGTGATAAAATCCATGGAAATACTCTCCTACTTCCACTTAGGAATGGGGAGACATTGTAATAACACTGGTGGTCTCTTATGCTCTGCCTTCACCATCTGATAGGTCAAGCATATGCTAACATGGCGTACCACATTACGCTTCGTCCCATTCAACTAGAAATATCAGCGTAGATCACAATACATCTTTATGATGCTAGGATGAAGAGAAAATTGTGAACTATGTGCCTTGTCAAGGATGTTTCTATATAACTGCTCATCGTTGGGCACAACGACCTGGCCAGCCTTCCACAAATGGACCAGTCACCACAAAATCTTCAAATTCGTCATTGATGGCATGCATGCATCTGTCTTTGATTAAAGGACCTGACTTTTGATCTTCTACTATGCGATCCCATGAATTGCTGAATCGTGGAGTCATGATAGTAGATATGGATGCAATCTCCTGAGGATGCCAATCAGTCAAAGCTGCGAGCATATCCCACATGTATAACTAATTTGTTGTACCCTCAACATGAGATCTCCTTCTAAGTGCATCTGCCACCACGTTTCTCTTACCGAGATGGTAAGAGATCGTGCAATTGTAATCCTTCAAAGTCACTTGTGTTGTCTCATGTTTAGTTCTTTTCTGATCAAAGATGTACTTCAGGATCTTGTGATCCGTGAAAATCTCAAAATTCTTACCATAGAGATAGTGGCACCATATCTTCAAGGCGAAGGCAACTATCGCCAACTCCAAGTCATAGGTGGGGTAATTATGCTCATGTGGTCTCAACCGACATGATGCATATGCAATCACTTGACCTCGCCGCATTAGAATCGCTCCTAAACCTTCTCTTTAGGCATATGTATATACTGCATAATCCTGAGTGCCTGAAGAAGTCCAAGAACGGGTGCAATAGTCGATCCTTCTTTTAATGTCATGAAGGCTTGCTCACATGAATCATCCAAGATAGAAGGAACTCCCTTCTGTGTCAACTGCGTCAGAGAAGAACAACTCGGAAAATCCATTGACCAAGCGTCAATAATAGCCTGCTAGTCCAAGGAAGCTCCGAATCTGAGTAATTGTCTTGGTTTGCTCTCAAGATATAACTGCCTCAAATTTCATAGGATCAACTGTCATACCTGCTCCGGAAATGATGTACCTAAGGAATGTGACATGGGATAACCAGAACTCACACTCGCTTAGCTTGGCATATATATCTTGTGCTCTCCAATGTGTCCAGGACTACTTCAGACCATTCGCATGATCCCATTCATTTTGAGAATAAATTAGCACACCGTCAATGAATACCACCACAAACTTGTACGAGTATGGATGTAAGATCATGTTCATCATATCCATAAATGTTGTAGGGGCATTTGCGAGCCCAAACTACATCACAATAAACTCGTAGTGCCCATATCAAGTCCTAAATGTTGTATTTAGAATATATGGTTCTCGAATTCTCAACGGATGGTAGCCAGATCAATACCGATCTTCGAATACCAAAGATCCATGTAGGTGATCAAACAAGTCATCAATGCATGGCAAAGGATAATGATTTTTCACCATTCTCCGGTTCAACTGTCGGTAATCATTGTACAATCTCATCGATCCATCCTTCTTCTTGACAAAAAGAAAGGGAGCACCCCAAGGTGAAGTGCTCAACCTCACAAAACTCAAGTCAAGTAACTCTTGTAGTTGCATCTTCATCTCTCTCACCTAGGTTGGTGCCATGCGATATGGATCCATCGAGATTGGATGTGTATCTGGCAGTAATGTGATCTCAAACTCAATCTCTCTCTTAGGAGGCAGCTCTGGTAAATCATCAAGAAATAAATCTGGGTAGTTTGATACTAATATGATGTCTCGGGCTATCAACTCTCCATCAGATATCTCGCAAATAAATGCTAGAAATGTATCACATCTCTGGTCAACAAGTCTCTGAGCTCTCAATACTGAAATGTACTCCATTTATGACTTATGAAATGTACCCTCAAAAGTAAACTTGGTAAGTATGGGATCTTAAAGACAACCATCTTCCTGAAGAAATCAACCAGGTCATGATGAGCTGACAACCAATCCATACTCAAAATCAAGTTAAACTCATCAAGATGTAGTAGCAGACAATCTATGATCATCTCGTGACCACCAATCAACACTGATAATTATCTAACTATCAATCTAATGATGAACAGTTGTCCACCTGTCGTATGGATGTAATATAGAGGATCTAGGACCTCTGCAACTCTACCTACTGAAGCTAATAATCTCGAAGAAATGAAGGAATGTGTTGCTCCAGAGTCAAACAAAACATGGAAATGTTGGTTCATGACTGAGACCATACCTTTCACTACAATATGTGTTGATCGTGCATGCTCCTCCGTTATTGCATGTAACTGACCTTATCTAGTTGGTACGTACTCGAACCGGCCATACTCTGTATCTATCTCATTGGCCTCATGAAATTGGAGTTCCTGCTACGGAAACTCTCAGTATGTTATGCCTATGGTTGTGAAGGTCATGGCTAATGTCGAGGCATACTAGAGGCCTAAGGGCAATATTGGTAATGACCCCACTGGTTGCACAAGTAACATCAAACTAACTACGTAGGTGGAGTGGTCACATCTGGCTCCGAGTCAGTCCTGTTGGGGATCTCTCCACTCTCTGTGACCCACATGGTCGAGCTGAACCGGTGCCACATCTGGTAAGTGCCCCTCCTAAGGTAGTCGTTGGAGATGAGAGAGGATCGTAAGAGAATGATGAACTTGAAGGATGAAATCGTTGGGCTGATATCTGTTGTTGGAATGGTAGCTATATCGATCGAAATGACCACTGAGGTGTGTGTATCTCTTTAGATGAACTCCCAAAATTTCTCTATCTGATATCCTCAAACTTCTCTGTTGCATCAGTATCTTAGGAGATGGAAGTGATACGTAGTCCAACTAACTTCTCCTGTACCTCTTTCCTCATACCTCTGATGAATTTCTCCAAATTCTCTTTGGGGAATGTAATGGCTGCTAGTTTATTCTGCGACAGCTCGATGTATTGAACAAAATACTGTCTGACTGTCATCTTCCCCCATTGAAGATCTACGAATAGTCAACGTTGGGACTCCTTCCACTTCCCAGAAAAGAAGTGGGATTTGAAACTCGTTTTAAATTCATCCTATGTGGGCTTGCGACCCATCTCAGAAGATGTTGCCTCCCACCATATCTCGACAAATGATGTCAACGAATAATCCATAAAAGATAACCATGTGTATCATGGTGTGTGAATCATCCAAACTACCTTCATCGCTCTCTTCAACAACTGCTCGACCTCATCTATTATCCCGATGCCCTCGAACATGAGCACATTGGTTCGTTGATAGGAAGTGAAAGACGATTGATGCATGTGAATGACAAAGTGGTCGGGTGCAAACTCATCGGCAAAAGGTACAGAGTCCTGCTCCATGTCATGGTCTCCATCCTCTCCTCCATGTGCTGGCATCTCTTCATGTGGATCATTAAATTGAGGCTGTTGTACCTCAATAGACTAGGGACAGTCATGTCACATTCCATCATGAGATGGATGGTAGGTGAAATCATAGAGCTCCATGAATCTCATCTCTATGTCAATTTACCAGTCTACGATCTCTATCTGTTGAGACAAGATCTGAACTGCTGACCTCGCATGGCAGTCTATTGCTATTGGAAGTCAGTGAGAGTGGTCAGTATATGCTGCAAACGATATGCCATCTCCTGGCCAGCTCTAGATGCCATGGTTCTGCCGAAGAACCAATATCATTTATCATAATAGTTGATGTTTTCTAGCATTTTTAACTATGCTTTTCTCTTCTTGGGCTACTATATGAAAATTAATTGCGAGAAGGTGACATCTGTGGTTCTTGAATTTGAATGTCATATTTCCCTTTCGAACTTGTTACAAATCGTAGGACTGTTGCTATCCGAAAACATAATGCGATCGGAATCATAATACTATGAATGTGTGTAGCGGGGTACTAGTACACGGATACGAAATCATGATGTCCTAGGATCTGGGTTACCCGTTTACACAATATTCACAATATAAATTCTCTATTTATCGCATTAGGGGAAAATTTTTCGTGATTTCAAATAACATTCACAAATTGATAACAACTACAGAACTACAAATTGTCACCAAAAGATTTTGCATTAGTTTCCATATAAGTTAGATGTGTCAAAGAAAAAGGCATTATGTTCATACATTTCAAAATGTAACAGACGAAACTGAAATAAGCACAAAAGATATTTTACATTATTATGAACAAAAGTTATATTGTACAGTAAACTGCGGAAGCTCAGGTCCTGCTGTCGGAATACTGTGAAGCCTTTGAAGAGACCCTTCCATCTGGCCTCCCTGTGGAAGTGTGGTCCAGGAGAGGGCTAGTCACACTCCACAACTGCGCCTTTGAGACGGGTGAGAGACTCTTTGGATTGAGTCTATCTAGACATGCCCGACCAGTATGGCCAAACGAGCTCATAAAGAAAAATTAAGGGTCCTCCAGCCTAGGAAACCTACAAGATGGGGTTAGAAGAATAGGCAAAAATAAAACATGTGGATTCCAATGAGGCAAAAAATTACGAAAAATCGAGAAAAGACTGGGATCCTAGACCCGCGCACTGGGCGACTACTACCATAAAAGGGCTTTCTATCTCCCACCCAATTGTGGGTCACTGCTCCCTTGTATAGTCAGGTGTAAGGGTCATGACTGGTACAATTAACTACCATCACTAATCCATTATCACTTGATTTCTCATCCTTTCTTGATCACTTTGTGGTTAACTTTTCATATCTAGGCATCTTGTCGACAATCTTATTCAATAGTTATCCATAATTGACGATTCATACCTAAAGGATTGACGACAAAGATTTTTAGGCATTGACCACAAATTAATTTATTTAAATCATGATATTATAAGTCATTTATTGGATCTGGATCTAAGTTAAAAACAATGCAAAATTTTCAAGTTTTAAATTATAAAATTAGGAGCTACTCATTAGACTGAAATTTAAGTTCAAATCAATGCAAAACTTCTAACTCTTCTTTTCAATCTTCCAAATTTTAATCACCATTTCTCATCTATGATTTCATTTAATAGTAATAAAAATCAGATGATAATTTCTCAAAATTCTCAGCTTGTTATTTAATAGTAGTAACATGCAGTTTAAAATCTCCAAATCCTAAACAATTAGTGGGTGTATACCTGATAAATCCGTGATTCACACACTAAAAGCTGAAAATAGAGCTTCATTCTTGAGTAATAAGCTGGATTTCATCAGTTATTCTACAATTTTACCATTCATGCACTCAGAATTAATATCTGCATTTTAGCGCTCATAATTGCATTCATAATAATCTTCACTTTTTCATCTAACTTCATGCATTTTTAATTAAATCATGCTGACCCCAATTGTAATGAAATCAACTTCGTTATGTACATATTACTAACAAGATTAAAGGAAAAATACAAAAAATGTGAAAGTTGGGTTTGGTCCTCTTTTGCGCATTGTATATTTGAGCGATTTTGACCTAATATTTTATGTACATATTTCACCCTTTTTCTTTTCTTTTTTTATTTATTTATTATATTTGATGAAAGGTTTAATAAAATTGACAAAAATCAAAATCCAAAATAAAACTGAAATCAAAGAAACTAACCTAGTATGAGTGTCCCTAGTGAGTCAGTACAAATATTTTCCATTTTCCACTTTATTTTATCTTCCTATTTTCTTATTTACTAAAAATCCAAAAAAATTAGAATAATGTGTAAATATGTGTCTTTATTTTATCATAATTTTTCTTGATTTTTAACTCAATTAAAAATTATATAAAAATTATAAAACTCAAAACCAAGGTATTCTATGTACATAGAGTATCCCAAAAATATCACTTTGCATAGATTTCCTCTTTTCTTCTTGACCCTCATGAAAGGTGTAGATCTCGTTAAGACGAGCAACTTTTGTGAAGAAATTTTTCGATTTGAGGTCATTTGCGATTTCTTTATATTTATCTTCTTATTTTTTTATTTTTTCTGGAGTTGACAAGTGGTAGCTCATAGAGTCACCACGTGTCACTCATTTTTGACCTCATTTTGTTTTATAAAAAAATAATAAAAACCACTGCACGTAGTGGTCATGTGTCCCCTTTTGTAATTTCATGGCACATGCCGCCCACTACTCTTCTCCCTCTCCCAGTCAACCCCTTACCCACATGCGCAACCCCCACCCCTCCTCTCACGCAACGACCTCCACACTATCCCCGCAACCTCCACGACCGACTCCTTCTCCATCACCCATATCTCTGTCACATCCGTGTCTTGCCTCCTCTCCCAATATAACACCATAAGCCTTCCCTCAATCCTTATCCGCATCCAGGATGAAGGGAGAGAGCTCGAAGGAAGGGCGGTGACATCCCTCCCTTCTTGAGCAATGACTGATTCAAGGCGAGATCACCAGGAGCTTTTTGTAGCCTTCGCCGACCTTTGATCAAAGTGAAAACATCAAGAGAAGAGGGCCTTCATCCTTCTCTATTCAAGCGACTACTACTCCCCATTTCCTTTGTTTTTTCCTACTTCCTTTGTTTTTCCCAAGTCCCTTGTTTCTTGCTTCTTCACCTCGTTGATCCACCATACCTTCACCACGATTCCACCTCCACCTCGGCCACCTTCGCATGCCGCCACACATGCTCGCCTTCATCAACCTTCTGTCAACATCAATAACTCCACAAAGCCACCACATCATCTTCGCCTCCTCTTCATAGCCATCAGGAGGCGATGCAATCCCTCGAGCTGCTGGACCTCCTCCTCCAGCCAAGGATCACTGTCCAGGAGCTCGCGCCTACACTCTCTCCCCCAGTTGAGATTGATCAGCTCATGACCACAAGGAGCTTCTCCTTCCCCCGAGCATCCATACCAACTCCTTTGCCCTCTTACCACGACTCCACTACTCTGATCCTTCGATGACCATCGGCCATGTATCGACCATCCTCCTGCCGTAGAGCTCCGCCCTAAAGTCTGTACTGACTCTAGAACTTCGCCTCACCCACTCAACCCCCAGGTCCATGCTGCAGCATCCCTCAGATCAAGAACTCAAAGGATCTCTGCCATCCATAGTCGTCTAATTTCTAGCTATCGATTAAAGCTTTGATCAAACGTCCAAAATCTATCATGGAGGTAACCACCCGATCCAAGCACCTCAGGCGAAGCAAAGCAGCCAGACTCCGCCACGTGGAGGTTCATATCGAGACACTACCCAAACCAAACCGCCGGCATGTGCTATGCACATGACTCTTGGAAAGTTTATAGAAGAACCCCTGGAGGTCCCCTTTTTACCAGCCAAGTCTCGTAGACCCAAAAGTCACATGCTTTGCATGTGACTACTGGGAATTTTGCACAACAGACCCTTCGGATCTCGATAATTACTTCTAGGCCCCTTTGTTCTGCATTTACCATTTGTTTTAATTTTGCAAACAGATTCCTCTATTTATTCTATAATTTGAACCTCTATATTATATCATTTTATAAAATGCACTTTGTTCATCAATTAATTCTTGACATTATTGCATATTTGTGATATTTTTATTCTCTGTGGTTAATTAATCATTACTATTCCTGTGAAAGTTTGCATATTTTGTCAATTTCCACTCGAAATTCATAGAAATTAACCATTTCTCTAAAAATTGTCAAAACATCACGGATAGTAGAATTCATTGTATTTAACATTGTTTCTAAAAAGAATTGCATTTACTTACACAGTTTGCTCTCTAAAAATCATATTGTATATTTCAGTCATTAATTTATAACAGATATTAAATTCAATATTTTTAGGGTTTAGGTTTTTTTCTAAGGTATTCACCAAGTGATATATCTTGAATAATTTTATTTCCTGAAAAATATGTAGATTTAATATTTATTATAATTAATTATTGAAAATCTAACTATCTGCATTCATTAATTTATAATTAATTTATTTTGCATCCAAAAATTCCAAAAAATAAATAGCATAATTTCATCATATTTCACATTTTGGCCAAGTGTCATAATTTTTGGAGTTTATTTGATTGAAATTTAGAGTTTATCACCTAAAATTTGCCGAATTTGCATTTCACTCATTAATTGCATTTAAAAATATCAAAAAATGTCTTTTGAAAACCTCTCCTTTAGATCGACTTTAAATAAACCTATGGGGACAGTTACCTCCCTGAGTTCGACCTTGGACTTACCAAGCAAAAAAAATTGAACGCTCGTTTTATTGGACAAAGATTAATCTTAGTGATCATTTTGATCTATCATGAATCACCTTCCTGCAACAAACAAAAGTAAAATTAATTCCAACAAATTAACAGAGGGAATTTCATGGTTCTTCACATGACATTGTTTCCAAGGAGGCACAACTTAGGTTATTTTTAGAAAATTTAGTTTTGAGATTTTCCACCCCCGGGTAGTTTGACCGCCAATCTTTCTTGTAGTTGTTTCTCCATTATTTCCAAAATTTTTATTTATTTATTTTTGTATATTTTTCTGTGAACATCTCTCTAATATTTGATCTTTCATTTTTCATGCGAGGTAGTCAATGGACTTGGAGCGGCTTTCTTGGAAGCTGAGGCGACTCGAAGCAACCTGATGCACTAAGAATTTAATTTTTTGGAGAGAAAGTGTTCTTATTTAATTTAATTGCTCATTTCCAGCTGATCCAGATCGGGTTCTCGCATGTGTAAAAAGACTGAACTTTTTCAGTGGTGTGTTAGACTTGTTCACTCTTCGGTGATGGTGGGGACTGACTTGAGTAGTTCGTAGTTCTAGGACTACACATACAACTATTAGAGCTACTAGAATTTTGATTGTGAACGTAGAACTTAGGACCACACCGCACTAAATTATATGTACTAGATCAATTTTCATTCAGCCAAATTAAACTATTCTAATACTCGCTAATAAACATTCATGTTCTAGGTGTGATTTCTCGTGGATGCATTATATTTATTTTTCTAGGAAAATTTTAATTTTGTTTAGCATATTGCATGAAGATTGTGAGGAAGCACTGTAATTATCTCTGACCCAACATTCATCATCATGTTTCTCATTGCATGGCTTTTTCGATTCTCCCCTGATTTTCATTCACATAGGAATAAAGGAAACTAGAATCCCCATGTAGATGTGCATTGATCTCCACTCAAATTCAAAGTGATAACCAAATTAAATTGAGACTGCTAAACAAAGATGACTTAATTAAACCTATAAAATGAAGAATTTTTACAAGAGAGAAACCATGTTCTTTTATTCACTTATTATTCTGAGTGGGAGAGAGACGAACACTAGGATAGAGCCAAGATGATTCTACAAAAATGATTATCTACTCCTCAGTGAGGATCTACAGGTCGCTGGTAAATGATCATGATTTTCTTAGCATAGTGGGTGGTTTAGAGGATACTGTGTAAGGCTTCGTCCTCAATTAATGGGTAGCCATATTTATACGGTCCGTACTTGCTCCCATACTTGATGAAAGTGGGTGCAACTAGTCGTAAGAGTCGGGCTAGTCTTGAGGGAAATACAGGCACCTAACAGCTCGTTAACTCTTTCATAGATTGGAATTATCGTGCACTAAAATTGAAAAAAATAATTAACCGGTCCTTTGACGCCTTCACTATGTTGAGTTGGTGAATTTGGGGTTTTCATTTGTGTATTGAATTGTGTGATAGTGCACTTGCACATATAGATCATGGTTTCGAGAATCAATTTTACCATTCTCTTTGAAGATAATGGAATATTGACATTTATACCATACTCCGTGGGTCGTGCTCACATAACAAATTCCCAATATCTGCTTTCTTTTCAGAGGAACCCTCTCTTTATGGTAGTTCCTCCATAACATTCATTTTTTAACCCGCCCACTCACCCTTGGTTGAAACTTTGAGATGCGAACCACTCACAGAAGCAGACATGTGCTATGTAGACATAATTAAGCGAACGAATTCGAGGATGAATACAATCATAACTAGGAATGCAAACGAACGAATATCAATGCAAATTTATGTCATATCATAACCATATTCATATTATTTTACGAATACGAATACAAATACAAATGTTATAGAACATAAAAAAATCAAGATCTATATCCTCAAAATACAAATATGAATACGAATCTTCTACGAATAAATATGAATATCCAAACAAATATTGCAATATCCACATTACAATTTACTTTCTACGAAACATTCGATTTTGAAAAAAATCCAATACGTTTACATTTCTAAAAATAACACTCCATTTGCAAAAAAACATTCCACATTCCAATTTCCTTTATACAAAAAATTAGATTTGATCTTGGAATTAACATTACAAGATTATGAATTTAAGATGTTATATTAGATTGCCTGTGACAGCAACAAAGAAGGAGGTTGCGGTTGCAGCGGAGAGAGGTTGCGGTTGTTGCGGAGCGAGGTTGGCTACGACATAGAATTTAAAATGCACCAAGTAGAAGAAAACTCCACATAGAATTTAGAATGGAAATGACATCTGTAGATAAAAATAACCTTGATGAATGATGGACATCCTAAGCAAGATTCTCGAGATGCCAACAAGGAGATCGAGCGTCGTCAGAGGGAGGTTGGGTGTGGGCGGTGAGGGAGGCGAGGGCGTAGGTTGGGGGAGGCAAATGGAGGTTGAGTGGTGTGGTGGTGGAGGGAGGTTGGGTAGGGGGAGGTGAAGGTCAAGGGAATGCGGAGGGCTCAAGAGAAGGCAAAGGTCGATAGGGGAAGTTAGGGAGTTAGGGGGAGAGGTAGGGCGCATGGGGATGGTGCAAGCAAAGGGCACATGGGTGGAGGGCGAGGCATGACGAATGGGGAAGGTGAGGCGGCATGGGGGAGGCGGGGGAGGTTAGGGCAGCGGAGGGTTCAGGGGAGGCGGGGAGGCAAAGGGAGGTGCGGGTGCAAGGGGAGGGTGCATGGCAAGGCGGGGTGGCATGGGGGAGGCAGGGGTGGCGGAGGGTGCAAGGGGAGGAGGGGGACGCGAGGCGGCATGGGGAGGTAGGTGTGGTGAAGGGTGTAGGGGCCAGAGGGGGAGGCGGGGCGACATGGGGGAGGCAAAGGTGGCGGGGGCGGCGAAGGGTGCGGGGGAGACGATTGGCAAGGGGAGGGTTCAGGGTGAGGCGGGGCGACATGGTGGAGGCAGGGGTGGCAGAGGGTGCATAAGGTGAAGGGGGACGCAAGGCAACATGAGGGAGTTGGGGGTGGCAGAGGGTGTAGGGGTTGGAGGGGGAGGTAAGGCATCACGGGGGAGGCAAAGGTGGCAGGGGGACGAAGGGGCGGGGGAGGCGGTTGGCAAGGGGAGGTGGGGGTAGTGGCCTGGTGTGGGAAGAAAGGGCATCGAGGGAGGGGGATTATAACCCAATTTTATTTTAGATATTAATAATATAATGCGAATATTCTTATTGGTAATCAGATTCGTTTGTTTTTTCGTATTCGTATTCACATTCGTTAACTCAAGATTCGTATTTGTATCCGTAAAACAATTGTTTAGAATATCTGAATTCATATTCGTATTTGCCTGTTTTATAAAAAACAAGAACCATATCTCTTAAAAATGAATAAAAATATGAATGAATACAAATATTACCGCATCCGTTTGTGTCCCTAGTCGTAACTGACTTTGATAAAGGAACACGATTCTCAGTTACATATGATAATTCGTTGTTTGAACCATCCTATACTCGTATAGATGATACCCAAAGTCAAGGAAATAGGACTCATGAACAAACTCTGATCACGGAGACTGACTACTTCTCAATTCAAAAGAAAATGCCAATGTCTAGTCACTCAAATCTGAGTCACGAGAAGATAGTGGATGATATAGCTCGGATCAATAAGAGAATTGAGGTTTTGACAGAACAATTTGATAATGTCATCCAAATAGTAAACAACATGACAACCAACCAAGAGGAATCAAGAAGATCACAGAGCGAACCCAAAACAAATCATGTACCTGATTCCCACATACAATCACCTTACATATCTGACCAGTCTACTGACCATCCTACTGACGCTATTGAAAATTCCAGAAAAATTAAAAAATAGAAAATTTAAAAACTTAAACAACATCAATATGGAAGCGTTTTGTAAAAGTATGATCTTAGATATTCCATTAATCAAAGCCATAGAGTATGTACTCAATCTTCTCTGATTTTTAAAGAGTCGGTTACCACCTAAGAAGACGGGAAATAAAAGATCTCGAATTGAATATCATCTAGTTACTATGGCCAGTTCAGTGGTGCTAACCCATACAAGCAAGGCCCGTAAAGTCAAACGGTAGGCCAAGGTGACTTGTGAAATTGAGAATATTGAGTTTAGTAATGTTCGGATTGACGAGATTCTACACAGAACATCCTCCCAAAGTCTGTGTTTGACCGACTCGAACTCAGACCACTCAAAAAGTCTCAAGTGGTTGTTTAATTTCCTGACCGATCCACAAAAAGATCAAGAGGAATTTTTTCCGTTGTCATTACTTTCCACGGTGTCGCACATGGAATGAACTTCATTGTCCTGGACATTGAGCACCGATGAGATTTATCCGAGTCTCTCATTATTTGGGAAAGTCATTTTTAGCCTATGTTAGAGCACTATTGACTGCGAGACTCAAGACATTATATTCTCGAACCCAAACCAAGTCGATCAAATTCTCAAGGACATACCAGATTCTGAGACAACTGAACAAGAAATCGACAGCCGTGATATAGAGGAACCCTGACATGCTCAGACCTCTCCATTTATCACAGACATAAATGAAGGAGAGACACCTAAAGAGATGATTGTCGAGACTACAAAGATGAATGAAATCAAATGAGATACATCCGATTCATTACACCCAGACACAGTTGTTTCTGTTAGCAATGTGAGCCCCGGGCGAACCATTTCTATAATAAATGTTATTGTAATGAATAAATTATCAATAAAAGTTATTGATTATTTTTCACTCTCTTTTTGAGATTAATGAATGAATGCACTATAGGGTCCCTCTGTACAATAAGGGTTATGTACCATGGCCAACTTGATGATCATATAGCTGTTGATTCATTGGATGAATCATAGAGGCTGATGCTTGGATGAATATCTAAGGAGTTAGATAGATGACTCATCAAGCATCATCAAATGATTATTAAGTGATGATCTCCAGTATGAGTAGGAGATGGCAATCCTATCTCATATGGATGATATCTGACTTACCTCTTGATGCAGGTCCTCTGCATGGGAATAGTGATTCAGAGGTGTCAGGTTAGTTGAGTCAATGGGTCCACTTAACGAGATCGAGATAACCAAAGACCTATGTTGAATACTGTCACAACATAGGCATGCATCCTCTGACCGGAGACAGATGTATTGCTATATGTCTGAGTATGTACATTTGGCAGACCAATAGGTTGATGACCTAACCGAGGTCTATATACCGGCGAGCTGGTGTGCATGTAAGGACATATGAGTAATACGATCTCTCAAAGGGATCATACAGGTTCACTTGTGAACCGGGAGACATGAGCTCACTCATGAGGTATTGGGACTGAACAAATTTCATGCATGGTCGTCATGATTTGGAAGCATGACATGAATTTGAAGGTAAGCTATATGCTTTGTGAAAGCATATGATCTATACCAAATCCCAATGACCAAGATTGAGAAACTTAAATGATCTAACCCTGAAGATGACAATGCAAAAGTGATCTTTATCTTCAGAATGATCATAAGTCTTCCAGTATGCAGGATGTATAGGTATTGGGAATACCTGAGGGTGATTTGATCATATACGATTGTATAACCATGACGCTTCCAATTCCGAGGGAGTGATGAAACATGTTTGGATTTTAATGACTCCTCTCACTAGAGAAGTGACCTAATCTTAGTCCATGAACTGGACATTGATATGAATGAGATTCAGATGCAATGAGAAGATTAGGTTTACGGTCTTGATTTGATCAAGCATCAGTGGGAGGTCCATTAGATCTGGATTTGAGATATGATCTCAATATCCAAGTCACTATACGTGGAACAATATAATCGCCCTGTCCTTATCTCCAATTATCTGAGGAGAAATAGCATTGTTATTGAATGGTTCAAGAATAATTCCATAAGATCTAAGCAATGAGAAATTGATAATTAAATGTGATTTAATTATCATGATGTATGAGGAATTATCCAATATAATTAAATATGATTTAATTATTATGGATAAGAATAATGTGGATACTAATATTCAATTATTCATAATATATTATAATGTGATTTATAATATATTAGAGAGAGAGAGCTAATTATAATTTATATTTGTAGATTAATTATTAATGTGTATTGGATACACATTGTCTAATTAATTGAAAATGTAAATTATATTTTATTTGGTTGTGAATGTGATTCACAATTTTCCAATGTCAATATTGCAATATTTCAAAAATAATTGAGAATTATTTTTTGGTGAATAAAATCCCAACAAATAGTTGTTGGAAATAAGTAGAGAGAAAATCAAGGAGAGATGCAATCTCATGGAAATCCATGAGATTGCCCTCCCCATATGGGAAGGAGGTGGCGGCACCAATTCCTTTATGGAATTGGAGACCGTCCACTCCCTCTAATGGGAAGGATGATCTCCTTTGTATTTTCACTCCTTATTTGATTGATTTAAATTTGGTATTAATATATATTTGATTTATCAAATATATTTAATCAAAATTAAATCACAAGTTGTTGGCTTTTACCAACAACAATCTTGACCATTGGATTGACATAAATCAATCTCATCCATTGATTTTATATGTTCCATGGATTGAGATCCATGGATCCCAAAACCCTATAAATAGAGAGGTATACCATACTCTCTATTTACATGCCATTGTAGCACACTTCTCTCTCTCTCTCTCTCTCTCTCTCTCTTCTCCCATACTCGACACCCTCTCTCCATCTTCTTGGTGGCCGTCCACCATACCTTGTTGGGGAGACTCGTTGACGCCCACGCCTCCGCACTGCCGCTTCGACGCTCTGCGGTTCTCCATCTACTTGGAGTGCTTCACTCAAGAAGGAGATGTTCGATCTCGTGCGACGAGATCAGGAGCAACCATGCTTGGATCATCTTCTTGGATTGCGAGGACACCGCGACTCATCCCCGCGCTCGCACGCCGTTACTCCGACGGTCGGACTTGAGACAGGGAGCTCTTTTCTTAGAGACTTGATAAACCATGCTTCAAGAGGTATTGCATTATACTTGTTGTGGTTATAGATGAAACGATCTGAGAATGGTTCTCGGATCATGTGGTTTCATCGAATAATTTTTTTTAAAAATTCCGTTGCACCAAACAACTAGTGTGACTAGTCGTTCTTCGTCGTATCCGATACGATGATCATGCTTCTGTGATACGCTTGAGGATAATTCCATATCCTTCAAGTGGTATCAGAGCCTTAGGTCGACGGTTTCGAATATGATTCGAAAACCGAGGACGACTTGGGTTCGTTAAGGTCGCGAAAGTTTTATCACATTTGATTTCGCAGGTCTGTTTAGTAAATAATTTCGACCATGTTTAAATTATTTAAGAATAAATTATTTACTTGGATTTTATTCCCCATTAAATAAGGAAACCATAGGATCTGAGTTTCCATAAATCGGATTTCGTATGCTCGAGATATGGTTGTTTTAATGAACATATATGCACTGTTGCGGGAACAGTAAACTTTAACATGATTAAAGAGTTAATTACTGTTATCATCTGCCTCGAAATGCATGAAACATCATTGTCTTCTGTCCTAAATCAAGTTAGCAATCTTTAAAAATTGAGTTTGTCTAATTTGGATTTAAATTGATTGAGATATGGTAATTTTAGTGAGTAGGGGTCACTACTGAAATTACAGTCCTAATCTAGAACCAAGTGATTGTCAATTAGTGAAATTAATTGTTAATTTCGTGAAATAATCTTGAATAATATTTGTGAAATATTAGAAGATGATTATTTACCTAATTGACTTGGCCTCAACCAATTAATTGATTGGATGTGATCTAAATCTTAAGTGGAAACACAATCTTCAAACTTGATGCTTGAATAGGATTGAGAATTTGTGTAGCAAATTTCCTTATAATAAAAAATGTTTTGATTATTACTATATGGTACAATTTCGGTTGAAAACCAATGATCATCTCAAATACAAATTGATATATCTGGCATTATGTTTTCCCGAGGTGGATATGGTGTCTAGTCGGAGAGTATTGGGGTTGCGGGTTGCAACGTATGTGGTTCGTCCCACTCTCGCCGGTACTGGCCATGACACGGGGTAGGGACTGTATAATACCGGGAGAAAATCAAGGTATATTTTCTAATTATTAAAAATTCGAATTAACACGTATTTTGAGATATTACCATATATATAATGATTCAAGTAATATAATCAAGTTTGAATGATTGAATTGGATTGATAATTAATTTAATATGATTAATTGACTATGTCCAATTTAGACACTCTATTATGAATAGAGTTGTCACTTCCCTTGGAAGAATTAATTATATGAATATGATTCATAATAATTGATTAAAATTTGAATATGATATGGAGGATCACATAAGTGACATCCATGGTCTCCCGTCAAGGCGAAGGGTTCCGTCGCCAGGGATTGCATGTGGGAGACGCCTGTCCGAAGTGATAGCTCCTGTATGCAAGCGCATCAGGATCGGGCTCGTCGCTTCTCGAAAGAGTAAGGACGTATGCATAGTGACCCCAATACCGGATCCTCGTATTATTGGGGCAATATTGGATTGCGCATAGCGAGTTGTATTCCTGTTGACGGTTGGTTCAATTAATGACAGGTCAACGTCACCTTAGGGGTGGTGGGCCTGGGTATTAAAGACCGAATTGGGAAATGCAAGTTGGACTTGCAAGGCGGAATGTGTTCCCGCTTCTCTTTATTGGAGTCATAGGTTCTCATATTATTAAGATATGACAAAGATAAGGACAAGATCCCTGTTCTTGCTTGAGATATATTGGTAAGTATATCTCTTACTTTGAAAGTGATTAAGGGAATAAACTTTCAAGTTTGACAGAGCAAGAACAATTTGATTTAAAATGCCTTAATCAAATATTATAAATTTGAATATATATTTTTATATTCTAATATAGTGCATTCTTAATTCCATAAAATGAAGTCTTTGAACCCACTTAGTAGGCTTATTGAGGTCAACTAATTGACCGACCCAAATTACTCAGATTGGATCCGTAATTTGGAGCTTGTTCTCTTTGCTAAGTGCATAAGTTATGTGCTTTCCGAGGACAAGCATGAAAACCCTAAGTCCAAGGAAGAAAAAGCATTTAATGACAAGTATGATGAAGATCATGTCTTGGCTAGATGCTATATCATAGGTTCTCTCTCCAATGTTCTATAGAAGCAACATGTGGAGATGAGTACCTGCCAGGAAATCATGCAGAATCTGAAGGATATGTTTGGTGACATTAACCGCACTCAGCGGTACAATGTTATGAAAGACCTCATTCGCTGCAGGATGCAGGAAGGGACTTCGGTCCGTGAACATGCACTCAAAATGTTTGGGTACTTGTCAGAGCTGGAGACTCTTGGGGCAATGATGGACGTAGACATGCAAGCTGACTTCATTCTGCTGTCGTTGCCCAAGTTTTTCAATAACTTTGTAGTGTCATTCTACATGAACAAGTTGGAATTGACAAGTGCTGCTCTCCTTGCTGCATTAAAGTCTGCAGAAGACGTGATGAAGAAGGATGGTCCTACTGACAGTGCAATGGTTGCATATGTTAGAGGGAAGCGCGGTCGGAAGCATGGTTCTCAGAAGGGCCCGACCCAGAAGAGAAAGAAGAAGGGACAAAGTGTTGGCTCTTCTTCCAATGCATCCACTCTTATGGCGTCGAAGAAAACCGACGTCTGTCACCACTGCAAAAAGCTAGGGCACTGGAAGCATAATTACCCAGAATACCTGAAGTCCTCAGACAAAGGTAAAGCCCCAACAGGTATGAATCTACTTTCATCATTGAAACTAGCTTTCTCGTCGGACGAGAAGGAAGTTGGGTTGTAGATTCTGGTGCTTCTGTTCATGTATGCAATTTGTTGCATTTGTTTTAGGAAACTAGAAGTCTTGAGGAAGGGGATATAGTCATCTAGGTGGGATCTGATGCAAGTGTTGCAGCAGTCGTCGTCGGGACATGTCGACTATCATTATCTAGTGGTAGAGTCCTAGTACTTAAAGAGTGTCTTTATGTACCTGAAGTTAGAAGGAATTTGATATCTGTATCTAAGCTAGTTAGAAATGGATATTCATTCTTGTTCTGTAATAAATTAGTCATAAATCATTATGATAAATATATTGCAGAGGGTATTTTAACTTCTGGAGGACTCTATGAATTGTGCATTAATGAGAATGTCATGAATGTTACAACCACTAATAAAAACCCTAAGAGATCTAGGGAAAATAAAAATCATTCGAATATGATTTGGCATCAAAGACTTCGTCATTTGTCTGTTGATAGGATCAACAGATTGATAAACCTTTAGACTTCCTGCAGATTCAATCTTTGCCTACCTGTGAACATTGTATTCGAGGTAAAATGACTAGGATGCCTTTCCGTAACAAGGTCACGATATGCGAAGGTATTATTGACCTAATACATACCGATGTATGTGGTCCCTTCAGTACCGCGACTCGAAATGGACATCGATATTATTTGACATTTATTGATGACCATTCGCGATACGGGTTTATCTTCCTACTATGTCGTATGTCTGAAACCTTTGAAAAGTTCAAAGAATTCAAGGCTTTGGTTGAGAACCAAACCAATAGAAAGATTAAATGGATTCGATCTGATCGAGGTGGCGAGTACCTATCAGATGAATTCAAGGAATACCTTAAGGAGAATGGAATTATTTCCAATCTCACTCCTCCTGGAACTCCCCAACTTAATGGTGTTGCTGAAAGACGCAATAGGACCATCATGGATATGGTCCGTTCAATGATGAGTAAAGCTCATTTACCTCTTAGTTTCTGGGGATATGCAGTAGAGACTGCAATATATATCCTGAATAAGATTCCTAGCAAATATGTACCTAAGACTCCTCATGAGCTATGGTATGGAACCAAACCTAGTGTTAATCACTTGAGGGTTTGGGGATGCTTGGTCCATGCGTAGAACGTGGACGCAAGTATGCTAGAATCTCACACTCGTGAGTGTTATTTCATTGGGTATGTTAAAGACGGTATTGGATACCAGCTTT
This sequence comes from Ottelia alismoides, assembly GCA_037367405.1. Taxonomy (NCBI): domain Eukaryota; kingdom Viridiplantae; phylum Streptophyta; class Magnoliopsida; order Alismatales; family Hydrocharitaceae; genus Ottelia; species Ottelia alismoides. The sequence goes on from JAZKJV010005853.1 coordinate 671,449, forward strand.
ATGACCCTGAGACCCAAAAGGTTTTTGTCTCTAGAGATGTGAAGTTTCTGGAGGATGATTTCCTTAAAGGTCAAGATAAAAATGAAGTAGAGGAACTCATTAAATCCCAAGAGAATTCTGAGCTTCCCAGACCAGAAACTGAAGAAGTAAATAAAGATGAAACACACATACCTCTTCGAAGGAGTTTGAGGGTGGTTACACCACCTGAAAGGTATGGATTCCATGTGTCAAGTGAGACTGACATTGATCCTACTTCATTTGATGAAGCACTCGCGATCAAGACATGGATAGATGGATGCTAGCAATGAAGTCAGAAATTGACTCCATGCATAAGAATGGTGTATGGACCCTAGAGGATCCACCTAAAGGGGTAAAACCCATTGGGTGTAAATGGATCTTCAAGAGAAAGAGGGGACCTGATGGGAAAGTAGAGACTTTCAAGGCACGGCTCGTAGCCAAGGGCTACACTCAGAGAGAAGGCACCGATTATGATGAGACATTCTCTCCTGTGGCTATACTTAAATCCATCAGGACACTGCTAGCTATAGCTGCATATCTTGACTTCGACATCTGGCAGATGGACGTCAAGACGGCTTTCCTCAATGGATACCTCGAGGAGGATATCTACATGGAGCAGCCTCAGGGCTTCACGACAGAGGATGGTAAAGTATGCAAGCTGAAGAAATCCGTCTATGGGCTCAAGCAAGCTTCTCGTAGCTGGAACATCAGATTTGACGAAACCATAAAGAGTTATGATTTGTGCAAAATCTTGATGAACCTTATGTGTACAAGAAGCTTAGTGGCAGTGCCATTGTGTTCATCGTGCTTTTTGTAGATGACATCTTTATCATTGGGAATGATACATGGATGATGACCAGTATGAAGATTTGGATGTCCCATACCTTTGAGATGAAAGATCTTGGAGACGCCTCTTACATCTTAGGCCTTGATGAATACCCATTCATCACTCTTTATTCTTATATTTTAGCTACAAAAACCTTTGCAAATGCATGTAGATAGGTGTAAATACAAATAATTACCAAAAGCATGCATTGTGTAAAAACTTATAATTAGCATGTTTTTGTGCAAAAATAAAAGAATAAAGATTAAAAAGAAAAAGAGGGAAATATTTAGAATAAATATTGAGCAACCTAACCCAAGGGAGGGCTCAGCATGGGCCTGACCGCATAAAAGCCAAAGTAGAGGGAAATAGGAGCTCAGGTGTAAATATTGGTGTGAATAAATAAAACTATATTTTCCTCACCCAAAAATATGCTTGTAAATACTTGTATATATTTATGAATATTAAAAACAAAATAAAAATTTGAAAATTAAAAAGATCAAAAATACCCTTTCACCATGTACATAGACCATGCTTCTTTACTTATTTAACCTTGTAAATAAATAAAATCATTTTTTTTAGACTTTCTGTAAATATTCTATGCTATATATTGTAAGTAAATAAAACAAAAAAAATCAAAACAAAAATCAAATAAAAATAACAAAATTAAAATTACAAAAATATATTGTACAAATGCCATGTATATAGTTGTACATATCTATTTATTTTACCCATATACATAAATAATAAAAACCAAATAAAAACACCCTTTTATTTCTTATTTTATAATGTAAATAAATAAAATATAAAATAGGGATAAAATTGCACAAAAATAATAATTTAAAAATCAAAAATTAAAAACCCTAATTATGTACATATACCTATATCTAGTACATATTATGTATATAGCCCATTTTTATTTCCAAAAATTAATTAAAAATCACCAAAAAATAGAAAAAAATAAAAGAAAAATATTTCATGTTTTGGGTTTTTGCAAAATCGGCCATTTGCTGCCTTATTTTTGAGCTTCAAATCTTTTCCACGTGGCAGCTTCTGATTGGTCCACGGAGATGTTGACCTCCGGTCAACTCCCTCCGCGGACCGTCCTCTCCCGCGGATCTCACGCCCGACCCGATTTCTTCCCTTTTTCCGCGCTCGATCCGCTCGCCATCTCCGCGAACCCCGGGTCCTACTTCTTCTCCTTGCATCCGACATGCTCGCCGGAGCCCTTGCCTCGGGATCCGCGCTTCATGCTGCCCTACCCGACCAACCCTAGTCGGGTCGGCACCCATATAAATCTCGAGCTCCGCCACCAAATTCCGGCATCTTTGGCTCTCCACCCTTCATCCCGTGACCTCCACCGCAGTCCCTGAGGTGACAGCTCTCGATTGCCCGTGTCGCAGCGAGGAGGGGGTGGCCGGACCACTGATCCGGCGACGTAGCGCCGCCGTGCTCCGCCCTGTGCAGGAGCTCGAGCCTCAGGACCAGACGACCTTCGAGGCCACGACCGGGAGCTACTTCAGCTCCAGCCTAGTCTACTTCGCCACCCAGGTAACCTTCTAGCTTTCTTATTTAGCTTAATTTCTTGGTTGCCCCAAATCGTAGCTCCGCCGAGTTCCGTCGATTCCGGCTATCTCGTATACTCTTTCGATCATCGGAACCCACGTTCACCATCGCCCTTTCCTCCACGCACCTTCTCCGCCCCTTCGTTCAACCCAGCTCGCACAGGAGCTAGGGTTCGAGCTCCACCGTCCGTCGCTCGCCGGAGCTCGCTCACCCCGACGCACAGACCACCTCCACACCACCTAACCGGGTCGAGGCACTTTGCCTTCGACCCGCGAAGCTTCTGACCTATTTTGCAGGACCAGAGGAGGCCATCTGAGGCCTCCCGACACTCGGGCCAGCAACTTCCCTCCGCCGACCTCGCCGGAGCCCCTCCAGGGCTCGACTGGGCCATCGGAGACCCCCACTAGCTGCGGGACTTCATTGCGGACCTGTTCCGACCTTCAGAGGCAGCTGAGGAGGACCACCGTGCTCGCACGAGGCCGGCGAAACTCGCCGGCCACCTGTTCTTCGAGGGTCCTCGCCAGCCGTCCGATCGCCCTCAGCGCTCCAGTTTCCATCGTGACCATCCATCCATCGAGGAGCAGCCACCGCTTGATCAGTCAGAGTGACGATCTGGACCGTTAGCGCAGAGAGAGAGGCACCAGCACCCGAGGCCGTCAGATCTTCCACGTGCCCTCCTGTGAGACGTCGATCAGGCCACGTGCGGAAGGAGAGAGGCGTCCGTCGTCCAGGACCGTTAGATCAGCCACGCGTCCATCATCCAGCCGTCGACGTAATAAAGGGGTAATTTACCGTAGGCCCCCTCTTAGTTTATGCTTTACGTTTCAGTCCTGTAAATATTTCGTGCCTTTTATTTACGTTGGGTTATTCGCACATTGGACCTCGTGCTTTTTAGTATTTGCATTTATGCTCCTGTATGTGTGAGCCACGTGCTTCGTCACGTGTATGTTTGGTGTAATTGCAACTTTAGCCCTGTAGTTCTAGTTGTTCGTTAATGAATGAAAACATTTTAGTATTTGCATATATGCCCCTGTGAGTGTTTTAATTCCGCATGTGCGCCTATTAGTGGGTTATTTGCAAGAGAGCCCCTGGAGTTTTTGGTACGAGTTACCAGAAGGTCCTCGGGACTTGTTTTTCTTACCAAAAGGTCCCTGAGTGCCCCAGGCACGCGCCTCGCGCGTGATTTGCTGGGTATTTTGCACCAGGACCCCCAGAGCTTTGGGTATTTGCACTTTGGTCCTTAAGCACAGTACCCTCTTGTCATTTTTGAATAAAATATCAAATCACCTCCAAATCCAACGAAAATTTGACACATGGCTCCTGCCATGGTGTAGGATTTTTGTAGATTTTTGAGGACATTTTTGATCGTATTTTCTATTTTTAAAAAATTCAAAAACATCTATTTTTGGCACTGTTGAGTTTTAAAAATCACAAAAAAATATAAAACCCCCCTAAAAATTCTATAAAAATTAGGTTCTGTTTCTTGTGTGTTCTTTGATTTTCTAGCCAATTTTGGCTACTTTTCATCACTGAAAACCCATAAAAACTTAAAAACCCTCAAAAACTCATAAAAATTCTAATAAATACGTTAAAAACCCAAAAACAATAATTTTGGTACTCAAATTTTCCTTGTTTTACCTAGTTTACAGGAAAAATACCTCCACCTCTTGAGGTCCTTAGATATTTTATCTAGGGATTTTGGGCCTGGCTGGACAGTACCTTGCATTCTTGCTACTGTTTGATTTTTAGAAAATAAAATACACATCAGAAAAATCCCAAAAATTCACCAAAAACATTGAAAAACATAAAAAACACAAAAATATTTTTTGTCTGAATTTTTACTTGCTTCTTGATGCATTAAATAATTTGTTGAAGTGTGCTTGCTTTTGCTTTTCTCATCTTTTTCACATATTAAAAATTCCAAAAAAATTTAAAAACAATTAAAAACCACAAAAAAATGTTTTCCCTTTTTTTCTGATTTTTTTGACTACTTCGTAGGCTTTTTAGCCAATCCGTGCTCCTTGAGTTCGACCCTGGGTGCTATACCAGGTTAAATATATAGCAGAACCTCTTTCCGTGCTTGATTGATTTTGCTTGTCATTAGGGGTTCATTTTTTTTTCTTGATTGACTTAGTCGAGTAATAGAGGTCGCAACGACCTATTTTTGTACCTTTACCTTTGTTGCTTGGCTGGTCATCAGAATGGCGCCGTTGCCGGGGAGCACGGCTTAGTAGTCATTTTTAGCTTTTTCCGCGGCTCTTCGAGTTTCGCGGCTTTTTGTATAGAATTTTTATAGATATATTTTTCTCATATTCTCTGATAATAATTTTGGACTGACCACTTTTCTCTCTGTTTCTTGCGAGGGCCCGAGGATCGAGGCGGCCGATTTCGAGAAGCCGAAGCAACCGCGAGACTCGGAGGCAGCTCCCTTCTGCACGGAGCCGCAGGAGAGAGAGAGAGAGTTGAGTGGGTGAGGTTAGCTTTGGATATTTGATTATTATTCTTATAATAATACAGGTACACTCAGAGACTTGAACTGTTGTGGACTTGACTTAGCGGGTCTGTTTCGCCGAGCACCGGTGTGCTCGGGGGACCCTTAGGAGATTTTCGCGGTTTTTGACGCGGTTTTCTTCTACCTTTTTTACTGCCTTTCCGGTGTTTACGCGGTTTTTGCTCGAGCCCCTAGACTTAGGAATTTCTGGTGCTTGTGACGTAATTAGTAGGATCTACACACCTAACTGCTTATCTGTTCCCATAGAACGTAATTGGACCTACTAATAATAAATAATAAAAATAACTTAGTCACTTTCCTGAGAGCCTACGCGCCGCGAGCCTGCCCCGTCAAGCGCTACTCCTGAACTCGACCTGTCGAGAAGAGGAGGGGTGGGTCTAGACCGGACTCTTTGGATCGAGGGCGAGTGACTGAGTTAGACGGTTCTGCGCTAGAAATTGCTCGTCCAGGACTCGGCTTTTCCGCCTGCATCATTTAGGTAGTTTATTTCCTGTCTTTAAATTCTGCGCGGATCACTTGCATGTAGAGTGCTGGAGACAAGGTACGCATTTCTATCTCAGCATGCATCATTGATTTCTCGCGCATCGGCTTTTTCGTCTTCTCCCCCCTGTTTTCGGACTAAATAATCAGGAGAACCGAAAAATTCGTTAGGCCCTTTTGTTTGATTTGAAAAATATTAAAAAGAAAAACAATAAAATTGGGACTGCTAATCATACTTGATCTTAAAAACCGCTCACCCTAAAAACTTTGTCTTGGGGAGAGCAACCCCCTCATTGTATTGTTTGGATGCGCGAGAGAGTGACCCGCACCCTAGGTAGAGCCTCCCGGTGCTAAACCCGACTGATTACCGACTCTTCCGTGCGGGCCAGTCGGTTGGGATAGCATCGGATATCCTAACAGGTCACGTAAGCGCTCTGATATTTTGTGTGTTCACCAAAATAAAATAGACAAGATAATTTGACCGAACTTTCACGGTCTTCAGCTCGCGTTGCGTTGGTGAACCGGGGGTTTGTTTTTGATCATAGTTGACTCCAGATCTCATCCGCCTTACTCGCCAGATCAAGATGATGGGTAGACGGTCTCTTAGGCAGCCTCTGGCTGCACCGCTTTCGGGCACGTCTACCCGATCATCTAGGTTGGCACGCGAGAGCCGAGACCAGCTCTCCGAGCCCGAGTACGATTCCGCCCTGTTCCCCCTCGACCCCCTTTCTTCTGGCATTGAGAGACATGAGCCCGAGGAGAGATTAGCAGATTTGACTGCACCTGAGTTGGGCTCATTTGATTTTGCAGACGTCGCCATGGCCGGCAGTTCAGACGATCACTCCAGAGGTCCCCGAGGAGACCAGCATGTTGTATTTGACCAGGGAGCGATCAACTCCACCCTGATCGCATCACTCGAGACAGTTCAGCAGCAGTTACGCGATCAGGGGGGCATTCATGATAGAGATGAGGCAAGAGTTGGAGAGGCTCAAAGCAGAGCGAGGCCAGCAGAGCGAGCCTGAGGAGATACTGAGCGAGCCTGAGGAGATGCCTGATGCAGAGGCCGCAGCCGCAGCAGCCGCAGCCGCAGCAGCCGCAGCCGCAGCAGCGCAGCCGCAGCAGCCGCAGCCGCAGCAGCAGCTGCCGTGGCAGGAGGAGCACCACGACCGATGCGGGAGTTACACAACCCCGGATCTACTTTGATGCATCACTGGGTGGTAGTGCCAGCGATCGTGGGGGACTTCAAGTTCCCCCCGAACACCTTGTAGTTGCTGCCCCGTTTCCACGGACTTGCTACTGAGGAGCCCCATCTCCACCTCCAGGAGTTTCTGATGATTTGCAGTACTGTCCACGATCGCCACGTGGACCAGGATACGATCCGGATGATTGCCTTCCCGTTTTCACTGGTAGATAGAGCAGCACCTGGCTGAAGCATCTAGGGAAGTTCGTCTACACCTGGGGAGCAGCTCCGCACCGAGTACTTGAAAAAGTACTATCCACTCGAGCAGACGAATGCAGCGAGGGCCCTGATCAGCAACTTCTCCATGTTCCCAACGAGCAGTTTCACGAGGCTTGGGAGAGGTTTCGAGAGCTCCTAGACAGATGCCCGCACCACGACATATCCAAGCCGAACCTAGTTCAGAGCTTTTTCAGCGGGTTGACGCCAGAGCTTCAGGGTCTGGTGAACGCTTCTTGCGGCGGGTCCTACTTTGCCAAGGACCACGACCAGGTCTGGGCCATCTACGAGGAGATGTCCGAGAACTACATGGTGATGTCCCAGACCAGGCTGTATTCTCAGAGACCCCAGCCACAGCAGCCAGGACCCGTGCAGTACCAGCGGATAGCACGGGTAGATGCAGGTCCATACAGTTCGTCCGCGGTCGCAGCAGCACAGGCAGAGTCATCCGCTGCGGACATGGGTATCATCAGCGAGAAGTTGGACCGCATGGAGCTGATCGAGAAGAAGCAGTGCCAGAGCATCACTCAGATGGAACAGATGGCACAGGTTCTGAGCGACATGAAGACCCAGCTCATGTGTCTCCAGGAGACACAGACGGCTTCACAGCCCCGTCTTCTGTCGCGAGGCGATACCGGCGGCAGCAACAGCTCGTCCCTGCGCTCCAGCTCTTCACAGTAGCCTAGACAGGTTCACCTTGTACAGGCGGAGCCGTACCAGCAGCCGCAGCCTACCTACCAGTCCCCACCATCTCCAGACATGCAGATGGTGGTCTACCAGCCGGATCAGCCTCTGGCAGTACTCCCGCCTACCCCTTCGATGCAGAGCCGTTGATGGATGTCAACGGGATTTGGTATGACCGCCCCCAGCCTGGGATCCGACGAGACCATCCCGGATTCAGGTGGGGGAGTGGTGGTGCCCAGCCCCAGCAGCAGCTGTCAGGACAGGGAGGGCAGTACTCCCAGCAGAGAGACCAGCACCAGCCGCAGCACCCAGCACCCCAGCAGCACCAGCCATCATCCTACGGTCCTCATCCCTATCAGCAGTAGGGACAGTCGTGGAGGCGTGAGCAGCAGGCTCACCCGGTTCAGCAGCAGCACCCGTCCTCATATCCCTCTTACCAGCACCATCAGTAGCAGATCCAGCAGCCTCACCCCCAGAGAGGATACCTGTCGGGCCCCCACGAGAGCCCCGCTTTGGATGACATCGCCCGCCTCCTTACGGACCAGCAGGCCACATTCAGACGGGAGATGGACGAGTTTCCGCCAGGAGATGCGGGACCTGGTGAGAGGGAAGGCCGCCATACCAGCCCAGATCGAGCCGAATCCGAACAACCTTAAGAGGAAATCTGAGCAGGTAGTACATACTGAGTTAGCCACTCCTAGTGACCCATTTGATGATACATCTTTGGATCTATTTGATGCTGATTTTGTCACACTTAGGAGCGGTAGGACCCCAGCAGGCGGCGGCGCCTCATCTGAGCTTCACCACGAGGACACTCCAGAGGCGCACATGAGGAGGAGGAGAGCGGTACTGAGGCCGCTCCAGATGATGATGGTGGCACTGATGCCACCAAGGATGCTGATCCCACCGCCGGTACTGAGGCCGCCGCTTCACCAGTTCAAGGAGGTGGTACTGATGCCACCAGTAGAGCCGAGCCAGCATGCGGTACTGATGCCGCGAGACGTCTACCTTCAGCAGCAGCAACAGAGCCAGCCCGTGGTGGTACTGAGGCCACCGGTGTTTGTACAGATGAGATGTTGTCTTTCCTCGCATTCCTGTATCTCAGAACACTATTTTGAATAAAGGAAAAGGTTTAGTTTCTTCTGGTCCCACTGTGGTGAGTGATGTATGTGCGGATCCGGCCGTCGAGCCGTCTAGACCTTTTTCTAGTCCTTCATCTGAGAAGGACCCTGTGATCCCCTTCCCTAGAGCCCTTCAGATGGGGAAGGGGAAGAAAAAAGAAAATCCAAAAAAAGAGAGCTTGAGGAGTTCAGCCAGAGCATGATTGATCGGTTTCACATCCAGCTGACCCTCCAGGAGGCTTTGCAGCACATCCCCCTTCTCCAGCGATCTTTGAGAGACAGGACTACAGTCAGGAGGAGGAGGAGGAACCACACTTCCGAGATCCATGTGCTGACGAAAGCCACGTGTTTTGCGATCCAGAACCGACTGCCAGCCAAGAGGCCAGATTCAGGGGCCCCGTATGTCAGATGCCAGATCAGTGAGCAGAGGTTCGACCGTACTCTTCTAGATAGCGGATCGTCGATCAACCTTCTTCCGGCAGCCCTTCTCGACCGCTTCGAGTTGGGCACTCTTCGACAGAGCAGGACAGTCCTTCAGTTCGCTGATCGATCTGTCAAGAGGCTGAAGGGGTTATTACGAGATGTTGTCGTCACAATTCAGGGTCTGAAATTCCCCGTGGACTTCGTAGTGTTGGACATGGAGATCCTTGAGTCAGTGGCCGATACCCCCATCATCCTTGGTTGTCCGTTTTTGGCCACATCCAAAGCGGTGACTGATCATGATAGTGGGAAGGTGTACTTTTACGTCGAGGGCGAGAGTATACAAATAGAGACGGTCGAGGACTACAGAGCTAGAGAGAGAACCCGCTCAGATGCGAGTACAGATTCAGAGCAGCTGACAGACACAGAGCCAGACATCCACCAGGACTGTGATTTTGTGATCACAGACGATGAGGCAGCTTGGGCAGATCCTGCAGCACAGACCATCCTCTCATATTCAGATACAGCTGATGCCGAGATGATAGCAGAGGAGAGTCTGGAGAGCACAACCCGGGTTCAGGATACCATAGAGGCAGCAGAGCCGGTCCTTGATCGCGACATGATGTCCAGTGATGGTGGTGCTGAGGCCACCTTGTTTTCCGGTGGTACTGATGCCACCGCGATTGATGCAGATCCCTCGGATTCAGAGTCTGATGGGGCCGATTGCTATGATCAGATGCCAGACCTGAGTTCACCTGAGCCTATAGATGAGGAGGAGGTAGATGCAGAGCCGAGCAGAGACAGTGCAGTTGAGCAGCCTTCTCCCGATCCGGTTTGCGAGAGTACGCTTTCTCTTTCCCAGGCAGATTTGGCAGATTTAGCAGCTTTCACTCAGTTTCTTCCGCAGCCTGATTTGCCAGCACCCAGCATTCCAGAGCGAAAGCCGCTCCCTACTTCGCTGAAGTATCGATTCCTTGTGGGCGATCCAGAGATGTACCCAGTCATCATCTCCGCCGAGTTGACTGGAGAGCAAGAATCCCGTCTGATGGGGGTTCTTGAAAAGAACCGCAAGGCAATCGGATGGAGCGTAGCGGATCTCCATGGGATTAGTCCAGCAGTGTGCTCCCACCATATCTATCTTGAGGAGGGGGCGAAGCCGTCGCGTGAGTTCCAGCGGCGGTTGAACCCCAACCTGAGAGAGGTCGTGATGAAAGAAATATCAAAATGGTGGAGCGCAGATTTTATTTATCCCATTTCCGACTCCAAGTGGGTCAGCCCCTTGCATGTGGTGCCCAAGAAGACGGGCATCACGACTGTGATCAGAGAGTCGGGAGAGGAGATCGCTACACGAGTACACACCTCTTGGAGGGTTTGTGTTGACTACAGGAGACTCAACCAAGCCACCAAGAAGGACCATTTCCCCTGCCTTTTATTGACCAGATCATTGAGAGACTGGCAGGGAAGAGCCATTATTGCTTCCTGGATGGGTACTCGGGCTACAACCAAGTGGCCATCGCTCCTGAGGATCAGGAGAAGACCACCTTTACCTGTCCCTTCGGCACATATGCTTTTCGACGCATGCCATTTGGGCTATGCAACGCCCCTGCGACTTTTCAGAGGTGCATGCTGTCGATCTTTTCGGACATGGTAGGGGAGTGTTTGGAGGTCTTCATGGACGATTTCTCGGTCTACGGTGATGGATTCGATTCTTGTCTTGACTGCCTAGACCGGGTACTCCAGCGATGTATCGAGTTTCATTTGGTTCTATCTTGGGAGAAGAGTCACTTCATGGTGACTCAAGGGACGGTGCTTGGCCACATCATCTCCAACAGGGGCATGGAGGTTGATCCGGCCAAGGTTGATGTCATTAGGAAACTCACACAGCCGTCCAATTTGAGGAAGCTACGGTCATTCCTGGGGCACGTTGGATTTTATAGGAGATTTATTCAGGATTTCAGCAAGATTGCCCGACCGTTGACTGACCTCTTGACGAAAGACACCGAGTTCCTTGTCGATGACAAGTGTCTCTCGTCCTTTGCGACTCTCCAGCAGCATGTTATTGAGGCTCCTGTTCTCCAGCCGCCTGATTGGTCTCTCCCATTCGAGATCATGACGGATGCCTCCGATTTTGCCGTGGGGGCAGTGGTGGGACAGAGGAGGGATGGAGTTCCGTTTGCCATACACTATGCTAGCCGCACATTGGATTCCGCCCAGCGGAATTATACGATCACCGAGAAGGAGATGCTAGCCGTAGTGTTTGCCCTAGATAAGTTCAGATCGTATATCATTGGATCTAGAGTGACTTTGTTTACGGATCACACCGCCATCAGGTACCTCATGGCAAAGAAGGATGCCAAGGCCAGACTGACTAGATGGATCCTTCTACTCCAGGAGTTCGACATTGAGATCAAGGATAAGCCTGGAGTCAAGAATGTGGTGGCGGATCATCTCTCCCGATTAGAGCAGCCTGAGGATTCTGAGCAGATTGATCCCATTCGAGATACCTTCCCAGATGAGGCGATCCTTGCTATCGCCTCACTCCCGTGGTATGCCGATATTGTGAACTTTCTCGTTGCAGGGAAAGTCCCACAAGATTGGCCCAGGCAGAGGCTTGAGACCTTCCTTGCGAGGGCCAAGTCCTACCACTGGAAGGATCCCATCCTTTACCACGAAGGAGGGGATAGCGTCTGGCGTCGGTGTATTCCTCAGGAGGAGCACCATAGCGTCCTCACTTACTGCCACAAGCTTGAGGCAGGAGGACATCATTATGGGAGGAGAACGGCACAGAAAGTGCTCCATTCCGGCTTGTGGTGGCCTACCCTCTTCAAGGACTCTGATGAGTTCGTGAAGAGGTGTACTGACTGTCAGAGGATGGGCACTTGTGTGATGCCAGCCCATTCACTTCTGTGAGGTTTTTGACGCATGGGGCATCGATTTCATGGGTCCATTCCCTAAGAGTCAGGGATTTGAGTACATTTTGTTGGCCGTTGATTATGTTAGTCGTTGGGTTGAGGCTATCCCCGCCCGAGCCGCTGATGCGAGTACAGTTTGCAGATTTTTGAGGAAGCATATCATCACGCGGTTCGGGGTTCCACGAGTTCTGATTTCTGATGGGGGGTCTCATTTCATCAACGACCAGGTAAAGGCCCTTGCTAGCGAGTTCAGCATAGATCATCGTGTTGCCACACCTTACCATCCACAGACGAATGGTCTAGCTGAGGTATCGAATAGGGAGATCAAGAATATTTGCAGAAAGTCGTCCGCCCTGACCGAAAGAATTGGTCACAGCTTTTGGACTCGGTCTTGTGGGCATATCGGACGTCTTTCAAGACACCTTTGGGCACATCTCCCTTTCGCCTCGTATATGGCAAGCCGTGCCATTTACCTGTTGAGCTGAGGCATAAGTCACTTTGGGCAGTCACAGACATTTTGATGGATCCAGATGGTATGGGAGACCAGAGAAGGGCAGAGTTAGCTGCCCTGGAGGAGCTTAGAGATGCAGCTTTCTCAAGCAGCCTACATTATAAGGAGAAAGTCAAGGAGTGGCATGATTCTCATATCAGCCACAAGCATTTTGAGATTGGACAGAGAGTATGGCTGTTTGATGCGAGGCTACGATTATTTCCAGGGAAGCTACAGAGCAAATGGAAGGGACCATACTTGGTCAGAAAGGTACACGACAATGGTAGCATTGATATATCCGAGTTGTCTTCTGATAGTACCTTTCGAGTGAACGGCCAGCGGCTCAAGCCATTTCTAGATCATGAGCCGCGAGACGTTATTGTTGCCCCTATTCATTTTGCGTGAGATATGGTCGCTTGACTCACATCTTTTGCATCTCACGCCTGATTTTCACTGTTCCTCCGCCTGTATAGATCCAGTTGTCCATATCATTCTATTCTTTAGTCCCACATCCCTTTTTCTCATCTTATGATTATGCTATACTTAGGGTGTACTTTACCCTAAGTATAGGGGGGATGTAGGACCTGCGAGTATTCTTTTCATTCGTTCTGCCCCTGTTTTGCTGCATATACTTAGGGATATTTTACCCTAAGTATAGGGGGGCAGACTCTGTATCTTCTTCACTCGGATTTCCCTTCACGTACAGCTTGCTATACTTAGGATTATTTAATCCTAAGTATAGGGGGAAACCACCGAGCTCCTCTCATTCTATTCATTTATTCGTTCATGTACTTAGCCATTCCTTTTCACTTCCCTTTTACTAAGCACGAGTTATGTCTTCTTCATCGCTCTTGATCACTCTGAGGACATCGTTCGAGCTAAGTATAGGGGGGGTGTGTATATATTTCATATATACTTTAGCCATAACTCGTACTTTGTGTGAGTGTGTTAATAAATAAAATGGCTAAAAATCACAAAAATTTAAAAATTTTCATGTACATAAACTTCTTTTATCATGCACATACATAGCTAGTGTACAAAGTATTTTTGTAAAAATGATTTCAAAAATCTTTTGTGTAAAGCTTGTGTAAATATTTTTGTATCAAAATTATGTATATAGTAAAAAAATTTTCCAAAATGTTTTGAAAAATCAAAAGTTTGCAAAAATCTTTTGTAAATGCTTGTAAATGTTGGTAAATATCTTTTTTGCAAAACTTGCACCCTCATGCATCATTCATCCATGATTTCAAAACATTTTTCAAAAATTTTGCATGATTGTAAATATTTGTAAATAGCATCTTGTGTACATATATGTATATAGTTTTTCCTGGATGAGAGTTGACATTTAAACTAAGCCTGGAATTAAATTAAGAAATGGAGCTTGAATAAGATCTTAATCCACTTAACTTTAAGAGGAACCTTATAAGACTTAGGGGTAAGGCTTTTCAGGTCCATAAGGACTTAATTCTTTGAGTCCACTAGGCTATGAGCATATGTCATCTTGATGAGCTTAAGTAGAACACTTAACAACACACGCATGACTCTTAGAGACAATGGCTTGACTTGCACCTGCACTTTACACATGGCTCTCCCACGGATGAGGTGGTGAGGAGGCAGTTTCCTTTGGCTTGGGGTAGCATATGAGGGTAGTACTTCTAGGCGGAACCTCTCTTCTTCTTCTAGTGAAGGAAGTGCGCCTCAACTTGGTCTAGTGGTGATGAAGGCTAAAGACAGAAGCTGTGGGTTGCAATAAAGCTTCAAAAGAGGGATAGTCTACTGGCTCAAGAGGAAAATTTCTTGTAAATATGCTGCACCATGTAGATATGTTGTACAGAAGTCCTTGAAAAAAAAACATGCAAAAATGCAAAAAGAACTCCAAAAAAGTGGTGGGTCGGATTGAAAATTTAATAACCCCACCGGAGTGTATATAGTCAAATAAAGCAAAGCTTATGGTATCCATGTTACATCTCATGAAGCTTGCAGCGGGAGACTTAGCTACACTGGCTAAGCTTCCAAAACTCTATACTTCTTCCCCCTCTTCTTGAGCCGGTTGCACTTGAACTTAGAAGGGAATATCCCGCTTCTCGAGGAAAGAGTTGCTAGACCGAGGCATTAGAGTTACCAGGTTGAGGGAGGTTGTTTCTTTGTTACTTCTGAGGTGGGGAGCCACATATCACTTACACTGCATGAAAAGTTTCATGGTCATTAGAGTTTGTGTATGTAGACTTGTTCTGATCTGGTTTATTGAGGAGTCTTGACCATAGATTGGTGGAACTTGGAGGCTGTTGAGTTTTAAGCTTAAGTCTAAATAAGGTTCCGACACATTAATAATCCAAAGATCTGATCAAGCTCCATATTTCAATTTAATGAAGGACAGTTTAATAATTCAACCCTGATCCATGTACATCCTCTTTTTCTTTTTCTTTCTTTCTTTTTCACTTCTTTTTCAAATAAGTGTTTGCTAAGGGACTAGCAAAGTTAAGTATAGGAGGGTGATGAATACCCATTCATCACTCTTTATTCTTATATTTTAGCTACAAAAACCTTTGCAAATGCATGTAGATAGGTGTAAATACAAATAATTACCAAAAGCATGCATTGTGTAAAAACTTATAATTAGCATGTTTTTGTGCAAAAATAAAAGAATAAAGATTAAAAAGAAAAAGAGGGAAATATTTAGAATAAATATTGAGCAACCTAACCCAAGGGAGGGCTCAGCATGGGCCTGACCGCATAAAAGCCAAAGTAGAGGGAGATAGGAGCTCAGGTGTAAATATTGGTGTGAATAAATAAAACTATATTTTCCTCACCCAAAAATATGCTTGTAAATACTTGTATATATTTATGAATATTAAAAACAAAATAAAAATTTGAAAATTAAAAAGATCAAAAATACCCTTTCACCATGTACATAGACCATGCTTCTTTACTTATTTAACCTTGTAAATAAATAAAATCATTTTTTTAGACTTTCTGTAATATTCTATGCTATATATTGTAAGTAAATAAAACAAAAAAATCAAAACAAAAATCAAATAAAAATAACAAAATTAAAATTACAAAAATATATTGTACAAATGCCATGTATATAGTTGTACATATCTATTTATTTTACCCATATACATAAATAATAAAAACCAAATAAAAACACCCTTTTATTTCTTATTTTATAATGTAAATAAATAAAATATAAATAGGGATAAAATTGCACAAAAATAATAATTTAAAAATCAAAAATTAAAAACCCTAATTATGTACATATACCTATATCTAGTACATATTATGTATATAGCCCATTTTTATTTCCAAAAATTAATTAAAAATCACCAAAAAAATAGAAAAAAATAAAAGAAAAAATATTTCATGTTTTGGGTTTTTGCAAAATCGGCCATTTGCTGCCTTATTTTTGAGCTTCAAATCTTTTCCACGTGGCAGCTTCTGATTGGTCCACGGAGATGTTGACCTCCGGTCAACTCCCTCCGCGGACCGTCCTCTCCCGCGGATCTCGCGCCCGACCCGATTTCTTCCCTTTTTCCGCGCTCGATCCGCTCGCCATCTCCGCAAACCCCGGGTCCTACTTCTTCTCCTTGCATCCGACATGCTCGCCGGAGCCCTTGCCTCGGGATCCGCGCTTTCATGCTGCCCTACCCGACCAACCCTAGTCGGGTTGGCACCCATATAAATCTCGAGCTCCGCCACCAAATTCCGGCATCTTTGGCTCTCCACCCTTCATCCCGTGACCTCCACCGCAGTCCCTGAGGTGACAGCTCTCGATTGCCCGTGTCGCAGCGAGGAGGGGGTGGCCGGACCACTGATCCGGCGACGTAGCGCCGCCGTGCTCCGCCCTGTGCAGGAGCTCGAGCCTCAGGACCAGACGACCTTCGAGGCCACGACCGGGAGCTACCTCAGCTCCAGCCTAGTCTACTTCGCCACCCAGGTAACCTTCTAGCTTTCTTATTTAGCTTAATTTCTTTGGTTGCCCCAAATCGTAGCTCCACCGAGTTCCGTCGATTCCGGCTATCTCGTATACTCTTTCGATCATCGGAACCCACGTTCACCATCGCCCTTTCCTCCACGCACCTTCTACGCCCCTTCGTTCAACCCAGCTCGCACAGGAGCTGGGGTTCGAGCTCCACCGTCCGTCGCTCGCCGGAGCTCGCTCACCCCGACGCACAGACCACCTCCACACCACCTAACCGGGTCGAGGCACTTTGCCTTCGACCCGCGAAGCTTCTGACCTATTTTGCAGGACCAGAGGAGGCCATCTGAGGCCTCCCGACACTCGGGCCAGCAACTTCCCTCCGCCGACCTCGCCGGAGCCCCTCCAGGGCTCGACTGGGCCATCGGAGACCCCCACCAGCTGCGGGACTTCATTGCGGACCTGTTCCGACCTTCAGAGGCAGCTGAGGAGGACCACCGTGCTCGCACGAGGCCGGCGAAACTCGCCGGCCACCTGTTCTTCGAGGGTCCTCGCCAGCCGTCCGATCGCCCTCAGCGCTCCAGTTTCCATCGTGACCATCCATCCATCGAGGAGCAGCCACCGCTTGATCAGTCAGAGTGACGATCTGGACCGTTAGCGCAGAGAGAGGAGGCACCAGCACCCGAGGCCGTCAGATCTTCCACGTGCCCTCCTGTGAGACGTCGATCAGGCCACGTGCGGAAGGAGAGAGGCGTCCGTCGTCCAGGACGTTAGATCAGCCACGCGTCCATCATCCAGCCGTCGACGTAATAAAGGGGTAATTTACCGTAGGCCCCCTCTTAGTTTATGCTTTACGTTTCAGTCCTGTAAATATTTCGTGCCTTTTATTTACGTTGGGTTATTCGCACATTGGACCTCGTGCTTTTTAGTATTTGCATTTATGCCCCTGTATGTGTGAGCCACGTGCTTCGTCACGTGTATGTTTGGTGTAATTGCAACTTTAGCCCTGTAGTTCTGGTTGTTCGTTAATGAATGAAAACATTTTAGTATTTGCATATATGCCCTTGTGAGTGTTTTAATTCCGCATGTGCGCCTATTAGTGGGTTATTTTGCAAGACAGCCCCTGGACTTTTTGGTACGAGTTACCAGAAGGTCCTCGGGACTTGTTTTTCTTACCAAAAGGTCCCTGAGTGCCCCAGGCACGCGCCTCACGCGTGATTTGCTGGGTATTTTGCACCAGGACCCCCAGAGCTTTGGGTATTTGCACTTTGGTCCTTGAGCACAGTGCCCTCTTGTCATTTTTGAATAAAATATCAAATCACCTCCAAATCCAACGAAAATTTGACACATGGCTCCTGCCATGGTGTAGGATTTTTGTAGATTTTTGAGGACATTTCTGATCGTATTTGCTATTTTTAAAAAATTCAAAAACATCTATTTTTTGGCACTGTTGAGTTTTAAAATCACAAAAAAATATAAAAAACCCCCCTAAAAGTTCTATAAAAATTAGGTTCTGTTTCTTGTGTGTTCTTTGATTTTCTAGCCAATTTTGGCTACTTTTCATCACTGAAAACCCATAAAAACTTAAAAAACCCTCAAAAACTCATAAAATTCTAATAAATACGTTAAAAACCCAAAAACAATAATTTTGGTACTCAAATTTTCCTTGGTTTTACCTAGTTTACAGGAAAAATACCTCCAGGTCCTCTTGAGGTCCATAGATATTTTATCTAGGGATTTTGGGCCTGGCTGGACAGTACCTTGCATTCTTGCTACTGTTTGATTTTTAGAAAATAAAATACACATCAGAAAAATCCCAAAATTCATCAAAAACATTGAAAAACATAAAAAACACAAAAATATTTTTGTCTGAATTTTTACTTGCTTCTTGATGCATTAAATAATTTGTTGAAGTGTGCTTGCTTTTGCTTTTCTCATCTTTTTCACATATTAAAAATTCCAAAAAATTTAAAAACAATTAAAAACCACAAAAAATGTTTTCCCTTTTTTTCTGATTTTTTTGACTACTTCGTAGGCTTTTTAGCCAATCCATGCTCCTTGAGTTCGACCCTGGGTGCTATACCAGGTTAAATATATAGCAGGACCTCTTTCCGTGCTTGATTGATTTTGCTTGTCATTAGGGGTTCATTTTTTTTCTTGATTGACTTAGTCGAGTAATAGAGGTCGCAACGACCTATTTTTGTACCTTTACCTATGTTGCTTGGCTGGTCATCAGGCCTGAAAGTTGTTCAGAAACCGAGAAAAGAGGATTTTGGGATTGTCACAACATGGATACATTAAGAAGATTCTTGAACGATTTCGTATGGATAGTTCCAAGAAAGGATTCCTACCCTTAAGACATGGTATCCACCTGTCTAAAGGAATGGCTCCTTAAGCTGTTGAGGAAAAGAAGGCCATGGCTGGATGTCCTTATGCATCAGCCATAGGAAGCTTAATGTATGCCATGATGTGTACTAGGCCAGATATCTGCCATGTAGTGGGAGTGGTAAGCCATTACCCAATCCTGCTATGGAGAGCAACACTGGAATGCAGTAAAGAACATATTCAAATATCTAAGACGAACGCAAGATTACATCTTGGTCTATGGAGATGGTAATCTCCAAGTCTTGGGGTATACAGATTCTGACTTCCAATCGGATGTAGATGATCAAAAGTCGACATCAGGGTTCATGTTCTTGTTGAATGGTGGTGCTGTGAGCTGGAGAAGCAAGAAGCAGGACACTACTGCAGATTCGACAACCGAAGCCGAATACATTGCCGCATCGGATGCTGTAAAGGAGGCGGTGTGGTTGCGTAAGTTCGTCCTGGAGCTTGGCATAGTTTCCTCTGATACTCCCATCCCGTTACTCTGCGATAACACGGGAGCCATTTCCCAGGCAAAGGAACCCAGATGGCATCAAAAGAGCAAGCACGTGGAAAGGAAATACCACATCATTCAGGAGATACAAAAGTGTGGTGACATCATCATCACCAAGGTGGCCTCTGCCGACAACATTGCTGATCTCCTTATCAAACCTTTGACACAGAAGGTTTTTGACCAGCATGTAATGAGTATGGGTTTAAAGATTGTACCAGAATGGTTCTGAGGGCTAGTGGGAGATTGTTAGCAATGTGAGCCCCGGGCGAACCATTTCTACAATAAATGTTATTGTAATGAATAAATTATCAATAAAAGTTATTGATTATTTTTTCACTCCCTTTCTGAGATTAATGAATGAATGCACTGTAGGGTCCCTCTGTACAATAAGGGTTATGTACCATGGCCAACTTGATGATTATACAGCTATTGATTCATTGGATGAATCATAGAGGCTGATGCTTGGATGAATATCTAAGGAGTTAGATAGAGAACTCATCTAGCATCATCAAATGATTATTAAGTGATGATCTCCAGTCTGAGTAGGAGATGGCAATCCTATCTCATATGGCTGATATCTGACTTACCTCTTGATGCAGGTCCTCTGCATGGGAATAGTGATTCAAATGTGTCAGGTTAGTTGAGTCAATGGGTTGACTTAACGAGATCGAGATAACCAAAGACCTACATTGAATACTGTCACAACATAGGCATGCATCCTCTGACCGGAGACAGATGTATTGCTATATGTCTGAGTATGTACATTTGGCAGACCAATAGGTTGACCTAACCAAGGTCTATATACCGGCGAGCTGGTGTGCATGTAAGGACATATGAGTAATACGATCTCTCAAAGGGATCATACAGGTTCACTTGTGAACCGGGAGACATGAGCTCACTCATGAGGTATTGGGACTGAACAAATTCCATGCATGGTCGTCGTGCTTTGGAAGCATGACATGAATTTGAAGGTAAGATATATGCTTTGTGAAAGCATATGATCTATACCAAATCCAATGACCAAGATTTAAAAACTTAAATGATCTAACCCTGAAGATGACAGTGCAAAAGTGATCTTTATCTTCAGAATGATCATAAGTCTTCCAGTATGCAGGATGTATAGGTATTGGGAATACCTGAGGGTGATTTGATCATATACGATTGTATAACCATGATGCTTCCATTCCGAGGGAGTGATGAAACAGGTTTGGATTTTAGTGATTCCTCTCACTAGAGAAGTGACCTAATCTTAGTCCATGAACTGGACATTGATATGAATGAGATTCAGATGCAATGAGAAGATTAGGTTTACGGTCTTGATTTGATCAATCATCAGTGGGAGGTCCATTAGATCTGGATTTGAGATATGATCTCAACATCCAAGTCACTATACGTGGAACAATACAATCACCCTGTCCTTATCTCCAAGTATCTGAGGAGAAATAGCATTGTTCTTGAATGGTTCAAGAATAATTCCATAAGATCTAAGCAATGAGAAATTGATAATTAAATGTGATTTAAGTATCATGATGTATGAGGAATTATCCAATATAATTAAATGTGATTTAATTATTATAGATAAAAATAATGTGGATAGTAATGTTCAATTATTCATAATATATTATAAATGTGATTTATAATATATTAGAGAGAGCTAATTATAATTTATATTTGTAGATTAATTATTAATGTGTATTGGATACACATTGTCTAATTAATTGAAAATGTAAATTATATTTTGTTTTGGGTTGTGAAAGTGATTCACAATTTTCCAATGTCAATATTGCAAATTTCCAAAAATAATTGAGAATTATTTTTTGGTGAATAAAATCCCAACAAATAGTTGTTGGAAATAAGTAGAGAGAAAATCAAGGAGAGATGCAATCTCATGGAAATCCATGAGATTGCCCTCCCCATATGGGAAGGAGGTGGCGGCACCAATTCCTTTATGGAATTGGAGGCCGTCCACTCCCTCTAATGGGAAAGATGATCTCCTTTGTATTTTCACTCCTTATTTGATTGATTTAAATTTGGTATTAATATATATTTGATTTATCAAATATATTTAATCAAAATTAAATCACAAGTTGTTGGCTTTTACCAACAACAATCTTGACCATCAGATTGACATAAATCAATCTCATCCATTTATTTTATATGTCCTATGGATTGAGATCCATGGATCCCAAAACCCTATAAATAGAGAGGCATGCCATGCTCTCTATTTACATGCCATTGTAGCACACTTCTCTCTCTCTCTCTCTCTCTCTTTCTCCATACTCGACAGCCCTCTCTCCATCTCTTCTTGGTGGCCGTCCACTATACCTTGGTGGGGAGACTCGTCGACGCCCATGCCTCCACGCTGCCGCTTCGACGCTCTGCGGTTCTCCATCTACTTGGAGTGCTTCACTCACGAAGGAGATGTTCGATCTCGTACGACGAGATCAGGAGCAACCGTGCTTGGATCATCTTCTTGGATTGCGAGGACACCGCGACTCATCCCCGTGCTCGCAAGCCGTTACTTCGACGATCGGACTTGAGACAGGAGGTCTCTTCTCTTGGAGACTTGATCAACCACGCTTCAAGAAGTATTGCATTATACTTTTTGTGGTTATAGATGAAACGATCTGAGAATGGTTCTCAAATCATGTGGTTTCATCGAATATTTTTTTTGAATTCTGCTGTACCGAACAACTAGTGCGACTAGTCATTCTTCGTCGTATCCGATACGACGATCACGCTTCCGTGATGCGCTTGAGGATAATTCCATATCCTTTAGTTTCGGATCTCCTTGGTCATTACTATGAGTCCACACAAGCAAAACCAAATGAGAGAACCAACACTTACTCGGGATGTGTGCTGACCCTAATCTATATGGGGACTCATCTTAACCCATGGTCAGTACCTTACATGGAATACCTCCCGAAACGACTAAGACTGTCACCTGCACCATTTCTGAAAAGGAATCTTTTGAGGATTCCTCATCAAGTTCTAGAGAACCAAAGGTGATAAGGGAGCTCAGTTCAACCAATCTGGTCGACCCACGTTGGACTTTCCCTGTCCCTCACTATTATTCTTCTAAGGCTGACTCCCATGGTCCCATTCAATACATCGGAACAAGTCATTTTGATCAGATTGATACTTGTTCATCTGAATATTCAGAGGAAGAACCGATTGACCTGAAAACTTAGTAAAGTATGAGGAAACAATTCAAGAATAAGAATAGTTCGAGTAACATGACCTTTAATTATTATTCTAATGACAACTCCGATGATAACGAGGAATCTTATGATTCATCTTCTTTTCATCAATTTTCCCTTCTACCACATGCCTAAAAAAAGATCAGTTGCAAACCTCCTTGATCATCGACCACCCTTCCCCCCGTCCCCATCAGTTTCCTTGTACATTTTATTTTTATACCTAGGCCAAGGCCTAACATAGGGGAGACCGATGCCATATGTATTTTCTACTCCCTGCTCCCCATTTCTGTGTATATCCTCTAGATCCCATCGGTCCTCGTACTCATTTCCATCCTATACTTAGGCTGACCAAGGCCTAAGTATAGGAGGGACCAATGTCCACCCTGTTTATATTCACCCAGTTCTCCTCTTGACCTCGACCTATGAAGGATATGGTGAGATCCTTAAGTGCATCACGGAAGCTTGAAGATTGCATCGTATGCGATCGAGAGAGACTAGTCGCACTAGTTGCTCGATGCAGCGGAAATTAATTTTTTTTCATGTGACGAAACCGCATGATCCAAGAACTCTTCTCGGATCATTTCGTCTAAACTATAAACAAGTAATAGGATTACTTCTTGAAGCGTGGTTTCGATCGAGTCTCTAAATGAAGAAACCTCCTGTTTCAAGTCCGATCCGACAGAGGAGACGCTTGCGAGCGTGTTGATGAAACACGTGCTTCTCGCAATACATGTTGATAATCCAAGCCACGAATCTCCTTGTCTCGACAAACGAGATACGTCATCTTCTTCACGAGCAAGGCACGTCGAAGTAGACGGAGATCCACGAGCAAACGATCGGGTATCATAACGATGACGATGCCGTGATGGAGAATCTCTCTAGGGCATCCATGGTGGACGGTCACATGAGAGAGAGAGTAGGCGTATAGAGAGAGAGAGAGTTGTTGTCTCACTTGTTGTTGTTGTAACCAAGAAGAGAAAGGGGTGACCTTATATTTATAATATTTTGGGATCCATGGATCTCAATCCATGGGTAACACAAATCCAATGACTCTCATTGATTTGTGTTTCTTTTAATGGCCAAGATTTTGTTGGTAAAAAACCAACAACAATTAATTTAATTTAGAAGAAATATATATTGATAAATCAATATGATTTAATCTCAAATTAAATCAATCAAGCATACATGGAGATATTTGGATGGAGATTTCATGCAATCTTGGAAATCTCATGCAATCTAGGAAATCTCATGCAATCTTGTGAGATTGCATTATTCCTTGGAAATCTCCATGATTTTACAACAACACTTGTTGTAAATAATTAAACAATAATAATTCATAATTATTTTGTGAATATTGCAATCTTGCCATTGGAAAATTGTGAATCACATTCACAACCCAAAATAAAATGTAGATTATATTTTCAATTAATTGTCCAATGTGAATCCAATTCACATCAAATTTAATTAACAAATGTAAGTTACAAATATCTCTCTCTCTTTCTTATATATTATAAATCATATTTATAATATGCATGATTAATATGGATATTTTTATCCACATTATTCATATCCGTGATAATTAAATCACATTTAATCATCTTGGATCTCTTATTCTCATATGTCCTAATAATATGAATCACATTCACATTATTCACATCTTTGATAATTAAATCACATTTAATTATCTAAGATAACTCCTTTTATAATATGAATCAAATTCGTATTATTCATGATAATTAAATCATATTCAATTATCAATTTTCTCAATGCTTGGATACATAATATCAACAATGAAATTATCCGGAACCCATTCAAGGATAATGCCCTTTCTCCGCAGACACTTGGAGATAAGGACATGGCAATTGTATTGTTCCACGTATAGTGACTTGGATATTGAGATCATATCTCAAATCTAGATCGCGGGCCTCCCATAGATGCTTGATTAAATCAAGACCACAAATCTAATCTTCTCATTGCATCTGAATCACATTCAGATCAATGTCGAACATTTGGACCAAGATCAGATTACTTCTCTACTGAGAGGAGTCACTAACATCCAGACCTGTTTCATCACTCCCTAGGAATGAAAGCGTCATGGTTATACAATCGTTTATGATCACATCACCCTCAGGTATTCCCAATACTTGTACATCCTGCATAATCAATGACTCAGAATAAACCCGAAGTATTAGATCAACTTTACATTGTCTACTTCAAGGTTTTATCAGTAAGTTTCTCATTCGATCATCAGGAGTCGGTATCGATCATATACTTTCCAAAAGCATATGTCATACCTAGGTCTTGATCATATACTTTCCAAAAGTATATATCAAACCTACAAATTCAGCCAAGCTTCCAAAGAGAGACAACCATGCACGGAATTTAATTCTTCCCAATATCTTATGAGTGAGCTCATGTCTTCCGGTTCAGTAACTGAACTTGTATGATTCCTTTGAGAGATCGTATTACTCATATGCCCTTACATGCACACTAGCGTGCCGGTGTATAGACCTTGATTAGGTCATCAACCTATTGGTCTGCCAAATGTACATACTTAGACATATAATAACACATATGTCTCCGGTCAGAGGATGTGTGCCTATATCATGAAAGCATATGATATAGGACTTTGGTTGTCTCGATCTCGTTAAGTCAACTCTTTGACCTAACTAATCTGACACCTCCAAATCTCTATTCCTATGTAGAGGACCTGCATAATGAGGTCGGTCAGATATCAGCCTAACTGAGAAAGAATTGCCATCTCCTACCCAGGCTGGAGATCATATTTTAACAATCATTTGACGATGCTTGATAAGTCCTCAATCTAACCCTTTAGATATTCATCCAAGCACCAACCTCTATGATTCAATAGTTGAATCAACAACTGTATGATTATTAAGATGGCCGTGGTACATAACCCTAATTGTACTAAGGGACCTATTATGCAAATTATTTATTTTTCATTTCAGATCAGGGAATGATATTTGCAATAACATTTATTGCATAATGGCTCGTCGTAGGCTCACATGTCCAACAATCCCCCACTAGCCCAAAGAGCCATTAATGGGCTAATCATTGAAACCCGCACTCATGTGACAATCATAGGCTATTTAAAAATAGCTAGGTAAGCTGATCATTCACTCTGTTCCCAAGAGACTACGCCAAGTCCTGTTACGGCACTTACATATCTCCTAGTAACAGTGCTTGCATCCAATGCGAATGTTTCATCTTATGCAACCTATACTCAATCTTGTTAAAGCTATTATAGTGTCCTTGACACTATAGCTTAAAAATTGTTATAACCAATATTCTCATAATCCTTATCAAAATTCCTTTATCCTGGGAGATCTCTATCTCCTAAGGTATCTACAGTTGACCATTATAGATCACTATCTACAAGGTTTTAAACTTTTGAAGATAAGACTTTGAGATCAATATCCCTAAGTTTCATCATCTTTGAAGTTATTGTTATTACTGCAATCAAATGTTTTATCTCCATAGTTGGATTAGTAACAGTTTACTACTCCCATTGCATGGTAGACATATGGCATTTGTACACATCTAGTATACACTCGGCTTCTCGCAACTGATGCACAAGGACAAGCAGTTCTGACATTCACTTCCTCAACTCCTTGAGGTGCTATCCCTTCAGATAGGTCAGTACCATATCTTAAGGGATGGAATCCTTTCTTGGAATTTCTAAGAATGGAATATGTCCAAGGTGTACTACAAATGTGACAGTCCCAATATCCTCCTCTCTATGCTTCTGAACACCTTCAGAACTAACATCCAAGAGGTGTCCTTGAGATCATATCTCAAGTTACGGAACAATCAGATTATATCTGATCATAACATTTATAATTTCATCAAATATGATGTTCGAACTACAAGAAGCTTATACGAGTCCATAGATGGAGTTCTCTAGGTTTCATACATTGCTTTCCTTAATGAAGCCCTGGGGCTACTTTATGTGAATATCCTCATAGAGGAATGCAATCTTGACTTCCATCATGAAGATATAAAAGTCAAGTTGCGTAGCTATAGTTAGCAATATTATGATGGTTTTAAGCATGGTCACCGAAGAGCAAGTCTCATCGCAAGCAATATCTTCTCTTCTGGTGTGTAGCTCATGGCTACGAACCGTGCTTTGAAGGTCTCTATCTTCTCATCAGGTTCCCTCTTTTCTTGAAGATCCATTTACACCTTAACGGGTCTTACCCTTCTAGGTGGATCCTCGAGGGTCCATATACAACATTTGTATATGAAGTCTACTTTAGACCTTTATTGCTAAAATCCATCTTTTCATGTTATGATCCTCAGGAGTTTTATCACATGAAATTCGATCATTGTCAGACTTAACTGACACATGGAATACATCCTCAAACTCATTTGAAGAGGTATTAGTGTTTCATCTTTAATTGTCCTTTTAGTTTCTGATTTCAGGAGCCTCATTATCATCTCAAGATTAAATGAGTTCCTTTACTTCATTTTCATCTTGATTCTCAAGAGTGTCATCCTTTAAGAATCATATCCTTAGAGATGAGATCTTTTAAGAATCTCAAGGTTATAAAGTAGGTATCCAATACCATCCTTTATTTTCCTAATGAAGTAGCACTCTCTAGTGCTATATTCCATCTTACTTGCATGGAATCTTATTAATGATACATAATATAGTCTCTACTACATATATACCTGGAAACTAAGAGGAAATTATGTTGAAATTCATCATCGATCAAATCATGTCACACATGATCCAATTGTATCTCCCTACAACTCTACTGAGTTTAGGTGTATCGGGAGGAGTGATATAAGACATATATCTATAAGGTATTCCATGAATTCATCTAATAGGTACATACTACCTAGGTTAGATCAAATTCATTTTATCTTCCTTCAAACTTTGGTTCTAAATCAAAATTATGAAATATTTGAATATTTCAAAGGTTTCTTAGGTGAAGAGAAGAAATCTCATATCATACATAATCATCAATAGATATCACATATCCATAATGTTTACTATGATATAGATGATCCGCATACAACAATATGTATGAGATCCTGAATATCTTGAGATCTTACACCTTTCCAAGAGAAGGGTGTATTGGACATTCTTCGAATACAATATTCACAAGTATGTAGAATTTAAATTTTAGACATTCCAAAGTTTCATATCTTACTAGTCCATTGATCTCATCAACAAACATATGTCCAAAATTTGATGCCAGATCATTGTCAAATGATCTTCATCCTCCTATTGATCTTTTAAAGGTTTAATTTTTAGTTTTAGAAATCTTAATAAACCGTTCATTCATTTTCTAATTTTTGTGGAGTCCACTAGATGTTAGATTACTATCTGAAATATATCCATCATAACTCTTTATGATAATTCTATCTCAGAATTCATGTTTATTTCCAACATTTAGAAACAAACAATGAATGTATTCTAATATCTAGGTCATAGAGACATTATCTAAGATTAAGGCTTCTCCCACAGAAATTGAGAATTCTATCAATCCAACAGAGATTGTTGCAACAATTGCATCGATATCCATGTAGATGACTGTTAAACTTGAAGATCAAATTCCAATCTTCTAAAACATATGCAACCAATTGCAAGTGTCATTAGAAGATTGGGATACAATTATCAGACTTTATCTTATCAAATAAGTAAGTCAATGTCAATGATTATATGTAGATTATTTTGATGTTCTGTCTGAGTCCTTCAATAATGATTCTAGACAGACTTAATAGTCATACTATCAACACATCAACTTATTGCAGTATTGGCACTCATCCAACTCTTTGGATGTCATATGGAAGTCATAGAAGTACGTTCAACTCTTTGACTATCCTTCTCATCTTGGGCCCGACCCATGCTTATTAGCAATGTGAGCCCCTGGCGAACCATTTCTACAATAAATGTTATTGTAATGAATAAATTATCAATGAAAGTTATTGATTATTTTCCACTCCCTTTCTGAGATTAATGAATGAATGCACTTTAGGGTCCCTCTGTACAATAAGGGTTATGTACCATGGCCAACTTGATGATCATACAACTGTTGATTCATTGGATGGATCATAGAGGCAGATGCTTGGATGAATATCTAAGGAGTTAGACAGAGGACTCATCAAGCATCATCAAATGATCATTAAGTGATGATCTCCAGTCTGAGTAGGAGATGGCAATCCTATCTCATATGACTGATATCTGACTGACCTCTTGATGCAGGTCCTCTGCATGGGAATAATGATTCAGAGGTGTCAGGTTAGTTAAGTCAATAGGTTGACTTGACGAGATCGAGATAACCAAACACCTACGTTGAATACTGTCACAACATAGGCATGCATCCTCTGACTAGAGACAGATGTATTGCTATATGTCTGAGTAAGTACATTTGACAGACCAATAGGTTGATGACCTAATCAAGGTCTATATACCGGCGAGCTGGTGTGCATATAAGGACATATGAGTAATGCGATCTCTCAAAGGGATCACATGAGCTCACTCATGAGGTATTGGGACTGAACAAATTCCATGCATGGTCGTCGTGCTTTGGAAGCATGACATGAATTTGAAGGTAAGATATAGCTTTGTGAAAGCATATGATCTATACCAAATCCTGATGACCAAGATTGAGAAATTTAAATGATCTAACTTTGAAGATGACAGTGCAAAAGTGATCTTTATCTTCAGAATGATCATGAGTCTTCCAGTATGTAGGATGCACAGGTATTAAGAATACCCGAAGGGTGATTTGATCATATACGATTGTATAACCATGACGCTTCCATTTCGAGGGAGTGATGAAACAGGTTTGGTTTTTAGTGACTCCCCTCATTAGAGAAGTGACCTAATCTTAGTCCATGAACTGGACATTGATCAGAATGAGATTCAGATGCAATGAGAAGATTAAGTCTACGGTCTTGATTTGATCAAGCATCAGTGGGAGGTCCATAGGATCTGGATTTGAGATATGATCTCAACATCCAAGTCACTATACGTGGAACAATATAATTGCCCTGTCCTTATCTCAAAGTATTTGAGGAGAAATAGCATTGTTCTTAAATGGTTTAAGAACAATTCCATAAGATCTAAGCAAAGAGAAGTTGGTAATTAAATGTGATTTAATTATCACGATGTATGAGAAATTATCCAATATGATTAAATGTGATTTAATTATTTTGGATAAGAATAATGTGGATAGAAATATCCAATTATTCATAATATATTATAAATGTGATTTATAATGTTTTAGAGAATTAATTATAATTTATATGTGTTGATTAATTATTATGTGTATTGGATACACATTGTGTAATTAATTAACAATATGAATTATATGTTGTTTTGGGTTGTGAATATGATTCACAATTTTTCCATGGCAAGAATGCAATGTTCTCAAAGATAATTGTGAATTATTTTTGAAGAATAAAAACCCAATAAGTTTGTTGCAAATAAATAAGAGAGATTTCAAGGAGATATGCAATCTCATGGATTTCCATGAGATTGCAATCTCCATGCAATCTCCATGGGCGGCACATCATTGCAATATGGAATGTGTAGCCGCCCACTTGGAAGGCACATGGAGATGAAATCTCCATGTGTCTTCTCTCCTTATTTGTTGGGTTGATTTAGGATTAAATTATATTTGATTTTGTCAAATATATTTTAACCTAAATTTGTTGTTTTTGTCAACAACAATCTTAGCCATTGGATAGACATAAATCAATCTCACCCATTGATTTTATGTGTCCCATGGATTGAGATCCATGGATCCCAAAACCCTATAAATAGAGAGGCATATCTGGCTCTCTCTTTACACATGATATTGTAGCAAACAACTCTCTCTCTTTCTTATACTCGACAGCCCTATCTCTCCCTCTCTTCTTGGGGGCCGTCCACCTTGGTTGAGAGAATCGTCGACGCCCGCGCCATCGTGCTGCCGCTTCGACTCTCTGCGGTTCTTCGTCTTCTTGGAGTGCTTTACTCACGAAGGAGACGTTTGATCTCGTGCGACGAGATCAGGAACAACCGTGCTTGGATCAACTTGGATTGCGAGGACACCGCGACTCATCCCCGCGCTCGCAAGCCGTTACTCCGACGATCGGACTTGAGACAGGAGGTCTTTTTTCGTAGAGACTTGATCAACCACGCTTCAAGAGGTATTGCATTATACTTGATGTGGTTATAGATGAAACGATTTGAGAATGGTTCTCGGATCATGTGGTTTCATCGGATAAAAATTTTTTAAATTCCGCTGCATCGAAAACCTAGTACGACTAGTCGTTCTTCGTCGTATCCGATACGACGATCACGCTTCCGTGATGCGCTTGAGGATTTCTCCATATCCTTCAAGTTGTATCAGAGCCTTAGGTCGACGGTTTCGAATAAGATTCGAAAAACCGAGGACGACTTGGGTTCGTTTAGGTCACGAAATTTTTCATCACATTTGATTTCGCAGATCTGTTTAGTAGATAAATTCGGCACTGTTTAAATTGTTTAAAGACGAATTTAATACTTGTATTTTGTTCCCCATTAAATAAGGAAACCATAGGAACTGAGTTTGCGTAAATCGGATTTCGTATGCTCTAGTTATGGTTGTTTTAATGAACATGTATGCACTGTTGCGGGGACAGTAGATTTTAACATGATTAAAGAGTTAATTACTGTTATCATCTGCCTCAAAATGCGTGCAAATCCACTTAGGTTCTGTCCTAAATCACGTTAGCAATCTATGAAAATTGAGTTTGCTTAATTTGGATTTAAATTGATTGAGATATGTTAATTTTAGTGAGTAGGGGTCCTTACTGAAATTACATTCCTAATCTAGAACCAAGTGATTGTCAATTAGTGAAATTAAATTGTTAATTTCATGAAATAATCTTGAAACTATTTGTGAAATATTGAAACATGATTATTTGCCTAATTGACTTGGCGCCAACCAATTAATTTATTAAGATGTGATCTAAATCATAATTGGAAACCACAATCTTTCAAACTTGATGCTTGAATAGGATTTGGGAATTTGTCTAGCAAATTTCCTTATAATCAGAAATGTTTTGATTAATACTATATGGTACAATTTCGGTTGAAGAACCGATGATCATCTCAAGTACAAATTAATCAATTTGGCATTATCCTTTCCCGAGGCGGATATGGTGCCTAGTCGGAGAGCATTGAGGTTGCGGGTTGCAACGTATGTGGTCCGTCCCACTCTCGTCGGTACTGGTCATGACAGCGGGTAGGGTCGGGATAATGTCCGAGGGATTAAGATGCATTTTTCTAATTATTAAAATTCGAATTAATACATATTTTGAGATATTACCATATATGTATTCAGGTAAAATAATCAAGTTTGATTGATGAATTGGATTGATAATTAATTTAATACGATTAAATTGATTATGTCCAATTGAAATACTCTAATATGATTAGAGTTATTAATTCCCTTGGAAGAATTAATTATGTGAATGTGATTCATAATAATTAATTAAAAATTTGAATATGAGATGGAGGATCACATAAGTGACATCCATGGTCTCCCGTCAAGGCGAAGAGTTCCGTCGCCAGATATCGTATGAAGGAGACGCCTGTACGAAGTGACAACTCCTGCATACGATCCGTTTGGATCGGGCTCGTCGCTTCTCGAAAGAGTAAGGACGCATGCGTAGTGACCCCAATATCGGGTCCTCATATTATTGGGGCGATATTGGATTGCGCATAGCGAGTTGTATTCCTGTTGACGGTTGGTTCAATTAATAACGGGTCAACATCGCCTTAGGGGTGGTGGGCCCGGGTATTAAAGTCCGAATTGGGAAATGCAAGTTGGACTTGCAATGCGGAATGTGTTCTCGCTTCTCTTTATTGGAGTCATAGTTCTCATATTATTGGGATATGACAAAGATAAGGAGGAGATCCCAGTTCTTGCTTGAGATATATTGGTTTGTATATCTCGTACTTTGAAAGTGAATAAGGGAATAACCTTTCAAGGTTTACATAGCAAGAACAATTTGATTTAAAATGCCTTAATCAAATATTATAAATTTGAATATATATTTTTATATTCTAATATAGTGCATTCTTAATTTCAGAAAATGAAGTCTTTGAACCCACTTAGTAGGCTTCTAGAAGTCAACCAATTGACCAGCCCAAATTACTCGGATTGGATCCGTAATTTGGAGCTTGTTCTCTCTGCTGAGCGCATAAGTTATGTGCTCTCTGAGGACAAGCATGAGAACCCTAAGTCCAAGGAAGAAAAAACATTTAATGACAAGTATGATGAAGATCATGTCTTGGCTAGATGCTATATCCTAGGTTCTCTCTCCAATGTTCTGCAGAAGCAACATGTGGAGATGAGTACCTGTCAGGAAATAATGCAGAATCTTAAGGATATGTTTGGTAACATTAACCGCACTCAGCGGTACAATGTTATGAAAGACCTCATTCGCTGTAGAATGCAGGAAGGGACTTCGGTCCGTGAACATGTACTCAAAATGTTTGGGTACTTGTCGGAGCTGGAGACTCTTGGGGCAACGATGGATGCAGACATGCAAGCTGACTTCATTTTGCTGTCATTGCCCAAATCTTTCAATAACTTTGTGGTGTCATTCCACATGAATAAATTGGAATTGACAAGTGCTGCTCTCCTTGCTGCATTAAAGTCCGCAGAGGACGTAATGAAGAAGGATGGTCCCAGTGGCAGTGCAATGGTTGCACAGGTCAAAGGGAAGCGCGGTCGGAAGCATGGTTCTCGGAAGGGCCCGGCCCAGAAGAGAAAGAAGAAGGGACAAAGTGTTGGCTCTTCTTCCAATGCATCCACTCTCATGGCGTTGAAGAAAACCGACGTCTGTCACCACTGCAAGAAGCCGGGGCACTGGAAGCGTAACTGCCCAGATTACCTGAAGTCCTCAGACAAAGGTAAAGCCCCAGCAGATATGAAATCTACTTTTATCATTGAAACTAGCTTTCTCGTCGGACGAGAAGGAAGTTGGGTTGTAGATTCTGGTGCTTCTGTTCATGTATGCAATTTATTGCATTTGTTTCAGGAAACTAGAAGTCTTGAAGAAGGGGAGATAGTCATCCAGATGGGATCTGATGCAAGTGTTGCAGCAGTCGCCGTCGGGACATGTCGACTATCATTATCTAGTGGAAGAGTCCTAGTACTTAAAGAGTGTCTTTATGTACCTGAAGTTAGAAGGAATCTGATATCTGCATCTAAGCTAGTTAGAAGTGGATATTCGTTCCTATTCTGTAATAAATTAGTCATTAATCATTATGATAAATACATTGCAGAAGGTGTTTTAACTTATGGAGGACTCTATGAATTGTGCATTAATGAGAATGTCATGAATGTTACAACCACTAATAAAAACCCTAAGAGATCCAGGGAGAATAAAAATCATTCAAATATGATTTGGCATCAAAGGCTTGGTCATTTGTCTGTTGATAGGATCAACAGATTGATAAAGGATGGACCTTTAGATTTCCTACAGGTTCAATCTTTGCCTACCTGCGAACATTGTATTCGAGGTAAAATGACTAGGATGCCTTTCCGTAACAAGGTTACAAGATGCGAAGGTATTATTGACCTAATACATACCGATGTATGTGGTCCCTTCAGTACCGCGACTCGAAATGGATACCGATATTATTTGACGTTTATCGATGACCATTCACGATACGGGTTTATCTTCCTACTACGTCATAAGTTTGAAACCTTTGAAAAGTTCAAAGAATTTAAGGCTTTGGTTGAGAACCAAACCGATAGGAAGATTAAACGGATTCGATCTGATCGAGGTGGCGAGTACCTATCAGATGAATTCAAGGAATACCTTGAGGAGAATGGAATTGTTTCAAATCTCACTCCTCCTGGAACTCCCTAACTTAATGGTGTTGCTGAAAGACGCAACAGGACCATCATGGACATGGTCCGTTCAATGATGAGCAATGCACATTTACCTCTTAGTTTCTGGGGATATGCAGTAGAGACTGCAATATATATCCTGAATAAGATTCCTAGCAAATCTGTACATAAGACTCCTCATGAGCTCTGGTATGGAACCTAACCTAGTGTCAATCACTTCAGGGTTTGGGGTTGCTTGGTCCATGCGAAGAACGTGAACGCAAGTAAGCTGGAATCTCGCACTCGTGAGTGTTACTTCAATGGGTATGTTAAAGATGGTATTGGATACCAGCTTTATGACCCTGAGACTCAAAAGGTTTTTGTATCTAGAGATGTGAAGTTTCTGGAGGATGATTTCCTTAAAGGTCAAGATAAAAGTGAAGTAGAGGAACTCATTGAATCCCAAGAGGATTCTGAGCTCTCCAGACCAGAAACTGAAGAAGTAAATAAAGATGAAACATGAATACCTCTTCGAAGGAGTTCGAGGGTGGTTGCACCACCTGAAAGGTATGGATTCCATGTATCAGGTGAAACTGACATTGATCCTACTTCATTTGATGAAGCACTCGCGGATCAAGACATGGATAGATGGATGCAAGCAATGAAGTCAGAAATTGACTCCATGCATAGGAATGGTGTATGGACCCTAGAGGATCCACCTAAAGGGGTAAAACCCATTGGGTGTAAATGGATCTTCAAGAGAAAGAGGGGACCTGATGGGAAAGTAGAGACTTTCAAGGCACGGCTCGTAGCCAAGGGCTACACACAGAGAGAAGGCATTGATTATGATGAGACATTCTCTCCTGTGGCTATGCTTAAATCCATCCGGACATTGCTAGCTATAGCTGCATATCTTGACTACGACATATGGCAGATGGACGTCAAGACGGCTTTCCTCAATGGATACCTCGAGGAGGATATCTACATGGAGCAGCCCCAGGGCTTCATGACAGAGGATGGTAAAGTATGCAAGCTGAAGAAATCCATCTATGGGCTCAAACAAGCTTCTCGTAGCTGGAACATCAGATTCGACGAAACCATAAAGAGTTGTGATTTTGTGCAGAATCCTGATTAACCTTGTGTATACAAGAAGACTAGTGGGAGCGCCGTTGTGTTCATCGTGCTTTATGTAGATGACATCCTTATCATTGGGAATGATACATGGATGATGACCAGTGTAAAGATTTGGCTGTCCCATACCTTTGAGATGAAAGATCTTGGAGAAGCCTCTTATATCTTAGGCCTGAAGTTGTTCAAAATCCGAGAAAAGAGGATTTTGGGATTGTCACAACATGGATACATTAAGAAGATTCTTGAACGATTCCGTATGGATAGTTCTAAGAAAGGATTCCTACCCTTAAGACATGGTATCCACCTGTCTAAAGGAATGGCTCCTCAAACTGTTGAGGAAAAGAAGGCCATGGCTGGATGTCCTTATGCACCAGCTGTAGGAAGCTTAATGTATGCTATGATGTGTACAAGGCCAGATATCTGCCATGCAGTGGGAGTGGTAAGTCGTTACCAATCCTGCTATGGAGAACAACACTGGAATGCAGTAAAGAACATATTCAAATATCTAAGACGGACGCAAGATTACATCTTGGTCTATGGAGATGGTGATCTCCTAGTCTTGGGATATACAGATTCTGACTTCCAATCGGATGTAGATGATCGAAAGTTGACATCGGGGTTCATGTTCTTGTTGAATGGTGGTGCTGTGAGCTGGAGAAGCAAGAAGCAGGACACTACTGTAGATTCAACAACGGAAGCCGAATACATTGCCGCATCGGATGCTGCAAAGGAGGCGGTGTGGTTGCGCAAGTTTGTGCTGGAGCTTGGCGTAGTTTCCTCTGATACTCACATCCCGTTACTCTGTGATAACACGGGAGCCATTGCCCAGGCAAAGGAACCCAGATGTCATCAAAAGAGCAAGCACGTGGAAAGGAAATACCACATCATTCGGGAGATACAAAAGCGTGGTGACATCATCATCACCAAGGTGGCCTCTGCCGACAATGTTGCTGATCCTCTTACCAAACCTCCGACACAGAAGGTTTTCGACCAGCATGTAATGAGTATGGATTTAAAGATTGTACCTGAATGGTTCTGAGGGCTAGTGGGAGATTGTTAGCAATGTGAGCCCTGGGCGAACCATTTCTACAATAAATGTTATTGTAATGAATAAATTATCAATGAAAGTTATTGATTATTTTTCACTCCCTTTCTGAGATTAATGAATGAATGCACTATAGGGTCCCTCTGTACAATAAGGGTTATGTACCATGGCCAACTTGATGATCATACAACTGTTGATTCATTGGATGAATCATAGAGGCTGATGCTTGGATGAATATCTAAGGAGTTAGATAGAGGACTCATCAAGCATCATCAAATGATCATTAAGTGATGATCTCCAGCCTGAGTAGGAGATGGCAATCCTATCTCATATGACTGATATCTGACTGACCTCTTGATGCAGGTCCTCTGCATGGGAATAATGATTCAGAGGTGTCAGGTTAGTTAAGTCAATGGGTTGACTTGACGAGATCGAGATAACCAAACACTTACGTTGAATACTGTCACAACATAGGCATGCATCCTCTGACTAGAGACAGATGTATTTCTATATGTCTGAGTATGTACATTTGGCAGACCAATAGGTTGATGACCTAATCAAGGTCTATATACCGGCGAGCTGGTGTGCATATAAGGACATATGAGTAATGCGATCTCTCAAAGGGATCATACAGGTTCACTTGTAAACCGGGAGACATGAGCTCTCTCATGAGGTATTGGGACTGAACAATTTCCATGCATGGTCGTCGTGCTTTGGAAGCATGACATGAATTTGAAGGTAAGATATATGCTTTGTGAAAGCATATGATCTATACCAAATCTCGATGACCAAGATTGAGAAATTTAAATGATCTAACTCTGAAGATGATAGTGCAAAAGTAATCTTTATCTTCAGAATGATCATGAGTCTTCCAGTATGTAGGATGCACAGGTATTAGGAATACCTGAAGGGTGATTCGATCATATACGATTGTATAGCCATGACGCTTCCATTCCGAGGGAGTGATGAAACAGGTTTGGATTTTAGTGACTCCTGTCATTAGAGAAGTGACCTAATCTTAGTCCATGAACTGGACATTGATCTGAATGAGATTCAGATGCAATGAGAAGATTAAGTCTACGATCTTGATTTGATCAAGCATCAGTGGGAGGTCCATAGGATCTGGATTTGAGATATGATCTCAACATCCAAGTCACTATACGTGGAACAATACAATCGCCCTGTCCTTATCTCCAAGTATCTGAGGAGAAATAGCATTGTTCTTAAATGGTTTAAGAACAATTCCATAAGATCTAAGCAAAGAGAAGTTGGTAATTAAATGTGATTTAATTATCATGATGTATGAGAAATTATCCAATATGATTAAATGTGATTTAATTATTTTGGATAAGAATAATGTGGATAGAAATATCCAATTATTCATAATATATTATAAATGTGATTTATAATGTTTTAGAGAGAATTAATTATAATTTATATGTGTTGATTAATTATTATGTGTATTGGATACACATTGTGTAATTAATTAACAATATGAATTATATGTTGTTTTGGGTTGTGAATATGATTCACAATTTTTCCATGGCAAGAATGCAATGTTCTCAAAGATAATTGTGAATTATTTTTGAATAATAAAAACCCAATAAATTTGTTGAAAATAAATAAGAGAGATTTCAAGGAGATATGCAATCTCATGGATTTCCATGAGATTGCAATCTCCATGCAATCTCCATGGGCGGCACATCATTCCAATATGGAATGTGTGGCCGCCCACTTGGAAGGCACATGGAGATGAAATCTCCATGTGTCTTCTCTCCTTATTTGTTGGGTTGATTTAGGATTAAATTATATTTGATTTTGTCAAATATATTTTAACCTAAATTTGCTGTTTTTGTCAACAACAATCTTAGCCATTGGATAGACATAAATCAATCTCACCCATTGATTTTATGTGTCCCATGGATTGAGATCCATGGATCCCGAAACCCTATAAATAGAGAGGCATATTTGGCTCTCTTTTTACAAATGCTATTGTAGCAAACAACTCTCTCTCTCTCTCTCTCTCTTTCTTATACTCGACAGCCCTATCTCTCCCTCTCTTCTTGGGGGCCGTCCACCTTGGTTGAGAGAATCGTCGACGCCCGCGCCATCGTGCTGCCGCTTCGACTCTCTGTGGTTCTTCGTCTTCTTGGAGTGCTTCACTCACGAAGGAGACGTTTGATCTCGTGCGACGAGATCAGGAACAACCGTGCTTGGATCAACTTGGATTGCGAGGACACCGCGACTCATCCCCGTGCTCGCAAGCCGTTACTCCGACGATCGGACTTGAGACAGGAGGTCTTTTTTCGTAGAGACTTGATCAACCACGCTTCAAGAGGTATTGCATTATACTTGATGTGGTTATAGATGAAACAATTTGAGAATGGTACTCGGATCATGTGGTTTCATCGGATAAAAATTTTTTAAATTCCGCTGCACTGAACAACTAGTACAACTAGTTGTTCTTTGTCGTATCCGATACGACGATCACGCTTTCGTGATGCGCTTGAGGATATCTCCATATCCTTCAATGCTTCCACTGCGCTCCCTATATCTATAAACAACCATTGCTTAAGACTAAGGATTTCTTAAATTAAATTCAAAAGAATTCAATGTAAGAGTATTTCAACATTTATACATGCTTCATTAAATTCATATAATATGAATATTATGAAGCTTCATAAATGACTAGAGTATAGACAGTAGAATGATGACACTCATCATGTCTACATCTATCTAGACTCTTAAAACATTTGTTCAGGTAGGTATTCAAATATTTTGAATACATCATCTCTTATGGAGCCACCATTCTGCATGATGCAGAGAACCGTGTCATTCATGATTAAATGTCGAGAGCACACATGT
Organism: Ottelia alismoides; assembly: GCA_037367405.1. Lineage (NCBI taxonomy): Eukaryota > Viridiplantae > Streptophyta > Magnoliopsida > Alismatales > Hydrocharitaceae > Ottelia > Ottelia alismoides. The sequence goes on from JAZKJV010005853.1 coordinate 710,815, forward strand.
ATGCCATAACATCTTCTTGAGTCTTTATAAGGATTATTTGACAATTGCGATCATCATCAACATGTCACTTCCAACGTACATTCGATGAGAGATCAAGACTATACATTCCGCCTTGCAAGTCCAACTTGCATTTCCCAATTTAATCTTTAACACCCGGGCCCACCACCCTTAAGGTGATGTTGACACGTTATTAATTGAATTAACCATCAACAGGAATACAACTCGCTATGCGCAATTCAATATCGCCCCAATAATATGAGGACCCGATATTGAGGTCACTACGCATACGTCCTTACTCTTTCGAGAAGCAAAGAGCCCGATCCAAATGGCTTGTATGCATGAGCTGTCACTTCGGACAGGCGTCTCCGACATACAATCTCTGGCGAGAAACCTTCCACCTTGACAGGAGACCATGGATGTCACTTATGTGATCCTCCATATCATATTCAAATTCTAATTAATCATTAAGAATCACATTCATTACGATTAATTCTTCCAAGGAAAATAATACATCTATTTATAATAGAGCGTCTTAATTTTAATTGGATTCCAATTAATCTAATCATATTAAATTAATGATCCAATTAATATCCAACAAAAATTCTTCGTTGTTACTTGAATTATGGTATTATCTGAAATACGTATTATTTCGAATTTTAATAATTAGAAATACATCATGATTTCTTAAGCATTATAACAACCCTACACGTTGTCATGGCCAGTACCGACGGGAGTGGGACATACCGCACACGGTGCAACCTGCTACCCCAACGCTCACCGACTAGACACCATATCCGCCTCGGGAAAGGATAATGCAAAATAGATCACTTTGTACTTGAGATGATCATCGGTTTTTGAACTGAAATGATACCATATAGTAATAATAAAAATATTTTTATTAACATTATAATGAGATTTGTTAAACAAATCCGAAATCCTATTCAAGCAACATGTTTGTTGGAATGTAGATCATGTAACCAATTTTGTGATATAGATCACATCTAATCAATTATTGGTTAAGAAAAAGTAATTTATGGAAATGATTATCATAAAATATTTCACAAATATTTATGCACAATTATTCCAGGAATTTAAACAATTTAATTCACTAATTGATTAAATGACAATCACTAGGTTCTTGATTAGGAAAGTATTTCCAGCAGTGACCCTCACTTACTAAAAATACCATATCTCAATCAATTTAAATCCAAATTAAGAAAAATAAGTTTTTTAAAATTTATTAATTTGATTACAACAGAACCTAAGTGATTTTCATGCATTTCAAATCCGTAATTAACATCTTAATTACGTCATGATCCGCAGTCCTCGAAACAGTGGATACATGTTCACTAAAATGGTCATATCTCAAGCATACGGAATCCAAATTATGCAAACTCATATCCTACGGTTTCCTTATTTAATGGGGAACAAAAGACAATTATTATTTTTGTATTTAAACAATTTAAACAGTGCCGAAAATAATCTCAAAACAGAGATACCAAAATGAAATGTAAGAAAACTTTCGCAAACCCTAACGAACCCAAGTCATCCTAGGTTAATGGATCGTATCCAAAACCACCGACCGAAGGCTATGATACCACTTGAAGGATATGATGAGATCTTTAAGCGCATCATGGAAGTGTGAGGATCGCATCGTATGCGATCGGGAGCGACTAGTCAGATTGATCTAAGATGACTTCTGAGCCGGAACTGTTACAATAAAATATAGAACTCGAGGGTTTTTTTTATTTTAAATCCCCAATTCTCATAGAAGTTCTGCCACTATTAATCCAAAGGTCGGATCTAGCTTCATTTTCACTTTGTGTTCATGACTTTGCTATGGAACCCAAAATCATTTTACTTTTGCATTTCATTTTAATTGCTCGGGACGAGCAATGTTTAAGCAAATGGGGTTGATGAGTCTGTGATTCATCAAACTAAAAGATGAAAATATAGATTTGTTTTCGAGTAATTAGCTGCATGCCATCAGTTATCCGGCATTTTTACCATTCATACACTTAGAATTAATATCTGCATTTTAACACTCATAATATCATTCATAATAATCTTCACTTTTTCATCCAACTACGTGCATTTTTAATTAAATCATGTTAACTTAAATTGACATGAACTAACTTCATTGTGTACATATTATTAACAAGATTAAAGGAAATATACAAAAAAATTGCTACCTCAAATAATTGGCATGTGAGACAAAACCCTAATTTCAGAATAGACATACTAAAATGTACATATCTTCCTCAAAAAAATATTCTATTTAGGATACTCACTTTTAAAGTAATATACATTCAAATACCTTCAAAACAAGAGCAATTTCATAAAAATTGGAGCTTATATGTGAAAGTTGGGTTTTGAGCCTCTTTTGTGCATTGTATATTTTAACGATTTTGAACAGATATTTTATGTACATACTTCAGACTTTTTCTTTTATTTATTTTTTATTTAAATTCCTTGATGAAATTTTTAATAAAATTCATGAAAATCTAAATCCAAAATAAGACTGAAATCAAAGAAACTGACTGAGTCTGAGTGTCCCTTGCGAGTATGTACAAATATCTTCTATTTTCCACTTTATTTTATTATCCTATTTTCTTATTTACTAAAAATCCAAGAAATTAAAATAATATGTAAATATGTGTCTTTTATTTTATCGTATTTTTTAATCTTAACTAAAAAATATATAAAAATTATAAAACCCAAAATCAAGGTATCCTTTGTACACAGAGTACCCTAAAAATATCATTTTGCACAGATGATCTCTTTTGTTATTGTTTCCTTCATGAAAGTTATAGATCTCGTCAAGACGAGTATCTTTCTAAAGAAAACTTTTAGATCTGAGGTCATTTTCTATTTATTTTATATTTATCTTCTTATTTTATTTTTTGATTTTTCTAGAGCTGACACGTGGCAGCTCTTGGAGCTGTCATGTGGCACTAATTTTGACCTTATTTCATTTTATAAAAAATAAAAATAAAATGATAACCACTGCACGTGTTGGTTATGTTCCCCCCTCTACATATGTCGTCCACTACTCTTCTCCCTCTCCCATTCAACCCCATACCCACCTGTGCGACCCTCGTTCCTCCTCTCATGCAACGGCCACCGTGCTATCCCCACAATCCCTGCGGTCGACTCCTTCACCAACCACGGTTCTCTCCATCGCATCCATATCTCACCTCCTCTCCCCATATAACGCCATCGGGCCCTCCCTCGATCAGTATATGCCATAGCCAGGAGAAAAGGAGAGAGCTCGAAGGAAGGGTGGTGACAACCCTTCCCTTCTTGAGCGACAACCGATTCAAGGTGAGATCACCAAGAGCTTCTCGAAGCCTTCACCAGCCTTCGATCAAAGCGATAACATCAGGATAAGAGGGCCTTCATCTTTTCCATTCAGACGACTACTACTCCCCATTTCATTTGCTCTTTCCTACTTCCTCTTTTTTCCCAAGTCCCATGTTTCTTGCTTATTCACCTCGATCAGCCACCATCCCTTTGCAATTTTACCTCTGCCTCAGCCATCTCGCCTGTCGCCATGCCTTCTCGCCTTCATCAACCTCTTGTTAGTACCGACAACTTTGCAAAGCAACCGTAACATCTCCACCCCCTCTTTATCGCCATCTGGAGGCGGTGTGGTCCCTCTAGCTGCTGGACCTCCACCTCCAGCCAAGGATCACCGTCCAGAAGCTTGCGCATAAGTTCGCCCCTTTAGTTGCGGCTGAACAGCTCACGACCACAAAGGAGCTCTTCCTTCCCCTGAGCGTCCACTCCAGCTCCTTCGTCCTCCTGCCACGATTCCACTTCTTTGATCCTCCGATGACCGCCGGCCATGTGTCGATTATCCTCCTGCTATGGAGCTCTGCACCGAAGTCCACACCGACTCCAGAACTTCACCTTGCATGCTCAACCCCCAGGTCCACGCTACAACATCCCTCAGATCAAGAACTCAAAGGACCTTCACCATCCATAGTCGCCTAATTTCTAGTTATCAATTAAAGCTTTGATCATACATCCAAGATCTATCCTGGGGATAACCACCCGATCCAAGCTCCTCGGGAGAAGCAAAGCAGCCCGACTCCCCACATGGAGGTTCGTGTCGAGCCACTACCCGAATCGAACTGCTTGCACATGCTATACATGTATCTCCTGGAAAGTTTGCAGAAGAGCCCCTGGAAGTCCCCTTAGTTCCAGTCAAGTTTTGCCGACCTAGAAGTCATGTGCTTCGCATGTGAATACTGAGAATTTTGCACAATAGACCCACTAGGTCTCGTTAATTACTTCTAAGCCCCTTTGTTCCGCATTTACCATTTATTTAATTTTGCAAATGAATCCCTCTTTATATTCTGTAATTTGAACCTCTACATTGTATCATTTTATTATTTAAAAATTGGAATTTGTTCATCAATTAATTCTTGACATTATTGCATACTTGTGATATTTTTATTCTTTGTGGTTAACTAATAATTATCATTCTTACGAAAATTTGCATATTTTTTCCACCACTCGGAAAGTAATTGTTAATTAATCATTGCTCAAAAAATTTCTAAAAATTTCATGGATAGTAGAATTAATTGTATTTAACATCATGCTAAAAAAGAATTGCATTTTCATACACATTTGCTCTCTAAAAATTATTTTGTTTATTTCAGTAACTAATTTTCAATAGATACTAAATTCAACATTTCTAGGTTTTAGGATTTTTCTGAGATAAATCAACTAATGGTATATCTTGATAATTTTATTTCCGGAAAATAAGTAGAATTAATATTTATTATATATTGAAAATCTCACTATCTACATTCATTAATTCATAATTACTTTATTTTGCTCCCAAAAATTCCAAAAAAATTACAATAGCCCAATTTCATCATTATTCACATTCTGGCCACATTTCATAATTTTTGGAGTTCATTTGATTGGAACTTACAGTTTAACCTCTAAATTTTGATGAATTTTCATTTCACTCATTAATTTCATTTAAAAATACCAAAAAATGTCTTTTTGAAACCTAACCTTGAGATCAACTTTAAATAAACCTAAGGAGACAGTTGCCTTCCTGAGTTTGACTTGGACATACCAAGTAAAAAAATAAATCGACCACTCCTTTTAATTGGACAAAGATTAATCTTAGTAGTCGTTTTGATCAATCGTGAATTGCCTAACTGCAACGAACAAAATTAACATTAATTTCAACAAATTAATAGAGAGCATTTCACAGTTCTTCAAAGCAGCACATGCATAGAAGCAAATATTCCCAAATCCTTAATTAAACAGTGGGTATTCATTAGCATATACATCAAGTCATTATGAACAATAGCGAGAAATCAATCAAAAATTTAAATTAAAATTTAAGCAACAACTCGTAGCAGAGAATTTATTCTTTTAAGTCAATTTTTTAAAACTAAAATTTAAGCAGCAACTCACAGTAGCTGAGAATTTATTTCTTAAATTCATTTTTTTAAACTAAAATTAAGTAGCAGCTCACAATTGTAAAGAATTAAATTCTTAAATTCATTTTTAATCTAAAATTTAAGCTGCAACTCATAGTGGTAGAGAGTTTAATTCTTAAATTCATTTTTTTTAAAAACAACGCACAGTAGCAGAGCATTAAATTCTTAAATTTAAAATTTTTAAACTAAAATTTAAGCAGCAACTCACAACAACAGAAAATTAAATTATTAAATTCAATTTTTTAAACTAAAATTTAAGCCGCAACTCGTAGTAACAGAGAATTTAATTCTTAAATTCAATTTTTTAAACTAAAATTTAAGCAACACCTCAAAGTAGTAGAGAATTTAATTCTTCAATTAAATATTATATTATAAGTCATATTGATATTAGTGATTTGATTTTTGATCCTAATGCATGCTAATCAATATAATATGCAATTAGAACATCCATAGTGATCTGCAATATATATCTAATTTGCAAGAAAATTACTCTAAATTTCATCTTTCTTATACTTATGATCATGGCTATCTAATTGATCTTAAAATTGATTAATTCCTTATAGTACTCTACTTATTATCTAATTTCACGAGCAATTTTATAAGCTTTGAATCACGCATGAAAGGCAACAAGAGGGAAAGTGATTGTTCCTTTGATACTTTAAGTTTGGAGGATATTTGGGGCTTGATCTATCACGCAACAACTAAAATAGCTGCTGGACAGGAATATAAAGTGGGGGTGGGGGGGAGGAAAGAACTGAAGTAGAGGTTCCAACATTGGCTTTAATGAGCAGCAAAGAGGAGGGGAATTTGTACCTTTGGATCTCCAAGATTTGGATATCCAAGCTTGCATGAAGGAGGATCTCCAGGACAACAACATGCATATCCAATGAGCAACAAGAGGGTGCTGTCCTTGCAGCAACAACAACATCAAACTGCTAATTGTAGCAACCCATGCGACAAGGGGCAACTGGCCCAACTGCGGTGAAGAGCAGCACAACATGGAGGCTATTTGGTAGTTGCTCTGGTTGAAGAAGATAACAACAAAAGGTGTTGCCGCAATAACAACAGTTGCTGCTATTGTCTCCATATCAGTAGCTTCAGCCAAATTCTGAGGAGGCCTTTTCAGTGTTGAGGAAATAAGAAATTCTAAGAAAAGGAAGAAGGGGGGAAATTGAATTATAGATAAGGAAGACGGTTTTGGATCTTGCTAAGTAGTGAAAATTTTTGGCCAAGTGTTGGGCTCTGTGCTTGGATATGTGTAAGTTTCTTATATATATATAATTTTAAACTCTCTTTCTTATATGAATCTCGAAGTCATCCCATTTCCACCTCGAATCTCGGATTCAGATGAACAATAGCTCGTTTAGACCATCTTGGAATGACAATCAAAATGAGAATAATATTCATATATTTCTAATCTAAGATGGCTTCGGAAATTGTCGAGATACGGTTTTAGTTTACGACTAAATTTTACGATTTTAAATGGTCAAACGACCTCCGATCGATGAACAATCGATTTCGTTGATCTTATTTTGTCGATACGAATTTTACGACAGTTTCAGTTTATTTTTCAATTTCTGATTGCATCATGACTTTTTTGACGACATGTTTTACGATGCAGTCGATTTTTAATCGATTGATCTCAAATGAGATTTGATATACAATCTATGGATCGATTTAACTTATTTAATAGTGATCGATAGTTTATCAGATCATAATGAACCCTAATCAGGTCCGATTTCGGTTTCGGATTTGGGTGACTCGGATCCTGATGTTACAGTAAGAGAAAAGACTTCGTCTTCTTCATCTTGAGATCCTTCCTTGAGCTTGAGCTGAAGCTCCATAGCTGTGAAATCTTTTGAGTTTATTAGCGTCTTCTTCACTTAAGCTAGAGCTCCTTAACTTGAGCTTCTTCCTGGTCCAGTAGTTTTCCCGCTCTTGATGTAGGTACAAGCTTTGCACATAAGTTTTGTTATCATCAAAGATAAATGGTCATGTACTAACAATTTCCCCACTGAATTATGCACTCACAATCTTCTCTTTTTTTGATGATGACAAAATATTTTATGTGTTTACAAAAATAATGTGTGTGAGCAAATACTTTTTCTGTAAACAATCGTTTCTCCCCCCCTTTTGACATAATAAAAAAGGTCTAAAATGATACCAAAAGTAAAATGTTAACTAATGTCAATTGTTAAAAATATTACTCTCCCTCCATTTTCTTTTAAAAACGTTCTTTTTTAATCTGAGCCCCTTGAGTAAATCTGAGACTATACACTTCTCACATGAGAAAATGAAAAATCAAAGTTGGGTTATTAAGTTGGGTCGGGTTAGGGGTAAATCGTTTACCTGACACCCCTGATGTTACAATCTAGATCATCTGACATTGAGATCTGGAAATCAAGGCAGAGACTTTGTATTTCACAAGGATTCTCTCATGAAAGGTTGTAGAGGTTCGGTATTTGAGGCAAGTTTCTACCTCCTTTTGTTGAAGTTGACTTATAAGATTGTTTTCTCCCAGTTGTTTTCTCCTAGACTTTGGGTTGTGCATGATGTATTTCACATGTGCAATCTCCTGGAGTATATTTCGCGTCCGAGCCACATAATTAGCTGTCAGGTAATACAAGTTGTTCCCAACGTTACCTACTCAGATGAGTCTTTGCTGATCTTGCATGTGGTTACCAAGAAATTGCAGCCGAAGGAAAGCTCCTTGTGAAAGTCCTCATTGAAGCCACATGAGAGACTAGGTTCAAGTGTATTGGAAGAACTCTAAGTCAATACTATGTAGACCACAATTAATCTTAAGATTTTATAGCTCTAATTATGTGTTCATTTCCCTTGGATTTTTTGTGAAGTGTGTTCCAACACCTTAAGATTTTTCATCCACCTTTAGGGCCTGTTTAGTTGTTGGGTTGGAGTACCGCTGTCAACAGTAAACTATACCCCTGTGAATAGTAAACTGTGAGGAGGATTGAGAGGGTTGGAAGGAGGGGTACACCGGTGTACCCCAACCCAACCCAGCAACCAAACATGCCCTTAGTCTCCAATCCAAGACTTCTCTCAAGATATTTATGGTAACACACGAATCGCATTGACGCCGCTTCTCAATATCAAGGACTCCGAACTGAGAATAGATCAGCTTCTTGTCTGCTTTCCATCTCTTAAACAAAAAAAAATGCACCAAGGAGTTTTGAAAAGCACCATGGATGAAAAAACGGATAAACCGGGCTTGTTCAACAAATCATGTTACATGTGTATGATAAAATGCATGCAAACTTCCAACTCCATAATCTCCTGATTGTTCCACAACAATACATGACATGCGGTTTTATTCTGGCAACATGTATAAACTCCAGATGCTAACTCCTCAAGTAAGCAAGAACATACGCAACAACAACAGGTGTCTCCTACACTGAAACCTTATTGAAGAAAGTACAAAACTGGTGAAGGAGAAAATACGGAAGCAATCTTTCATAAACACACAAGCACACATACACTTAGAAACACTTCCTTCGAGAAAAATGACACCGGGAATTATAAGCTTCATATGAACCATGCTGTGATCAAGTTGTGAGGATGGGTGGCATGTAATCTGATTTGTTGCCGAGGATGCGTGCCTTAGTGTCCGGGAAGAACTCCAAGCCCGGCCGCTCTGTGACCTCTCCATCGCTGGTGACTTCAATTGGATAACTAAGCAGGTGCCCTGGGAGGTCCTGTTCAAGCGTCTCACTTTCATACAATTCCCAGTACTTCTCTGCGACCCTGTTAACTTTCTGCACACACTCGAGGCTCTCGGGGCGGTAGAAGAGCTCATCAAGCATGCCAAGATGTTCATACCACAGCGCCATTCGGAAACCATGGATCTGCCCCCTTGCTGGCTCTCTTGTGGCTAGATGGTATGGTTGGTATGCCCCCATTGCAATTTCCGAGTCCCGGCCCCCATCCATCGACCTCTGGTTGATGTTGGCCGATCCTACGATGATGTACTCGTCGTCCACTGTAAAACAACAGAGGTGAAGTGGGACCGAAGAGCTTATCAATAGCAACTGAAGGAAAGTCATACTTGGCAGAAAATATGAAAATCTGATGAAATGTTATGGATCGTGTGAGTTCGTTGTTGGAGTAGGAAAGGGTGTCTTTTCTACTCTAGCATCTGACTTGTTTAATCGCTTATAAGCTGAAAAAACTTTCCGAAATGAAACATATTCTGATCGAAGGAATAAACTACCAGTTTCAAATAATAGACAGAAAAAGATACTAGATATGATAGACAAAAGATGGTATTCAACAATATCTCAAACTTGATGAACAATATGAGAAGAAAATATGGCTTTTTTGACCAGAGGCAGATAAAAGATAGATGTGATTTAGTCCAAATTTTGAGACTGTATGAGAAAAGTTTACCGATCATCATCTTCGTGTGAACATAGATCATGAATCGCCTAGCCTCTTGAGCCTTGATGTAATTGGTGTCAGGTTCTGGCTCTTCCTGAGGAATGTACTCACCACTCTTCTTTACTTCCCGATTTCCAAGACAGAAGAAAGTCAGGTAATCACGAGGACTGGCTTCCAGCCCCTTTGATCGAAGCGCAAGAGCAATGTCTGTATACATCATTTCCATAGTCCTCCTCTGCCAATCTAATATGGCTTGCACAGATCCACTTTCAGGCACTCCTTCAGGCCACATAGGGACCACAATATACACAGTGAAACGTTCGCCTGCTTCAATCTTACTGACAATTTTCAGTGACAACTCCTTTGGTATGAGGTGCAGTGCTCCAATCTCATCTACTGTGATTCCATCTGCCTTCCATCCGAAAGAGCTACCGAGGAAGTACTGGTTCTCAATGTAGATAAAATTCTTCGCTCGGCGAATCGCATTTATATATGCATCTTGTATGCTTCGATCGATGATATTGTCCTTTCCACTGACAAGACCAGCATTAGCTGCAGACTCAGGATCAGTAGGGAAGCCGAATGCAGCTCCCCCATCGATGGACCTAAATAACTGAACATTCCAGGTTTCTCTGTCCTCGGGGAATGTGACAGGAGAAGGGGGGATTATACTGTCGGAAAGATCTCTAAGGTTTAGAAGAAGATCTTTGCCGCCCTGTCGTTTCCATCTCTGTTCAAAATTGTATAACACATCCCAGGCAATGGGGCCTTCGAGCCTGCTGTGGATATCATGCCAGGGCTCTCTAGGCCCTCCCTTCGTAATAGCGGCACCGGGAAAGTTTGGCTGGTGGAAATCATCATGGTGGGCTGTATCTAGTGTCCTGAATAATGAATGAAATTGAGTGTCATAGCGTCCATCGCAAAGGTCCAGTCCACCGACAAAGCTCATTATCCTCCTCTGGTTAGCACCCTTATTTGGCATCTCGCTATCTACAATAACAATCTTCTGGTGATGAGTAAACATAGTAGAAATTTGCAGATCTTGAACAATGCTCCCTCCATCATCCGGGTTTCGAGGGCAAAGGACACACTCAACAGCGGTACCTTGGAAATATTTCTCAGTCTCTTCATCATGGGTGGCCATTAGACCATCTTTCTTGAGCAAGCCTACCGAAGTTCTATCATCCCAAACAAGCATGAGAACCCGAACACCTTCTTCAGCCTTCCTCTTCAGCAACTCCCCAAGAGTGACATCTCCACCAGCTTTTTGTCTCCTCGAATCCCTTATTAAGGCAATCTCAGTGTAAACTGACCAACCGGTAATGTAAATCAAATGTTGAGCATTGCTTATTGCATCGAAGATATCTTCCCAGCACCTATGAGCCTCATATTTCCCATTTGAGAGGGGGATGTCAGGGATGAAACCATCAGGAACATGAGCATCTTGGTAAAGTGTAACCTTGCATCCTTGGCGTTGAGAGAAAAATGTATAAGGAACACCTGGATACTTGGGGCTGTATATTCCACGTCCCAAATTGCGATCCTTGGAGATGTCCAAAAACTGAACTTTTACGTGGATTTTTGTTCCTTCACTCAAAGGGTTAAGGTCTTTATCGCAGATATCGAGTTGTCTGTCCACTAGCTCACCATCTATTACATCTTCAACAGGTAAATGAGCTCTTCCAATAAGTGTTGCACTGATGGCTTGTGAACGCTTAACAGTGAACGTAATGCCTTTTGTCAGATGGGCACAATAAATATGAAAAGACTCATTCCAAGTTGGATTGGATAGTTCCTCCAGACGTTTAGTTCGCCCAACTCGAGCATTGTCCAAATCGATGGTTGCATAAATTTTGGCAGGTCCCTCTCCAAAACCAAAGCCTCCAGCAATCTACAAACATAAAAACCTCTAAGAAGCTATAAGATAAATGTTTCCTGTAAACCTGAAGTGATCATAAGAGCCCAAAGATCATGTGAGCTAATCGACCACAAACCAACGGCAGCGTGAAATGAGGGCCCGGATGCTAATCATATGATGCTTTGAAAAGAAAGCAAAATAAAACACAGATGGCATACAAAGCAAAGCAGGTTCCAGTCGGAATCTATAAACCTAAACTATATAAAATAGACATATAAGAGATAAAAGCATTAGCACATGTCAATAGAAAAATATAGAATGATTTGTTTATGCGCGTGCATTAAGTACATTAATGATAACTAATGGAGCATTAATAATAACACATGCATGTATGTATTTCAATGGCAAATGCAATTTACACTGAAAATTGAACACTAATGATAACTAATGGAGCAATATCCAAAATGCACAAACACAAAAAAACCATAGTATTAAGTTTCTTTACAACAATAAATATTTATACAGATTATATCAAATCTTAGCTACTCATGGTATAAAATGTGTACAAAGAAGGGGAGGGTATAAAGTGAAGAATAATATTTCAAGATCACAAGTTTACCATATTCTTTACAGAAATTCTACTTTTCGTATCATAATAAAAGAAAATAGATATCTGAATAATATAGACCAAGTGTCCGCAATGTAAACAGGAAGACAATATTACATAAAGCCAGCAATTTTGTACCTGGATAATGATTTTCTTTTCAAAATTAACATGCTAATTTTAGTGGATTGGAACAGAGAAACTGACTAATTTACATGTGCCAGAAATTTCATTATAGATAAAGTTTCTACAGGTACGTTTACATGCGAACAGCAAGAAATTCTATTTGTCCCCTGAGGCACCCATGTGATCTTCTCCTTGACCCTCGTCCTATGTAAGAGAGAGCTAGAATATCATAATAAACAATCCATTTGTTTCTACCAATGTTCTGATACCCTACCTAAATAAACCTCCATCCCCTCCACTGAAACCGCAAACTCTCTCGTTGTCGCACCCCATTCCTTTGCTGGCTGACAAAACCACACCCAAGGGACCAACGATGTTGTGCAGTCACAGTGTCATCGAGCCCCTGCAAGTCACTGTCACCCCCCTTCCTCGTTGATCGGCACCACATATCATTGACAACATGCTCCACGAGCATGCACAACATACCACCAGCATCGTCGACTGGGGTAGGGGCACGGGCACCAACCACACATTAAAATTTATTGTTAAATCCTTCTTTCATTTAATAAATTTATTATTCGATTTTTGCATTAAAGTTTGTCATTCTAGTAATGTTGTAAAGATTTGTGGTGAATTATTTGGTCACATTCTGTGCATCTCAAGACACCTCATGTCAAACCAATTGCACATAGACCATGTCAGACCACTTGTACATACCTTGTAATCGAATGGATTTTGAAACATAAGTAAAATACCTTCTTGATGTGCTCATACTCTTCTTATTCGAATGACATTTTATAAGATTAATCTACGAGGATGCCATTTTGACTGCAACATACCTAATAAATAGTGTACCCTCTTCCATTCTAGAGGAGGGGATCACTCCCTTCTCCAGTTCTCCCTACTCTACCATTATAATGAACCTTTCCACTTAAATTACACATTTCTAGTTGCATTGCTTTGTTCACAACTTTCAGCTTCCTAAGTAACTATTTAATTGCGGAATCAAGTGTGGGATTTTCTGGAGTACTCGAGAACCCAAAGAACTACAAAAGTTCCACATTCATCTGGTTCATAATACTCCATTGAAGATCCTGCATCCACTCCACATCAAAGTAGAAACATTAAACCGACCGAATCCATACTTTTCCATACTTCTCTTGATGTGTAGGTTCATGAACAATCCAAATCTAGCCCTTCATCAAAGACTGCTCAAGATGCTCTTCCACCTCAGCTGGTTTTCCTATGTGAAGGGGTGAGATCATGCACTCTCCATTCTATCTCTCATTATATTACGAGTAATGACTTATTCGATCATGAATGCAATCCATTGATGAACTAATAACTGTATCGGTTCTAAGAGATTATATTGATATATTACAAGACTCTGACTGAAGTCAGGTCACGAATGATAAGAAGAATGCTCATATGACTTCATGCCCTTTACTTTTAGTGTCACTCTTGTTTCCTGTCGATGGGTATTCCCTATATAGCATACACTTGATGGTAAAGTTGATTGACTTAAAGGGGGGCTTTCAGTAAAAGAATTCACTTATATGTATGGAGTTGATTACATCAAAGCGTTTTCTCTAGTAGCCAATACAGAGTCCAGGCGTACTATTCTTTCTATGGTGGTAACAAAAGTTGGCTTATCTGCCAGCTTGATGTGAACAATACTTTCTTATATGATAATATCAAGAGGTTTATATGTCCCAACCCTAGACACCTAGAAGACTTTTGTAATAAAACAAAAGTATTGCCTTGATATCTTAGTACACGCAAGCTTAAGTGGTTGCAAGCCATCTTTAATTCCTATAGAAGCTCAACGTCACATTAGTGTTGGAATTTGAGAACTCTACAAGACATACGAGTTTTTTTTAATAACAAAACATAAGAGTTTGATAGGTAAAATGCTTAACCTTATTATAACTGGGCCATATATTGCCTAGCGGTTAGCAGGGAAAGACAATATATGAAGATTTCTAGGTACAATCACTGGCATAATATACTATTTGTCATGCACTACTTGAATAGCTCACTTCAGAAGGAGACCGTCCATTCCTATTATGGGCCTTTAGATGTTTATTCATATTTTAAAACAGACTACGTTAATTCACTAGATGATAGATGATCTACTAGTAGATGTGCTATTTTCATTTGAGGCAACCTCATCACATGGAGTAGAATGCCGTCTACCAAGGCAAGAAGCAGAATGTTGCTGAATGATCCAATGCAGCTCTAAATATTGTGTTATGCCTAAGACACTGGCAAACTTAGTTAGCTTGCATCTTTCCTGAGGAACCTTATTTAACAACCAAAGTTCCTATACCTTTATATTATGACAACAAATCTACTATCTGCATTGCCTCCAACCTAGTTTGCCACAAGTATACCAAGCTTACCGAGGTGGATTGTCATTTTCTCAGAGATGAGAATCTTGCCACTCTACATATTTCATCAAACTTTTAGCTTGCAGTTATCTTCACAAAGCACTTTCCAAGTAGTGGCATTCTTCTTCTTACTTTTGAGTTCGGCATGATGAATGCACCTACAATAACTTCAACAGGGGGTGAGAAATTTTATTTCTCTATCCATTTTCCTCTTTTCTTTATTTCCTCTCCCCCAGGGTTATTTATGTAATTCTCCATAACTTTTGTCACTCCTATACAAGAGAGGGTTAGAGCTTATTTATCCCAACAAGAAGGGAGATGTTGCAGGATTATAGAAAATGGAATAGCTACTATGATGGTCCTTGTAATACTTTATTTTCTATGAATAGCACCTCATGGTTCTACTATGGTTCCAATAGCAGTTTTTAGATGCCCTTTGTTTCTGGCAGTTAAAATTTTCATTTGCCATACCATATCAATATTTTAAAGCTAGCAAGCAATGTTCACGAATGTAGCCTCCTTGTTTTTATGGTTAATAAATAACCAACTATAAAATTTTCCATTTCTCCATAAAATGAAGATTTAACATTCATATTAATCACATGCAACAAAATTAATCAAACAAGAGGTGTTAGTTAATTTAAGCCAAAATTTGGTTCGCTCCGGCATAATCAAAATACAACAATATCCCAAACCACTATGACGCTGCAATGGAAGAAAAGAATTGCAGAGACCGTTAGATATTTACATGTATGGTAATTTGCTATCCGGTGCTTACTAATTAAAGAAAATTCTTAGGGGGTGTTCGTTTGGGGAGTAGCCCTAAGAATAAGGGTGCTATTCCCCTCTCCTTCCTCGCACGACTATTCTCCTATGTGCATCTCTCTCTACCATTATTCCACCTTGTTCCACCCTTTTTCCTATCCTTATTCCACCTTACCTACCCTTAGTTCATCTTATTCCACCTTATTCCAAAAGAGCAAGCATAGTGCCTTATTCCAGCTTATTTCCCATTCCTGCTTATTCACGAACCGAAAGAAGCTATGATTTTCCAATAGACGAGTTAACTGATAATGAACATTGCATTTAACATGAAAGTTTGTGCTCCCCCTCCAGTCCATCCAGATATCTCTCTGTTCTCTTTGCTTTGTAACTTTCTTTTACTATAACCACCTCTTGCTCTTTCATAGCTTCTGTTATTTCACAGATTTGTGGTGCTAGCAAAAAGCTTATGTTTCATTAATATAAGATAACATATCTAGAAAATTTCTTTAAAAGTTCTGTAATTTCAAATATCATCTAAGAAGTTTAGCAACCATTCATTATCTCTGCATATTGATAATTCAACCAACTTAATGAAAAGATCACCAAACATACAGATATTTAACTCTTTAATGACAAATTTGTTTGACATAACAAGCCAGAAGTAAACCAAGTCCCTTCTTGTATCAATGGGATTTAAAAACTAAAACGAAACACACCCACTACAAACCAACATGAAGGGGGTAAGACTTACGACTCAAAAGAAAAATAATATTACAAAAGTTGAAGAACAAGAATGCCAATACATAAACCATGGTAGGATTTGAACTTTGAAGGGGAAATAGTTGTGCTCCCCACTGTTATAAATGGGCCCAAACCTATAGATAGGGCTATCCCCTGCTCTGATGCCACTGCAAATCTTTGTGCCCTCAATTTCATACCAACTACATTTTTTAGAAACAGAGAAAGATTATCTTTCAAGGGAAAGCTTTTGTACTCCACCTGTTATAAATGGGTGAACCGTCTATATAGAGCCGTTCCATGTTCTAGAGCCACTATAACCTTTTGTGCCCTCAATTCCGTACCAAATATATTCAGTGTTAAAGGTTTCCATTGTTATTAAATATCCGTCCGTTACTTTTTCTTACAATCAACAAAGATGGACGCATGATTATTTTACCAGAGGCAATTTTTCATCGAAGACAATATAAACAACTTAAAGGAAAAAATCAGTTCACTTTTCACAGCGGCATTTTAACCAACTTCTACTCATTTGCATTGTTCAAATAACTAAAGACAAAATGTGTAATAAAACTCACAAGCGATTTACTTCTCGCCTTGAAGGCTTGAAATCATCATATCACATAAATCATCTCATTTTTACAAATATAACACCATAAATAAGACCAATTACGTTAGAAAAAATTTCACTAATAAATTACATCAACAAATCAGGTAATGTTTTTGGCAACTCTAAAAAATAATATTACAGTGTAAAGTGTTTTTTCGGAAAAAAAACACACACACTACTCAACCACCAAACCATTTTAGTGGATCTCGACAGCCGATCTCGGAGGCAAGCATTAGAATCATTAAGATACGAAAAGATTTTCGGTATCTGGAAGAGATCTGGAAGGGGAATCGGAGGATCGGAAAGGGGATTACATACCGCGTTGAAGATAGAATGGACGCCGCCGCCGCCGGGGAGGTCGGAGGCGCCGACGATGCTGACGTGGAGCTTCCCGTGCAGGAGTATCTGAGCCATCGGCCGGTGGGACTTCCTCCTCCTCTCCTTTGATTTTGGGGGAATTCGGCTTCGCCTCTGGACCTCAAAGCGCGTGAGCGAGAGACGAAGAGATCTGTTGGGAGGAGAAGACGTGGGAAAAATCGGGAGGGCTTTATATGGAGATAGAAAGAGACCTCACGACTGTTGGGTCTTTTACTGCTTGGCCCTTCCACTTTTTCCCTTGGGTGGGAAGGATACGGAGGGGGCAGAACTGGGGATTTCATTAAAGATAGGTCAAATTTGGAAATAAGGATCTTCTTATAATGATATTGACTCTTTATCTTGACGTAATACGGTAGTATTGTTTGTATTAGCAGATGATTTCTAGCATTAGTTTCTATGTGATTTGAGTAAGAAATTCCGTTGAATTGTATTAATCACAAACTTCACGGAAATAAATCGAACATGGACTTTTGTGTTTTGAACTCTACTTTATATAATGTAATGTATGCATGATTTTCATCAATATATAATTTTTTAGTACCAAAAAATCAGCCAAAAAATTTACTATCAACTATTCGGAGTGAAAACGCTCAGAAATCATCTCTTTTTACAAATTTGTCTATGATCTTTTAGTCGTAGTTATGATGAAAAGATGATACAATTCTCATTTAAGTATCTATAAATAAATCCAATAATCCCATCATTTGCAACGATTTTTTTTTTCAAATTTATTGGAATATCTTTACATGTTAGTTAAAATATTAAACTAACTTTATGATCATCTCTGTGTATTTTCTTTTGATTTAAGCATATAAATATTAACTATGAGTTAAACAATATATGAGGCTCATCTACATATGAGAGAATTTTATCAAACTATGTAATTAAACTAAGAATGAGATTTAACTAGTTTATGATATGGACGGGCTTGGTGATGCGAGTGGAATGACTAACCATGAACTTCTTGAGAGTATTCTATAGGATTGAAAGGCTATTAGAGGGAGAGTTAATAATAGATTTGATACATTATGATACCATAAAACAACTACTAGTAGTTGCAAGCAAGAACCACAATGCGCATCGGTTTTATGTTGGGAACCCCTTTGAGTGAAGACTACATCCCTAAGCCTCCTAAATCAATATTATTGAACAAACTTGTTGATTAACTATTCTACCATCCAAATTATTTGGCCCCTGATAACTCAATGGCTAACAGTACACACTTGACTACATCAAGGCTAATAATACACCAATAATGAAGAAAAGTAAATTTTACAAGAAACCATTTTGTAGCATTTTGTTTTCTATATATGCAATGTGCAATAACGACCTAGAAAGGCTAGAATAAAATACAAATAACAATTGATAAGAATGTTCAAACCCATGATGATCAGAATTAAATAAAATACGATCACAACTGACATATATCTCTTGAGAAGATTTCTCTAGCAAGTAGTAGAAAATTAGAGCAATAAATAGTAGAGTATCTCAAACGGCTTAAATTGGTATCTTACTTATTTTTATGAATAATACGGTCCATGTATTATATGTCTTCGGCTTAAAGGGGCTACCTTTGAAGACATATAAATAAACGTCAGAAGGCTTTAGAGTTGTTGAAATCCAATTAAGGAACAAAACTAATGTTTAAATATTTCAAAAAATGTTTGTTGATTGATTATTTAAATCGAGTTGCACAATCAAAATAGTGAACCGATCAATCAATTATGATCAATGATCTATCAACTAATATTAATGATTGATCAAGCATAGACATGATAGAGAATAGTAACAATAGTTGGTCGATCAAAGAAAAAATATGATTTGATCAATCAATCAAATTAGATTTTTAATGTATCAAGAACAAAATCAATCATTTTTTTAAGAATAACCTTGTTCCAAAGATCTATCAAAGTCCAAATGTGATTGAAGAAGGGAAAAATATTAATCAATCTTGATTAATCAATCAATGCAACAGGGGTGATCAACTAATGTATAACAATAACTCCTCGGATGCATTCGGTGTACACCGTAAAGTCGAAGGTATGAGAGGGACATGTAAGAATCAGAGCGATAGTCAATCTCTCTTTTAACATGCAAAAATTCAACTCATGCTTATCACTCCATACAAAAAGAACATCCTTATGTATCAACCAGGTAAGAGGTAGTATTTATTAAGAAAAATGTCTTGCCTAGATTGAAGTAGTGTCTCTCGGGAGAAACCCAAGACGATGACAGTTTCCTTGACCTCATCTGTTAGTCAAGCACTACGCTGAGGTGTTGGTGTTGGTTATGTTCATGCTTTATCATGACAATGGATTAATAAATTCAAAGATGCTAAGGAGTTGGCGTTGGTTATGTTCATGCTTTATTACGACAGCATTGGACCTTGAGCATTGTACAAGGATGTGCAATTGAAGTAACCCATTACTTTTGGATGGAATTGCCATAACATGGACATTCTTCTTAATAAGATTTATTGCAACATAATAATGGCCAGGCGGAAGGCTTAGCTCTTGACACCTTTAGTACTCGTATATGGTTTATTATTTCTATTACCACACATGACTTTGAGAGCCATGATGATGTTACCGAGAAATGCCTTTAAAGGAAAGCCTCCCATAAGGAATTTAAGAGGTTAATTACTGCTACCACAAAAATATAATCTCTCTCTATATACACTGGTTGTAGCTATATTTTTATAAAATTTTATACAATTAGAAATTGGATTTTTCATAATATTAGAATAGCTAGTTGAAGAAATTGTGTATTTGATTTCTATATATAAAAAATATCATCTATGAACACTGTCATAAAATTATCTGAATATGTACAAATGACCATGTTCATCAAATCATTGAATTCATCAAGTACATTTATAAGTTCAAATGATGTCACTGCAAAGTCAAAATGATCGTTCTCGATATAGAACACAGACTTCATCACATCCATGTCCTTGATCCTAGATTAGTGGTGTCTAAATTGTAGGTCAATATTGGAAAAGACTATCGATCCATGTAATTGATAAAAAATACCATCCATTAATGGGAGTTCGTAAGGACTCTTAACTATTCTCTTCTTTAGCTTTATATAGTCAATGCATAATCTCATGAGTTTGTCCTTCTTATTCATAAAGCAAAGTGGTGCTCCATACTTTGCAGATGAATTTGTTATCTAAAATCTCCTATAACTACACCTTTAGCTTCTTAAGATCAATAGGTTCTATCTAATACAAAGAAATGGAGATTGATTGGGTATCAAGCATCAAAGTAACCTCGAAGTCATCTCCTTCTTCGATTCAAATCTAGGCGACTCATTTGGAAACACATCGGGGACATCTCACATAATCATAATTTCCTTGACCATCTAATCGTGGGTAGTTGACTTAACTATGTTGGCAAGAAAACATACACACCCCTGACTGAGAAGCTAATGTGCCCTCAACATGAAATTGTACTCGACCTTACTGTCAATAATATTCTATCAAACTGAAAATCGGGCACTTCGGGCAAACAGAAGGCTGATACCTTTTCAAAATAGTCCATGCTTTTGTGATCTGAGTAGTTAATATCAAAAGTGAACCCATCCAAGTAATGATGCTAATGCGAAGACAACAACCACCTACCCTAAATTATTGACACATAGGTCACAAAATACCTTCAATGTGCCACTCAATCCCTCTTTAGTGCATCCATTTACACCTTGAAGTCCAAGGTACTAGAAGGATAAGAATTGGAGCAAAGTCAATATCTCCTTCAGTGTGCAAAAACTAAACTCGTGCTTGTCACCCCATACAAATGGAACATCCTTTTACATCAACCGTGCAAAAGGTATGGCCAATTAAGATAAACCTTTAACAAACAATGTATGACACTCAGTGAGGCAAAGGAAACTATGAATCTCTAATAACATTTTAGCTACTCCCAAGACATCACTATCGTAAATCTTATCGAGGTCAACTGCTAACTTGCCCCCTTAAATTACATAGTCAAGGATGCCTTCTCTACAAGACAAAACTTACACTTGAAAGACTTTGCACATTGAAGCTCTGAAAGTGCGTGTCTTGAGCAATATGCAAAGTCACTAATCATGTTCACCCTCATCATGAGAGCAGAGCAACACATCATCCATGAACACTCCAACTTATCCAAGTATGGAAAAAAAAGATCTTATTCATCAAACCCACGAATCCAACAGGTGCATTCGTGAGCCCACACGCTATCATTGCAAACTCAAACTAGCTGTAATTGGTACATAATGCAAACTTCAGTACATATATGACATATTCTCAAACGGTGGTATACATATCATATTTAAGATTACTTAAAAAGCACCATATTGAGTGACCCGATCTTTCTCTAATAGCTCATGTATCTACAACTTGAGCTCCATGAGATATATGTGTCATTGATGAATCACCGATTCATATTGCTAACATGCATAAATTTAGCTCATCTTGAGTAATTTAAATTTCAGTTTTGTGCGTTACCGTGTCACTTGAGGTCGAGTTGGTTTTAGCACAAGTTTACTTTTGTCGTAATTCGTAGCTTTTGATTTGTTTTTAGTGTTTCACTTTAGCAGGTCGAGTTTTCACGCACTGCATAGTTGGGTGTCTAGCTAAGATCTACCCCACCACAAATTTCAAGCCCATTATGAAACTGCCAATCTTCCTAACCCGAACCCAACAGATGCTTCTCATTCTCCATCAATACCCAACGAATATTTGGGCATCCACATCTTTTTGAAACAAATTTGTATCCCAAAATTTTTATACCAATAATGGAGGAACGACTCTATTCATTTACACGGAACCACGTGGCTAGATTCATCCAGTCTCTCTCTTAAAAACCATATATAACCCCATATCCTCCCCATCCCCCTTAAAATAAAACATCATGTACATCCTCTCACATGACATAGCATGTGTTTGGGTGCAATGCCGAAACAAGCATATTCCTGCGCATTTAATTTAATAGATATGTACGTGCATGTTGGTTGAAGACTTGTTAACATTTTCCAATAGCTAGAGCACCGACAACCGTTGGGTAAAAGGGATGGCTTCTCCTTATTTATCTCGCCCCATACCTTGTGAAAGACCGGGAGAAGAGGATCGTCTGCTGTAACAGTAGATCTGTTGTAGTAGCAAAACTGTTCTATCATGATCGAGCGGTTGGATGAGTCCTTTCTAGTGCACTATTTGATTATGATCGAAATCGAACGACTCTACTTCTATGAAAACTACCTCACAAAAGTTATCTCTTTAACTCTCCAACCTAATATTTTGAATAAGTTGCATTACCCCTCCTACATCTATTAGACATACAAAAGTTTACTTTTTCTCCTCATACCCTACACAAGGGGGAAACTTCTGCACGGATTCTATCTCCATCCACAACCTCTCTCTTTCCCTTTCTCCCTCATGTAATCTTTTATTGTTATTTCCCTCTCTCTACCCTCTTTCCTCATCCTATTCTATGTATAACATTGAACGAGTTTTTCATAATACATAAATAATTTAAACGTGTCATTATAGACCTTGCCTATTCTTTTTTCTCTCATTTATTGTTTATTTAGCATTAAAGAAGTCACCTATTTAAATACAAATATAGTAACATATATTTAGACATGTCATTACATGCAATGGCATTAATTAAAATGAATGGTTCAAATGTCAAAGATTAATAATTAGGATAAATTACAAAAGACTGATTTTTACATGGATTCTCAAATTAGGGATTGATCTTTAGTTTGGAACATAGAGGATCAAAGTTTAGCTTAATGTTCCGGTCCCGGACGCCTTTAATGAGCGGCTCAACCTATGGTTGTAATGGATGAAATTACCCCCGATGAAGAGCACCCTCCGATCTCTTCTCCTTCCCCTCTTATGGATGACGGAGATGGGCCTCTGGGCTTCCACCATGGCAACGTGCTCAACCCTTCGACACAGTAGTACCACCCCGCCCCCTACCACCTCCGCTGCCTACCACCCAAATTTACTACTCCTACTCTCCAGCAACTAATAATCATGGCAAATTACCAGAGGATCGCATATGATCTAAAAGTGTAGTGCTGATCCGAGCAAGTCAGAGCGAATCAAAGAGACGGTGGAGCACGGAGTTCTAGGACGAATCAATGTTCGATACTGACCAAACTCGAGATAGGTGAAAATCTCAAAGGAAAGTAGAGGTAAATCGAGAGGTGTGAGCCTTTTTCGAGGAGGAGAAGGGGTCCTTTTGTCATCTTCTCCTCATGCTTCTGCTTTCCCATCTTTCTTTGTGTTTTTTGGGCGAGAGGTGGTGGAGATGGTAGGAGGCGGGGTGGTACTCCTGCACCGAAGGGTCGATCATGTTGTCGCGACGAAAGCGTAGAGGCCCATCTCCATCGTCCATAGCGAGGGAAGGATAAGAGGCTAGAGGGTGCTCTTTGCCATGGGTAATTTTGTCAACTACAATCATGGGTTGAGCTGTCCATTGACAACGCTGGGGATTAGAACGTTAAGTTAAACTTTGATATCCTATTTGTTACAAACTAAAGAACAATCTCTAATTTGAGAATCTATGTAAAGTTCAATCTCTTTTTTGTAATTTACCCTAATATTTATGATACAAACGATAGTTCATATCAGAATTGCGTTGAATGAATGAAGATAAAATAATATTAAGGTAACTTACGTAGTTCATACCAAAAATACATTGAGTCAATAGAGATACACATGAAAGCAGGATTACTTATACGATAGTTGGATTTCGAAAAAAAATATTCTTTTGTAATAAAAAAATGATCAAAATATTTTACATTGTATCAAAGTAATATAAAAGAATTTGATCTTTAGACATCTAGATTATTTTTTCTAGAGGGGAAATGACCCTTCATCTAGAAAAACTAAAATAAAACAAAATCATTGAGTCAAATATTTTCCAAATTTAGATGAATTCTACTCTAATATAAGATTTTGAAAGATAACTTAGAAATAATATTTCTCTATATCTATTTTTTATGATCAATTATAATTCTTTTAAATTCCTTCTGCCGCAAAGCGCGGGGGTTAGTAGCTAGTTGTTTTCTAAAAGGACAGCCCACCTAAAAATACTAATATCTAAGATATCCTCCACCGACATCATATCCAACTATATCTAATATCATCTATGGTTGAACAATTTAATTTAAGCGTAACCTTAATATAATACTGGCGGCTGCCCAATGTTAAGATGTGACATTTCAAAATGAAAATGTGAACTCTAAGATGAGGGAACGGATTGTCCGATGAGAATCGGACGGCCCTTATAAAGGGTTGAGAATAGTGACCTCTCATCTTGAAGTCGTCCACTCATGATCGGACGGTTCTGACATCTACAGCAGGATATGTTGTCCAGTAGATGATCCTCTCTACTAAGATGATGGATGTCTTTAGAATATATAAAGTGCTCCTTATATTATCTTAGCAAACGTGCATACGACCATTGCCATTCCATAAGATCCACAGCTGCTTATTTTATAGACCGGAAAACGGCATTCATATAGTCGCTTGTGATAATATTACTTACGTTAATTGATATAAGCACGAGATATAAATTGCAATAATACAATTCACGTTAAGCACGGGGATAAGCTTGTGAATAAGTTCAGATAAAGTAATAATTAGATAACGGTATAAAATACTATGAATCACCCCAATTCTATACCATAATATGGCAAGCAATTCAGTAGAGATCTCAGGGTAATTTGCATAACGGGTCCTTATTTATGGATCTAATCCCAATCCGGATTCTCATATTTCATTTGTAACAATTAAGATCCCACACCATTTGCATACTTGGTCGTTGGAAGATGCAAGTGTATTGCCAATAATACCCTTGAAAACAAATTCAAATCCCGATACCGCCCTTTGAACATCTCAGCCAACAGCTAACCATTTTTTCATTTATCTATTTTTAAATCGCTAAATACTCCTGTCTAGTGTAATTTGCAATTTCTGATTTTTATAAAATCGTTAAAAATATGACAAATCTGTGAAAACACACCAAAAACAATAAAAAGAAGTTAAATCCAATTTTTTTTGGATTTTTACCCGGCAGACCCTATAATCTTAGCCAATTACCTCTATGACCTTTGAAACATCGTAATTCCTCCTTAGACCCCATAACTTGCTCCGTCTTACCCACGAACCCTGCCGTTAAATTGACACATCTTGACCTAACTTGAGTGGGTTAAAACTGAGTTAATCAAACTATATAAAATCTAATGGTTGGAATTCTTCCTGTCTTCCTTCTTCTATCTTCTTCTTCATCTTCACTTCCCTTCCTCAATCCACTGACGACGGAACCTTACAACACAACAACGTCGGGGACTTTAACAGGAGGCAGAGGAATCGAAGCCACGGGGGAGGGGAGGGGCTCACAGGAAGCAGCACGCTTGGCCGTCGGCGCTGGAGCAAAGGAAGATGGTGGTGGTAGGGTTGAGGGAGTACCCAATGCGGGCCGAGTTGTAGGGGGAGAGAGGTGCAGGAGGGGAGCTCGAATCCGGGGGGGTTGGGGGGGGGGGGGGGGGGGGGGGGTTGGGGCGGCGTGGGGAGGGGCGGCATTCGAGCAGGGGGCGGAGCGGCCAGGGAAGAAGCTAGAAATTTTTACTTAGGGGGGCAAAATTACTGAGACTACACACATACATATACATATATACATACATATACATGTAGATACATTATATATAAAACGTTTATCTATGTTATTATTTATCGTTCTAATTATTAACATTTATTTACTGGGATTTTTTACAAGCATACCCCTATAAACTTACGATTTCACATAAATATCCAAACAAACATTATATGGACAAAAAGGTCCTTACAAAATTCTTCAAATCACAAAAATTTTTATTACTATGATGTTGAGTAGTATCACTAAATCTAATATATTTAAAAAGTAAAATTATATCACACTTAATGTAGGGATGTAAAGGGATATGTATTATAATATATACAGGTGTATATGTATATGTATTAAAATGAATACATATATAAATGTCACTTTAGTATCCACATACATTTTGTCTATTTTTTATATTTTTTAATATATAGTTGTATATATAGTTTTAATTAGATAAAACAAAAATTTTAACTTCTTCTGTATATTTGATATAAGTTCTATGATATATATATATATATATATATTGTATTTGTATTAGAATAAGCCATTCAATTCATTATATATAAGCTAATTTATAAAGTATTTGTTATTGTATTCATTTTCAATCCATATCATTTTATATCTACACTCAATTTTCAAGATACAGTAACACATTATTCATATTCGTTGATATCTATATTAACATCCATACTCATGCATTAAAATAAATTTAGACGTGATAACACCTATATGCTTATCCATAACTAATCATTTATACCCATATTTTAGTATCTTTTGCATAGTATAATTACTCTCTACATTCTAGATTTTGACAACTATTTTAATAATACAACATTTTTAATGGGTTTATTTATGATCAAAATGAAAGTTCATGAAAAGATAGAAAAGGTCGAAATGCGTGCAACTTGTAAATGCTAATATTTAATTATAAATCTTTAATAAAAGGAATGATTCACTACAATGAAATGCATGTATATGGACATTTTTTTACATACCAATATTTCATCCATTGCTAAATATACAATTATGAATACTATTTGTTACAAAATTAATTTTATGTAAAAAATTAGAGACGAATGTCATATCGATTATTATATCATTAACAAAGGTTAATATATCAATGCTTATTCGTCATATTTTTCAGAATCTCAACTGATCCTCGATATTAAATTGTGACGGTTAAACGTCACTATAAAGATCAATGGTATTGATATAACAATGGATATTACATTCTTTCTTAAATTTCAAATATAAAAAAATCTCGTTAAATATTATTCATCATCATATCTTAAACAACATATGATATAATGATGCATTTAAAATTTCTACATACTTATTTTGTTCTTGTAGTTATTATAACAACATGGATGTCCCGCCCCATTTTGGGGCTATTTTTTTTTTTGAAAATATTGTCATGTATATTCATCCCGATATCCCTCCTATATGCCATTCGAATTTCGTCAGAAACAGAGACTCCTACGGCCTCCATCCAGACAGGGTCAATTTAAAAAATCCTACGACCGTTAAAAAAATTACATCTAGATGGAGGCCGTAGGAGTCTCTGTTTCTGACGAAATTCGAATGACATATGGGAGGGATATAGAGATGAATATACATGATGATATTTTTCCAAAAAAAATAAAAAAAATTTGCGAAAAATGGGGTGGGAGCAACCATGTTGGCTACCCTAGGGGGCAACCCCATTTTCCTCTTATTATATAGGGATGCAAACATACATATACAAATACAGGTATTATTGAATCATTATCCGATTTTTTAATACGAATACGGATATGAATGTTGATACGGATATTAACAGATATTAAAATTATCTTACCATATCCTTAAAAACTGATACAGATGTAAAACGGATGATGATCGCATATGAGTAATGTTAGAAATACTCTATAGAATTGACTTAGATATATATATATATAGAGAGAGAGAGAGAGAGAAATGGGGCTGCCCCCGTGCCATTTTCGGCGTTTTTTTATTTTTTTTCAAAAAATGTCGCCATCTATATTCATCCCTATATCCCTCCTACATGCCATTCGAATTTCGTCGGAAATAGAGACTCCTACGACCTCCATCTAGATGATGTCGATTTAAAAATCATGTTACCGTTAAGAAATGACTGTCTGGATGGAGGCCATAGGAGTCTCTGTTCCGACGAAATTCGAATGGCATGTAGGAGGGATATAGGGTTTGAATATACATGACGATATTTTTTGAAAAAAAAATAAAAAGCGCCGAAAATGGCGCGGGGGCAGCCCCATTAATCTCATATATATATATATATATATATATAGAGAGAGAGAGAGAGAGAGAGAGGGCTTATCTAGAGGGTCTTGTGCCCTTTTAGGTTTAATAAGCACCCAATGAGAGATGTTGGATTATGATCGCGTGTTTAAAATTAACTATAAAATTTAATGTTAAATATGGTACATTCTGATTTCCATAACCGCTCGCGCGAAAATAAAGACGTTAATTTCTTATTTTGGAACGTAGTTACTAATGGATTAATTACCACAAAAAACAATTAGGGTTTCTGACCTCCGCATACGGTGATCAAACGCTACTCTCTTCTTCTTTGAAGATCAATTGAAGGTGCTTCTGGATCGATAATCAGTAAGTTTTTATGTTTATTAACATTACATCAACAAGATCCAGCATATGGAATTTGTTATTACATTTATATTATGTGTAAAAACTGAAATATTGTTTTGATTTCTATGAAACTAGATATTTTAATATCTAAGATTCATTTATTATGTGTTTGCAATAAATTATAATTACATCAACAAGTACTATAATTCTTAAGAAGTGATTTTTTATTTGTTACTGGAGGTCGAATTATAATTATAATGTTAATCATACAAAGATTTTAAATACTTTTGAAAAATTACGAAGTTACGAAGAGAAATCATAATTGTTAATGGATGTAGACTAAATCTTACGTATACAACTTGCATTTCATATATTACTCATGTGTAAGTAAAAGTCACTGACAAATATATTTGTATAAATTTAGTAAATGTATTTGTATCATAAAAATTATACAAATATGGCAAATAAGTATAGAATTATGTTATATAAAGTTATAAATAAATATATGACTATATTTATATATGAAACCGGATATACGAATATGGATACAAATATTTGCGGATATCAAAATGATATCCATATATGTATCCATTTTAAAATACATATGAATATAGATGTAATTTTTTTTATAAAACGAATAAGGTGGTGGATCGGATAAGGATATATCCACAACCGTTTGCATCTGTATATGTATAACTTCTACTTTTTGTAAAATATGCAAGTGTTAATAATTAAATTATCATATTCATAGCATATTATTAATTTTTTTATTGAAAAATGTGGGTGGAAGTATTATATACAACTTATAATGGGAGATGGGGGGGCATTTTTATACAACTAATTAAAATTTATATTTAATTATTGTATTTATATCATGTACTATACTATTGTATAATACATAATAAATACTTTGTTGGGAGATTTGGAGGGGGGGGGGGGCAAGCCCCCTCCCGCCCCCCTTGTCTCCGTCATTGGGAGCGACAGCTTTCAAGTAGGGGGTGGCTTTCGAGCCAGGGGGGTTGGTTTCGAACCCCGACGGGCGAGGGGGGGGCTTCGAGTGCGGCGCCTGCATTCACGATCTGGAGGGAGCAGTGGACCTGGTCTGCGGGTTGTTGCTCTGCCGAGGCCGAGCGATGTCCCGCCGCAACTGGAGGCGGAAGTCAGGGAGGTGGAGGGCGAAGACGAGGGCTAAGGTCAGGAAGGTGGAGAGTGTGATGGAGGACTTGGAGGTGAAGGGTGAGGCCGGAGGTCGGGAACGAGGAGGTCGGTCGAGGAGGAGGGCGAGGGCGATGGAGGTGGTGGATGCTGGGTGGTAGGGAAAAGGAAGAGGGTGGGGGGAGTGGCAATTGATGTAAATTTGATAATAAAATAGGTATAATATAAAAGAATGTAACGGAATCGGTTAGTTTTAACGGGTAAATGGATGGGGGTTAACCACAGGGTTTATAGGGTAAGAGTTAGCAAGTTTACGGGATCTAGGGAGGAATTACAATGTTTCAAAAGTCGTAGAGATAATCGGCAAAGATTATAGGGCATGCCGGGTAAAATCCCAAAAAAAATTTTGTGATTTTTTGAGTATTTTTGGTTATTTTGAAAAATACAAAAATAGTGTTGTGTGTGTCTTGTGAGTTTTGTGCTTGATTGCCTTTTATCAAAAATTAAAAAAAAATGAGACCCACGTTGATGAGAGAAAAAAATAGGCTAAGGGTATCCCAACCGTATTCAGATGAAACCAATTGGAATGGGACAATCCGAACAAAACATAAAAAGAAAGGATTCGTTTGTGTCCAGGCCTATAATATCTCAGGATGGAGATACATATGGATATTGTAAGTAATTAAGAATGGAGTACACTATTCGGTGGTGGTGATTTTCCAACCTAAAAGTTAGATTGCGATGCGATTGTATTTGTGTGGCTCATAAGTAACACTTAACCCACCCAAGAGAAAGGGGATGAGGAGAGATAAGGGGCTAGTAGTTATTTGTTATTACGAGGAGGGATAAGGAGGATAAGTAGTTGTTATTTGTTATTTTCTGCTCGGTTGTAGAAGAAGAATAATGAGGGATACGTTAATTGTCAGATAAAATTTTAAATAAATGGTAATTATTTGTATCTTTATAAAGTGAGATGCTAATGATGGAGGGATAAATGGACAAACCTTATCCTTCATGTTGATTTCAGTTGATTTCAGGATCAAAATATTCACCATACATGGAGGGATATGAAATTTGATGAATAAAAAAGGATTGGACCTCCTTATTCCCCATATGAATGCCTCCTAATTGTTACAAATGAAAGATGAAGACTCAGATTGGGACCGGGTCCACAGACGAGGACCCTATCGGTAAATCACACCAAATCATATTATGAGGATGGTTGTACTCTTTGAAGAACCAGAGTTTTTATAACCTATGTTTGCCTATATTTATACATGTTTCATGTTTGCGTACCTGTGCAATAATTTGAAGTATGATTGATAGTGGCAGACTGGCAGTTCGTTGATCAGATGGGTTCATTGATAAGAAGTTCTACTTCGTTCCACTCGTCAAATTAGATAATAAATAAATTGTAATCCAAGTAGGGCAGCACATGATACAGTTACATCTCCATTTTTGTACAAATATCTGGAGCTTCTTTCCATTGCCAAGACATATTCGATTTTACAGCCTCTATGATTCCTTAATGGAATGATGGTTAGCAGATCCATGAATCTTGCTTGCTTCCGTTTCCGATCCATTCAATTGTACATGACCGTGTTTATGAAATTAGAAGTTCCTCTTAATTTGTTTATACCATGAAAAATATTGACAACTATATTGATGTACTTGGTTATCACATGTAATGGAATGGGTCGTGCAGATAGCGGAAGCATGTGACATTAAATCGCTCGACCAAACCGTTACTAAATCATGCACTCAATGAGCATACAAATAACCATTCCTACAAGGATTGATTTATAAAATCTGTTCAAACTGACAGTTCCATGATCATTACATCACTAGTAAGGGTATGCCTGCAAAAGATAAATAACTAATATAATAGCATTTCCTTGGTTCTAGTAAACATACAGATATTTTTCATGTTCACACAATAAATGTTACCACATAGAATATCTTGACGACATTGTCACATGATCCTATCTACATGGTAAACCTTGTCCAACACCTAAAATAAATCCATGCATGGGAATTTGTTTGACCGACATATTGATCTGGTAACAAGCTAAGACACTAATTGCAGCGACGATCAACTGTCCATTAAGCAACAATTAACCCACGATATAGAGATAAATCAATAAATGCGAATGTGAGTTAAAATTTCATATAACTATATAAATGTGTATGTATAGGTGTAAGTATTGTAGAGTGTCGAATACAGGGAGCACACGATAGGGTAGGTTATTTATGAATAATTGTTTCTAAGTAATAATAGATATTTTTTGTATTTTTCTTGGTTTTTCTTATTTTTATGTGGGATTTTAATTATATATGTTTTTTATGGATTTTTAATTATTATTATATATTATAAATATATTTACTTTTATATTTTCTTTTTAATATTGTAAATGTTTTTATTTTTAAAATAAGATATATATAATAAGGATATTATAGATATTATAAGTAATATATAATGTATATATGTAATATAGATTTATGTAATTATAAATAATTCAAAATATATTTATATTTCATAAATAAATTTTTTTTGTGATTTTTATATTTTTCTCTATTTTTCTCTATTTTTGGAGAATTTTCATAATTTTTATATGTTTTTAAGTAATTAAATATACAAAGAAATGATAAATAAATATATGAGATTATTTTGAGTTTAAAAATATATAACATACAAAAATTTACTCAAAACTATTTTTAATATATGGAATATATAATAAAGAAATTAAATAAATAGAAAGATATATATTTGGATTTTTTGATAACTTTTACTAATTTTTATAATATTTTTAGGTTTTTGTGATTTTTATATTTTTTGCGATTTTTATGTTTTATTTTTAGAGATTTTTTGATATGTGGTAGAATATATAATAATATAGATAGTATATTTTTTAGAATTTTGGAAAAGTTTTTATAATTTTATGGGGTTTTTATTGAGACAGGGAATAAAAGCATATTTTTTCGGATTTTTAGAAAATAGGAAAATTAAATAAATGTATACATAAAAATTATGTGTGAACAAGCATGATATAAGTTACTCATCCTAATTTTTCTACAATTTGTAGAGCAATCTATTTAAAACGATACATATGCATAAAAATAAAATGTTGCAGTTATAGGGACTATTTGTAATTTAAGGAAATATAACTTCTTTTAATAATCAATCCCAACTAGTGTACACACGCAATACTTACAAGGCCTCACATGTAAAATGCCCTATTTATTTCACACGAGATTCATAAGGACCTAAATGTGATAACATTTCATGATCCTACTTGTAAAATGCCCTATTTTTATTTACACGAGATTTAATATTTACAGGACCTAATGAAAATACAAAAAGGCGCAAGGGTTGATATGAAATATACCCAATAATACGTGTGCCGTGTACATAACGGCTAATGGACGGTTGGATATGTTCCACTAAAGAGATCAACGACCACAAGAAGGGGGATACCCTTCGACGATTTGCGATTCAGATTAGCCCATCACATGAATCGACGACTTTGCTCACTCCCCTCTTCGGCTCAATCAAGCGGCTGGCAAATAACCTAGGCATTGTTCTTCATCTATTAGTGCAGAATGGCTTTTGAAAGACAGAGGATGGAATTGTCCCCGTGAACTTCAATCCGTCCCTGCACTCATCTTCGATGATCTGGAGGGCTCGCAAGGGGATCAGGACATCCTACAATCTCTCTACAACTGCTAGTGTCTTCAAAATATCCAAACCTCGATGAGAAGAGGTCCGGGTTCGAGTCATCTGAAGGCTGAACTGTAGTTCGAAGACCACACAGAAGGGGTGCTCAAGTGTTGGAGCTACACGAAAAAGTTTACATCTCAAAGGGGGACCTACTCGATCATTTTATTAGGGAATACTAGGCTGATGATGTGTATGGAGAACCCTTCGATGATGGTGGAGGAAGGAGGGTCGTGAACTTTATTCTTACAAAATCGAGGTGATCTGGGCGATTAGTATTGATGGGAAGCGTATAGGAAGGAAGTGGGGTGGTTTGTGAGTTGAGACGATGGTTGATAGATGATGAACAGAGGCTAGATCTCTTAGCTCCTATGAATTTAATTTTTGTATTTTTGGTTATAAGAGATGAAATTAGGCGAAACAAAAGGCATATCTATTATATAGAACTAAAAATGAAACTAATATACTAGGATAGAGAGCTCTGCTGATCCTGGGAGCAATGCCACCAGAGCTATAGTGGTGATGGGTCAAATCAGCCTTCAATCTCCTTCTCCTCCCTCGGTTCATAGAGCTCATCTCCTATCACAATGGAGCTACTCCAACTTCAATACTATGGAGTTACGAGTGATCAAATTAAAAAAAGAAGATGTGGTGTTTTATTTATACATAGGTGATAGACTATATTAGGTTGGAGACTGCATGAGATGAAGATGAAGTTGGTGGAGGCTATGGAGTGGGCGTAGTCGAGGTTGATGAGAGCTTTAAAATGGTGGGTTGCTTGAGGGAGACACATTTGATGATGCATGAGAAAATAAGGAAGGTGATTCTCGTGCTCTGACAAGAGTCAGAGTGGAGACCGGACAGTTGTCCCGTAGGTCAACAAAAGATGCTCCTCGATTAGGCCACATAGACACATTAAAGACAATGCAGAAAGTAAAATAAAGGAAAATAGAAATAAAATAGTAAATCATTTTAATAAATAAAACTTGAAACATGAAAATGTTTATTATTTAATAAAGTATTTTTTCTATAATTTTTATTTATTTTTACGTCTTAATTTATAAGATGTTAATATTTACATGCACATATGTAGGTATATTTACATGTATTTTTTATTTTTAGTATATATAATATTGTATTTACATATTTTATAAATTCATAACATTACTCAATACATATTTACATATTTTTATTGTAATTTTGTGATTTATTTATGTGCATAAATAAAATCATATACATGTTTTATAGGTATAACATACATATATATTGTAATGTATTATTTATTTTAAGTGTATTTTAATGATTTTATTTTATTATATATTTTAAATATATTTCAAATAACGTATACAATTATTTAAAATATAAGGAAAGTAAACATACAAAGAATAAAATATATGAATGTTATATAAAAATACATACACAATAGTACCCCATAAAGTCGGTTTTTGCATCCTAGCTCTATTTATAATGAAACCACCTTCACTAGATAGTCAATTTAATTTTAAATATAATAGATGTGAGTTTGGTCCAAATTTAAATTCATATGGAGAATATATTCATATGTGAATTGTACTGTGCATTATTGTTATAATTTTCTATATATTTGTATACAAGTTTCATGTTGAACATTTCATTATTTGAGGTGTGTATATGTGCTAAATAAATTAATGTAAAAATAGTTGTTTTTAGGGTTCAAAATTAGGATTTATATATAACATATTGACCCATATCTCCCCAAAATTTATTCATTATCTACCAACTCAATATTGACTTGATCTCGGGGTTTATGGTCTTTCAGTATCTTTTGGTAGTTCATTTATTTTTATTTTATTTTCTTTATTATTTTATTTTGGATTTAAATGCAGGTATTTATGTGTTAGTTATAGATGAATAATAGATGTTAATTTG
This sequence comes from Ottelia alismoides, assembly GCA_037367405.1. Taxonomy (NCBI): domain Eukaryota; kingdom Viridiplantae; phylum Streptophyta; class Magnoliopsida; order Alismatales; family Hydrocharitaceae; genus Ottelia; species Ottelia alismoides. The sequence goes on from JAZKJV010005853.1 coordinate 746,171, forward strand.
TACAAGTTAGCTATATTTATAGGTGTTTTGATAGGGATTTAAATACAAAATAGAATAATAAAGGCTAGTTGAATGGCTATTTGTTATAATTCTAATAATGTTTTAACCCGTTATATGTACTTGAGTTTCTATGGAAAAATATCATTACGTGTCTAATTATTCCCATACATTTATAAGTTCGTTCCCTACTATGTGATATACATATGTAATATACATAAGAATATATAACATGTCTTTCATCTTGTATGTAATATTTCATAAGATTCATGGCATGTAAAAGTTTTCTTTTATCATATAAATCACTTTGCATGTTAGCCCATTTAAGATGACTTTCCATGACTTGTGATGGTTTACTTTTCTTAAAACATTTAACTTTAATATAACATGTAATGCTTTATTCTTTTATGAAACTATTTTCTTGCATAACATGTAATGATTTACCTTTATAAACTGTTTCCCTGCATATTTGTAATGCTTTACCTCTATAACTATTTCCTCACATAGTTTTATTTTTTTACCTTTATAAATCATTTCCTTACATACTTGTAATGGTCTTCCTTTATAAGCCATTTCTTTGCATAACTTTTTATGTACTTATATTGTTATGTTTTCAATCGCTGGAAATTGTGGCTCATGGCATGACATGACAATATAGGTACAACTGTAAAGGACTTAGCTTTGGATCTTTATGGTTCCTTGAAAAGCATATGCCCCTTGACGACGTTACCCCTTGAGCTAACACGATCCTTTGCAATCATCCATGAGACTCTATATGAGTCTATACCTTAAATCTTGTTTAAGATTATCAAACTTGATCCTTTTTTGTTAAAAAATAATGACATATTTCTACCTATAATAATAATATTGGGTCTTTACAGGTAGTTATGAATTTCCTTCTAAATATTTATATTAATGTCATGGCATTAGATGTATTATTTCTATGTATCCTATGTATTGTACGTGTATCTCATACCTTATACTCAGCTAACTAATGGACACAAGCACAACAAATCTTAAGAAATATCGATATAGTAGATTTTTTAGGTATATGTGTATATACACGAACAAATGCGTGTTTATTTCACAACCAAGTCATAGCATGGAATATTAAAGGTAATTCTTGTTGGATACTCAAAGATAATTTCCTTTAACAGTTCACAACAATTATCAATTACATGTATTATTACTCTAATAAATTCACTATACATTATAAAATCATTAGTGATAAATATATAGCATTACTATGTCCTGGGCAACAACCTTGATTTATGGGTCATTTTCTATCAATATACTTTTGGGTGGCTACCATATATACACTGCTTCCTTTTTTATTTGGGTAAATTACAAAAAGGGACTGACCTTTACATGTATTCCCAATTTGGGACTAATTTTTAATTTGTAACAAACAGGGGACTAAAGTTTAACTTAACGGTCCAGTCCCCAATGCCGTTAATGGATGGCCCAATCCATAATTTCACTTGACGAAAATACCTCTCCGACCTCTTTTCCTTCAAAATTCGAATGCTTTGTAGAACAATATTCATAGTTTCAATCAATATGAGATTTTTGAAAAGGAGTACAATGTCCCTATTGAACTTCAAACTACAACAGAGGATCTCCCAATGGACACTGAAGGATGCCCTCTACTATGTGAAACCCACTACATGTGAAATTTTGTGGAAAATCAAACGGTATGGATTGATGCCAACATCAATGGCTACTCCAAATCCAGGGAACCCCATCAGCGACGAAAGGCTCGATGCGTTCTCGAACACCAGCTCCAGCTTCGTACTCCTCCTCTCGTACTCCGCCGCCTCGAACATGCTCGACCCTCGGGGCTTGCTAGAAGGGGTTGCAGGTCGCAGGCAGCGCGGGGGTGTCGCAGGTGTAGGCGCGTGCGGGGAGGGGGCATGCGGGGGAGCCGGGGCAGCTGGTGCTTGCCGGAGCCGGAACGGAGGCGCGGGGCGGGGGAGGCGCGGGAGAGGAGTGTGCTGGATCTCGCATGCGAGGTGCGGGGGAGGGGGGCATGTGGGGGAGCCGGGTTGCGGGGGGAGGGGGCATGTGGGGGAGTCGGGGTGGGTGGGGCGACTGACGGTGGAGTTGGATTGCAGGCGACATGCGCGAGCTTGCGGTGGAGTTGGGTTGCAGGCGACGTGCAGGGCAGGGGGGGGGGGGGGTTGGCGGCGACTGGCGGTGGAGTTGGGTTGCAGGGGGAGGGGGTGCTGGAGCTCGTGGGGAGGCGTGGGGGAGGGGGAGGGGGCATGCGGGGGAGCTGGAGCTTGCGAGAGCCGGGACGGAGGCGTAGGGGGTTGGGGTGGGACAGGGGTAAATTA